>OW679196.1:137876849-138161746 GCA_940337035.1 Agriotes lineatus | reverse complement strand
GGCTCGTAGGAAAAATTATAAAGCAACTCACAGTAAACGGTTATATTGGTTTAACACATTACAACACGTATTCAGCGTACACAAATAAAAATGGCAACTAACAAATGGGCGCTATAGCTAAGAGCCGCAGCTGGGAGGTCACCTTACTACTAAAATAACAATTGGTACACTGCCCCAACGCGGGTGGCTCGCATCTGCCTCGAAGGGCGCAAGCAACCCTCGCCGGCGGCTGCCTTGTGAACCATCAATGATTAATCCAAAATAGCCTGAGCTATCAGCTGGCTTGTAACATGAGTGATTAATTCAAAATAGCCTGGATTGTCGGCTAGCTTGTAAACATGAATGATTAATCCAAAATAGCCTGAGCTATTAACTCACTTGCAAGCATAAATGATTAATTCAAAATAGGCTGAATTGTCGGTTGGCTTGTAAACATGACGATTAGTTATAAATAGCGCACTCTAACTTAATTAGGTGGCGTTGCCTTGCTGCGTCTGTCAAAGTCGGGCGCTCATCGCTAGGACAGCCGAGGTACGACTTGATGTGTGGGTGTGTACGATGTCCAAAGAGTCCCTCTTATATTCAGGGAAAGATGCATAGCACGCCTGAGCAACAACGAAGACTGCGAGACCTGTAGATTGGATGCTCTGAAGACGGGATCCCGACCATGTGGCGGAACAAATTGCCATTCAGGATTTCCAAAATGACCGAGCGGCGGCGGTTATCGATAACGACGCGCACTAAAGCACCCCAAAAGGCACGACCTTTCACTGTTACGGCCCGTCAAGAACTCTCCAAAACCAATTCACGCTGTATCAGCACAAAAACATCGGCTGTCTCTGAGCGCGAAGCTTGGGGCTGCAAAAATCACGCTATATCAACTGCCTGCAAAAGCGGACCGTGACTAACTGTCTCAAAACCGAAGCCACGCTATCATCTCAGACGCGTTAGGAAAGCGGTGTGCAGGGGGAACCTGTTCGCCGATGGCCTGAGCGACCGTAGCAAATCACGAGCAAGAAAAAACCCGCTGTTAGCTCGACTCGACGAACTTTCTAGAATAAAGCTGCGCGAGAAATCTGTAGAATTTTAAAAACAATTTGATGAAATATTAAACCTGAAAATATGACCAAAATAACCTATATACATGCAAAGTCGTAATTTTTGAACAGAAAACACTCCAAAAAGGTCGCATATTGGTAAAATTCAAAAATGTCCTGACAACAACTGTATTTAAGAGCGTTCAGTTAATTTACTTTTACGTTGTAATATATCGAGAGATAAAAAAAAACTGATCATCAGCGGGCTGTGGAAATTCAAACGTATGAATAATATGTTGGTGGCACAGTAAGTCAACTTCGAGGTTAGCAGGTTAAGTTTTCCGTCAGTTTCGACACAGACTGACGTAAAACCTAACCTGCTAACATCGAATTTGACATAGACCTACAGTTCCACCAACATATTATTCATACGTTTGAATTTCCACAGCCCGCTAAGGTTAAGTTTTTTTTTGCACTCTCGATAATAAATAGATCATATAGTTTTAGGTTATAGTAACCCTCTTGACGTAATTACAGGGTTTATTGCAGAGCCTTTGTAGTTCTGTTTTTGCGCACCTTCTTAATTTTGTCTACATTTTCGCGTAGACGAAGTAATCATTTTGAACGTAAAATTATACTCACATTAATTTAAGGATCTATGCTTCGCTTAATCACTTCTGAATGATTAAATTTTAATTTTTGTATTGAATCCTGTGTGTTCATTATTTTCAATTGTAAGTATTTTGGGTTTTATGTTTTCACATTCAGGTATTCTGGACTGCCTCGAACCAAAAACGCTCCCAGACATACCTCCTGCTCTAGAGTCAATTGGAATTTGTCTGCAAACTTTGTTTATCCCGAAACACTAAGCATAGGCTTTAGGAATATTCTTTCTTCTTATTCTTATTATTATTTAAGATTTACGTTCTAAATGCCACGTGCAGCAGCCACTAAAAAAGGTTCTAATATATATACTTCTAAACGTTTTCTTGGAACCAATGATTTATGACTTTTACATGTAAGAGTAAGATTATTTTGACGTTTGAGAAAGACTCTTTGGATATTTCCAAAGCAGAGGTAGTGATTCATTTAAAAGGTCTGAGACACTTTAAATCCTCTTCCCTTACATCACATTGAAACAATATAAAGACATAGAAACCTCCCTAAAATTTGCTAGGTTAACTTAACTAACCCTTAGAGAATACCACTTCTTCTAGTACGTTTATATTTACCTGCCACTACACGTCTGTATAATGGATGAGCTAAAATTAATTGAAAATTGCAATTTGAAGAAAATTGCACCACTGAGACCCCACTTTGAAAACTACCGAGCGCTAACGAAACTGGAGCACGAGCTTTGTTTTGTTTATTTATAATTCAGGTAATTCGGTTTGGCTTACGAACTCACGAACATGTGATGTTCTAAAACTATCACCCAATACACTTTTTCAGTAAATATGTACCATGGAATAATTGACAGAAGATCATTTGTTAATCCCCACTGCATTTAAAATGCTTTCTTTAATTTGACGTCAACAATTTTATGAAACGAATTACTTTAGCTAAATTTAGTGGCATATAAAAATAATGCCGTGTTTGGCAGTCGTAAAATCATTTGTGACAAATTGTGGCATATAGAGATTACGAATCAACATACACGGTAATTAATCGCGTGCATTTAGGATATAAAAATATTATTTACTGTAATTAAAGTAGGTGCACTGTCGGTATTTACTTAATTTAAAGTCAGATTGCCTGCCTGACCTTTAGGTTAGACCCGAAAAGTTTTCGTATTTGCTGTGTTCCAGTATAATAACATTATGTTAAACATGACAACTAATTATTAAAAATTAACTACCAAAAGCCAGCTCACAGCTACGTAAAATGATAAATAATTTAGATCATCATACATTCGCCAACCGTAATGGCAGCAAATTCTTTAGAAATGGTAAAATAGGCATAAAATCCACCTTATAGATATTTAGATGCACTACATTTGTAGAAATTCGTTTTGCTAAATATGAAATTTCTAGTGGAAATGCCCTATTTTCAAAACGAAACATGTATCTTTCGACCTCGGCCATCTGGCACCCTTAAGCAGCTTTGTAACTTTTCCAAAACCTCTCCTTAAGCTATGTAATCGTCTGGTCTTGTTCTGGGGAACAATTATCTACTTGAATCTTCGACGAATCGCCATCGTGCCGACCTAAAGGCTTCTATTAGTAATCTCAAGATTAAAAGGTCAGCTGCTTCACTTCAGTATTAGCTCCCGAGTAAATCTGCACAGCCCCTTTCTATTGCACATGGAATGACATCTTAGTGACTACAAAATGTAAAATACTTGGAAGAATGTGGATGTTAATCAGTTTACTTAAAGGCTATTAATATTTTCAGTTTACTCAAAGCGTGCTTCCGAATAATGATACTTTAAGTTCATAGCTTCATAACGTTATTTCTAATATTTCTTGAGTAAAATCTTAATATGCGTTCGCTTACAAATTATTTACTTATATTGCAAGGTCCAAAAGCCTTACAACGAATAAATAAAAAAATAGGTTACTCCCACTCCTAGAAACTGAACAAGCCCCATAATATCTAAGCATTTTTTATAATGTAGAGAGAGACAAATTTTATCGGAAAAGTCGCCAATAATAAGAAGCAAGCTCAAATATGAAACCACAGCTGCTATATATTCCAAAATTATTATTACCCAATTTTTACTTCCCTTTACAATAAAGGAAGTATTGGATTCACCTCAAGACTTCCAATTTGAGTTTTCAACAGGTCTTCAAGTGTTAGAGTTTCCTAAACTCAAAAAACATATTTTTGTTCATTGATCTGTCTGTCAGTCTGCCTGTGTATCTGTAGGTGTGAACAGAATATCTCAAAAACGAAATGAGGTGTGACGTTAAAACTTCATAGCTTAGTTTAGTGTACTATCTAGATGGGACAGCCATCTTTTCAGGAAACTCGCATAACCGGAAGTATGGTTTCAGTTTTTTTTTATATTTACTCAAAAACTGCTCTAACGCTTTTTTTCAAACGTTACACTTTTAATTTGTATTGATACCACATAGGAGATTTTCCAGGTGAATACCTCTAAAATGGGTTTCCATAGGGTATTAGGTATTGTAATGATACAAGCTTAAAATGGTTTGAATTAAAATTTGTCAAAAAGAGGGATATTATAATAGTTTGGATTTATTCAGGGATAAGGCAGATTTATATCTGAAATATAGCTATTTGAAAATTACAGGTGGATTAAAATCTTATATATAAAAAGAAAAGTCCTAACTCACTCACTGACTCATTGAAACTTCATAGGAGTACTCCTAAAAACAAATAAGCAAACAAGTATTTCGTGATTTTCCGAAAATAAACCCCTTAGGGGGTGAAATAAGGAAAATCAGTCTAAAAATCGATATGGGTGTAGTTATTGAGGTTTTTTTGGACGTTTATTGCGAAAATAACTTTTATTTTTAAGTCCAAGACGGTGGACATGACAAAATTAAAGCCCTACAGTGATGAAATGGGGTTTCAGAGTTAGTATTAAGAAACAATATTAAACAGACTTTTCTATTTGAACCTTCGTAGGTGTACTCCAGTAAACCCTTAGGTACTTTCTTAGGTAGGTTTTCTGCGCGAGCGAAGCCGCTAGTAAAAGCTAGTTAAAAATAAAATTTGGATAAAATGCAGTTTCTAAAATGAATGAAAAATGTTAATTTCGAAATAAGATAAAATTAAGTAGGTTTAACTCAAATACATATTAGACTAGAAAACGCAAAGATAAAAATGAAGTAGTTAGGAAATTTGTTTCAATAGACGAAATACCAAACTGAAAAATGTAGTAAAGCAATTTTTGGTATAATTAAAATATGGAAGATAACCCTGTTTTATTCATGTAATTTTGGTTAGGATAAAAAGGGTAATTAACACAAATCTACGTGGTGATTCAAAAATGGAATTTTAAAATACTAACAACAAGAGAAGAATTAACTAAAGAAGATCATTTGAAAATTGTAGACAAAACCAATGGATAGACGAATTATTATATATAGGTAAAGTAATAATAATAATAATAATAATAATAAATGTCTTTATTCTTGTATAAAAAAGAAAACAGGAATTAGTTTAATAACATAATAAAATAGGAAATACATAGTAATAAATACATAACAATAAAGAAAAAACTATTATTAATAGGTTTATACAAGAACCACAAGGCGGAGTTCAGATGCCTAATTGTTAGTTAGGCCCTGCTCTGCCACTCAAACCTTAAAGTATTAAGGAAACATACTGGGTTAGCTTTATTTGGGATACTAGATTTGACATATATCAAAAGTAAAATGGGATTATGTCAACATATGTATTGTTGAATGGAGCTTCCAAGAGGGTGTCATCTCGTAAAGCAAAACATTATTACAATGTCAGTTACAGAAAAAGCTATTAGCTATTAAACAAAATGATAAGCGCCTGCAGGCGGCGCTATATGTCGAAATCCTAGGCATACTGCGTATTGCCAGGGCGTGTTGAAACGTGACAGAATGATGCGACCTAGCCATACAACTTTAATTATATTACAGGGCAAAATGCTCACAGGTTGGTCCTAAACAAGTGTCAACTTGAACGCATTAATACTAAACCGCTCACTTAACACCGCCACTGGTAAACAGAGTTTAAGCGGAATGCGGACATAAACACGACAGGCATGGGGTCTTCAATCAAGTCGCACTAGTTTAACTAGCGCGGAAAGCTTCCGAGTTTCGGGGTGGCAACTTTGACATGCAGTTCGCATACATCTAAACAGTACAGTACCTTAGCTTCTCCTGGGGTCAGTCGGTTCCAAGAGCTCCAGCTGGCGAACAGGTGAGCTTTCAAAACTACGAAACATAGGGCTGTTGAACGTGATTGGGGGGAAAGGAGCCGCTTGGGTGCTACAGTCGCTGAGCGCTGGCGATGATGGGGGGACTAGGTTCTTCGTTATGAGTGTGGAATGTACCCGGGACATTGACGGGGTACGCCGGGATACAATCAATTTGCCCAGGGAATAAGTCGTCTTCCGTGAGATGATCCGCGTGAGCGGTTATGTGTACCAAAAAGAGGCCCGCTTCGAGAAGTCAAAGGTAGGAGCCACCTGGCTTTATCGGTGTCACAAAAAAAAAACGCTCACACACTATGTAACTTGCTGTCACCGCGTCTGTCGCAAGACTCTCAAAAACCACGCCACGCTAACCCACGCCACTGTAGCGAGGCGGGGAAACGGGTCTGTGGGATCGTATAAAAAGGTGTCTGATAGCAATCGCTTGCGGATAATGCAGTACTTTTAACCGTGAAATGAGTGAATTGGCCTACTCGCTCTTGCAGGCCATCTCGTTTACGCTCGCAGGAGCCGGGATTCGACAACTGCAACGCGTCGCTTCTGATAATTCTGCCAAACTCGCATGCGCCAGGGCATATACAGAGTGCGCTGAAAGTAGAAGACAACGCTCACATTCTCGTCTGTCCCTAACAAGATAGTACACAAAACTTATATATAAAGTTTTAACGCCATACCTCTTTTCGGTTTTGAGATATTCTGTTCACAGACAGACAGACAGACACACAGACAGACCAATAAACAAAAACATGTTTTTGGGTTTTGGGGACGTGAAGATCTGTTGAAAACTCAATTTCAAATTTTTGGGGTAAATCAAATACTTTCTGTATCGTAAAAGGAAGTAAAAAATGTTTCTGGAATTGGGTGTTGTACTAAGTTTATTGTTGGTTGATTACATCATGTGAGTTGGATAACGGGCGTTGCATTTATTGGTAGTAGACCTCATCGAGCTTCTTGTTGGAGTAAACATCTTGTGAATTATATAATAGGCATTTCGTTTACTGGTATTGTACCTCATCGAGCTTCTTGTTGGAGCGGACGTCTTGTGAATTGGACCACATCGAGATTCTTGTTGGAGGTTGTGAACATCTTGTGAGATTTGGATTTGCAGTTATTGGTATTAGACCTTCAAGCTTCTTGGTGGAAGTAACAAGTATCCTGTCATATTTGGATAGGACGTTTGCAGTTACTGGTAGTTGATTGCATCTATACTTGGTGTTGTGTTGAGAGGCTGTACTTGCATGGGTGTCTTAGAACTTCTGCAAGCATACCTAATACGCCTGGATAGGCGAAGAGGCAGATTGAAGTGCTTGTAGACGTGGCAACTGCAGGTATTTGTTGAAAGTGCTAAAAATAAAACATCATAATTAAGTGAATAAAATAATTAGAAAGGAATTACTTACATTTTTCATGTTTATCAAATAATAAGAAATGTGACAAATATGCTTATGACTGATTTTCTACTTTGGTAGTCTTTTGACATTGAGAATTGTCAAACTGGCATATACTTTTTGAAGTAAACTTTCATTGAACAAAACGACTTTTCAAGTGTAATAATAATCTTTATAATTCATGAACCCGACATGATTGAAGAGTAGTTGTTCTGCTGGTGTTAGAAGAATTTAATAAAACCAATAATTAATCATTTATATCGAAGGGCATATAATATACATAAATTCATCTAAAACAGAAATTTGTTATAATCTAAAAAAATCATATCATACCGGGTTATAGCAATATTGTATTTCAGCTGTGAATATTTACTTGGTAGCATCTATAATTTATGGAAGTGATTCTTTAAACAACCTTATCAACAAATGCTCATGTGATCACTCGATCCAAAGGTTTTTGTTTTCAAAGAACAGGAATATCACCGAGCACATTCAGCAGTTCCACAGACTCTTCCAGAGTGTATGATCGATAGAGAGGCACAATTCACTTTCTAGAATATTAAAACATTGCCCTCTCTTTGACATCCGTTAGTGTCGTATTTCTTGTTAATTTTGTATTATTTATAAAGCTTGTTAATAAAAGTTCATAAGATTGATCTTCAACACTGTATAGACTTTTATTCATGAGATGAAGAAGCACCTTTTAAAATATATAGAGCATATTATGTTAGAACAGTAACTATGTATAATAAAGTTGGTTGACAATGTAATTACCTTGTGATGTAAAAGTTTACACAGAAATAGACGTTGTATTATTTCTGTTTGCAAATAAGGTAATACAGCTGTATTTATCATACCTATGATTTAAAGTATAGCATAATTTACATATAGGGCCGTAAAGAATACTTAAATGAACAGGAATACGATAAGAGAAAGGTTGACTGTATAGCACAAAATTCATTTTATTTAGCTTGTGGCTCATTGATATGGTGTGTTCCAAAAAAAACTCATTTAGGGTAGGCCTTGGAAACAAAGATAAAAAATCTAGTCATGTCGTAACTTACGTCTGTAGGTGAATGTCGGCTTGCAATTTGTTTATGAAAACATCTGATACTGTGACAGGTAAAAGTTTACACTGCATTAAGTTTAATTGTATCAATCAAAGAGGAAAATAAGGTGGCATTTATACAACAACGAGTGTATTAATAAAAACGGCCAATAAAAATTTTTTTTGTTAAGTGTTTTGTATACTTTTAGAAAACTAATTCAAGGTCAAGGTGCAATTTAGTTCTCTCTGACTTGATAGTTCATTTGCATCAAGGGGTAGGTATAAATTTACTGCAAACTTCAATTTCTTTGGAACACACGATATATAATACAGCAATAATAAAACTACAAATGGCAATTGAACAAGATTGAACAATTGGCTTTAAGTGTAAATATAAAAGAATACTGGATAAAAACCGTCAATATTATTTCAAACATATATAAGTAGGTAATTGTTTAATGCCGTGGCCATGGATCCAGTACAGCATAATGTAGAATCCTGGAAGATTTAAAAGATACTAGAATAAAGTCGGTTCCGATATATGCTCATATGTAGAAGATGGACATAAGTAGTTGCCAAAGATATTGTGCAAAGCCCAAGAAATCGTGAGTATTTACAATTTACTGATCAACAGTATTTTATATTTTTCAGATTGTGTTGGTTATTGGAATATCAGATGCTTTCCGTTGTGACGACATACGTAGTCAAAATGAGGACTGATGACTGTGAAGACTTGGGATCTTTAATTCTGGTCAAAATTCCAGACAGTAAGACAAGAAAACCTAGATCATTTACTATAGTCGGAGACAAATTCATATATATTTACCGAAAGAACATTTCATTGCGTCCCGAAAATATTGAAGAATGATTTTTTTTTAAATTTCTGAATGGAAAATGCCATTGGGCAGTGATGGGGTTCCATAAAATTGGTAGTGTTTCAAAGGAGGTGGCATCCTTTTTAAAACTACCAAATTGCAGCGAATATACAGGCCACTGTTTGAGAAGAACATCAGCAACACTACTCGTTGATGGTGGAACCAATATTACTAGCTTGAAACGACATGGAGGATGGAAAAATTCTACCATCGCCGAGGGCTATATAGAGAAATCTTTGACTCACAAGCAAGACGTGGCTATGAAAATTATGTGCCCAAATACCAATGTTGTGACTCCTGAGGTAAATGCACCGGGTCCATCAAGAAGTCTGGCCCTAACTGAAGTGAGTGATACAACCCTTCCAAAAGTTGCTGTAAGTGCATCAAGTTCACCAAGTTTAGCCGTCGCTGAAGCAATGAGCGGATTTAACTTTCAAAATTCATCGAATTTAATTTGAATTTTTATAAATAAGTTTGATTTAATAAATGAGAAGTCTAATTTAATAAATGATAAGTTTAATTTAATAAATGATTTGTTAAAATTTGAGTTATGTATTTCAAATGATTTAGGTAGTTTGCTTTAAACAAATTTTAATTTAATAAATGATTTTAACATTTGAGTTAGGAATTTCAAATGATTTAGCTAATTTCAGATGAAGACACATTTTCTAACTGTTCGTGTTTAGTTATTTCTTCATTATCCATTTCATCTACAATTGTTTCTGCCCTGGTATCAACTTCTTTAACAACTATTGTCATTACGGCACTGTGGTCGAAGTTATTTGTGGTACATTTGACATGAAACAGCAAAGAGCTAGCAAATTGGGAATCTTAAAAAAAGTTAAAATTAAGCAATGCAGTTACTATCTTACCACGGTCAGTTAGTTACCTTCATGTGCTTTGCAGCATTCTGGGCTTAAGAATAATGTATATAATTGTTGCGTCTCAGGGTCCGTCAAATGTTAACACCTGCATTGCAGTTGCGTTGCAATTGTTCTGCTTATTATCAAACGTTTGCGGCGACATATTTGTAGAATTGAATTAATTATAAACAAATACTGTTGAATGTTGATCGATATCTCTTCAGAAAGCGGCATGAATATTTCTATAAAACAATAAATTAGTATATAAAAACAATAATAGGGAGTATTCACTTAACGTGTGCGATTCTAGTTTAAAATAATATAGTTGCAAATCACAGAACAATACCTAATGTTAAATCTGTTCTTTATAACCTAACAAAACTTCATCGGGTGACGTGCATCTACCAAACACTACTTGAGGAGCGACGGGAATGTAGATTCCTGGTGCACTAAAGCTTCACGCCCTCTGTAAAGAGAACAACACAATTAAGTGCACAGAACTGCTCGGAGCTATTCCATGTCGTACAAAAAGGTCCTTCACTTTATCTGCCGCTCGTCAGCGGCACGTAATATTACCTGCCGCTCGTCAGCGGCAGATAAAGTGTTTAGATGCCATGGCAATGAAATGATAGGTTAGCATCATCAATCCAGCAGTATAATGTCACATTTTACTGACGACTGAAGAAAAAATATGTTTTGCATGTGAAATGATTTACGTGATATGTGATAGTATCAGAATAGTAGACACAAGAACAAATAAATGACAAATTACTGCAATAGTTTACAACAAGGAATAAATACTCATTTTTCGCAAAAACGTTTCTTGCAACCGTCTTCAAAGACATATATAATATATAATACCAAAATCTGTCATATGTTGAGAGGCAACACTTTTGATTTCTAGGTTTAAAAGTACTTTTACGCCCGAGGAACTAAAAGTAAGTTCTACTTATTCACCTATAAACGCAGACACGGGATTGACTGTAGACACAACATTCACAACACAACACAGATGCGAAGCTCCGTCGCTGCAGGCTGTCACACAGAACTACAGTTCTACATCTTCCACATGGCGGGCAGTGGGGAAGCGGGGGCCCCTGCACTAATTTATTCGTTACTAAATATTTAACGTGAAATTAACGTGAAACGTGAATTACGCCTTGGACATAGTCACTCATGTTCACGGCCAGATTTTCAAATATTAATGTTCACGACGGGACCCGCCATGATCCGGCGTGACCTGACTGTTTTCACGTCACGCGCCCATTTCTATCTAAAGATAATGAGAGAATTCGAGTAGCTACGACAATAGTAACGAGTCTACATTTAAAAAAATCTGGTGTGATACACGCACACAACTTCCTTTTACAGTGATCTCATAAAAAGCCAAAAATTTTATGTTTTTTTAAGCATTTGTCAGAAGTTTTCAAAAATTACAAATTCTACAAAACGGAGCGTTAGTTCAAGAGACAAATTTTCTCTAAAATTTTAAACTGAATTCAAAAATGTACTAATATACCGGGTGTTCTATTTAAAATAGGGGTTAATCAAAAAAATAGAAAAAACAAAAGAACCCCATTTTAGAGGTATTCCACTAGAAAATCACCTATCTCACATCAATACACTTTAAAAATGTAATAAAAATATAAAGTTGGAAAAAAATCGTTGGAGTCCAAAAAACTGAAAAATCACAAAAATAAACACTATACTTCCGGTTGTGCAATTTTCTTCAAAAGCTTGCTGTCGCATCTGGATAGTACACAAAACTTACATATGAAGTTCCATAGCCATACCTCTTTTTGTTTTTGAGATATTCTGTTCACAAACAGATACACACACAGACAGACAGGCACACAGACCAATGAACAAAAACATGTTTTTGGGTTCAGGGGACTCTAAAACGTGAAGATATGTTGAAAACCCAATTTCAAAGTTTTAGAGTGAATCCAATACTTCCTTTATCGTAAAAAGAAGTAAAAATGGAAATATATATATCTGCTGAGCATAGGTCGTCCATCATCCACTGAGTATAAACAATTGGTCCGGTTTTAATACATCTTCTGAAACAGATACGTGTGCTCAGAGATATAGATAGCTAAAAGTGTCAAACACTGCAATAGTAAACATAAGACTAGCAAAACAATGTGAGAGCTCTGTTAGTGGAGGTTGCAGTAAAATTATTTTGATATCATGTTAGAAAGCAGAGCACCGAAAGTAGAATCTGATGTAAATAATGTTAATTCGATTTTATTATTTACTTCTTCTAAAGTAAGAATTAATGGAATTTTTGCTACAATGAAGGCAAAAATTATCTCCTGTCTATTAACAGGAAAAGAGTGAAGCTAACATTCACATTATTTAAAGACAAACCTTGAAGGTTAACATAGTTTTCTAATATAAATAGAAGTAATTTTCTCTCTCCATTACTAGATCTAAGTGAAACTGTCTAGCAGAGTTGCAGATGTGTGATTTTTTATTTATTTGCCAGTTTTTTTCAAACGTGAGGCTAATTATACCTAAGTAACTAAGTTGAAAAGATGTTAAAATTAAAGGATGAGTCGTAAACCAAACAAAAATTATCGATTAGCAGAAAACTTGATTAATGAGATATTGTCGACGGCTCTAAAGGGAGGAAAACTAAGAGTATCTGCTTGTCTAGTCACCAGTTGAAGGAATCAAAGTTTTAGGAGCAATGCGATATGGGCGGGCGTGATCGATGAAGAGGGTTAAAAAAGCAACCGCTTTAATGTTTCATTATATGTATAAAGAGCAGCTCAAACTGAAAAGAATTACAAACCGTTTTGTCACCAAAACGCCCCAAAATGAACGTTTAATCGTAACCCCATAAATCAATGTCAGCGCTAAGGGAAAACCTTGTACGGAAAAAGTAAATGGATAAAGAATAATAGTTAATTAAATTACCTACTACAATTAATCTCTGTCCCAGGTACTCTGAATGTTTATTCTATTGTGGTTGCCTCCTCCCTGCTTTAATGGATTATTGACAGTTCAGTGTCTCCCCAAGAAAAACAATGTTAAAATGCTGTCTCGACTAGGGGAAGTGAGCACGTAGTTGAGCAGCAGTGCGCTGAACTAAATTTTCAAAATTCCTGTCATATCTAAGTTCGAAATTAATATTCTTGGAAGACGTTTCAGCAGTCTATTAACTCCTCATTTAAACGGCACACACGAGCAAACGCCAAGTATGTTGCTTGTACAACAAAGAAGGTCACGTCATGTTTTGTTCCTTTGTTTAGAGCAAATTATCTGCGAACATAGCGGCATTCACTAATTCTCGCGGGTGATCCTTTAATCTGCTTCATGTAGATATTCTGTCGCTCATTTTCGTGGGATTGGCTGCTGAAACACACGCTATATCGTACATTATTAACAAGTTGTTTTTACAGAGATTCCCGCTTTCGAGGCGTTGTTTGCTAAACTTTGTTTTATTTAATTTCACGTCAGACAGCTAAAACCAGCAGACAGGTAAGTAAGTAGGTGTTGGCTTCTGTTCTGCAAATTTAATGCAAAAATATGAACGACGCGTGCAAGTTGCGGATGGCTTCAGCCGCAGACAAGATAAATTTTGCATAGAGAACAATATTGGTGTTTTAAAACTGAAATAACGAAAAGTTTGTATTATACGTACACGAATCAGCCAGCGACTGTAAACGTAGTGCAGTGAGACATGAGATAAGATAATACTTTGTTGGCTCTACAAGCAATACAACATGTACCCTATCCAAACCCAGACAATAAAAATAAATTTCGTCCATACGAATTGAATATTTCTAGAAAACAGGTTTAGAAGCATCTTTTTAGAAAGCAGTTTTTTAAATGTTTTGGAAGTAAATGAGTGTTTTAACTTTGTACGTGCAAAACCATATTTTATATTTGTCACAATAAAAAGTCAGGGCATCTGCAAACAATTGTCAGAAGTAAGCAAAAGTAAGCAAGGAGCTTCTACATAATTCCTCTTCTCAGGGCGAATGTGGCTAATTAATGCTAATTTAAGTAAATATTTTATATAAACAGTGTACAACTCGTTAGTTGATATTTAAGAAGCGTTTTAATATTCGAAGAGTAAAGAGTTTTTTAGGATAACAAATAAACATCACTGCTGCAATCATCATGCAGACTCGACCCTTTTAGATTTAAATATAAGGAGAATAAATGGTAGAGTTTAACAGTTCCTTATTGTTTTATTCTTAATGGACCAATTAGCATCGAATGGGTAGGGCATATTTAGTGAAAGAAAAAATTACAGCTTGGCTGCCGAAATACCTTCTATTTAAGGACAAAAACCTGATTATTGCCGGAACTGAAACAGCTGGTATAAAATATAGCCAATCAACTATTTTTTTATTGTTGCAATAATATACCTACCTTAAATATTTTTTTTTTATCTTACAGAAGCGCCTATTACCATACAGTATATAACTGTTTTCAGTGACTAAAATGAAGTTTTATTCACAAGTGAGTTTTCATTATTTATACTACTGCATTGTTGGTAGCACTATCAAGCTATGCCAAAATCCTTATTTTCAGGTTAAGTTTTGCGTCAGTCTGTGTCAAATAACAAATAAAACCTAACCTACGAACCTCGAATTTGGCATAGACTGACAATACACTTCAGTACTGCCAATACACTTCAGTACTGTCAAACGTATATCACAAATCATAGGCGACTAATTAAAAATTTATTTCGCGACATATTCTGACTGTGAAAACTATTTAGGCACAAGAATTGCTACTGTACGATAAAACGTCGTATATCACACGTGAGCGAAATGCCATTATAAGCTCGTGAGAAATTGTATCGCTCGTGCTGGGGCACTCGCGATTCAAAATTCTCACTCGCAAATAATGATGCACATCTCTCACTTATAATATAATCTACTATTAATACTATGAGCACCTTAACACCCGTATGCATAGTCGTTCGCCAGCGGCTCGCCGGAATTTCGTTATGAATAGTACGTTGGTAGCACTGTAAGTCTATGTCAAATTCGAGGTTGTCAGGTTAGCTTTTGCGTTACTTTTTACGCAAACTGACGCAAAATCTAACCTGACAACCTCGAATTTGACATAGACTTACAGTGCCACCACCATATTATTCATAACAAAACTCCGGCGAACGACTATGCATACGGGTGTTAGTGTTTCAATCAACAAATTTAGGCAATTCTTAATGTCAGTATTACATACATCGGGTCCATGATGTGCGAACTTTGTGGGAATGAGTAGATATTACGTTCCACTTCAGCATATCCCGTGTGGGGTTGCTAGTCCGCGATCAGGCGCCTACCCGGATGGCGGACAGTGGTAAGCTAACCATATATGATACATACCGGAGGAAATAATATATTAGAATGGACAAAATCAGCACAGGATGCAATGGTTCCTTACGTTAGAGGCGATACTTCGACATTAAGGATAGATAAAATTCTGGAGTTATCAAAGACAACTGATCTGGGAAAGGCATAGACCGAATAAGAAACACCTGGTTCTTCAAGGATGGGGGTATCGAGCTAGCTTTTCCATTTGGGTGCAACTGTATTAATGGCAAAAAAAATTAACCAGCTCGGCGGATTTCAAGAAACCACGACCTAGACAAGGAAAAATGATCATGAATGAGATAGCGTGGATGGTGTATGAGAAGAAAAGTAGCAAAAATTAGTTTCAAACTTTACCAAATGAAAACAACTCTGGTAGTATTAATAGAAACCAAAATAAAGGGTTCTGGAATTGAAGAAGTCGAAAAATATGTGAACATATGCAGTAGTTCACAAAAAGTTGAAAGAACTAAGCGGAGATTCAATATTAATGAATAAAAAATATAAAAGTGGAATACGTGGGTGGTAAGATTATCCAGGTCATCTTAGCTGGAAGCTGCAATGAAAGAACAGGAAAACGGTATTAAAACAATGTAATAGGGAAATATGGAGAAAATTACATATACGAAAGTTACAACGATTAACTAGTTTGATGAAAAAAATACAGTCAATCAAAGCACATACTACCATAGGTACGGACCGTACTACGAGTACGACATATATAGTTCAGGAAGGTTAGAACATCCCAGCACCTCACTCCTCCATAAACAGAGGCTAAATACCACTTAAGAAACGCCGGTTTATAGACTTCCAGAACTTATATGATCATGTTATTCTCTGAATGATGACATTTTTGGCAGTGGTCTATTATGATATGTTTTATCGAAATTTTTCCACAGTGGAAAACGTCCGATCATATAAAGCGAAGCATACATGAGGCAACAAACGAAGTGGTGGTCGAAAAACAACCGCCAAAGAGCGCACACCCATGTACAGGGTGTCCAAAAAATGGCGGATTAACTCTACGGTGCGTTACTGAGGGATGCCTTATGAACCCTGGAACAATATGAAAAAAAATCCCTGGGTCGTATTTTTCGAAATATTTCGAAATTAATAAAAATAAATCTGGCAACATTGATACTGCAACAATTTCTCAATCAAAAATGTATCCATAGTAAGTTGTTAATATGTTGGTGACACTGTAAGTCTATGTCAAATTCGAGGTTAGTAGGTTAGGTTTTGCGTCAGTTTTGACACAAACTGTCGCAAAACCTAACCTGCTAACATCGAATATGACATGAACTTACAGTGCCACCAACATATTATTCATACAACAAATATTTCAATGCCAAGCTTGATTTTGTATATTATTATTGTACAAAGCCTGTTTGCCATATTTAGTAATTGACAAACTCAACAGGAAATCAGTTTTTTAAAATACTTAAATATTGAAAACAATTTAGTTAAATCCCAAGAATATTAAAAAAACAGATATTTTAATAAGTCCCAGATATATTTGACACTATAATTATACACTAGTTATTTAAATAAATGGATTTTATTACCCACTTTTGGCCAGAAATATTTCGAAAAATACGGCCCAGGGAATTTTTTTCATATTTTTCCATGGTTCATTAGGCATCCCCAAGTAACGCACTGTAGAGTTAATCCGCCATTTTTTGGACACCCTGTATATGACCGCAAAAAGCTAAAACCATATAAGAAAGAAAAGGGAACCGATTTGGCACGGTTAGGAACAAAGAATGAAGAAAAGAAACGACCATATCGAGAAGCACAATGGAAGGTACGACGAGCTGTAACAGAAGAAAGAAATGTAATTTGGGATAAAAATTATACTGACGTAAACCTAATTTACAAAAACTACAATAATTAAAGATAATACCAGGACAACAATGGGAGTAATACTTTGCAAAATTGCTTACAGAAGTTAGACCGGAATTTTAAAACCAAATACCAGCATAGGATGAAAATAGCGGAACAACATATCCAAAATACTACAAGTACGGAAAACTTGACATTTCAATAAATATATTTAATTACATAGGCATTTGTATTTAGAACTTAACTCTACTACCGTCTGTTTAAAATTGATTTGTATACCCCTAACTAAAAACCTAACGCGAATAATTGCGATTCATTTGGATGGATTCGTCTAATTAGTCAGGTTCTAAAATTATTCGTAAAAGTGTGTTACAGCTAATTTGTAGTCCAGCATGTAATATTCGAATTAGCTAATTCGGTGCACATTTGCATGCCAATAGTTTTTGTTGGACCATATCCTCTTTGATTGTTGATAACAGGATATCGTGAACTTCTTCTACTCCATTCTTTTTTTTTTTTTTTTTTGTCCTAGTTTCAAGCGAGAGAGGTTGTGCCTTATGGTTTCGATGGTTCACTAAGGATTGGTATAGCAAGCTTTGAATAGAGGATTAGGGAGCATCGAAATCTCTTGAGCACGCTGGTAATGTTTGGTTTATGTCATCTCCGTTCGCTTCACCTTTCGGGAATGTGCTGGCACTTTCATTGTGTCGAAGGATTAAGGGTCGGCCTTACCTGGTGGCGAAAGTTATATTTGGTATTTTGCCGGCTGGTAATTATCGGCCTAAGCAGACTAACTCGTCGGGAAGAGTTACGGTTCCAGAAAAGCAAAAAAAAACTATGGAAGAGGGCCCAGGTTCTCGACGTCGACAAATCCTTGGGTCGGACCTCCCCAAGGTAGCAGATAAATTCAGCAAACCAAATAATAGCAAACAAACTAGTAACAGCATTTATTTAAACATTTGGCTATATAGTGCAAACATAAATAACAACATGTAGATATATCTATATAAATAAGCATACATAAATATACAGAAACAGACAGACAAATGGCGTAGACACATTAAAAAAGGCGCTGCATAAGCAGTTATAGAAAGGTGACCTGCATGAATAAAATGAGTTGTTAAAAACAGTAGCTAACAGGTTAACACCTGATTTTAAGGTTGCCCACTAAGGGATAAAATCAATTAAAAAGCAACTCTGTGAGGCGGAGGTTCAAACAAAGCCGACCGCGTCGGAATTATTCCGGCGTGCAAATAACTACAAAATCGCATGTACAAATTAGCGCGCACCATGTTAAGCAGGGAGACACGGGACAGAGCGCTGCAAGCTGTAGGCTAACATAAACTCCGATCGTTAGCTCTATCTGACTCTATGACGGTACCCAAAATTTAGAAAGCGCGAAATTCCTTCAAATTGCATGGCCATACAGGTGTCGAAGAGATTTCTACAAGAAACTCATTAGGCTTTTTATGGCGTTTCAAGTAAATGGCTTGAATAAGCTCCTAACAGATATAATTAATAGTTCCGGATCTTAATTACTTAAATTTTGGTAGTTAAGCAACCGCGGGTGGTACAATAGCCACAATCTTTCAAACGCGAGTTAAATTTAGCCTATAACCTCAAAGCTGAGCTCATGCATAAGTGTCAAAATATAGCGGTCACAGCCGAAAAGCACAGCTAAGCCGTAACTCAGGTGAGTTCAAACGTCCTATTATAGCTTAATTGAATAACTGAGGCCCTTAATACATTACTGGGTACGAACCCACAAGCCACCTTTGACGGGATCGTGCCAAAGCTCACCGCTGGGGTAAGTCAATTAAACGTAGCTATCAACACAGCGAAAGGGACCAGGCTCTAATCTATCATAACGGGTGTTCATAAACAGTCGTCATCCCAGTAGGTTTTGACTTTAAAAACGTATGTCTATTATAATTGAGAAAAACTGAGCTATGACAGTACTCAATGACGTTTCATTGTGTTGCACGAATCAATCAAAGATATAACATTTTGTTTTTCAAAGCAACTGGGATGACGACTGTTAGGAACACCCGTTATAATTAAACAGCTAGCGATGCGATTAACAGAACAAGGAGGTTATGCAGTATTCTAACAGGCACAGTAATGTAGCTAGCATTAAATTCATGCTAATAATCATAAACCGAGCCGATTCGCATCAAACGCCCTATTTTCATCAACACACCTAATTTCAAATACATTTACACACCCCAGTATCAAATTCGTATAATCCTCGTAGGCTCGGATTGCACGTGCCTGAGGCTAGAGGCTGCGGGCGACTCCTTTTCGCACCTGGGGGAAAGACATCGAGGACCCAAAAAGAAGATATTGCCAGCTTCCGTATGCGGGGCTGGTTATCGCAGGTGCCTTGCCTTGAAGCCAGGAGACGAGCGAGTAAAATGCAGGTAGGTGACGTTCCCCAGCGCTTCCAAGGAATGCAGCGCGAAATGATTTCCAATATACTTGCGAAGGCCAGGAACAATTAGGCTAAAAACATACAAATTTCTAGGTAAACCACGAGAAGGATGTAGGAGCTACAGAAAATTAACCTGGTGATAAAGGTCAGCCAAAAGTAGTCGTGCCTGTGACAAAGGTGGTCCAAAATTCCACCGAGGCGTTAGACGTAAGAATTCTAACATCAAAAACAATAATTCTAACGTCAAGAAGTGCTTTTGTGCTTCCAGATCCTTCTCCATCCAATGAAGCTAGCCAAACCAATTGGATTTTGAAGCACTACGCCGAGAAGCACACGACCTAATTGCACGAATTTAGCCACATGCCAATCAATTCCAGTTATCGAAAACTTCCCAAAATTTGGCAAGAGGACCCACAAAAAATTACTGAAGTATGGAGTGTTCTCATTTGATAACATCACTGCAGTTTCAGACTGGGAATTTATTATCACTAGAAGAAAATAGGATTGCCTACCCAGTCAGGTTGAATGTACATGATATTTGGGGAAATAAATGCGAATAGTAGAATCTAGTCAATTGTTTGAAATATTGCCCGAGAAACCACCAATTAGACGTAACAAAAATACAACTGATTAATTTCCACTAATGCATGAAGAACTACAAGCTAACCGTAACATCATGTGAAGCATCTGGCATATATGAGGGCTGCACTCCATCCTAAAGGTTAGTGGTTGTTAGATAAACCTCCTTGCGTCGTGGCATATCTAGGGATTTATATTTTAGCCGTTTTACTGGTGACGGGGACACTCAGACTTAGCCCATTTGTGTCTGGGAAATGCTACTTGCGATAGGGACGAGCACTTGTTAACTGCCTGTGTTGCTAACGTACGGATAGGCTAGCGTAGAGTTACTAGATTGAGAGAGTAACGCGATTGGTATCGCCAATGTATTTGGCTCATAAATGGCGGTTTGTAACTTTAGCCACTTCCAAAGACGTGATTTCTCAACTTCCTGATTTTGCGCCGTCAAGTGATTGGCTAAATTTTGACATTTGACATCGGACACTTGTCACTTCACTTTTCAGTTATGTCAATTTGTTAATTTTCGGTCTTCGTTATCTTTTTGAGGTTAGGTGAATCGTAAAATGCCAGGGTGGTGTGTGCTTTTTTGTAAAAATCGCAGCGAATCTGGTTTTCGACTGTTTCAGTTACCACAAGGTGAAAAGAATGAACAAAAAAGGCGTAAATGGTTGGCGTTTATAAACAGAACTAATGTATCTTCAGGAGCTCATATTTGTGAAGTAAGTCGAATAGTCGATATACCCGGTGACAATGAGACTAGGGCCATGTTTATATCCTCTTTATTTATGAATCGATTTAGATAAAATTTTATACTGAGATACTAGACATAATTTCTGATTGGCTGATAGATATAGTCAAAATGACTGACTTCCGGTTTTTACCGGAAATGATACTAACTTTAATTTTTTAAATGGAACACCCTGTATATTTTATGTTTTTCTGAATCTAAGAGTCAAACTACATATAACAGTCTTGCCAAATTTCATTTTTTTTTAACAAAAAAAATTATTTTCCAATTACTATTTTTTACCATAGAAGGCCTCGACTTGGAAAAATCTATTCTAATTGACTCTAGCAACTCTTAATAATAGCTATTTTATCAATAAGTCAATAACAAATTTTTCATAAAAGAATATAATTTGCTAAACTCGTTTTTTAAGGTAAAAAGGCACTTTTTTTAAATGGCACCTACCAAGGGCCATCTTGCCATTAGATAGAAAATGTAATTACCAATCTAACGATATGTATCATGTACTACTTTATCTTTATCTGAAAATTAATTAATTAATTATTTGTTTAAATCTATTTAAAAAACCAATGTTAGTGTCACTTCCGGTGAAACCGGAGGTGACACTAACTTTGGTTCTTTAAATAGATCACTCTATATGTTTTATGTTTTCGGAATCTACGACTCAAATTACATACAACAGTGTTGCCAAATTTGCTTTGGTATTATTAGTTATTACACAAAAATATTTAAAAAAATTATTAATTAATTAACTTTCAGTTTCAGATAAAGATAAAGTAGTGCATGATGCATATCGTTAGATTGGTAATTAAATTTGCTGTTTAATGGCAAGATGGCCCTTGGTAGGTGCCATTTAAAAAAAGTGCCTTTTTCTTAAAAAACGAGTTTAGCAAATTATATTCTTTTATTAAAGATTTGTTATTGACCTTATTGATAAAATAGCTATTATTATGAGTTGCTAGAGTCAATTAGAATAGATTTTTCCAAGTCAATGCCTTCTATGGTAAAACATAAAAATTAAAAATATATTTTTTTTGTTTAAAAAATTTTAATTTGGCAAGACTGTTATATGTAGTTTGACTCGTAGATTCAGAAAAACACAAAATATACAGGGTGTTCCATTTAAAAAATCAAAGTTAGTATCATTTCCGGTAAAATTGGAAGTCAGTCATTTTGACTATATCTATCAGCTAATCAGAAATTATGTGTAGTATATTGGTATAAAATTTTATCCAAATCGATTCATAAATAAAGAAGATATAAACATGGCTCTAGTCTCATTGTCACCCGGTATACCCACATATATTAGCAGATTACAACAAATTTGCAATTAATCTGAATCGTTAATTAATTGTTCTTCAATAACAGGCACATTTTGGAACAACCCAATTTGAATCCGACAGACAGGATAGAAGAAAACTTTTAAAATGGAATCCGTGGTTATGCACATTCAAATGTCCCGCCAATTTGTGGACCAATAATGGCCGACTTTCGCGTTACTCTCTCAATCTAGTAACTCTAGGCTAGCGAACGCACGAACGACCCCTACCGGTAGCGGATGCTCCTGTTGATTGCATTCGATCCCACCTGGTTGCACTGATATTGTACAGCCCATCCCATGAGCCTGCTTGCTGCGAGGCGCGTACTACGTTGGCTAGCTCACTACGAGGCCCATCTTGGAAGTTTTCGAGAGAAGTTACTCCCAGGTTACCTGGTGAACTTCGAGGAGGCCGCACTCATTTGTTGGTCGCATCACAGACCGAAACTCACGTCTTGTGTTTTTTTTCTGCAAGGTTATGTAAATGTTTAGCACGTGCAGACATGTATATAGCATATGAATTTGCAATACCTGCATTTTTGTGGAATATTTATAATAGCTGCGTTAACCACCACATACTGAATTGATTTGTTTATTTATCTGTTTGCATCAAGAGTCACTTTTCTAGCGAGTAATAATTTTGGTTTCCTTAACATTCGAGATAACTGTCAAATTGAAGTAAGTTTGCCCAAATTATGTCAAATGAAGTATTGGAGTGACTGTGGCTCCACTACAGTTCACGGGAGGCTAACTGTTTGTATTAATTTGTCACTCGTTTAGATTTTTTGCAATGTCAGGGTCTCAAAGCTTAGAAGTACGACGCCTGTGAGTTAACTACAAAAACAACTATGAATTTTCATTAGAGAATAGCAGAACTCCGGAAGGCCTTACTACACTGATATTTACCGTACTGGCGAAATTTTGAATGTCAAGTAATCGGTTTATAAGCTGACTTCTGGGGTCGACTGTTAGCCTTTTCAATCTCTTGCGCCGATCTTACCCAGGCCTTCACAGAGTGTGTAATAATAGACGAGTGATTTGTGGATATGAGTTTTATTTATTCTCTGATTACAATCTTTGGATCTCTGCTTCATAGAGTGCGTAGTTATAAACGAGTCATTTGGGAATACAGATGTATTCTTCGATTTGAAGCTATACATTCAGTTACCATCAGGCTACGGGTTCAGGAGAAGTTAAAGCAGTGGTTAAATAATTTTTGGCTGACTGTTATTTTAATCTGTCTTATTTATTATATTTATTGCATTTATTAAATACTACTTGTTACGATAATGTTATTGGTGGCACTGAACCTATTGGCAGACACTGTTGGGAAAACATATCCCTTTATTAGCTCGAGTGGGTAGTGTTATTTTTGGAAGTTAGATGTATCCCAACTTTGGGGAGGCCCAACCCAAGGATTAATACTGAATCGTAAACCTGGAGCTTTTACTTCTTTAGTATCGCTTTCATTTAAGCATACTTTCTTCGCTTTGCTGGAATCCCGACCCTTACTGCTAGTTAGCCGACCTAGGCCGGTATGTACTAGCTGACAAGACACCTAATACAACTGACTCCAACAAGTAAGGCCAATCCTTCGTTCCTTCCTCACAAGAGGGAAATGTGAAGTAGATCTAAATAAGAAGCAACCTGGATTTAGAGAAGATCCTGGAAGAAGAGACGCTGCATTTTATGAATTATATTACAACAATGTTACGATAAAAAAAGAACGTATTCATTTGCCTTATGCTAGTTGTTTAAAATATGGAGAACTGATAAAAATTCTAATCGCCAAGAGTTGGTTAACTAAAAACCTGTATGAATGGCGTCACTAAGACTTAAGAATCTGGAACGCATGCAATGTCTATCAAATACGGATCACATTAAGGCTGGATAATTCTCCAGTTATTGTTTAATGTTTACTCGTAGATATTTGAGAAAGCGTTGGAAGACTGAACTGGCAGTACTAAAGTCAACCGAAAATTGCTTAACAAATTGCGATACATTGATGACACGGCAATTATTTAAGACAGCGCAGAAGGAGTATAACGCTTAATGAACAAAATTAATACTTAGGGGGATACACTAACAGATACTATGGGTGAATATATACACGAAACATATCAAAGGAGTGTGAAAATTGAAATACCTATGATGCTGACTAACCTCAGATTTAGATCACGAACTAGAAATAAGAAGGATGGAATATTCCAGAATTACGTTGTTAAATATGAGAAAATTATACGCAGTTCGTTTTACTCTAAGGTACCGAGACCCTGCTTTGAAAGTCAGCACCATGAATAAATTCGAAGTTTTTAAAACGTAGACCCTCAGAAGAATTTTGCGAATAGCTTGCATGGAATATATAATGAACAACGAAGATTTTAGACTCATATAAAGAGATAGAAAGCTGTTGGGTGTAGTCGGAAAACGGCAAACAGCATATTTTGGTCACGAAGAAAGGTCTTATCATTCCTTCATTTTTTTTAGAGTTTGGTGGTACTATGTGTTTTGTTTTATCGTTGTTCTCCGCTCATTGCGATCTTTGCCTTTTTGCATAGCCTCGTGGAGTCCCAGTCTTAGTAGTGCTTTCATTTGATCCATTAAGTGAGTTGGTGACCTGCCCCTGGGCCGTTTGCCATCCATTCTTCCCTCAAGTTTGTTCATTCCTCCATTTTGGCGGTATATATGACCAAAGTATTGACGGTACGATTCTTTGATCTTCGATAGATTTTTATGCCACCGATTCTGATTCCGCCGTCCGAGTTATGCATTGCTTTACGAATTATGTATTCGCTATATATTATTATGATACATAAAGATCAATCATATTAAATTAATATTAAAAAAAATAAAATTGGGATATTGATACAATCAAATCTAGAAAAATTAAAAAAGATTTGTTGGCTGAATTGAATTTATAATTCATATTCTTTCGCCACTCTGCAAATTAAAATTATTAAATAATTTTAATTTGCAGAGTGGCAAAATACCCAAAAAAGAATATGAATTATAGATTCAAGCCAAAAAAGAAGTTTCAGAGATTATCGAATTGAATTTGGTAATGCAGATTTAATTAAAAATAAATTGGAATTTTATTTGGAAAGTTATAACATTGGAGTATTTCGTATTGGTGATAGAAGATAAGATAATGTTAGTATGAGACAAATATGCTTGCTCTGTAATAATAATAATCGTAGTATGTATATATCAGATTATATAATTTTAAAAGTGGGCATCAATAATCGTAACTATATAAGATGAAATTTTGTTTAAAAACAGGATTGAATAACAAATTTAATTATGTACAGACGTTTTTGAAAAAAATCTATTTAGAACTAATAAAAAACTTTGAAATTATGCCTTTATTTGTATAAAATTTGGTTATATGCAAATAAAATGGGTTTTTAACAAATTTACGAGGTGAATAAGCGAAAATATAAACTAGAGTTGATGTGAGTATACAATCGGTGAAGAGATTCAATTAGCTACAAAGAAGAAGAAGACGACATTTGGATAGATTTGGATTTATTGGTGCATTGCAAGGTATAGTTGACATTCGCTGTTGGAATTGGGGATTCTACAGAGGACTGGAAGCGGTTTGCTAAGGTTTGCTGGCGTGATTTGGTTGCTAAAGGATAGGAGCTGTGGAAAAAGAAAATTAGTTTGGGAATTATCTGCTAGTTGGAGTTTACTAGAGGGCTGAGGTCGACGGTCGCATACTAGGAGTTCAAGGAGTAAAGTTGAATGTACAGGAACCTGGAGTTTTGACTTTTCGCAAGTTCCTTGGTTGATTAAAGGTACATTGGGGATAGGCTGACATTGACCATGGCTGAGAATCATCGGGATTATTGGTGTTTGATGTGAGTAGCTGTAAAAGTGAAAGGAAGTCAGGTTTGTGGTATTTATATTTGATAAGAAATAAAGAAACAATTAATTGAGTAAAATAACTTAATAACAATACTTACTTGGTGAGGTAATTATTGGTTTATGAGAGAGAAGGTATATTTGTCGGTTTTGGTGGTCTTGTGTTGTTGTGCTGGTTAAAAGTCAAACTGACATTTAACATCAGTTATTGAATTAATAATTCATATAAAAATTTTGAATATCTAAAAATAGATAACTTGATTGATGAACCGCCCTAATGAGAGTCTCAAATGTATTACATAAATTTAAAAGTACAGTATATTCATTGTAGTTTAAAATAGCTATCCTAACGTGGTGCTACCAACACATATTTATGGTCGCCCTACGTGGTGCTTGCTTGCTGGTCATTTCAGTATTGGTGAACTGGTCTAGTTTAAAATAGCTATCCTAACGTGGTGCTACCAACACATATTTATGGTCGCCCTACGTGGTGCTTGCCTGCTGGTCATTTCAATATATTAAACAGAAGTGGCGATAAAATGCAACCTGCCTTATTTCCACCTCCGTTGTAGCGGTGTCAGAAGTTGCGGTATTATTCCTTATTCTAGATATATTGTGTTCATATAAGGTAGGAATTAATTTTATTAGGGGAATTGGTGCACCCATTTCTTCCAAGATATTTCATAGTTTCCTCCATTGCACTTTATCGAAAGCTTTGTTAAAGTCTATGAAGCATAGGAAAGCTTTAATGTTATATTCTCTTGTTTTTCTACAATGTAACTCACATTTAAGATATGTTCTCTCGTTCACTTTAACGGCATCAAACCTAATTGTTTGTCTGATAGGAGCGGTTTCAGCCATTCCCTAATTATTGTAAGATAACTTAACTAGGGTGCGGAATTAGTGCTATTGTTCTGTGGTTCCTACATTGTTTTGGGGACCTTCTTTGTGCAACTGTCGCGACATTCAACTGTTTCCCATACTTTTTGACATAGTAGGTGCATTATACGAGTATCCACTCTATCTTTACATAGAGCTTTCAAATTTTCTGGTGTTACTTCATATGCAGCTGCAGCCTTCTTATTTTTTAGTTCCTTTATTGCTCGTTCCACTTCCGATTTCAATTTTGACAGTACTTTCTCTATACCAGCAGTATTTCTTAAAGGTTTGTCACAATTTTTCCATTGCCGCCTTGTATAATCTGTGTCCGTGGTTTAAATTCTTTGGAAATATATCGTAGTTTGTCTAAACGTTATTTCTGTTCACTTCTAGTACTGTGTTGTTCGAGTGGGGAATATACATCATCGATATATTTGTTTTTGTATTGTCCACATGCCCGTTTGATTTCTTTGTTCAACTATTAAAATTTTTTAATATTTTCCTCATTATGCCTGAAAATTTTATTTTCCGTCTTTCTTCAATGCGTTCTTCTATTGCTTTTATCATCTAGTGTTTCTTAGGCTATAAATCTCGCGTTCCTGTCATTATTACTTCATTTATCCAGTCTCTTAGTTAGTATTCTGTGTAATGCTTCGTTTCTCTGTTTCCATAAGTTTATTTTCTACTTCTTTAGGGTGTGGCAATATTCTACTCCCAGTTGTTTGTACAGGTGCAGTATTGTGTAGCTTCAGTTTTATTTCTGCCTTGGCAATCAGTGATCTGAGTCAGATAGTGAACTTGGTTCTGTTGTAATATTTTTTATGGTTGACCTCTATCTAGCGCTTATTAAGATACAATCTATTTGATTTTTGTATTTTCTACATGAGAAGTCCAAGTGGATAGTCGTCTTGCATGTTTTTTTAAAGCGGTATTGTGAAGTTATTATTAATAGCAAAACATTCTTCCCTGTAGTTTCTTTCGCCTAGATCATATTTTCCTACTATGTGGGAAGAAATGTACTGCTTCCTAAAATTAGATGGTAAATTGAAAGTCGAGTGGTGCACGCAGAAGGAAGTGTTTCTGGTTGAAAACCATCAGCATTTGGACTAGTCTAGAGTCTAGATGACCATACTCTAGTATGAGCATATCAAGGTCGATAACAATTTGCTGCGATTGTTGCCAATTTTTAGCACTGAAGATGGCACCTGAAGAAGTAACAACGTTCTTTTTCGGTTTTCTTTTGGAATTCATTCAAAACAAGTATCAGCTGAGTTTTATTAATCGAATTTATTGACGTTTCGATTGTACCTATTCATAAATAGATCATTATTGAACAACTTCATACAACAAAGTAAACTCTCTGATTACACAAAATATTTTAGTTTGTACCAATTCATTACACCTTTTATAGATCAGACACAACACTAAAGCCAACAATAGTGATCACATAATGAACGTGTTGGGTTCTCTATATTTTCACTTGAATTAAAATGAATGCATGTTTTTCCGCACTATTCCGTGACCTATCCTTGAATTTGCTCTATAAATTTAGCTAATAAAACGGAAGTAACTATGCTATATAAAGGCCCCTTCATATAAAATAGAACGTAACTTAGTTAATAACCATAAACGCAAAATTAAGTTACATAAAATTTGGGTCTTTGTCACGCCAAATTGTATGTTACATTTATGTTGCAGACAATAGCGTCTGTCAAACGCAGATCTAAAGTAACGTATGGAGTATTAACTATACCGACATAATAACATTCGCGAATTCACAAAATACGTTTAACTTGAATGCTGTAACAATGCATTTTCCTGTAAATAATCTCAGGTAAGATACCTTAAAATAATTTTATACAGATTTATGGTCGTATTTCAATGTTGCTATACATTTTTGAGAACAAACGTTTCTAATCCAAATAGAACTGTCTCAATAAGTGACATATAATTGCCTCATGGTGTATATTCGTGCATTCCTCTAGGAATTTCTTATACTGAACTTAGAAACTAAGCAATTTGCGGAGTAAATTGTGCTGTCCAGATGCAGACATTTTGTTCTATAAATTAAAACGCAGTTGTAGAAAGCAACAAGCGGAAGCTTCCACTGTTGCCTCTGGGTACACTAAGTAAAATTTTCAGATTGCTATTGTGTCAACGTTTTGCTAATGGAATCGTGAAAGCTAGCAATAATAAGCTATACTGAAACACAATTACTGTATTACGGGCAAAATGGCAGAACAAGTTATTTTCCGAAACTAAATAGGAAGATAATTTTGAACGTCTGCAACCACTGTAAACAGCTTCTAGACTTTCTGAATATATCGCACTGATCATTTTGTGGATAATTAAATGAATCTTCTTTAGTGCACCTTTATTTGTTACTAAAATTACTTTCGCCGTAAATTTGTTCAAATCTTTAGTCTTTTAAATGTTAGATAGGTTATACGTTTTTCATTTTGTTATGTGAACCGATTCGCCAGAAAATAATTTTAAAACATGAAAATCTTTGCTGAGGTTGGTATTTATAATAGTTTTAGATTCACAAGAACGTTTTCCGTTCCACCTCAATAGTGGGAAAGTAGATTTTTTTAAATATTAAGTGTACATTGACCGTTCACTCAACCTTTCAGCTCAACAGCTCTTGTGGATATTACTTCTCATTATATTTCAGGTAATTACTGGTTAGGTATTGCACGATGTAATTTATTTATCATAACTGTTATCTTTCAGAAGCATTTCAATCCAAAACGTGTGCTGTTTTGGTATAGTGGTACATACAGGGTTTAATTTGAGTTATATTTAATTTTTACCACAAGTGATTACCGAATTTTCTAAAATGTCAACATTAAACCGGCATAATTCGTACGCTATTAATTTTGAAGTTAACCCTACATAGTTTCTAGGTTAATTATTTCGAACTTAAGCTAAAATAACCCCAATTTGTTTCTCCACTCGAATTTAGCCGCGCCCAAAAACGCTTTTCTATGATTTTCTAAGCTGTGTCATTCGCTGTAAATTTGTCAGGTTGACATAATTGACAGGTACCTGTCTCCACCTAAAAAATCAATACCTTTGGGGGCGAAATACATAAAAAATACGGGAGACTTCGAGCTTAATTGATTACTACCCTAATTGTCAATGTGATCTTAAAATGTATTCACGGTTTAGCTGCATCACCATACGACGGAACGGAATCCATTTTTCAATCAAATTGCTCTAATGGCTTTGAGACTTGCAGGTTTGTCGAGCTTTAATAAAGCTACCAGGAAGTCTTCACCGGGATGACCGCTACGCTACCCCTATGTTGCCTTAAAGTTGATTACCAATATAACCTTATGATTTGTGTCAGTGTCTCAGCTTATTCAGAGTTGACCCAGTTTCAGCTATGCAAGATACAATTTAGGAATCACCTCATTTCACGCTTCTTACAAGTTTGTTTGTTTACAGGATTTAGCAACCCAATGGCATTGTGTTGGCTGTTCGCTTTGGAAATTGCTCGAAAAATGGTTAAAGACTGTCGACCCAACTCGTCTAGACTTGGAAGTACTTAGGAGAGATGCTATCGTGATCTCCAGGTATTCTGTGATCTGTTCGTGCTTCGCCAACTGTTTCTGTTACTCGACCAACAAATGCGCGGCACTACAGTATGGTTAAATCACCCACTATTATTTATGCTCGCACATAATGTAATCTTATGTCATTCGACCGCATGTACGTATGTACGTATGCTCCATAAGAGCACAGCTCAAATTGCTGCTTTACTTCAAACACTTTTTTTTATTGATTTTAAATAAAAATTTACCCTATGAATTTCCTTTTAAATGCATAATCCTTGTATTTTTCTAATAAGAACACATTTTATTGAATGCATGAATTTTTAGTATCAAGCTCTCTGTTAGTTTCTAAATAATTTATTCATGGTTTTTATGAATTTCAAGACCTACTTTTTAGCATCGCTTTATTTTCTCAAAAACTAACTTATTCAACTTCAAAGGCTCTGTAACCAAATGCTTATAATTTGTAAATGTAGCAATTTATTAAAATGCGCCTTACATGGTTGGAGGAGTCGAGTTAAAAAATGGGCATAACAAAAAATAGCCGGAGCTTATCCATTTCTTACATTTTTTAGATGGACAAATTGTAGTAAAACAGCTTGCATTCGATTTGGAGTTCATACTTAACGGAATAAATGCAGCTTATTTTTAATGTAATTTGAATATAAACATTAACTAAACACAGTATAATTATGGTAGTGGACTGGGGTGGGCGTTTCTTACATTAATCAAAGATCACGACTAAATTAGTCAAGTTTGGAGCAACTATAACAAAAGACGGAAACAAACTGAATCAGAAACAGATTTCGGAATGTTTAAATAGTGTTTAGTGGGATAACTAAATTAAAACAAAGCAAGAAACTATATAAATAATAATATAATCAAGACGTTAAAAGAAAAATACAATCTGTTGAAACGGGCTATCTTAATGCAGGTGTTTCAGAGACAGATCGTATAATTGAAACAAAAATTACAAAAAAATCAAAATAAACAGAGATTGACATAGAAATCACATTTAAAATGGCTTGAACACTTCTTACGAATAATGGAATGGGATTCTTCGGGACCAAGGAAAAGAGGAAGACTTCGCTATCATGAAACGAATGAGTAAAAAGAGGTCTAATGGGGAAAGATGCGGAGGATAGAGAGAAGTGACAACTATATATCGGAAGACGACAATAATCTGTAATGCATAAGAGATATACTGATAATTGGAAAGCAATTAGTATCCTATTCTAATTTATGCAAGTGACATTTTCTCAAAATACGTATATCTCCTAGAATTTTTCTATTAGTAAACGATTTGCTGAATTAAACGGTTTTACTGGGGCAGAGAAACTTAAAAAAACTAAAATATAGAGGACGAATAATAATTGATAAGTAGTTCTTTACGGGGTGAACGACTTCTTATAGAAAAAGAAAAAAAATGTGTATTCCTAGAGCGAGTAAGGTAGATTGGTTATTGTTAAGACTTGGATTGGAAATTCTCTTCTTTATCTGGTCAAAACTATATCATTCTACCAGAGGTGGGCAAATTACTTTAAAAAAGTAATTAATTACTAATTACCAATTACCGTCCAATGAAGTAATTGAATTACCAGAGATTTCAATTACTCACATGAAATAGTAATTCAATTACCAATTATTTAGTAATTGTAATTGTACAACATCAATTAATTTTTCAATTACTTTCAATAGAAATTATTGTCATATAGTTGTATTTAGTAGAACTTTCTAGAAAGTTGCAACTATCATGTCGTGTCGATTCGTAATCGCAATCTAAAAATGCTTAATTTGTATGTTTTGTTAACAATAGTAACCTACATACTTAATCACTGTTGAAGGTTTTTTGATAATTAAATCTTGTAGGTGCAGTAAATCTTGTAGCTCCATGCACGGTTCACCAAAACCAAAAGTGTTTAGTGTGTTTTGATGTAAGATGTTAGTAAATAAATAAAGTCAAGGATAACAATTGTACAGGGTGTCCCAAAAAGAATGGGACACCGATTGGTTAGGTTATAATAAACCGATTATACCTTAGTACAGAGTCCCTTCAGTAAAAAGATATAGGGTTAAATTACTTTTTTTTGTTTTTATATTAATTTCCATATATTTTATTACTGAAGTTGAGCTTTTTATCACGAAGGTATTAGTTGCCAAGGTCTCTACGGCCAAAGCAAATAAATCACACGAGGGATAAAAATGAATATCCAGTGCCGAGTGGTACATTGTTTTCTAAAACAGAGAAATCGCGAAATTACAACATTTTAACCAACTTTTGTAGGTTATGTTGACGTCGGTTGACATTTACCTATCGTCCAACCGTTTACAAAAAGTCGTAAAACAATGGATTACTTCACTGCCGATTTCTCGTATTTTAATGAGGATTTCGACGTTCTTCATTGCCGATTAAAAAAACATACTTTTTTTCGAATATGGAGAAATGTCGAATTTCATTTTGGCTAGAATTTGTAATGGTAATAGAAAAAATAGCACGCTGAATATGTTATAAAAGTGATGTTTCCATGTTCGTGTAAAATTAATCCACTGGCTTTGCATCGTTCACTCGTAAATTGAATGTTGAAAAACTCTCACTTTTCTTAACTGGTAGAACAATCTACTATTAAATACGCCTAACATGAAGCTGAATGACGAAAATATGTAACTTACCTAAGTATACAGGGTGAAGCATTGGATTTCTTAATTCTTTGACAGCAAGTTTCTATTTAAAATTGCAACTTGAGCATTTTTTGTTGGTTCAGTTCGAAAATCCTTTTTTTACCTCTTTATACGAAAGTGACATTTTCTGTCGCCTGTTAGGTGTTTCCCAAAAATGTACGTTTGGTGTCATATGTATAGCTCTGGACTAAAATGTCATTTCCTCCCTTGCTTGATTACAATCGATTAGGCACTGTTCTCGTTAACACTAGAGTATCAAACTACATACGCGGGAGGGAATTATACATTTTCCTCTCTAGTAATATAAATAGCTATAAAAAATATGTTAGGCAACCTTTGAAATCTTAAAACAAAGTATCAAATTGGTGTTGATCAGAAACTGTTGCAAGTTGATAGATGACTAATAAACCTAGTTGAAAACGACCGATTGAAATAAGAATTCGTACATCACATACAAAAACAAAAGCCATTTGCTCAAGCACCTAAAATTTTTACATTCAAGAAACCTTGATACCATGTGTTCAAAAAGAAATTACATAAGGGTTGGCCATGGAAAATAAAACTAATATCCACAGCAAGCTTAAGAGACAGCAATCCTTAGAATTTTCAATCACGATATCAGCGTATGATACCGGGTGATTATAAACGCTTTTCCATAAAGTTCCCTTTGAAATATTTGTTGTATGAATAATATGTTGGTGGCACTATAAGTCTATGCCAATATCGAGGTTAGCAGGTTAGATTTTGCGTCAGTCTGTGTTAAAATTGACGCAAAACTAGTGCCACCAACATACTATTTATACAACAAATATTTCAAAGGAAACTTTATGGAAACAGTGATGAGACGGTTAATGAATGCTAAAGCTCGCTGTTGACATTACTTTTATATTCCATGGCCAACCCTTACGTAATTACTTTTTTAACACACAGTATAAGAAACGGGGAAAACTATTTCATAAAATTACTATCAAAGCTCGACAAATAAATTGCTCAGGTTACTTCAAATATCGACATCTTTAATATTGCCCATTAATGTTATCAAATATTTAATAATACCTATCGATTTTAACTTTAGGGCAATAAAATATCTAAAATTAGAAAAATTGGCTCACTATGCACTGTTCTTATAAACACCTAAATGGAATTTTGTGTAAAATCATTAGAGAAGCCAATATTTGACTGCATCGTAATTAGCATAGAGGTTTTGTATTTTTTGTCCGTCAACGCAGCACCCTGTACAACGTAAAGAAGTAATGTTGGATGAGGTGAGCGGAATTATAATAATTTTTATAAAACACTATTCCATGGATAATTTACAAAATCTTCAATGCAAGAATGCAGTAAACTTATGCGGTGTTTTTAAATTATATTAGTACCATACACCATAATGCATTTTTGAGTCAACCGAGCATGGAATTTTGCAATTAGTTACATTTTATTCATGTGTTGTACGCTGTTTAAGTGTTATTATCAGATTTTGGGCTTTTTACTTCAATGTCTCACTCAAAAACGTAATCTTGTGGACTTAACGCCTGTGAGACTTGTACGGCAGTACACCCCTGTGCAAGTACATCGTTTAAAAAAAGAAAATTGACATAAATAAATAATTATTATGAACCAATATCGTCTAATAAATCCATTTTAAATTATATTTTTACCGTAGGTATTGTAGTCTGTAATGTAATTACCGAAAATATAGTTTTAGCGTCTTACACAATAAATAAGTATTAATGTGACTATTACATGCTACAGATCACATCTACATACAGTCATAGACGTATGCTCGTACACGCCACTGTGGTGCAGGCGTCGTACAAAATGGAAAAGGTGCAGTTATTCTACTCGTCACAGGAAATCATAAATTATGCTTATATTGACCGAGAAAACCCTATTGCGATTTGCTTAATATGTAACCTAATAACCCTTATATTATTTTTTGCGTTCTGGAGATTTGGCACCCAATCGAGGTCAGTAATTCAGTAATTGAAATACCATAAAGTAATTCAATTATCTCGAGTAATTTCAATTACCACAGTAAAGTAATTGAAATACTTTAGAGTAATTTAATTATTCAAAAGTAATTGAGTAATTGAATATAGTAATTAATTACTTTCAAAAAGTAATTTTCAAGTACTTTGGAACAAAAATGGGAATTCCCAATTATAATTCCCGCATTTTGAAGAGTAATTCAATTCAAGGCAAATAAACAAAAAGGAATTTAATTACAAAGTAATTAATTACTGCCCAGCTCTGCATTCTACCAATGAAAAAGTCCGTGACATCATATCCTGCGAAAACAATCCGATTTGTAACATCTATCTCATTTATTTTATTTTCTGAAAAATATTGAAACATATAATTTTGTATTAAATTAACAATTACTTCAGTTTGGTTAATGACGCTTTCGTAAGTAATCAGGTGTCATAAATGTAGTAATTTGTTTGTAGTTTTTTATGTATTTCAGTACTTCTATTCCATTATTCCCTTCTACTCCGTAGTCATTTTGTCATTGTTTTAACATAAACATAAAGCATGAGGACGAAGGATTATGTATTTCCAATTTCATAAAAAGAAACTGTGATAAATTAAATTTGCAGCATCTATATTTTCCATTTAAGCTTGAAGGAACTTATTGTCGTTTAATCAAATTATGTCGTTTATAGCTTTAAAAGGATTACACTATAACAGATTGCAATACTCGTATATACTAAAACGTTTAGCCATTAGCAATCTGATCAGTGTTGATTAGTCATAAAACATACATGAATATGGCCGAGTTAATGAACCAGATTATAGTAAAGCTATAAATCTTTATAATAAAAGATTTTATAGATCAGAAAATTTCGCCATATAATACAAGTGTCCGAAATGATAAATCTTGGTACTCATCGATAGCAGAACCCTGAAAGCTTAAGTTCGCAACCGCAGCTGCTTATTGAATATGAATACTTACATAAATATTCCACTGCATGTTATCTGCTCTACATTAGTTTTACGTGAAGGGACTTTAAGTAGGGTTTCGCTAACGCAATAAAATATGAAGGACTTACAAGGTCCGCAGTATCGCATTATTTGGACGTAGAAGTTAAGGGCAGCTGAAATGGAGTGGTCGAGGTATCGACTGTGGATTTGAATTATGACCACCTTGAGGACGGTTGTCTAAAGTGGCTCAGAAGTAACCGACTCCGGCAAATACCTATTATTCAATAAAATGCGAAAAATAAATCACTATAATATCCCCCCATAAAACCATATTGCTGGAACTTCAAAACCACATGCAAGGATTTTGTCTTCCATAAAAAGATAAGTACCTTCCATATATTAGAAATTTAGTGCTCATCCCGCGTGCTCGCATGAAGCACACGAAAATTATCGTTTAATTTAGGAGATCTAGTTCCAGAAGAATGAATATCCTTAATTTTATTCTAAACGCTAGAGCTGCACCGTGTTCCTGAACTTTCTAGAAATTTCTAAAACTTCAACGGTGCACATGTGATGCGTATTTCCAGATGATGTGCAATTTGAGGATAAAGACCTGGAATGCATTGGTAATTGACTCAATATAGTGCTTCTCAAGAATTTTAATAAGGTGCCATCATTGAATTTGCATTTATGCTTTCATTTATAATATGTGAAGCAAATTACTTGAATAGCGTTGTTATTACACCTACTGTACTGTAATCTAGGAACAGAGTTTTTTCTTCCAGAATGTAACGCTTCAGCTTGCTAATATACTAATATTCAGATAATCTCTTATTTTCTGCGACTTCTTGTTGTATACAGAGTGTTGGAAAAAGGGTTAAATGTTTAAAGGGCATATAGTACGGTCAAAAACCTAAAAACTCCATCACTTGCGAATCAAGCATTACTAGTCCAAGGAATATTAGTAAATAATTCCCCAAAATAGCACACCTACTTGATGGTCAGGGTTAGTAAGGCGTGTACCCGTTAGATATGATATGGGTACAAAAGCTGATGATGTTTTTTTGACACTTGTTTCAGGGTTTTCATAGTAGTCCAGTCGTTGAAGGTAAAAATATGCTATTACCTCGGAATTCTTTGAACCTTGACCGATTGACGTGAAATTTGTTGAGTGGTTAGGGGATGGCTCAAGGAGCAAAAGTGACATAGCGACGATGTGCGCTTTTACCCTGAGAGTGGATGCCACCTCTTCTCGGGGGTGGAAATTTTTCACTCAAAATAGCCCCGGAAATGGATAGAGGGACAAATTCTAAGTAAAAAATATTTTATATAGTTTTTTCGATAGATCGATATTTTTCGAGCTATTCGCGATTGCAAACTTAGATTTTTCGTGATAAAAATGCATGTTTTTGGACGGTTTTTCGCGAATAAGTCGACAACTTCGCGTTCTATCAAATAAGTTGCAATAACCAAAAATGAATCTTAGAAAACAGCAAAGAGATTGGTTTTTTTATGAATGCTCTAGGTTCAAAATAAAAGAAGTTATGGCTCGTTGAAGAAGATTTTTTTTTGCAACAACTTTGTTCGAAGTAATCAATGTTAATTAACGAAAAACCCATGCATTTTTCGGGAAAAACTTATAGAACGTTTTTTGTAGTGATTGAAAAGACCTTTAAAATGAGCACTGTTAAAAGTCGACTGCATTAGAACTAAGTGAGTTACGATGCAAAAACCGTGGGTCACTCGAATTTAAAAAAAAGAGCGCTAAAACCCCAGCCATTTCACCAGAATTGATATTGACCATTATCCCTTTACAAATTACTTTAGTTTAGTATTACTCATGTAATCCAAAAGTTTTTCGATATCCTCAGACTTTACATATTCAAAAAGTAAAGGGTTGAAGGGCTCGGGAGGGGTGGTCCGCGCACTGTAATGCAAACTTCTAACATTTATATCTCCGTTATTTTTTTTCGTACAGAAATTTAAAAAAAACTAAAATGTTCGCTGAAAAAATCCACATATTTTTGTACTATATTATTTTTTACGTGTTTTTCTTTAGTTTTAAGTATTTTCAAAATAAGGTATTTTTTTAAGAAATTTGAAAAATACGTTTTTCATTTTCATCATATTTTTTTCGAAAAATACGCATTTTAACCTGCCGAAACTTCTGGATTACATAAGTAATACTAAAATAAAGTAATTTGTAAAGGGATAATGGTCAATATCAATTCTAGTGGAATGGCTGGGGTTTTATCGCTAATTTTTTTTTCAAAAATTTAAGTTCCCAACCGTTTTTGCATCGTAACTCGCTTAGTTATAATGCAATCGACTTTTAACAGTGCTCATTTTAAAGGTCTTTTCAATCACTACAAAAAATGTTCTATAAGTTTTTCCCGAAAAATGCATCGGTTTGTGGTTAATTAACGTTGATTACGTCGGACCAAGTTGTTGCAAAAAAAAATCTTCAACGAGCCATAACTTCTTTTATTTTGGACCTAGAGCATTCATAAAAAACCAATCTCTTTCCTGTTTTCTAAGCTTTATTTTTGGTTATTACAACTTATTTGATAGAACGCGAAGTTGTCGACTTATTCGCGAAAAACCGTCCAAAAACATAAATTTTTATCACGAAAAATCTAAGTTTTCAATCTCTAATAGCTCGCAAAATATTGATCTATCGAAAAAACTATATAGAACATTTTTTACTTAGAATTTGTCCCTCTATCTATTTCCGAGGTTATTTTGAGTGAACACATTTCCACCCCCGAGAAGAGGTGGCATCCACTCTCAGGGTAAAAGCGCACCTCGGCGCTATGTCACTTTTGCTCCTTGAGCCATCTCCTAACCACTCACCAAATTTCACGTCATTCGGTCAAGGTTCAAAGAATTCGGAGCGGAAAACCTTCAACGACTGGACTATAGACTATGGTAACAATTCGATCTTCTACCTTAAGTGCAGACATTAACTATAGCCGTCTGCAATCGTAAACGCGTTTATCAAACATCGCATAGGAAGCCAGTTCACGATTAAAAAGAATCTAGCGACGTGTTTTCAATACATTCCCATTGTTTTGGTCGTACATGAAAACCATAATAGGAATTTCAGCTTTTGAATACACAGCCATTGTGATTAAAGTCAGTAATAAAGTTCAATATTTAAATACGTAATGGATCTCTGGGCAGATTAAATTAGCGGGCAATTAAGAAATTACATAACAGAAGGTCGACAATAATACTATTCCACCATTGCATAATTAGCCAGCTATACAAATGGTGTCATAGCAAGGACTGTGAGCAACGATTTCTAACTGAAGAAGCGAAGCGGGGGCCACAACTCAGCAACAAATTGAAGGCCCACCAATGGTTACAAAGTCTGCTACCAAATTAGTAGCACAGTCTAGCTGTTCATACTTTAACGAGTCCAAGTTTGTTCTGAAATCCAAGAAATACCAGTTCCTAATTAGAATATAGAAAAGAAAAGAGAAAGCACGCACATACCTTCAGCTTATAGCTACAGGACTTAAATCGCGACGCCAAAAAATCTAATCTAATGCGCTGGGTAATTAAAACCCTAATGGTTTCCATAGACCAACCATACAAATTTACGGCAGGGCAAGTAAGATACAACACTGTTCTTGCTATCGTAATCCAGTATAAACTAGCCTTAAACTAAAGCAAAGCAAACGTATGCGATCAAGTCGAAGACGTTTGCAGAAGAGGAGAAAAAGAAATATCGCCGCAGGTTCGTAAAGACAATTGAATTATACTTCGCATGGTTACACATGACAACGGATAGATAATCCACCTGACGCCGTTTTGAACGAGTTTAGCCTCCTCAGTAACTGTACAAAGTTGAGCTTTTTCGACAGGGGCAATCGAAATGCATAAAACGGACGGTACAATTAATGGGCCATTTTAGGTAACGATTTTTACCTGTAACAATACACAATACTACAAGGGATAATATTTGATGGCAGTTTGAGTTAACCGCTGTTCAATTGATTATGATCTAAGAAAACGGTTCTAAAGGTAATGTAACGGCTGCAAACTGCAATTTATTAAACTTTAGAATATTCGCAATCCAACTGGTATATTGACAATGTTTAGTGGTTTCCCTGATTGCTGCAAAATCTCTAAGCTGGGTGCTGCCAAGCGCACACCTAATAATAACCTCCGATTTACTTCTAAAGGAAAGTGAGCTCAAGCTGCTAAAAGGGAGAAGTATTAACGTGCAAGAATTACACGCTCCGTAGAATGTATTGGAAAAAAACATTAACGGTAATGTAATTTATTGTTAAGAATACAGACATGAAGGCCATGCTAGTCTGCAGTTTTGAAGTAGTAAAATTTAGAGGTTTCTGGGCCTCTGAAGATTAATTTGCTGTGACGGAGAACCTTTTTCCAGATCTAGGACACTATTGACTCACAACGATGGTCGCGGAGATAGAAGAGATGTGGGAATTTTTATGTGGGGCAAGAGGTGGTCGCCGAAACCAGAGAGATGCGAGAACTTGACGATGAACGTTGACCAGCAAAAATGTTCACGCAGCGAGGCCGAGAATCCGTCATGTTTGTAACTATTGTTCGATCAGAATAGATTGTTGGACGTACGGCTGAACTCGACCTACGATAATGGGAAACCGTAACACGTTTAAGCAGTTCAAAATTTATCGGAAATCCGGTTAAATGTCCAGTGTGCACTTACGGGAGAATTAATTAAACACACTGAGTTCGCACCGCATGTACTATGTGAAAATGGTCGCCTCCACTCTTTCGTCTGACTTCGCTGCTTGTTTGCTGTCTAATTCTGCACACCTTGGAACGGTGGTTCGTGTGTGGTTCACGCAACGTTTTCCCACTCACGGGAACAGTTCAAAGAGGTACGCGCCGAAATTCTACCGGGGTGAAATTGGTATAATATAATCCTATTTTATATATTCTTCTGAGAGTCTTTATAGAAGATATTATTTCATCCATAATTATACTCTAAAGCATGAGACTTAGTTCATATCCCTGACTCATACCTGGTACTGAGTCCTTTACTTCTTCTATTTTGTACATAAGTTCTTCACTACGTTTACAGATTTAAAATTTACGTAAGTTGGATTAGAAGGCTGGTAGCATCTTTCAATGTGATCCTGTTGAAGGCTCCTGTAATTTTTTTAAAGCGCAGGAATGCTGGATTGAAAAACTCGATAGCTTTATCGATTAACTGTAGAAAAACGAATCTATTGTCAAGTTGTTATGTCTCAAATTGTAGTTCCTCTTCTGAGAATTCCACTGTGATAATTTTTCTAAGTAATTTCAGTACCGAGCTCAGCAGATATATTCTGCTATAATTTGCAGAATTACTGGTTTTTCCTTTTATGGAAGATAGATATTATTTGATAAATTTTCCATTGATCAGGTACCGTATTGTATAATATTTTCTGATGTAATGTAACCAGTCCGTCAAATAGCTTGTCTTCTTCATATTTGATCATCTCATTGGTAATACCGTCGACGCTAGGTGACCTTCTACTTTTTATAATTCATATTCTTATTTGAGTATTTCGCCACTCTGAAAATTAAAAATATTAAATAACCGACGTTTCGAGAGACAATCTGCCCTCGTTATTAACGATTAACAAATAAAAAAGAAAAAGAACTTACCTTTTTCACTGGGAGGAAAAACACTCAACCTCCAATGGGATTGTCCCTCGAAACGTTCGTTATTTTATATTTTTAATTTTCAGGGTGGCGAAATACCCAAATAAGAATATGAATTATAAATTGACGTCACAAAAAGGTTTCAGAGATTATCTTATATTTTTTAGTTTGAATACAGTAGTCCTTTTCCTAGTTCTTAACAGGTTGAATAATCCCGTTTGTCCACCATAAAAAGCGTATTCTACAGTTTTGGAGAATCTCTCTTAGTAGTCTTGTTTAACCTTTGTTATTTTCTCTTTTGCTCTGTTGCGGATTATATTATAGTAGTCTTATACCTGATATAAGCTTCTTATATCCTTGCTGCTTCGGTTTCAGCATTATTGCAAAAGCATGACTATATAAAACGATAAGGAAGCTGACCTGCTGACCTTAATTAAAATAATCAATGGTAGAAAAAATCAAAGATTAACCTCCTCAAAATAAGCACTGTACAAAAGCTCTAAAAATTTTACTTACCGCGCAGGCCAAACTAGTTCAAATTCGGCGATAAGGTCGTGAGTTCAAACCACCAGCTGTGTATCTTGCAAAGTCTTCAAAAAGGGATATGGGGGCCAGAAATCGGATGATTTCGGACAATATTACTAACTACAAGTGACTAGCATTTATTTATTAACGCTAAATAATCTTGCAGTCTATAATGGTAACTCAATATTAAATAATTAGAATAATTTGGTCATAAAGAATGTAATAATGATAGAAATGTGCAAATTACTTGAAGGTTGCAACACGCACCAAGATCACGAACTCCTTTCAGGTTATTAAATTAATTATAACCACAAATAAATCGAGTGATACGCATATCGCTGTTATTTAAAAAAACCTTTCTGTTCAGGCTATTGAAGGCAAAAAACGTGAATGCTCCTTTTACAAAGGTTTGATTACACATACAAATTGTAGCTTTCAATATTAATTGTAATTAAGTATTCGCATTTAAACTTCAAATATTAAAACTGATTGAACGTATGCTCTAAACTTTACATGTTAGTAATAACGGAAAGTATAAATTTAAACTTTAAATACTGATAGTTATGGAACGTACGAATTTAAATTTCAAGAATCGCAGATAATTTAATATAATATTAATCCCGGAATAGCCAGTCTGAATCAGCTTGAAAGCAGGGAGACCATCCACTTTTAATGCGGTAATCACCACAAAAGTAACATTAACCTCGAACCTCCAACTCCCATAAGTTGCTGACAGGCAAATGCTGGCCGGGGGTTGCTATACCCTGTGGTTAAAAACACCTTGGATGCCCCCGTAATTGAAGCATAGCCACTCCTAAATTGCAGAAGCTAGGTAGGACATTAGCCGGTGTTGAAAATTAAGTCAGGTAAAACTGTCAATTAAGAGCTAAAGAAACATAATTAATACGAGAATAGCAAGCAAAAAATCTCAATCGTACCTGAATCAAAACCATCAGCCCTTCAAAAATTATTCGTCGTAGCGTAATAAAGCACTAACGGGACCTTTTAGAAACAAGTTGCTTCGTCGAGGTGCAGGAAAAGAATCCTAGCGCATTCGGCCACTAACGAAAAACATCTGAACGCGACCTCGCGATAAGCACTTGGAAGTTTTTGGGTTTTCCAGAATCGGTACGAAATGAACGAACTAATAAATTGAAATAATTCGAAATACAATAAATTGTAATTCAAATAAAAATATTCAGGTTAGACCAGAAATAATTGGATAAATGGAGAAAACAATTAAGCGGCGCGAAAAATGGTTTCATATATTTATAAAGTTGTTGTTAACCTTTCTTGTGCCCTGTGCTTCTTTTGTTGCTTATATGTTTTACTTATTGATATATTCTGGCCAAGTCGGTGGTACAGTTACGGACACCTCAAAGTGCACGGTTTTTTGTTACTATGGTTATTTTTGAGATTTTTCGGCTTATTAAATGGGGGTTTCTCCAGTGGCGTTGCTTGTGGTTATAAGAATAGGTATTTTTTAATGTTTGTATTTTAGCAGTTTCACAAGTAAACAAACTATATAATAATATGTATTTAATAAATATGTATCAGTATTCAATTTCTACTACGCTTTGTAGTTTGTTTCGCATAGAGTTGGCCAATGCTTCCATATTGTATCCTTCTCTTAGTTCCTTCCAAGCATTTCATATTCTTTCGCACAATTCATAGGTTTTGTTTGGCGCAAAATCTCTGGTATAAATTTTTTTAGTTAAATGGCCGCAAACATTTTCGATGGGATTCAAGTCCGGACTTCTTGCAGGCGATGGTAATAAAATGATATTATTCTCATCAAACCATCAATGAACAACCCCTGCTGTATCCGCAGGACAGTTATCCTGTGAAAATAATGTTATCAATTACGTTAACAGAAACAAAGTTAATTAATTAGGTAATATCTTGCCTGTTGAAAAGTAAATTGATTAGGAAAGACCTCTCTTACAGATGGCAGCATCACATTTTGCAAAATGTTGCGATAATTTTCAGCAATCAGTCGACCATTAATTCTATAGCATGCCTCAGATCCGTGATCATTGATCCATCCCCATACATTTACAGAGAATAGTCCACTACTCCTTAAGGGTTGAACAGAATATTGCTCCTCAAATCTTGAATTTTGTGGTCTACACACCGTTAATCGTCAATTGGTAAATGATTGAAATACCTTTTCACCTGAGAAAACAGTCGTGTCCTAAAAGTAGTCGATCTCATTCAAATAGTCAGTTGCAAATTGTACTCTTCATTCTTTGTTCTCTGGTGTTGAAATTGAAGAAAGCTCCGGGACCAGGAGGTATCTACCCAGAACTAATAAGGTACGCACCAGAAAAATTAATTACCATGCTGAAAACCCTATATCAAAGATGTATTAATGGGGAGAATATCCCACAGGAATGGAAAACATCCTATATAACTCCCATACATAAGAAAGGACCTAAAGTTGACCCAAGAAACTATCGAGGAATTGCAGTCATAAATACCTTGGGCAGAATATACCCACGAATATTAAAAAACCTCATTGAGAAAGAAATAGAAGCAAAGCAACCAGAAGAACAGGTGGGCTTTCGAGCAGGCCGATCCACAATAGATAACTTATTCTCGCATCTCTGAGCACCAGCGCTGTCTCAAGTCAGGTCTCGTTTCATCATCGGCCATCGCCGATCACCAACGCGATACTGGTCATAAGATCCTTTTTGATGAAACTTCCATCATCTGCAAATCCCCATTCTTCTTTAGCAGAAAGATTCGCGAAGCCATTGAGATTTGCAAACACCCTAATAATTTCAATCGGGACGAAGGCTTTCCCCTTCCTTCTATGTGGAAAGTGCTAATTCCTAAGCCCCGCCCTCCGTCACTGAACCGCGACGGCATTTGCTGAATCGCTACGGCGCTTGCCTATAATTTCTCGCTTTTCTTCTTCCGATATTCAGTCGAGTTTCGCCTCTGACGTGGTTAACACGTTGAGTTACCGTGCTCTTCTGTCCCTTCCCTTTGCAAAGAGTTTCGCCTCTGGCGTGGTTAACACGTTGAGTTACCGTGCTCTTTTGCTTTTTTCCTCCTGATGAAGCCCCTTACGAAAGTGGGCGAAACGTTGAGTTCTTCGATCTCAATCATGACACGGTCCAATCCCGGAAGTCGTTTGTTACTTAATGACAATGGCCGTGAAAGCCTCAAAAATCAACTTATTCTCGTTGAAGTTAGTACTGGAAAAAAGAGTACAAAGAAACAGAGAAACATACATAGCTTTAATAGACCTCGAAAAAGCATATGATAGTGTACCAACATCTAAATTGTGGAGAGAGATGAAGGAACTTGACATAGAACCTACGCTTATACAAGCCACCAGGCAGCTATATGAAAGCAATTTAACAAGAATAGAAAACGATGGAGGTCATCAAGGGTGAAATGTTGTTTTTTTGCATGCAGGGCATGAATATGTCTACCCAATTTGTTGTGGAGCCTTCTCAGTTTTCCGTTATTTGGAAAATTCCTGATTGCCAGCTCGCCTTGGAATTTGTGGACTGTATGAATTGTAGGTTTCACTGAATAAATACACTCGTTGAAAGCCGGAAATATGTTACTTTATTAGCAATAAACAACACATTGAACACAAATATTTGAACATTTACAAAAGAATTAGCTTTCGGAGTGCAGACCGGTTCGCATGCTGCCACGTTGACAGATGGAACGTAAGTGAAACGGCGAGGCAAAGCCCGCTCGACCTTCTACTGCGCACAGTATGAATTCAGAATGCAAGAGAGGCGGCAAAAGTTTATAAAGTCCTTAACATACCGCCCGCCTTTGAAAGGGTAACCTTTCAAATAAACCAGTACAGAGTTGACATGTAAAAGCTAGAGTAAAACATGTAACATGAACACACATATATACAAAGCCTAATAGTACATGGATCTTAATCTAGTACAAGAAAACCCGAACAATGGGGAGCCAAAAGGCTTTACGAAAACTGCGCTGAACGCTAACGCACTAGTTCACAACACTAGGTAGCGGGCACAATTTAGCGAAGGATCGCTTCACGATCCCTGACACAGTGTTCACTGACGCCACACGCGTAACGCCGTCAAGGCCATGGTGCAGCTCGGTGACCCGGCCTAACCTCCACTTCAGAGGGGGTAGATTGTCATCCTTGATGAGGACCATGGAACCAGGCTGGAGGTCCGAAAGATGCGTGCGCCATTTGGTGCGCTGTTGGAGTTCCGAGATGTACTCTTTACTCCATCTCTTCCACACATTCTGATGTAGTTGTTGTATTCTCTGGTATTTAGACAGCCGAGACTCGACTATCTCAGTTACGTTGGGATCAGGCAGTGACACCAACGGACGACCAATCAGGAAATGAGCAGGAGTCAAAGGCTGAAGGTCGTTTGGATCAGAGGACAAAGGGGACAGGGGTCGGGAGTTTAAGGTCGCTTCCACCTGTGCTAACAAAGTGCTAAATTCATCATAATTTAGACTAGCGTTACCTATAACGCGACGTATGTGATGTTTGGAGGACTTGATTCCGGCCTCCCACAATCCGCCAAAGTGGGGACTGTGCGCGGGTATAAAATGCCAAGCTACTCCGTCGTTCGCGACTGATTCGGAAATAGAAGGGTTTTGTTCCGCGAGAAAATTGCCTAATTCGATTAACTCGGAATTAGCGCCTACAAAGTTAGTGCCGTTGTCTGAGTAGACATGGAGCGGTTTGCCTCGTCGAGCCACAAACCGGCGAAAAGCCATTAAGAAGGTTTCAGTAGAAAGATCAGCGACCAATTCAAGGTGCACTGCTTTTGTGATAAAACAATAAGCTGTAACTCGTTGTAAGCGAGCAAAGCTTGAATACTGATTGAACGGAAATGGTTCAACAGAGGTTACAGGAAAACTCTGAACTTCCTTTTTGAATTCTGGAAGCTCAGCACGAACATGTTTGGAAGTAGGCCAAGATGCCTCGCCTTCGCTTAGCCAGGTGGGACCATGCCACCAAAGGCTTAACAGACCCAGCGGGTCAAATATCTGCGATCTTTCAGACAAGATGCTACGCTTGGTAGCCTTACTACTTGTAGAATTTGAAATATGGGATATTTCAGACAAGCTGCTACGATTGGTAGCCTTACCACTTGTAGAATCTGAAATATTGAACATGGAAGTAGGCCAAGATGCCTCATCTCCGCTTAGCCAGGTGGGACCGTGCCACCAAAGGCTTGACAGACCCAGCGGGTCAACTATCTGGAAAATTTCAGACAAGCTGCTACGATTGGTAGCCTTACTACTTGTAGAATCTGAAATCTGGGATATTTCAGGCAAGATGCTACGCGTGGTAGCCTTACTACTTGCAGAATCTGAAATCTGGGATATTTCAGGCAAGCTGCTGCGCGTGGTAGCCTTACTACTTGCAGAATCTGAAATATTCTCTACTGATAAGAATCTTTTCTGAGCGATTTTCAATGAATCACCCAGTACCTCTACAGGCTTCTTGAAAGGGATAGAGACAACGAATCGACCATTCGCTTCTCGTTGAGTATTTTGCAGGAAATGCGCCTCACAGGCGTTCTCTTCATTTGTGCGAACCTTTTCCTCTGGGTAATGTTCGAGTTGCCAAAACCTAGCAATGGGGTCAGAAGCATCCTCGATCGTGCTAAGATTGCACTGTACAGGGTACGCAGAAGGGGGGCCTGTAGGGCCAGAAACAATCCAACCAAAACGAGTTTTTTGGAGGATGGGAAGATTTGGGCCTAGACCAATTTGTCCAATACAAAGGAGCTGCCAGAAAATGGGCGAACCAATCAAAATGTCGATGGTGCCCGGTTGGTCGTAGGACAGATCTGATAACTTGATGTTATCAGGAACCTTGAAGCTGTTTCGCTGGACGCGAAAACTTGGGGTAACACCCGTAATCTCATCGAGAACAAGACAGGATAGGCCAATGCCGTATGAAGTGTGAGGGGCTTGCAGCTTGATATCACACCTAGCCTTGATTTGAGAAGTGGCTTTACTTAAGCCAGAAACAGTAACGTTGACTTCGCGAGTTGGAAGCTTCAACCTTTTACACAGATCTGAACGTATGAAGTTCGATTGGGAACCGGAATCCAGCAGGATTCGCACAACATGAGGCGTACCATCATCAGCGATGAGTTTAGCGGTAGCCGTAGGTAAGAGTACCTGAAAAGCATTCGAACAGAATGCAGAAATCGATTGGTTTAGTTCAACAGGGGTTTCTGCCGACATCGCAGATCCTGGTTGACTAGAAGAAGCATTCTGAGGCTTATCCTCATGAAGAAGTGTGTTGTGCCTTGATTTGCACTTTCTACACGTATATTTGGAGCTACAAAGGCTCGCAAGGTGACCCTGAGTTAGGCAATTAAAGCATACGCGGAGCTCTTTTGCCTTTGACTTTCTGTCAAGAACAGACATCTTGACAAACTTATCGCATTTGTACAAGGAATGAGATCCTTTACAAAGTGGACACGAAGGGGTACCTGACACAAATGATTTAGAATGTACCTTGGAAGACTTTTCGGGTACAAGCTTACTATCTTTTACCTCTAGAGTTTCTAGAAGCCTTGCTGTATTTTGTAAGAATTCCTTGAACTCATCAAGATTAGGCAGGTCAGAACTTGACCGGTTTCTAAGGACCTCCCATTCACGAAATGTAGTGGGGTCCAGTTTTTTAGAAACTACATAAATTATAACAAAATCAAGAAGCTCGCTTTCGGTAGCTAATGATTTGATTGCTGCAAAATGCTTGAATAACATATCGCTAATCGTACGTAATTTAGTTGCAGATTCCTTACTGCAAGATTCAAGTTCAAAAATAGCCTTGAGGTGGTTATGAACCAGAATTTTTGGATCATTGTATCGATTGCACAATGCATCCCAAGCTAGAGTATAATTACCCGCAGTAAACTCTAAACTTTTTATAATTTGGCTTGCATCACCCTGTAAACTAGCCTTTAAGTAATGCAGCTTCTGAATATTAGTTAACGCTTGATTCTCATGAATTAAACTAATAAAAATCTCACGAAATTCCAGCCATTCTGACACGTTCCCTGAATATTTGGGAATCGAAATGGCAGGAAGGCGTACAGCTTGATTATTGCAATGTGAACTGCAAATTGAATGCGTTGATCTTACGCTACCATTAGGAGATCCAGAACGATCTGGTGCAACATCAGACTGTTTGTTGTATTCATTAATCAAATATTTAGCTTGTGAGATTGCAAAATAATACGAATCTTCAAATTCAACTTGATGCTGCATTTCAAATTCTGTATCCTTACTGGTTTCTAAAATTTGCTCATGAACCGCATAATATTCTGATAACAAGGTGGCTGTATCATTCAATCTTTCTTGCAATTGAATAATCTGAGCGCTAGATAAGAATTGATCTTCATCATGAATTTTTTGCAAAGATTGCACGTGATTTGCAAAACGCGTAAGCTTGCCCTTGATAGAGCCACGTGCTCTTACAAGCGGATCCATAATTGTTGAAATTAAAACAATTTAACAGATCGAACTAACTTTTCGTACGCCTCTGGCGTGAATTTTGTACGCTTCTGGTACGCGGACCCAACGGGTCAACTATCTGTGATATTTCAGGCAAGATGCTACGCGCGGTAGCCTTACTACTTGCAGAATCTGAAATATTCTTTAATGATAAAACCCTTTCGCACGCCTCTGGCGCGAATTTGTTTATAACGCAGACAGCGCTTGCTAGCAACGCGAGAAACTTGTAGCTTACGACGCAGAAAACGACCCTGGTACAACGCGGGAAACTTGTTGCTACGACGCAGAAAACGGCCTTGGTACAACGCGGGATTATTTATGAAACATGCAGGGGATATCGCTAACAAACGTAATAGCTTGGCATTTCACGCAATTAAAATGTTTATATGAATCATAAACCATTTGTTTACGCAATAATACGCAGCTGAAATTATGCACACATGCAAACACAGACGAAATAAACCAAATTTATGCATAGGAAAATCAGGCTTACATTTGATATTGGTGTGTGCCGCCTTGCCGGTTTTCTGTTCCTACTACCGTCTGGCTAGCAGCTGCAATGCCCACGTGCACGAATCTTGGCGTTGATAGCACCGTCTGCTGTCTTCCTTCCTCTCGTTACGGGCACCGCATGCGCCCTCTTCGTTCCACGCGTTGCTGCGAATTTGGACGCTGCTTCCTTGCGGCCGATTGCATGCGATGCAATACAAACTGAATATGCTTTGTACTTGCCTATGACCAATGTTGTCGAATGCTGTCGCTGTTTTGGACCCGCAATGACCTAATGTGGTTTAATCCGGTTCTGTAGGACCAATGTTTGAGCACTAATCAGGATCGAAGGTACAATGTTTGTAGCCTTCTCAGTTTTTCGCTATCTGGAAAACCGCTGATCGCCAGCTCGCCTTGGAATTTGTGGACTGTATGATTGTAGGTTTCACTGAATTATACACACGTTGAAAAGCGAAGGTAGTAATTTATTGCCATAAATTAACACGAACAGTTTAACATTTACAAAGAATTAGCTTTCGGAGTGCGGACCGGTTTGCATGCTGCCACTTTGACAGATGAAACGTAAGTGTTTTTGGAATCGGATGCCGGCGAGGCAGTCTACTGCGCACAGTACGAATTCAGAATGTAAGAGAGGCGGCAAAAGTTTATAAAGTCCTTAACAGGTTAGTTACAAAACGGTTAAATCCAATACACTGCTGGAGCCTAACACCGAACCAGATTATCAAAAACATCGCTGTGTACAATGGTTTCTCTTCTAAATTATCGACAATTTGATTAGGAAACAAAAAACAAAATTGCACGTTCGAAATTCCACAACGCTGGTCAGTCCTAGAAATCACAAACGTATTGAAAGTTTACTTTTTTACCGTCATCAATGGTTACATGAAAAAATAGTATTTTCGAACAAGGAAGGTATAATTTTTTCTAAATTGAAGCCCGAATATGTTATTGTAGAAGCATATATTGTAACGTTCACCCCTTTACTAAGGGCGCTATAAATTTATACCTCGAACCTCGGGTTAGCTGAAACCGGAGGCAGGGTTCGCTGAAACTCAAATATATACAGTAATGAACAACACCATGTAATTACCACAAGTGTATTGTGCTTAATTATAATTACATAATAAGACGAAATTCGTAAATAAGCGATTTGTACATTAATAAAAATCAATCAGTTCCTCTGGGAAATACGTTTCGTTGTTTCTGTTTCTTTGGCAACCCAATTAACACGTATTTCCCAAGAAAGTTCAGCAACCAAGGTAAAATCGAATTCTAGCGGCTTTGCGTTTACGAGTACGGAAAGTTTTGGATTCAGGGCTGACAGTTCAGCTTGCCAGAGCGAAGGACCCAGGTAGAAAATTTGGAATAAGGAAAGGAAGCGGAGGGTTCAGGACTGGCGCTGGTGTGTTGCTGGTCAGGACCGGTGGACTCAAGTTCCTCGAACTGGCAATGCAATCTTCTTTTATACTTTTTCTATCGCGTTATCGGGGTACTTGTCTCAGCTTCCACTGGAGAGGTCCTTTAGCGCTACGTTGCGCATAGCGGGAGTCTTGGTGTCATCGAAAAACCACGCGCCGGATAGATGTAACGCTTGATAAGCCGATGTACAAATTGAAATACATTTAATAAATTTGCCGCAGGAGCTAGCGTTACAATATAAGAACATTTGAAGGTGTGGTTTTACAAATATGCAAGGTCTTTAATATGTGTACTTTGTTGGACTTTAATGCAACAATTCTCAAGAATTATCACAAATTAAGACTCATAGATTATGCTAACAGTGGTGACACAAGAAATGATCTCGTGTATATGAAATTTGTAGGAACTGCAAAAAATCTGGCTGTAGAGAAAGTCGGCGACAACAAATTTCATGTACAGTCATCTAAAAATAATAAAGAGTTATACAAAGTCTTTGTAAACATTAAGATATGTGAATGCATATCAAAGCAAAGTGGAGATTTCTGAAAGCACTTGCATGAATTAAGTAAAAATATCACAACGGCACCTATCCTATCAACTAATGATAGAATCAGTTTGGCTAAATTAGTCCTTGGAATTGTTGAAGAAGTCAATGCAATTGTTTTTGGAAATGCTACAGCGTACACATGAACACAAAACGAGTCTCATAGATACTAGTAAAAGAAATTCGAAAAAAGATTTTGAATTGAAAGAAACGTCAATCATACAGTTGTGAACAACGATGATCAGAGAGTGAGTTTAAAAATCAAGTTGATAGATGTTGCTTAAACTTAGATGCTCTAGTTGATTTAGCAAACAATTACGCCGTAACAATGTTGCCACTTAAAAAACTAAGATGTAAGATTAGAAATTGTAAAATCACCGGGGAAAGTTGCTTTATTTTTGGTTGATATTGATAAGCTAAAAGTACGACAGAAGCAAATTACTGGAGTTCAACCAGGATCCATTTCCAGAAGAAATCAAGGACTTGGTCTAACCTGCTTGCAAGCTGGACATCCCGCAAAAATTGAAAGAGGCAAACCCAAGAAATCTAAGCAAAATCTTCGGGCAAATATTGCAAATACTAAATTCAATGGTCATTAGAGTCATTAAGTTTTAATAAGAAGAAACACCTTTTAGATACCTAACTTTAAGTTTACTAAATAATATTTATTAGAACAATAATATATTGGTTTTCATAAATAGTTTGAAATTAGAATTTTTAATGAATCAATAATAATCACGTATGAATTTATTATTAGTTGGGGCGACATATTACCAACCCATCATTCCATATAGCGAAACGCGCTGTATTAGTTTAGGGTTTGTATATCTAATGATCGGTTGTTGTCGGAATTTGCGCTCTACAGGGTTAGCGTTGGTAAATACTCGACCTGGATAAAAACAACAAGAAACAAGTATTTTCGTAACTAAATCATTACCTTAAATCAGAGTTATGTTGCAATATTTAGCAGCCTTTAAATCGTGTTATTTTACGAATAAGAGCAATATTATCAGAAACTACTATAAATAGAATGAGTAATAAAATATAATGACAAATTCCTGAAAATTACAGGTTCTTGTTAAATTTCCTGACTGAACGCCATGAATACACTGTCATTTTAAAATCAGCACAAATTATAGTCTGTTCAGTAAACACAAAATCATTTTAATTTTTTTAAAGTTGTTATATGTATACAATTTTTGTATCGGTAAGTATGTCTCTCCCTTGTTACATTGGCTGCAACAAATTGGTACTATACAGGTCAGTGTAAGCATTTTAATAAATTTCTGTACCGCGTTCTTTAGCTTCCTAAGCATTAGAAGTAATCGTTAGGTACTCCTTCAAATGTGGTAGAAGCGAATACAGTTATATGTTCAACGTCTTCAAAGGTATGTATATGTTTTGAAGTATCAGCTAATTTTTTTCCTTTATAAAATAATGAAATAACAAGCAATAGTAGTAATTTTCATTAGTAATATAACAAGGGAGAGACATACTTACCGATAATTTTACACACGCCAAGGCTTGAGTGTTGGTTGCAATGAAAACTGTCTCGAGGGCTTGCCTGAGGGCAGTTTCCTTCGGGCAACCAGCACGATGACTCTTGGCACGGGCAAAATTATATGTAAGTGTGTTGCCCGCGTTTATATTTTGAAGATGATATCAGTCATGTCACAGTTGTGTGTAATAATCAACGTTAGATTATTTATCAATACTATTCAGGATTATTTATATACATTTCTTTCTGTTCCTGATTTTCAACCTACTTTGGAGAAACTACCCTGACGATGCCCACATCTGCGACAATTTGATATTAAGTAATTGCACTACTTCCTTAATCTTCAAAATCGTCAAAGAGAAGCATAAGTCGAATATCTCCATTACCCAAGAACATCGAAAGAAAATGGCTGTGAAGTAGGTTGTTATTTATTCTTTATCTTTATATAAATAATACTTATCTTTTATTTATTTCGATGTTGTTTTATAAGCATTTATTTTTTGCTCTAGAATGTAATATTTGTTGTATTGTATATTATTTCTGCTGAATGTATTTACTACATTAATAAATGTTTTTACTAAAGGGTGTTTCAATAAGAACGCAATTATTAATTTTAAAATAAAAGGCAAGTTTTTTTGAGATTGCTGATATTTTTATTGAATTTTAAAGTAGACTTGTTCCGATTAATTTTGGAATAAACTATCCTTCAAATGGCCCTCGCAGATCTGGACGCAGACCCTTGCTCTTTTGATGAAATTATACCGTGTGTCCACAGGAGTACGCACCATAGAGATAAGATAATGCTAATAGAATATAAATATCAACCAGTGCTATGACCACCGTCCCTTTTCTTGTACCATTTATAACAATATTGTTTCATACAGTGGCGAGTCAGAAGCCAGAAAACAACGTTTTAGCGTCCCGGCGATCACAACATTAGCCGATCTTTCTATTCTATTTGGTTATCCCTATGGTGCGTCCTCCTGTGGACACACGGTATATGACGTTTTCTTAGAGTTGCGGCTCTATCTCATTAATTACGCGTTGGATATCGGCATTGAACTCAGAAATTGTTCGAGGGTAATTCTCATAGACATGAGATTTCAAAAAACCCCAAAGAAAGAAGTCGCACTGCGTCAAATCGCACGATCTCGAAGGCTAACTCCCCTTTGCGTTTCAGTAGACGATGCGGTCCAAAAATCGTTTTCCCAATAAATCAATTATTTAACGCGCAGTGTAATGTGGCAGGTTGCGCCGTCTTGCTGAAACCACATATCTTCCAGGTCCATACCTTCCACTCGAGGCCACAAGAAGTCAGTTATCACTTGTAGCGACGTTCACATATTTTCAGCAACGTTTACATTCACAGTTGCAATGTTTTCTAGAGACCGTCCAGAACGATAATGTACTGTCCATAATTGATCCAATTTTCACCAATTTCTTAATCAATCTTTCAAAAGTGAACAGATTTGGTGCACTTTTACGACTGAAAATTGTACGAACTTTGCTAACGGGTTCAGCGTAACTTTCCCCATTTTGATAATCGGTTTTCACGATGATATGGCGTTGCTCTTTCGTGTAGCGCTCCATAACTAAAAATCTGGTGTGATACACGCACACAACTTCATTTTTTCTACGAACGTGTCAAAATGACAACTTTTTGCACTATTTCTAGTGTGAAAAGCGACGTTTGTAGCACTCTTAATATTAGCCCCCGAAATACCTCTTATTCGCACTTTGCCATTGGACGCTTTGCCGTAAGTTTGACTGTCAACATAACCTAGACTATCTAACACAATGTGACCGAAAAAGTGTCACCGAACTAAGATTTTATATTTCTGTTACGATCGTAGAAAAAATAGCGTATGATACACGTCTATAAGTGCAATTAAAGCACTAGCGACGTTAAAAGCACTCCGCTGGCGCGTCGTGCTCTTAAACTCGTCGCACGTGCTTTAAAGGCGTACTTATAAACTAGTATCATAATATACTATTAGAGTGATCTCATAATTAAACAAAAATTTGATTTTTAATTTTTAACCATTTGTCAAAATTAAAAAATTACAAATTTTACAGAAACCGTACAAAATAAAGCGTTAGTTAAAGAGACAATTTTTTTCTAAAATTTTAAGCTGAATTAAAAAATTTCATAATATACCTGGTGTACTATTTAAAATAAGAGTTAATAAAAGAAATATAAAAAAAACAAAAAAACCCATTTTAGAGGTATTCAACTGGAAAATCATCTATCTCACATCAATACACATTAAAAATGTAATAAAAATGTAAAGTTTGAAAAGAATCGTTAGAGCCGTTTTCAAAAAAATCGAAAAAAAAACTGAAGAATCGCATGAGTAAACACTATACTTCCGGTTATGCGATTGTCTTCAAAAGCTTGCTGTGGCATCTAGATAGTACACAACACTTGAATATGAAGTTTTAACGCCATGCCTCTTTTCGTTTTTGAGATATTCTGTTCACAGACAGACAGACAGACAGACAAACCAATGAACAAAAACATGTTTTTTGGGTTCAGGGGACTCTAAAACGTGAACATCTGTTAAAAACTCAATTTCGAATTTTTCGGGTAAATTCCTTTATCGTAAAAGGAAGTAAAAATCAAAACAATTATAGAGGACAGATGCCAAATTTTTAAGGTTGCAACTTTTACAGAAAGAAATGGTGCAAAATTTAAAAATTGCGTTCTTTTTGAAACACCCGTTAGTGCTGTGCTTAAATAATTGTTTTATTTGCATTAAAAGTTGTACTGTTGTAACTTGTATTTACTAAATTATTTTTTACATTTATTCAAAGGAACTAGCGCTAGTGGGTAAAATATAAACTATTGAAATAAATGTCCAAAATGCCTAGTTGGTAGACTTTGTAAACGTTAAAACCATATATGTAATACTTACTATATTGCTAGCGGCTATGAGTGGGAAACTCACGAAGGAAGTGAGACAGACAACCAACTCTTCAATGTATAATGGTGAGCTGTGCGCAAGCGCGGCGGCGTCTTCCGCACGGTGGGGAAGTGGTCAAGTTTAAAATTCGCTTCTAAAGGCGGAGTTCGAATTCTCACGCATGCGCACGAGACGCGTTATACTCTAACTCGGGCGTTCCGAGGCCCTACTAGCAATATATGTATAATACATATATGGTTAAAACGTACTAACATAACCTAGAGTGCTTTATTAACCAGGCAAGCTTATCCCACTAGATTTTGTGTCACAGGGATTTTAGCGCCAAGCCGTTGGCTGCGCTGACCGGTAACCGTGCATTCTGTCGTCTGTCAACCAAGCAAGACTAGAAACCGTTGGAGTACGTACTGCTCGATCGAGACGATCAATACATGCTGATTTAAATTTTGGTGGTTGGTGCATTCCATTACGATGCTAATTATAATTACAGTCTTCATCCAAGTGCGGTTATTTAAATCTATATACAGTGTGTAGGTGTTGTTCTGTGCTGTCAACTGTATCTGTCAGTTCTATCGAGTTCTGTCACTCGTCACTGTTGTTTGAACTAAGCTACTATTAGTTTTCGTTTCCATTTTTTCTACTTTCTTTTTATTTGTTTAAAAACCAATCTTTTTTAAGATGGATAAAATTAAATGACATGATCGTTGTTTTTCCGACTTACCGTATGCTATTTCGAAAGTAACTAGAATTTGAATTTGCCGCCACTTTCAGTAACTCAAAATGACGGACGAGCTTGCTCGTATAAATATAGTACCTTAACATAACCTATCAACGCAGGTGACGTAGCAAATCGTCGCCTGCGTTGATAATAAGTTACGTTAGTAGGTTTTTACGCTACCAACCTATTTTTACTTGTTGTCGAGTTCGTTATCTGTGACGATAAGATTAACGTCCCATATCCTTGTTGGTCGGTATGACAACAACAAAATAACAAGCCCGTTATGAATATAACGGCCCTAGGACTGTTATAGAACATTATTTTGAATTTAGTTTGAAACCATTTTTCGGCTTCGCTCGAATGTTTTCTCCATATACCAATTACTTCAAGACTAGCCTGTATATTGTTTTCGAATAATAATCAAATTGTATTTCAAATTATTTCAATTTATTAGTTCGCTCATTTCGTACCGATTCTGGAAAGCCCCACAAACATTCGCTGGCTTATCTCAAAGGCCCAGCTTGCAGCATTTCGATTGCCCGAAAGCGGAGGCATTATATTTTCGTTCCTCAAACAAGCCACTTGCTGCGAGAATTTTCTTCGTGCTAATTACGCCACGACGATTGTGTTTGAAAGCTAAAAATTGAATTCAGGTACGATGGGTTTTTCTTTCTGTTATTCTCATATTAATTGCATTTCTTTAGCTTTTACCAGGAATTATTTTCGCCTGGAACTCACAAGTTTTCACCAGGAATTATTTTTATCCGGAAATCTTCTGGAAATTTTACCTGGAAGTAATCATTTTCGTCTGATAATTTTACACTTGGAGGCCAGCTTCCCGTCACAATCTTAAACGACCGTCAGCTACCTTCAGCGTTGATGCTGCAATGTGGTCTGCTTTTGGTCAAACCGCCGCATCGCGGTAAGAATAATCCTGTGTAGCAACTCCTCGACTGCACTACCACTTAAGAAGTACAGGACGCCAGAGGTTATTGCTTTCGGTTGTTAAACCCGGGCTGATTATACCAGTCCTTCAATTTGTTTCCCATTGAGTAGAACATTCACTGTTGTTTAATTAAAGATAGCTTTAAATTTTTATATGCACTTTACGCTATTTTTGTGAAAGAAACACCCACGTTTTGTTTGCTTACAACTGCCTAGACAGAAAGGTTTTTTTATAAATGACAGCGATATGCATATCACTCGATTTACCTTGCTATTTTAATTAATTTAACGACCCACAAAGGGGTTATTTGTATTAACGCGTGTGGCAACATTTAGTTTGTTTGCTTGTATTATTGCAAATTTTGAATAAACTCCATATTGCGTAAATCACAGTTATTGACTGCAATATTATTTAATATTTAATAACCTCCGATTATTTGTAGTTCATTTATTTTTAATCGAAACCATCTGATTTCGTGCTCCCAACAATATTTTTTGAAGACTTTACAGGGGTTCATAGCTGGTGATTTGAACCCACGACCATATCGCCGATTGAGTTAGCTCGGCCATCGCGGTAAGTGGACGAAATTTTTCAGAGCTTTCGTGTTGTACGCGCAGCAAGAAGGCTGATCTGCGATTTTGGCTACCATCGTTAATGATTTAATTAATTAATCGCAGGTCAGGTTCTTTGTTGTGTCAAGTTACTATAGAAACAACAATCATCTACTTTATTTAGGCAAACAATACCGGTTGACCATAAATGGTTGTGATTTTGTTTTCTTAGGTTGGCACTGTTTATGTTGGTGGCACTGTAAGTCTATGTCGAATTCGAGGTTAGTATGTTAGGTTTTGCGTCAGTTTTGACACAAACTGACGCAAAGACTTACAGTACTGGAACAGTATGCAAAAACAGCAAAACTCGGTCTTCGGGGCTCGTTTTTCTAACTTTTGTCGACCTGCTCTAAGGTAGTTACCGATCATGTAGCGTAATATACTATTACAGACGCAGTTTTTCTTAATCAACTCAGGAGACGGAGCAAATTGTAGGCAGGTGTCTGCAAAACAGCACGAATATCCGGCATTTGACATTGTAAATTTCGCCCTAACTGATAACTGCTTGAAATTTTTTAGAAAATATTTGCTTTCAAAACGTATTAGTTTATAATGAGGTCTTAAATGAAACATCAAATCGTATCTTGTCTCCCGGTTTACAGGTTCTGTTTTGTATTTTTCACAAGTAGTTTGGTGTTGAATGACAGAAATACAAATTGTATATGGCAAAATCGTCGATATTTTAAATACAATTCTACAGCTTAAGCGATTTATTTACCATTTAGAAAATAGCAGACGATAAGCAACCAACATTTGTCTTTGAAATTAAGTCTTGTTTAAGTCCGTACGACACGTGTAACTTGATAATAGTGTTTTCTATTGCTAGGGCAATGTGTATACAATATTCTCCAAAGCGCCAACCTTAATAATTTTTATCTTCATCCGTGTTGTTATAGACTATTAACCAAATTAATTCACTACCGCTCTGTCAGTGCGGTAATGGATTGATATTATCGCATCTACTGCGGTACCTACCGTGAAATGGGGTGAGTAGGAACAGTTTAGTTTGAGATTAATTTTCACCTTTAAAACGCTTTGATAAAATTAGAAATTTCTACCCAAAATTACGGTCTGTCCTCCCTCTGTCAGTTCCTAACATGTTTACTCATCAATGTTATTTAATAAAATTTTTAAAAAATGAGAGCGTGTGGCCGGCTGGTAGAGTGCTTGCGCCAGCAGTCGGCAGGTCGAAGCCGGACAACTCGGCGCCGCCATCTCGGGGCCGCCACTTCGGCGCCGCCATCTCGGCGCGGGGCCAGCTCGGCGCCGGGACAACTCGGCGCGAAGCCATCTCGGCGCCAGCCAACTCGGCGCGAGGCCATCTCGGCGCCGAATTCAAATTTGCAAACTACATTGTGCACTACGTAAAAATTATTATAGAAAAATTATAAATAAAGTGATCGCCAAAAAGCTGTCATCAAATAAAAAAAAACTATTGAGAATTCCTTGGAAAATCAAACACTGGCGATCAGAGGTAGTTGCAAAGTGATTACAAATGAGCCAAACAAAAGTTGTCACATGACTTCCGTTATCAGTAAAATTTTACGTTTTTTTTAAATAATTACGAAGCATGCATTTACTATTCAAGATAGTGACACATTTTACGAAAAAAAGTTTTCGGGCCTTGAGATTGTTCAGTCAGCTAAAACTACCACACAATAAAAAATATCATTGAAATCTTGCTTAAATTCCGAAAAATAGCACCTTTTGGATTTACACAATTTTGAAAAACACCATTTTCTAAGTAAAGTGCTTTTTATGTGACAAATATTTCTTTAATGTTTATTTTCCAAATCAAAGAATTTTATTTTTAACAATTTTTTTTATTATGTAATAAAAAACTTTTTGAAAAATGTTTGTTTTTCCATAGCCGTCTTTGTTAAAAGTAAAATTCTTTGATATGGGACCTAAACATAAAAGATAATGTGAGAGATCAAAGTTGGCAGAGGATTTTGAAATTTGGTATAGGAACCTAGATGTTGATTTTAAACAACTTCTACATACATACATACATACATAATCTGTAACCCCTTATACCGTTACAGTGTCGAACTTCTCTTAAACTTTTTGTCGTATTTGCTACATAAAAGACACGATAGTCTACAGTAATAGTTATTTACCTAACAAGTTCGTAATTTTCCCAAATGAACACTGCATGTAGTGCGAATTCGGAAAAATTCTTCCCGAAGGAGTTAGGTACAATGTTTTTTGTAACGAATAATTGAAAATATTTTAAAAAATTAAAAACTTATTATTTAGTGTTTTACTAATTTACTGAGTTGACAGCACAAATCACTAAACTTTTATACCTATCCTACTCACCTGTTAGTTTTTGTCGACGTTTACAGCGCCTCTGGCGTTTGTAGGAGCATTTAAACCAACGAGGGACAATCCTCTATATAATAAAGGAGAATGATCCAGACGTGTGTGTCCCGAGGGCCTCCTTGGAGAGGGGCAATACCCCGAGGGCCACCTTAGAGATGGGCGGAGCCCGAGGGCCCCCTTGGAGAGGGGCGGGGCCGTGAAGGACCCCTTGGAGAGGGGCGAAGCCCCGAGGGCCGCTTTGGGTCAAGGGCAAATCCCCTAGGGCTCCCTTGAAGAGGCACGGATCCCCGAGGGCTCCCTTGAAGAGGCACGGATCCCCGAGGGCTCCCTTGGAGAAGAGCGGAACCCTGAAAAACCCCTTGGAGAGGGGTGGAGCCCCGAGGGCCTGCTTGGAAATGAGCGGAGCCCCGAGGGCCCCCTTGGAGATGGGCGGAACCACAAGGGCCCCCTTGGAGATGGGCCAATGTAATAGGCCTAAAAATGGTGGTAAATTGAATAGAATAATCCGCGCAATAGCGCGCGCAGCCCGGTTTATTATATAAATTTACAAAAAACACAATTCCCCTAGTTTTTGTTGAAAAGTAAAAAACACCGCAGTGCGGGAAAAGTAACTTTCGGCGTATCGGGAATGACCGGAAATATGAATTTTGAAGTATGAGTACAAAAAATAATTTTTTTGAAAACTTTCAAGGCATATTTGATTTTTCAAAACTGAAATGCTGTTAGAAATTCGCCTTTCACCAAGCAGGGCTGAACCCCAAAAAATGAAAATTTAAATCGAGAATTTTTTACCTTTTACAAGAGTCGATTCACCTATCCGGGGACAGACTGTATATACAGGGTGATTTTTAAGTTGATTTTTTCCTTTTGCCAGGATATAAAGCTAAAAAAAGTAAGCCATTTACCACTTTTGCGAAATATCAAAACTAACGGAGGTACAAGGTGTTAAAGTTTTATAGTATGAACTAAAATTACTTAACGAAAATTAAACTAAACTTAATCTAACTTAAATGATTAAAATTATCAGCATTCGCTTCTACACACACATTCCGCGTATAAGAGCGATGCGGCAGCGGCATTTTGACGACACTCTCAGTAAATAATAAGCATATTCACTCATTCATTATTTTCATAAACATGAGCCATTATTGCAGCAATAACATTAAGAAAATTACAATGGAAAACTAGTTGACAGATCATTACTTGACAACAGAGATAAACAAAAATAAAATTGTCCAGCCGCCTTTGCGCCAAAGTTTAGTTTTTAATTTGAAACTTTAACACCCTGTACCTCTGTTAGTTTTGATATTTCGGAAAAGTGGTAATTAAAAAAAAATACTTATTTTTTTAGCTTTATTTCCTGGTAAACGGAAAGAATCAATTTAAAAATCACCCTGTATATAAATATATACTACTACATATATAAAAAAATATTGGTAATGTTTAAATTTCACTTTATACAGGATGGCAGCTTGTCCGAAAACCTATTTAGCCCGTATTAGATATATTGAGTAATTTTTACTTAGTTAAAAGTGGCGTTTTTCGAAGTTGTGTAAATCCAAAAAGTACAATTTTTCGGAAATTAAGCAAGATTTCCATACGATTTTTATTATGTGTTAGTTTTAGCTAACTCAACAATGTCAAGGCTAGAAAACAACTTTGTTTCGTAAATGTTGTCCCTATCTTGGGTAGTAAATTAATTTTTCGTAATTATTTTTAAAAAATGTTGAATTTTACTGATAACGGAATCACGTGACAACTTTTGTTTGGCGCATTTGTAATCACTTTGCAATTACCTCTGGTGTTTGATTTTCCAAGAAATTTTAAATATTTTTTTTCATTTGATGCCAGCTTTTTGGCGATCACTTTATTTATTATTTGTTTAAAATAATTTTCTTACGTAGTGCACACTGTAGTCTGCGAATTTAAATTCGGCGCCGAGATGGCCTCGCGCCGAGTTGGCTGGCGCCGAGATGGCTCCGCGCCGAGTTGCCCCGGCGCCGAGCTGGTCCCGCGCCGAGATGGCGGCGCCGAGGCAGGTAGTGGGTTCGAGCTCCACACCCATACATTGGTAACATCGAACGCTCTCCGGCCATCATACGAACGTCTTTGGTGGTTGTGACCCCTGTGAGGGCATTCTTCCATAATTCAAGGGGTTAGGCTAGCCACCTACCCCGGCCGCGGCTTAAGATGGCTTATGAAACCACACTCAAAGTGTGGAAATAACAGGCTCGCAGCCTATATTAAGGGAAAGAAGAAGAAGAAAAAAAACACCCTGTTTCTACTCACCCACAAATAGGGGCGAATAGAAACAGGCCTGTAAATTCATGTTTGTTTCCCTTTAGAATGATAGGGGGTGAGTGAAAACAACAAAATATGGTTATTTATGTTAGGAGTTTTAATAACATATTACACAATAATACAATTAATACAAATTATCAAATTAATAAAAATGTGAGCACTTAGGCGAGCGAAAATCAAATGCTGGTGGTACTACTCCCAATTAATAGAGAGTAAAATCACTCAGATCTTCCTTGAACACCAACATGTCTTTGAATTGGAACTAGAACTGTTGTTGAAAGTTTTTTGTGACGTCCTCAACAGAGAACAAAGAATCTTCATCGGTCAAGGTAAATTTGTTAGTTTGGGTTAGCAGGTTATGCTTAGCGTCAATCTGTGTCAAAAGTGACGCAAAACCTAACCTACTAACCTCGAATTTGACATAGATTACAGTGTCACCAACAACACGCTTCAGTATTGTCAAACGTAAAACGAATCGCCGTTGCTAGACGGAAAAGTGTTGCTATTGAGAAAAGTACCACATTTCTTAACGATTTTAAATGAAGAAATGTAGCACATTTCCAAATGAAATGCGATAAATGTTATTTTATATAGTATTTTCGACTAGTGTAAACAAAACATTATTGTGGAGTGAGTAGAAACACGTTTCTATTCACCCCACAAATCTCAAAAACGTAACCTCAAAATTTTGAATATTGACCAAAAATATAGGGTTAAAGATAACTCTATATAAAGTTGTAAACTTTCATATGGATAGTTAAGATACTATAAACAATGATTTTCTGGTTTGTATGTAGTACGGTGTTCGACTTGCCAATGAAGTTTCGCACAGGTCATAAAAGTGCTTTTTCAGTTTTCTCCAATTCCAACATTCAGTGTTGCCAACAACATAGAACTTAATTTTACTTTTAGTTTGCAATCTGACCAACACAGAAAAAATATTAGTTTTAGTAATTCTATTATCTGTGAGCCTCTATTGACACTGTTGTATGAGTATGAAGTTTCGTTTCTATACACCACACTGTTGCTACTCAACCCGTTTTACGGTAATAAATATTACCGCACTCTTTTTATATTAAAAAAAATACATCGAACCAGAATTTATTGATGAAGATAAAATATTGAGCAATACCCGTTTGCTTGTAGCACTTAACGAGACTCGTTTGATTGCCGCAAAACTCGGCTCACCGTCTCGTTTTGGCAGTCAAACTCGTATCGCTAAAATACTCATAATCAAACTTGTATCGTTAATATATATTCATATATCTAATACTTACTATATTGCTAGCGGCTTTGAGTGGGAAACTTACGAAGGAAGTGAGACAGACAACCAACTCTTCAATGTATAATGGTGAGCTGTGCGCAAGCGCGGCGGCGTCGGGGAAGTGGTCAAGTTTAAAATTCGCTTCTAAAGGCGGAGTTCGAATTCTCAGGCATGCGCACGAGTCGCGTTATACTCTAAGTGAAACTATGTCGGCGCCGTAATGATTTCGGACATTCCGAAGCCCTACTAGCAATATATGTGTATTATATATATGTATCTATTACAGTATACTAACCTAACATTAAAAATATCTCTAACCTCACTTTTGACAGTTGTTTGGATATTGCAAAAGATGTTACTAGGTTTTATAAAATATACTTTCAAAATTGCAAAAAACTAACAAAATAAACTGTGCTTTAGCTTTTTTGCATGTTGAAGGCGTATTTTATATATTGTAATAACTTTTGTAATGTTCCAACAGCGTCAGAAGTGACGTTAGTGATATTAGGTTAGGTTAGCACACTGGAAAAATAGATATTAGAAATGACAGCATGTTCTGAGTCATGTTGAAAAAAGATATTTTCCTTTTTCCGTCTAAATCGCAATATAAAAAATTACAAAGACACCAGAAAATTAAAAGTTACCTTACCATTAAAGAGTTAGTAGTTACCTATCTGATTCATGACACCCATGTTTCATCCACTTGTGGTTCACCAATAATAACTAAATACCTATAACAAAAGATGACCCGTATATAATGTCATAGCAAATACCATATCCAAATCGATGGAAGCGTTCTATTGTTATAATACACACAATTATTTTTTAAAACCTGCTAGTAGAATATTGATTTAACGAAACTCATTTTGATATTGATGAGTTTGGATTCAAGATAACGTGGTTAAGCCATGTCCACATATTCTACCCCCCCCCCCCCCCCCTCCCCCCTGTACGACGAAACGTTTACAATAATATCTGTATATCTCTCCAAGACTGAATACTCCATAAGCAATAAATGTGATAGAAAATACAGAAGCCATCGATATTTTTGATAAGAATCGTTGCTTCATTTTGCATTCCTTCAGTTCATTTTGTAGTTTGAACTTATTGAAATACAAATTTTAGATGTAGGATGTCCAACTCATACTATGTACGTATTTATTATTCCTGGCTACAACTTGGCTTTAGGAAAAATAGCAATGGTAAATGTAAATGTACAGATGTCTTTAACAAAATCTAAGAAGTCTAACCACGGCACAGAATATACCTGATGCGTAGGCAACTTACAGAACACTAAAATCTGTACCATCTTATAGGTTCTTATATATAACCTATTAAAGTTCGAAGCATGGATAAGTGTTTTAGATTATGAGCTCATATCAATGTTCATCAACATAATGGAATTTCAAGTTCCCCAATTATGCCAAAATTGTCAATATGACAAGTGCTGTTGTTACTGCGTCTGATATCGTTAAGGAAGATTATAGAAGTTAACGGTCTTGACCTTGGTATATAATCTATTCATATTGTAAACAAAGCAAAAGTACTTGGAAGTGAGTGCACGGCTGAAAATTTCTTTTTGGACTGTCACATAACTGCTGATCGAATAAACAATGTATACAAGGTTAGAAAATTCTAATTACTTTATTATACTAAATTTGTTCCACTTTACTAATTTTGTTCTATCGACCGAAGTTAGCTACGGTAATGAACTTTTCTGTATACAGTATGTTGTAAATGTAATGTGGTTTTTGGAGTATCCACACATTTTGTGTCACGTTTTCAAGTTTATGTTAAGCAATAATTGAATTTTAAAATTTAGTATTTATATGTTCCTTCTATCGGATGATGTCAGGATTATCTGACCGTTTAAAGGGGAAAGACTTTAACTCACGAAGCAAAGCCGAGTTTCCCAGAGTGGATTTCCCTTACCTACATTTAGTTATATAAATAAGTTTTACAAGTAGGTATTGGAAAAAATAAGTTATTTAATTAATAACAACCTAGAAAACTGCGATTCACATATTTTTTTAAATGGGGAGGTTATCAGTACAGTAATTTGTAATAGTATATTACATACCGAGGTGGAAAGTGTTTCATTACTGTCGAGAAATTAAGTAGTTAAACGAGACGCGTAGCAACAGGAATTAACCTTTTCACCGTGGTATGTATACTATTTTATTCGCAATCATCTAATTTTAAAAATAACTACAATTGAATTCTGAATAATAGGTATCTTGATGTAGCAAATATTTTTATTACCATGATAAGTTCTTACATATATTGCAGACCAATCCAATTTGATTATTTTTAATCACGTGAGTCAGTTTGACAAATCAGATCACGCTTGAAGTGAAAACGACCCTAGGGTGATTTTCAATCACCATGGAAACTACCTAATTAGATTTCAGTAGTATCCTATGACAAGGTGGTGGCACTGTAAATCTACGTCAAATTCGAGGTTAGCAGGTTAGAATTTCCGTCAGTCTGTGTCAAAACTGACGCAAAACCTAACTTGATAACCTCGAAATTTGACATAGACATACAGTGCTACCAACATATTATTATAAAGAAGTGTCAAATTAATTTGTCAGAAAAATTATAATTTATTTAAGAACTTATCTTCCCGAATTCACCGCGGCCAGTGATAAATCCTTATAATTTTGACAAATAACATCCCTCAAGTGCGTTGCCTTTAAGAAATAACCCTCGGCTTCGCCTCGGGTTATTTCTAGGCAAGCACTTTCTGGTTGTTATTTGTCAAAATTATTGCGGGTGATTATCACTGCCCTTGGTAAATTATAGCTGAAAACAACCCACTCAATATTTTTGTTATCATGAAAACAACCCAGTCTTTAGGTATGTAATATTTTTCGGGGTATGTAATAATTTCCCGGCTAGTTTCAGTAATTATCTAGTTCCCAGCTGTTGACATGTCATGAAATTGACACTTACAATGTGATTGCGAATAAACTATTTTACTCACAATCGGTATTTGTCATTATTTATTTAATTAGTTAAGTTTTAAATTATATTAGTTTTTATCGCAGTTTAATAAGTCACTTAACAAAGGAAACTGCGACGCTGTTGCTAAGTAATATGACAAGTTCATTGAAAGTGACGTTTAGCTAGCCGGGAAAGTAAACAATGACTCGCTTTCCTACTGTTGCGAACATGGGCGAAGTTATAGTACGTTTTTTTTCTATAATAACTGTCAAAGTGTTACATGTGATTAAAACGCTAGGAAATTTTTATACCTCGTGTTGGTAGAACTTTTTCAAAATTATGGTTATGTGTCAATTTTGAATGTAAAAGTTTCTTAATTTGAACTTTTGACAAATTTCTTTTTTTAACATGGAATCATCGCATCATCAATAAAATCGGATAAATAAAGAAAACCAAGAAATATTTTAAATGCAAAAATGAAGCAAGCGATATTAAATTATGACATATCTGTCAAAATGACAATAATTTTTTTTAGTGGAAGAAAAGAACTAAAAATCTATATACCAACATTATTAAAACTAGGGACCCTGCAAGAATGCAACTTATCCCCTAGAAAGTTGACCTTGAAAATTATTATAGAAAAAAAATGTACTATACGTCATCAGATCTGGGGGGGCTAAAGCCCTACTATGACAAGACGTATATATATATTTTTCTTTTTTTAGTATATGTATGCCTGTTAAAGTAAGTACCTATATTTTTTACTATAAAATTAATCCATAAATATTAAAACTGAAACAGAGATTTAAGAAAAAGATGTGTTTATTCAAAACATTTTCATTAATTTCATACACAAATTTGATAGTACAGATTTAATGAAGTAGTAGTTTCCGATTTCCTGTTTTAATAAATTCTTCTAGAACATCATCTAATATCAGCGATTTGGTAATGCCGTTTTCAATGTTTGCAAGAGCTAAAAAACTGAATCGGTCTTGATCCATGGTCGACCTTAGCCAATTTTTGATTCTTCTCATTGTTGAAAAGGACCTTTCACATGAAGCAGATGAAATTGGCAACGTTAACGCAATTTGCAGAAGTCTGTATGAATTTGGAAATGTGATTTTTCTAACAACAGAAGTAATGTCGGATATGCCAATATTTTCGCCTTGTTTCCCGACGCAGTTTTTTATTACGGCCATTTCAGCCTTTAAAACCTCTCTGTCTATTGAAAAAGTGTCTGCGTAGAGCTGAATAAATTCCAAACTTTGATCAAAATTCATTTGTAAAAAATTATTCACAGCTATAGCCAACTTTTGACCTTCAGGCGAAAATCTTATTTTCATGTGGTTTATGATATTATCTAATGATCGATAATACACCGTAGTTAACCAAAACCTTTGAGCAGGATTTTCCATTGTTGATTGTGCTAATGTTTCTTTAAAATCGTCAACTGCTGAAGTAGATGCTTCTACGACATATTCTTTAAGACGTACGTTTTCAGTTTTTTTGCGTTTTGAAGAACGTATATCAAGGCCTATGTAATTTTTCTTGGCCAAGTCTTCTATCTCTAACCACAATCGTGCAAAAACATTTTCGTCACGCTTTTGCTCCAATGACTTTATGGTTCCATTAATGATATTTGTAGATTCAGCCAAAGTTCCGGTTTCAGACTGCAAATGTTTGCTTAAAATATTTATCATTGTTAGAATGTCATCTATGATTACCAAACTAACCAAAAATTTTGAAGATTTCATATTGGACAGCAAGCCAATCGCTTCCACAACATTTTTGTTGGAATTCTGTTGAATCTCGAATTGAAGGGCATCTATTATCGCAGAATAATTTTTTTTTACGGCTTGGCAGTTGACACTTCGACAGCTCCATCTAGTATCTGATAAACGATTTAACTCAGTCTTTGAAAGACCCAGATTTTTCTGCGTTTTGATTAGGACATTGTGATTACCAGGGGACGAAAAATGTACATAAAGTGCTTCTACGGTGTTAAAGAAGTCTTTGACACTGTCTATTTCGCTACATAAATCAGTTACTACTAAGTTTAATCTATGCGCCATACAATGTATATAAATCGCAGAAGGATGTCTCTCTCTTATTTTTGCTTGCAAGCCTCCAACTCTACCCGACATAACACTTGCACCATCATATGATTGTGCAATGATAGGGATATCTTCTAATCCAACGTTTTTTAAATAATTTAGTAAAATATTACATAGATTTGTAGCATCACGTTCCTGGGAGCAATTATTAAAACCCAAAAATCTTTCTTCAATTTCAAAGCCTTTAACATACCTCACACAAATGGAAAGTTGTTGTTCCTTGAAACTACGTGCTTCATCTACCATTAATGCATACATGCCGCAATCCTTAATTTCATTTAAAATTGTGTTTAAAATCATATTTCCGCTAATGTTTATTATATCATTTTGGATATCAGAGCTTGTCAAATTGAAATATTTTGTATGCTGTTCCTTAAATAGTGGAATATATCTACTTACAAGGTCACAAATTTCTTTGAAATTGCCTTTGTTTTTAGATTCCGCTGACTCATCGTGACCTCTAAGAGCAACACCCTGGCGACATAGTGTTAGTAGGATATCTGATACTATTTTAAAATATTCTCTATTATTATTTATCTGTTCTTTATATGCTGAAGACATTTGTGTTACTACAGAACCTGCTTTGAATGATTCCTTATATGCCACATATTTATGATTGTTTTGAATGTGTGCTTTACTTTCAGAATGTTTTGATAATTTCTCTGATATTTTCTTCCAATTTCTAAATCCGGTTTTAATAAAAATTGGTTCACTATCGTCTTTACCAAAGAGCCGACAACAATAGCAAAATACCGCATCCATGTTTACGCTATATTCAACCCAGCTATACTGTTTGAAATACTTTGAGGAAAAACTTCGGTTTTGAATTCCAACTTTCGTAAATCGGTATTTTTCTATAATCGGTTGTCTTGGTCCTGTTTGCAAAGTACCCAGGTCGTCCAAAACTTGCAAATCATTTGACTGTACCAGCGCATCATGAGTCGATTCTTTAGGGATATATTTCGGTTCTAAAAAAGAGAAACGTCAACCTTAATTAGGTATTAGGGAATATAATATTTAGTAACTTAAAAACTAGTAACTAGGAAATTAGGTGTACCAATTTCTCTTACCTTCTATAATATTTACACTTGCACCTGATGTGCTTTGAATATCAGCTATACTGCTACCCCGACTGCTACTAGGTGAGTCATTAGCAGGTTGTTTTGGAGACTTATTAACTTTCGAAAAAAACGAACGAATATCACCACTGATTTTCTTCATATTTTAACTGAAATACGCGACACCATACACACAAATCACAAGCACGTCGCACGTGAAGCGCGACGAGTTAGCGACAGACTGCTAATTGACTATGAACGACCGCCGTCGCACCGTCCACAACGAAAGCGAAATAAAAGAAAAAAAATCAAGCCAAGCTTCAAGCGGGGTGCGGACTGCGGTGATAGGTGCACGAAAGGTCATACGCGTAACGCTGACAACGCGCAGTTGCAGATTCGGTTTGGATTGAGGTAAATTTCAAGTCTGAACCGCAAATTATTATTGAATTATATAATTTCTTATATAATTACCGAGAAAATTGAAAAAGTTTTTTTTTTAATTTTCTATTCTGAAATGTGAATATGTTTAAATTATTTGGGGGGGGGGGCTAATTCGGACTTTGGGGGGGCTTAGCTCCCCCAAGCCCCCCCCTAACTTCGCCCATGGTTGCGAAGGTTAGAAACGTACCTATTATTAACCGATTGTGAGTAAATAATATGCAATCGTTTGTTTTAGAGAGATAAGGTGAAATTTAAATCACCTAAAGTAAAGTTGTAGTTGGCTGTGGCACAATTGAAGAGCCAATTTTTTGCCTTTTCAATCTATCAGAGTGGTTAAAAAATAATATGAATAATTTTTGCATGTAATTTTTATGCGTCCCTATATTCTTTATCGTTCTAGAACTAGCTAGAGCTGTCAATATCTAGTTCGAGAACAATAGAAACACAAAAATGTATATGCAAAAAAATTTCCAAGGCAACTAGATGTAGTTCTTTTTTAATCACTCTGTAGAGTGTGTTTATTATATCTAGTCTAGCTAAAAGTTCTGTCACAATTTTTCAATACCTATAAATAGTTTTTTTTTCATTTTAGAACCATAATCTTGCTATTGGCACTCAATAGCGTGCGTAGTATGGCTTTTATGGCCAAGGGCCTATAAAGTTACTAAGCAGTATAATAAACTCGAACAATGTAGTATAGCAACACCAACAATCTACATAGAACGCATAACACACCAAAAATTCACAGCGCCAACATAACGATGATGTAGTCTGTAGCCAAAACAATGAACCCTTGAATTTTTTCCATTTTGAAAACCAAAATAAAACAAAAAGTTGTATGTATCACGTGCATAATCATGATTAGGTATAGACCTAAGGAAATTTAAAGCTCTCCGCTTCGCATCGCCCTTTAAACATTCCCTTGTGCTATAATCTATTGGTTATACCCTTGATATATAAATAACTATTATAAATTGTCTAAAATCAAGTTACTATAGCATTGTATGTTTACTTTTTTAATTTAAAATCTATCAAACGATTTATGATTTGTAAAGATTCTGTTGTGATTTAAGATGGAATTAACTAAGGCTTGAACACTGTTTTATTTTCGTATTATCGTAGAATATAATAACTCATCACTTAGTTAAATATTTAATTATCATTATCAAGCAGACATACATGCAGGTTCGGGTAAGCGGTTGCTGACATCTGCTCTCTATGTCTGTATATATTTTAGCATTCCCTTTTTAAATAATTTAAAAGTACGTAACAGTACTCCTAGTAAATAAGATCTTTTAAACAACATCATCTAGCATGAAAATTTTTCCACTCGTTACAATCGTAATCACCGTACTTAGTTGTTCTTATTGGCATCCATGGCGTGTTACTAATAATTAACAGGACAGCCCTTGTAGCACATTACTGAAATAGAATATATAACGCAACAAGTTTAGAAAAGTGAAGGTTTACTCAACTATATGGCTGGTTTGAGTACGAATGTTAGCGAGTACCTACTTTAATAGCCATACGAGTTCAGTAAAGCTACTTTTCTAATGCGTTTCGTATACTATTTTGTCGCATTTTATGTAGAAATGTGAAATATTTGATTTTTATATAAAAGTGACATCAATTGTTAAAACATAACTAAGCTGAGCAGAACTCGTTTTTATGTACTGAAGCACAATAAGCAGCTCCAGTGTATTGTAGGTGGTACTGTGAGTCTCTGTCATATTCGAGGTTAGCAGGTTAGGTCTTGCGTCAGTCGGTGTTAAAACTGACGGAAAACCTAACCTGCTAACCTCGAATTTGACACAGACTTACAGTGACACCAGCAGTACATTTCAGTTATGCCAAACGTAAAACGAATCGTCATTGCTATGCTGTAATGGTTGCTACAGTGTAAAGTACCACATTACTAAACGATTTTGCACATAGAAATGTAGTACATTTCCATATGAAATGCGATAAAATTAAATTAATATATTGCAATTTATTTTCTTGCGCATGACTGAATAGAACTTACCTCAAAAGTGTTTGTGGGAGTACTGCTAGGGACGGGATTAGGCAAAAAGCTAACTTCGTTACACTGCTGGAGTAATTCTGAATTACATAACAGTTTAGTAGGTATTTAATAACTTGTCTTGAAACAGGATGTTGCACTTCACAAACAACAAGAATATTTTGAGGAAATCTATATATTATGGGTTTATACAGCTGGTAGCTATTTCTATCAAAGATTGATTTTCTTCTAATTCTCAATTTCTCTTGGCAGCTCTTATGCCCTCATTCCATGGTCTTTCAGGTCTTTCTTGTTTTCTTTTTCTAGATGGTTTCCTGTTAAAAATTTCAGGGCAAGCTTTGATCCTCTATGCGAATTAAATCGCTTAACTATTTTAAAGACCTTTCCTTTGGATTCTATCGATAATACTGTTTTGTGCATTTATTTTATTTCTAATTTTACCATTAGTAATGTGGTCTAACCGAGATACTCTAGCACTTCTTTTTAGGTAATTTGTTCATTTGCAAGTAAGTTTCTTTAAATTTTAATATTTAGAGTCTACACGTAACCGTAGCACAGTCCTGACTCAACTTTTGATATATGTACATCCTATGTAGCTATCCCCGTATATACTATAGACACACTATTGTTTTGCAGAAATCTTCAATTCTAGCCTTTATTTCAGCTATTTTTAATGAATTTTTTGTCATTATTAAGCCTATATACTTTAACTTACCAATTTTTTGAATTCTGATGTCATCAACAATAAAAATTTGAGATCTTGTGGTTGAGATCATTACCACTTGTATTTACACTCAGACCCTAACCTTCGTATGATTGGCAAGGTTTTGGTAATATTCTAAGTTATGATTGGAATTTATCACCTAAAATTCAGTACTGATTTAGTGTTTCATTCCTGAAGAAAATGTATGCATCGACAACTCCCGAATTCCAGCAATATAGAAAGAAAAATGTGTTGTTAATTAAAATAATTTTCCCAAAAACATCATTGTTAGAAGCACTCACAAGTTAGACGTTGCAACTGTAAATAACAAAATATTCTGCTGAAAAAGGAAGAAATCCTTTTTTCTTTCTCCTTTTAACATAAGCTAATACCTTATTACTAAACCACACAAAATGTGGAAGGAAGAAATTGTGCTGTAAAAATGGCAAAGGCAGTGTGGTATGTTTGTATTAGATGTGCTGAAAGCTACATACATACAAAGTTGTTATAATATCCACATCCATAAAATATCAAAATAATTGATAAATAAACAATCGATGAACTTAGACATGAGTTTATTTTAGTAAATACACACACGATTCAAGTACAGTACAATTCAAGCGTAACATCTGTACCACAGTATAAGTGAAGTATATATACTGTGTCTGTACAGTTTAACAGCTAACCGGAAACTGATTTGTTAGGTTTATATTACACTTGCGTACCAACCGCATTAGAGAAAAAGTTACTACTGCTACCAACATAATTAAATGTTTTGTATATCTTAACACTTCCTCTCAAAATATTAATTACTACTAGCATAAACATGAAATAGTAATATAATCTTAACTCAAATGTCAAAAAACATTAATTACTAGCATAAACAGGAAATAGTAATGCAATCTAACTACAATTTCATACAATGAAATAGCCACATACAAGACAGCATTTTTTTACATTACATTAAACAGTTCATGCCAAGCAAATTTCTTAACATCTGAAAACGCACACGAGTTAAAGGTTTCGTGAAGATGTCAGCAATTTGGTGTTCACTGTTAACGTGTTCAACATTAAACGCACCTTCACTATATTTCTCCCGCACAAAGTGAAACCGCACAGCTATGTGCTTTGAACGTTTATGAAATTCAGGATTCTTTGCCAGTTTAATTGCACTTGCATTATCTATCAGCAGCGTGGGAATAACCTTTGACATTTTGAGTTCCGAAATTAAACGTTCCACCCAAACCAGCTCCTTGGTTCCTTCGCTTGAAGCTACATATTCCGCTTCAGTAGTCGATAGCACAATGCATTTCTGCTTTTGGCTTATCCAGGTAATTGCCGCATTTGAATACAAACATACTACACCTGTTCTAGACCGGCGTGTTGTTGCATCACCAGCAAAATCTGCGTCGCTGTATGCCTCGATTTTGGCCTCATCTGGGTCATGTCGATACAGCAATCCGAAGTTCATGGTTCCCTTTAGGTACCGGAATATCCTCTTCACTGCAACCCAGTCCGCATTTTTCGGATCATCCAGATTTTGCGATACCATACTGACTGCATAAGATATATCCGGCCGCGTAGCCGTTGCCAGGTACATTAGCGATCCCACTGCCTGCCGGTATGGAACACCTTCGGCAATTTTATGATCGGGTTGTCCATTGCTGCACTCAGATGGCGTTGACACAGGATTCGATTCTGCCATTCCAAATTTTTGTAGAATTCTTTTGGTGTAGGCTTCCTGTCCAATGAATATTGCACCATCGTCCTTCTGTGTCACTTGCATTCCTAGAAAACAATTTAATGAACTTAAAGTTACTTTAAATTCGAGTTCCAAATCACGCAAAAAAGGTCGAATCACATTATCGTCCGTGCCAGCCACCAGTCCATCGTCTACGTAAACTGCAACCAGTAATTTACACTGATCCTTCGCACGTATGAATAAACACGGATCTGCAGAACTTTGAATAAAATCACGACTGCACATAAACGCAGCAAATCGCTTATTCCAGCAACGTGGAGCTTGCTTCAATCCATATAGACTGCGATTTAGTTTGCATACCCTTCCGGTTCCATCATTGTATCCCTCAGGCTGTTTCATGTAAACTTCCTCTTGCAAGTCACCATATAGAAAAGCTGTGCTTACATCGAATTGAGCGAGACGAAGATTTTCGGACGCTGCTACACCTAATACTGCTCTAACTGTATCGAAGCGGGCAACCGGACTGAACGTTTCATCATAATCGACTCCAGCCTTTTGTAAAAAGCCCTTGGCCACCAGTCTTGCCTTAAAACGGTTGACACTTCCATCTGTGTTTGTCTTTATGCGCAGGACCCATCGATTGGCGATGACTTTCTTGTCCGATGGTAGATCCACGAGCTGCCAAGTGTTGTTTACTGCTAACGAATTGATTTCGTCGTCCATTGCCTCCTTCCATTGTGCTGCTTCGTCTGAAATCATTGCAGCATTGTATGAGTCTGGTACAAAGTGCTCCGCAAAAAGAACATAATCATTTAAATAAGCAGGTTTTCGAATATTTCTTTTACTCGAAGTTTTCACGGTGAGCACTTCATTTTCTCGAGCTGCTTCCATGGTATCCATGTCCTGTTGAACTTCTGACAGTTGTTCACCTGGTGTTACCTCCTGTACGACATCACACTGAGTTGTCGAATCTTTTTTATTGATTACCACTTCGACTGTTTGGTGTAAAATGTCTTCCCGTTTAAAAACAACGTCACGACTAGTAACAACTTTGCTTTCAGTTTCAAGCCATACCCGGAAGCCGTCTCGTTCACCACAGTACCCAACAAAACGACCGACAATACTTTTCTTGTCCCACTTTTGTCTGTGCTGTTTAGACACGTGAACGAAGCACTCTGTGCCGAAAACACGTAAATGTTCAATGTTGTAAACGTCTTTCCGAAACCACAATTCACAAGGTGTTTTATTGTCGATTATTGTAGGGCCAGTGCGATTCAACACATGCGTTGCGGTGTTTACTGCTTCAGCCCACAGCTTTGTCGGGAGACCCTTCGAATGAATCATCGAACGCGCACTCTCGACCAGTGTTCGGTTTTCACGTTCCGCTGCACCGTTCTGTTCCGGAGTATAGGGCATTGACATTCGACGGTTAATGCCCTTTGACTGCAGTATCGCTTGCACTTCTGCATTGTCAAATTCCTTGCCACCATCACTAAGGAATTCTTTTATCACATGCCCTGCCACACTTGCTTCGTTTAGGAAAGTCTTTAAACTGTTTGCAACTTCCGATTTTGCTTTGAGGAAAAACACCCGGCGGAACTTGGAGAAATCGTCCTTAAAGCAAACAAAGTATCTTGCACCTCCAATAGATGGTTCTTGCATTGGACCACAAACATCTGCATGGATTAATTCTCCCGGAGTTGTAGGACGAATTTTTCTTGCACTAAAGCCCTCCCGATGTTGTTTGCCAAACATGCACCCATCACAGAAATCTTTATCTGCCTGCACGTTTATTCCACGTCGTTTAAGCACTTTTCTTACTTGTTGCTTGTTTTGATGACACAAGCGCTCGTGCCACAACTGGAGAGTTTCAGCTTCCGATGCTTGGTAGACTTCGGCTGCTGCCTCGGGAATGTTAACTCGCATTTCTAACACAAACAACCCCTTCGGAGTTCTTTTACCAACAAGACGAACCACCCCAGCTTTCACAAACGTACAACCACTTTGTGTTGCACTGAACTGAAAACCCTTATCGATCGTCTGGCCTATGGAAAATAAGTTTCTGCTGATTTTCGGTACATACCATACATTAGTCAAGTGATTTTGCTGCCATTTGCCGTTGATCATCATTTTCACTTTTACTGTGCCAGATCCATATGCCAAGATGACATCACTATTGCCAATTTGCACCTGTTTAGGTATTGCAAATTCTTCGTATGTACAAAAATATTTTTCGTGCTTTGTCATATGCGCAGAAGCTCCAGAATCAGCCAACCAGACGTCCACATCAGCTGCACCGGCGACCGTGCTTGTAAAAGCGCATCCGGACGCATTTGAATTTCCCGCCGAACTCGAGGTCGAACTTTTTGCACCTGCTGTCCCCTTTGATGGGCAAGCCTTCGCCCAGTGGCCGATTTTATGACACCTAAAACATTTTCCTTTTTTCTTTCCTTTGTTGCTCTCGTTGTGTGATTTCGCCACAAACGCCGTTGATTCGCTTCGCTGCTCGGGTAGTCGCATTTCTATTAGCCGCAGCCTCTCAGTCAGCTTGTTTACAGTTCTATCCTCCAGAGGAACGGACTCCCAGACACTCTTGAATTCGAAGTATTCGGACGGCAAGGTTGACATGATCCTGCTCATTAGCAACAGTTCATGCAGTTCGGAATTAGCCAACCTTCTTAACTCAGCGTTCAAATCTCGAAAATTCCGCTGAAGGCGAGCTACGTGTGTTGCGATGTCTTCGGTTGGAATTTTTTCACAACTAAAAAATTGCTCCATTAAACGATCTAGCCGCTGTCCAGAACTTTGCTCATATACTGAGAGTAACTTTTCCCAAATGGCTTTCGCTGTTTCGCACGTGGCGGTTAAGTCCACGTTAGCGCCATTCATGTTACCTACCAGTATTAGCTGTGCTTGGGCATCAACTTTCTGGAAATGCCTTAACTCGGTTTCATACGCTCTTAAAGCATCCTCTGTAGGTTCCCCGCTCGGTTTCACCGGCTCCAAGCACGTCCCATTAACGTAACCAAGTACCTCGTGGTGGCGACACAGCAACTCTATTTGCCTCCTCCACTTCGTCCAGTTTCCAGCACCTTCGAGCTTCTCCATCTGAACTTTGTAGAAATCCATTACGCGTTCAAATCAAACACCAAACCGAAAAACGTGTTTTTTGCTCGTGCTGTTCAATGTTCCGTTACGCGACTGCACTTATATCGCTAAAAATGTCTTTCATCCGCGCACTAAACGATCTGGGCCAATAACCAATTGATAAATAAACAATCGATGAACTTAGACATGAGTTTATTTTAGTAAATACACACACGATTCAAGTACAGTACAATTCAAGCGTAACATCTGTACCACAGTATAAGTGAAGTATATATACTGTGTCTGTACAGTTTAACAGCTAACCGGAAACTGATTTGTTAGGTTTATATTACACTTGCGTACCAACCGCATTAGAGAAAAAGTTACTACTGCTACCAACATAATTAAATGTTTTGTATATCTTAACAAAAATAATTTTCTGTATTAGAATGTTGAATAAAGTATGACATTCATTGTGGTCAGAGCTGGGCAAAATACTTTTATAAAGTATTTTACTACTAAATACTAAATACTTTATGAAAATCGAATATATTTAAATACTAAATACTTTTTTATGACCAAAAAGTAGTTAAATACTAAATACCTATAATATTTAATAGTTAAATACTTTTATAAAAGTAATTAAGTAGGCACTTTAAAAGTATTTAAATCTTTTAAAAGTATTTAAATATTTTAAAAGTATTTAAATATTTTAAAATTATTTAAATACTTTTAGTTTTTAGATACTACTAAAATGTAAAAAGACTTGTGAAGCATTTAAATAGTAATGCAGCATTTATAATCTTTTTAGCAGTTTAACAATTTTTCATAACTAAATTTCAAGTTCATAATTTCCCTTCATTCGAATACTTGTAATAATTGTAGTAAGCCAAGTAGTACAATTGGCATAACTTAAGCTATTGTACATTAATTATTAAAAACCCAAAGTATTTTTTTGCTAAAATTTGTATTACGGATTCATAGTGTGAATTCTAACGTGTAATGCCTAATAATGCCAGAATAGCTCAAATTATGACCTAAAAGACGTTTAAATTATGCATGAAGTATTTACTAGCTAGAAATATATTTTTTTAAGAAATAAAGGTATTTAAATAGGTAGTCTCAAAGGTATTTAATTACTTTTACTTCTTTAAGAAATATATTTCCAACTAAGAAATACTTTTTGCGTAATTTTAAACGTCCAATACGTCATCATTTGAGAATATTTAAATACTTTGACAATACTTAAATACTTTGAGAATATTTAAATACTCTCAAAGTATTGAAATACTCTCAAAGCATTTAAATACTCTAAAAATATTTAAATAGCCTAAAAGTATTTAAATGCTTCCAAAATTGTACTTAAATACTAAATACTTTACTAAGTATTTGCATCTACAAATACAAATACAGCCCATCAAAAAGTATTTAAATACCTAGTAATTAAATACTACAAAGTATTTAAATTTAAAAAAGTATTTACAAATACAAATACTGCCCAGCTCTGATTGTGGTCAAAATGTATTGTTTTCTTATTTTAATGTAAAAATTAAGCATCTGTGAAGCTCAAATACATAAAATTTTTCATGTATATAGACAATTTTGTGTGCAAGTAACACAATGCCAGGGTTACCTAAAACATCACACAAACTAATTAAAAATGTGTGTGTTTCAGGTACAAAACTAAAAGTGAGAGTATTAAACGTGTGCTCATAAGACCTACATGTCCGTAAAGCGCAAACTATAGTTAGATAGCTATTTGAAAAAATAAATAATAAACGGGAGCAGTTTTTATGCATATATAAATTATACAGTGTAATAATCTAAATTTTTAATTTTATAGGCTGAGAAACTTATTACGCTTACCTAGAATAAAAATACAAAATTCGTTAATTCGTCGTGCTTCTCAAGGCTTTGATGGGCAATATAACAAAGAACATTCAGAAGAGAGATACTATGATGGTGTTACTCGTAATGTAATTGTAGGAACTGCTTTAGCATCATTTCTTGCATATAAGCTTTATGGTAAGTACCCATCAGTAATATTGGATTCGTATGATTTAATTATGAAGTCTAGAAGACATTCTATTTTAAGAGTTAATTTTACTGTACAATTTTTACAGATGAAAAACAACAAGTACAGTTAAAAGCTGCTGATGTTTCCAGTAATGTTGGCGTATTTAATTCTTCTTTACCTTCTTATACTTTGGATCAAGTTTCACAACACGCTACAAAGTACTTCAATCTATTCTGCATAGGCTGAATATTGGGAAAGTTATTTATTTTATTATTTGCAGAGAACAAAAAGTATGGATAACATTTAAACAAGGCGTTTATGACATAACGAACTTTGTATCAGAGCATCCAGGTGGGGATCAAATCATGCTGGCTGCTGGTAGTTCTGTAGAGCCATTTTGGTTGCTATATGCTGTTCATAATAATCCACAAGTGCTAGAAATGCTGGAAACTATGAGAATAGGTAGGTTATTTAACATGCTAATAAATAAATTATGAGTATTCACTTTATTAGGGAATTTATCACTGGAGGATGCTAAACAGGCTACTAGCAACATGTCGGATCCTTATTTTAATGATCCTCCAAGACACGCCGTACTAAGGCCAGCATCTCAAAAACCTTTCAATGCAGAAGCACCTCCATCATTGTTGGTTGAAAGTTTTGTAACACCTAAGTAAGTATAAATAGAAAATAATTAATTTGAAATTAGTGAGGACATTTCAAGGTTACAGATGCAATTTTAGTACCACCGCCATGTACAAAAAAAATTCTTCCACAACATAAGTATTTTTTTTTGCCTGCGACTGATATTTCCATTAGGGCTATACCAAGTCCCTGTTGTATTTCTTTCCTCCTATAGAAGGAGTTTACATTAATTTATTTGCAATATATCTCTCCTACACTTCCTTTATTCAATTTCAACATTTCTTGCATATACTTATTTCCTGTTAGAGCATTTATAAAAACAATTTTATTTGAAATAGGTGTTATTTTAAACAAGTCCTTATTAAGGCATATTTAAATATAATTGATGCCTATCAGAAATTATAAACAGGGCAGGAATAGCTAGCTATATTGACCATGCTGTAGTTACTCTAATCATTGATGTTAACGTAAATATTTTTGTAGTGAGTTGTTCTATGTTCGAAACCATTTACCCGTACCTGATGTAGATTCCTCTTCCTACGAATTAGAGGTTGAAGTTGAAGGAACAAGTAAAAAGGTGTTATTATCTTACGGTGAATTAAAGAAATTTCCCAAACACACCGTTACTGCTACAATTATGTGTGCAGGAAATCGACGTAGTGAGATGACACAGGTATTATAGATGCATCCTTGTGATTATAAAAAAAATAAATAACTATTTTTAGATAAAAGCAGTTAAAGGTTTGGATTGGGGCCATGCAGCAATAGGAAATGCTACTTTCACAGGGGCCAGGTTGAGAGATGTCTTGAGACTTGCTGGGATTAACGAAGATACAAAAGGATATAATCACGTGCAGGTGAGGAGGATTAGAAAACAATCTTTCGTATTTATTGATAATGGCGTATATTTTTTAGTAGAAAAGCATGTAAATTATAAAATTTCTTATCTTTGCCATACAAATAGTGTAGAATTTATCAAAAATTAAACTTATATTTATGCATTGTTGTTTTCCAGTTTGAAGGCTTGGATTTGGATCCAACTGGCAAATCGTACGGTGCTTCCATACCTCTTTGGAAAGCTGTTGACAAGCGAGGAGATGTAATTTTAGCTTATGAAATGAATGGACAGCCAATACCAAGAGATCATGGTTATCCAGTTCGAGTTATTGTACCTGGTGTAGTTGGCGCTCGTAACGTTAAGTGGTTAGGTTAGTTATATTAGCCTGAAGAACTAGTAAAATGTTATAGTTTTGAACAAGTAAATAATTATAAGAACATAATTTATTAACATGTTGCATTTTGTTATAGGAAGAATCGTTGTGTCTGACAAAGAAAGCGATTCGCACTGGCAGCAAAACGATTATAAAGGGTTTTCACCCAGCACAGATTGGGATACAGTTGACTTCACTAATCTCCTGCAATTCAAGATCTTCCTGTTATATCGGCTATTTGTAAACCTGCTGTTGGGCAAACTGTTATTGTTGAAGATGGACATATCCTTGTGCAAGGTACTAAACATAGTAGTAGATATATGAGAACGCATGAAAAATAAATTGCGCAATGTCAGCACAGGAAGACGGAATTGGTCAATGATTGAGTACAATCATTGGCTAATTCGACCTTCCTGTGCTTATGTTACGCTGAAGCGCTGAGGCCTCGTTCTTCAGGTATATAGTATTGGTACATTATTAGGATATGCGTGGTCTGGTGGAGGACAAAAAATTGTAAGGGTGGACTTGACAATTGACGAAGGAAGACCTGGCATGTGGCAAATTTCGATCAGCAGGATTCTAGTCTTCCATCTCAGCACTGGGCTTGGACTTTGTGGTCTGTTAAAATTCCTGTGCCAAAAAGAACTAGGAAGTTAGTTTGTTGACTTTATTAAATATTCCTTCTATGGTATTTAACAAGACCTGGAAAAATATGCATTATCAAGCTTTAAAATATAGGGTATCCAAAATAAGTGTCCCATGGGAGAAGATCTTGTAAAGTGTTTTGTTTTGAATATTACACACAGTATACATGGTGCCCCGCAACTCCTAATAAAGCTTTAGGTAGCACGCTTCGGTAACGCATGAGAACTCTAAAATTATCAATTCAAACGCTCTACAGTGTCTAGTTTCCTCTATCGAAGCATTAAAAGAAAAATTAAATTTGACAACACTATTTGGTTAGGTTTGTTTAATGAATGTACTTGGCAAGCAGGCCGTTTGGAAGTGACAAATTTAAATGCCCTACCTTTCGTGCCATGGGCCCCAACGTGTTTGTTGTGACAGTTAAGATGCGGTTTCTTGTAAATGTAGCTTTCGTCTGTTTCGTCTGTTCATAACACATTGCTTATAAACAAAGAATTTCTTCTATCGGCTTCTAGCAACCACTCGCAAAAGGTAAGTCGATGTAGATGTTCTTCCTGCAATAAATTCTGGCTAAACTCCAATATAGCCTATTGATGCTTATTAGGATACAATCCAACATCTTTAAAATTCTATGTAGGTGAATTTTAGAAGCACTCAAATTTTTAGAAATACTTTGTATATTAGTTTATGGATTTTCAGCTAAGTAGTACTATTCGTAAACGTGTTTCTCTAAGTTGGGTTCCCTTATTCTTGATTGACCTCCGATCACGAGCTGGAATAATGACTCCAGTTTCTCTAAGTCTTCGATTTGCAGCTATTATCGGAGTATGAGAGGGATACCTTCTTCATGAAAACGTATGGCATAGACCCTTGCAGCTTCATTAAAATTTTCTTGACAATCCTAAAACAAATATCGTGTCAGTAGATTCATAAGGAGTTCGCCAAGGCTGTATACTGTCGCCACTCCTGTTCAACATCTACACGGAATATGTAATGAGACTCGTGCTGGAAGACTGGATGATGGTATAACAGTTGGGGGCCAAAAAATATCAAATCTAAGGTTTGCTGATGACACCACCTTGATAGCAGCACCCCGGAAGAACTCCAAACGCTATTGGAACGCCTTGAACAAACTAGCGATGAATTTGGTTTAGCAATCAATTATAACAAAACCAAAATACTCATAGTCGATAGGGAACATGAGAATCACCCGGACATAATGCGTCTAGGGAGGTGTGAAGTGGTGTCCGAAATTGTATATCTGGGAGCCCTTATCAATAACAGAGGCAATTGTGAACAGGAAATCCGACGTAGAATTTAGCTCAGTAGAGTAGCTATGACGAAGCTAACAAAAATTTGACCCGACCACAACATCTATAAGTAAACAAAAATTAGGCTTGTCAAAACACTCGTTTTCTCCATATTCTTATATGCTGCGGAGACATGGACCATAAAACAAAGCGACAGGAGAAGAATAGACGCCTTCGAAATGTTTTGTTGGCGGAGAATGTTGCGTATCCCATGGACTGCCCATAGAACTAATAGGTCCATTTTAGAAGAAATACGGCCAGAAGATCGCCTATCAAACATGGTATACAAAAAGATTTTTGGGTCATATAGCTAGAAGAACTGACAACTTAGAAAAAACCATTGTCTAAGGTAATTCACTTGGATAAGACGAAAAGGCAGATCCCCTAAACGATGGCTTGACGTCACACGGACAGTATTAGATGAACCACCTTCAGTTGGCATGGAGAAAGCTCAAAATAGACTACAATGGAAAACCCTCGTTAACGAAAGGGTTGAAATGTTTAATAAGCAATGAACCATAATACATCAATAATGATGTAATGATAACAGAGAGAGATATTGATATGCCGTGTATTCCATGATACAAATAAAAATTATGGTTGAAGCCAATCAAACGCAAGTAAAATTACAGTCTGGAATAAATCTGATGTCACAAGTGGCAGTCAATATTTGGCATTAAGAATTTTGAATGTTTGTTTCCATTTAAATTGTTTGTTCATATCAGGTCAATATAAATATGCAGTGTTGTTATGCCTAATTTTAACAAAATTTCTTATCGTTTAACACGATTTCAAAAATGAAATATGAATAGTTAGAACAAATTAGTCAATAATTTATATTTTAAATATGTTTCCTATTGATAAAATATGCATTTTATTTAACTTTTCTTTATAGTTTCTTATAACTTGCTGTTGGAGATAACATTAACAACACCGTACAAGAAAACTAAGGTGATAGAAAAAGACTACCTGGAGCTTTAATGGGAGTTGTGGGGCACCCTGTATAAAACAATTAAATGAATATTACAATAAAGTTCTTTGAAACAGAAAAAAAACATGAATCAAACTAAGTAGAGTCACCTCTTGAACTATATTCTTGTCTATAATTGTTGTTGACGTAAATCAAAATAGAAACACACCTAACTCGAGAAAGGTAACAATGTCAGTAGTTATGGTTTAGATTTCTACTTCTTTAAAAATAATAATGATATAAATTTATATTCTGAATTGAAAGAAAAGAGTGGGTACATGCAAAGTTTCAAAATGAATACCTACTCTAGGTACATCTAAACAAAATTGTAAGCGTGTTACAGGCAACTTATATAATTCAGGCATTTTATATACTGACTAGGCATTATATATAATCCCTAATGCGCTGTAGGCATTTTATGAAATGTAAACGGTATAAGGGGTTACAGATTATGTATGTAGGTATGTATGTTTAAAAGTAAAAGTTAGCACTCCTTAGCCAATGAGTTTAATGTGGGTGTACGCTAACTCATCACCTTAGCATATTTTGTAGGTATTTATGGCAGGCCAGCTCATCACCGGCATCAGGTAACGACCTGTGAACATCACCGGAGACGGTCCAACTCATGTAAGGACGCATATAACACGCACAATCAAAGGCTGTAACTAACCTAAATAAGCTAGAACGACACACAGCCTAGAAATGAGAATCAGCAATGCCGGTTTATTTAACATAACCTCCAATTATACATATTGCCTACAACCGCGCAGTCATATATAATTAGGCATTTTATGTAATGCCTAGATATTATATATATAATGACTGAATTATACAAATTGCCTGTAATATGCATAAGTAATAATGAAAAGAAAATTTAAAACATTACGATTTATTTTTAGGTTGAAATCTGGGCCAAAGCAGTGGATTCCTCTTACAATACTCAACCTGAAAGTTTCAATAATATTTGGAACCTGAGAGGGGTGCTTAGTAATGCTTATCATAAGGTGCCTATTCAGTTACAATGGAAATAATAGATGGAAAATATGGAGAATTTGAAACCAAAGATTTACACATTATTAAGAAGGAATTTTGGTTTTTCATATGGGCTCTTTAATTAAAAATACGTATAATACCTACTGACAAAGTATTTAGAACATGCTTAGGTACATAGGGTGTTCTGTAAAGGTATTCCAAACATTTGGGTATTTACTTTGGGGCTTGAAAAGATCAAAAAAGTTGATATGGACATAAGGTCCCCAGTTCCCAAATTTAAAGTATGCACAAATAGTATACACAAGAGATGAACTATTTAGTATATTATTCCAACCAAAAATTGGAAAGCTATTAAAAATCTAGTACACCATGAAAAGAGTAAGTCATGTCTAAGTTGGTTTCATACAATCAGTAAATAATATTCTAATGTCAATCAGCTTTCAAGTAATGACAGTTCATCTGCAAATTGTAGGTACATCTAACTGTTTTATTAAGGCATTGTAACATTGTGCATGATTTAAATAGGTACTAGTTGAGTTTTTAAAACCGTATAGTAACATAGAAAATGTTGAAAAACGTATATGTCTTCTAAACTTCCCAATGCAGCTGTCACATTTGAGGGTTATTATCGAAGTGTCATTGAATGACAATTAAACAGTAATTTTATGAATTAAATTACGAAGTGACTTACTGTTCTGAATGCTGGCCTGATTTTAAATAGCTTTCCAATTTCTGGTTGGAATACTATACAGAATAAACGCTAAGGGTTTTTGAATGATTTTGACATGGTTATTTTGTTGAATAGAAGCTTATATTTAGATTCAGGATGGCCATTTTGAAGTTATTTATACCTTTTTCATATAAAAATATAATCCGTTTACAGCATTGAATTAATGAGAAGTCCCAAGTATATTCCCAAATTTTCAAAATACCTTTACCAGACACATGATACTTACATAGAGTGTGAAGCTTTCATCGTTGCTCTGAGTGTCTTATACCTTGTGTGGGTGATTCCCCCAACAACAAAGGTTCCATTACCTAGGGACAACTATGACCGGGAGACACCTTCAAGCACTAGGTACCCAGAGTGAAATACAGATAATAATTATTTTGACATAGGTACATCAAAACAGTTCGGAATAAAAAATTTCTATTATTTTGAATTGCTAGTATATTAGTTCAGATGCCTTAGTAAGGTACCATGTAAGGTACCATGTAGTTCATGGCATATTGTTGTGAGGCCATCTTTCCAAATGAAAAAAAATTACACTACTACAATTTAAAAAAAAACAACAAAAGTAGCTTAGCCGCAAAGAAAGATATTTGAAGAAATAGAAAGTAGTTTTTACGTTCGTTTTAACGTTGAATTACAACCTGTATTTGGAATACTCACTTTTTATATTTAGAGCATACTTGATATTAGTTTATACATGGTGTTCCATAAATATAACGACAAACTTTTAGGGGTGGTAGGGAACATCAAAACAAACATTTTTTGCTTTATAAACATATGTCCAAAAACGCTTCATTTTCGAGATAGAGGGTGTTAAAGTTTGTAAAAAAAAATTGATCAAATTTTTTCCCTCAAAAACGAAGCAAGATACGCAAAACCCTCAAGTTGTGTTTTTAGTTGCTTCATCTTGAACAAGTTTAAAAATTGCAAAAAAAATTACTGGGTGTTATTTTTTTATCCAAAAACACTAACAGGTTGTCCCGTGAGCACGCCCCTGGAATTACTGTATCAACTGTAATAGATCCAAAAGATGCCTCATAAAGTAACCAATAAGCTGTGAAAATTTCATTAAAATCGCCGGAAGCGTTATTTTCTATAAATTTTAACACCCTGTATCTCGAAAACGAAGCGTTTTCGGACATATGTTTATAAAGCAAAAAACGTTTGTTTTGATGTCCCCTAACACATCTAAAAGTTTGTCTGTATATTTATGGAACACCCTGTATATATTTTCTGGTGAATTAGTTTTTAATCAGACAATGCTCTCAATCCTTTCCAGTTCATCTTAGAGGTAAATACGCTTTTATTTTCATTTTAAACGTTTCAAATGATCGCTGTACAGATTCAATGAATGCTTGAAATAGGTATGTCATGCTGAAATATGTATTCATGGGCAATAATTTGCAGGAAATGAATTGTAACGGTAGTTCTTTTTATTATTTAACTTTTAAAATATGGTTTACAAAAATACTTTCTCACAATAGTGCAGGTACCTATCTATTAGAATTAGAACTACACATTATAACTAGAAATAACATACTTTGAATATGGCAACTCAATATACTTTTTACAATTTGTTTAAGAATTGTGGATTGCTTTCATATAGGTATAGTAGATTATTACGTTTAGCAAGTATGTGTCATTTTTCTATTTTTTATTTTGGGAGGTGTAATGTGGCATGCAAGTTTTTGAAACAAGTTTTTTTTTCATATAAAATGCCAATTGCCCAATAAAAATAATTTCCGTTTATCAGGATTTTTTAAATTACACATACATTCTAGATGTATTATATTTATTATATTTTTTGATTGTGTACATTGTAATACTCAAAACTGTATAATATTTCCTTAGTATTGTAGGACATTTTATTAAATACCTGTTTGGAATTGTGTTTTATTCTATTACTTTGTATGAGGAAGCTTAAATAGGCAGCAGAAAACATTCAGGAATAAATAGCTTATCTGTTTGTAATTATTTCTGACCTTTTAAGCATTTCATTACATTAAAAAATGAAAATATCACTATACAGTGTGTTCCACTTAAAAGTGTAACACCCTTATATCTTTTTTAGTTTTTGAGAAGTTCCCAAACGGCTTAAATCCAAAGTTTGGTCAAAATTTAAAATAAATTGCTTTTCCCTAGTATTCTTCATAAAAAGTTAAACAATTATTTATTTTGAATTTAAATTTAATTTCCAGGAACAATTTTCACAAATTAGGAATAAATCCAACGCAAAAAAATTAAATATTATTTTCTTCTAATCATTAAAATATTTTCGGGTTTAGATGTTTTAAATAAAATTTTAACAGGTTTTGCTTTTGTGTTCTATCTTTGAGGAATATTTGGTTCAAATAATAACAACTAAAAACCTATAAGGGTGTTACTATTTTAAGAGGGACAACCATGTACTGAGATGGTATTTAGCCCATTACTCAACGCTGCTTGCAGCATAGATAAATAAAGCAAGTCAATAAAGCACAGAGCTGTGTAAATCAGGCAACTGCAAGAAGTTACATCAGAAATTTTAATTCATAACTACATTGGTAAAGTATTGCCGATATTAAATGAATTACTTCAGAATAAATGGCAATAAGGCAGAGCTCAATTCGTAATTAGAGTCACAGAAATATCAATTAGCATAAATTAAGAGGTTGGTGCAAAGTAAACCCAATAAAAATTGAACAAATCTATTACCAAAATTACTTTTTAAATAAAGTTAAGAAGGACAGTATGTTCTCAATACAGTGCAAAGAGAGCACAATACTAGATCAAATAAGGCTATAAAAAAATGGAACGGTAATATTTGAAGAATGGTGAAAAACAGACAATTATTATAAAATACAAGAAATTCACACAACAGGAAATGAACGAGATTAGTGTTTAAAAAAATGAGTCAGTGAAGTGACATAAGTGACAGACAATCAAATAAAACATAGTGAGTGCGCTATAACCTAGTTTAAATACGAGCGTGAACAAACAATAATTTTAGAAATTAAGATTGTGTACATTTTTCTAATATAAGTTAAAATTTAGTTTATAAGTAACTGATTTGTACTTGGTTAACATCCACAACTATGAATTTAGATAGGCAATTGTTGTTAACTACCGGGAGAGAAACAATTGAATAAAAATTATTTCATGACAGTCTAATTTGTCTCTCAGATTAATTGAGTTTTAAGCCATTAACAATTGAAATAAATTAAAAATAATTATACCATCGTGATCAGAGTTTGTATTGCATATGTGAGAATGCGGGTGTGAAAATCCATCACCTAAAAATTATTTTCATCTGCGACCACCTTCCGAACCACTTCGTCAACGACGAAGTTTACGATCATTAGATTTTGCGCACAATTGAGGTCAGGCGTTTGAAATTTTGGTAGCACCACGTCCGCACGCCGTGTAGGAGTACACCGCAGCAGTTCCAGCATCCTAGGGTTCCGCTTCCAGCAGCGAGCATCAGGAGAAGCTGTTCGAGCCAGTTCCCGCAGCCTAAAAAAGGTCAGGTTAGTGTTGCAAATATCCGTGCTAGAGTTTCAAACTTACCATGAGGAGCGATTCCTATAAGAGGAAGCCGTTCCCAGTCTTACAATACTTCAAAAAAGAGCATGAGGCCCAGAAATTGTAAAAATATAAGTTGAGGTTGTTTTTCACATGAAAGAACGCGTTCAAAACAATTGAATTCGCAGGAAGCCGCGAACGATCTAAAAACAAAACACGACTAGTGACGCTTAATAAAGCGCGAGATTCGAATTACCTGATAATTTGTTCATAGATTTGCCTTTGAATTAACTTATAAATACACAGAAACGAACCGCACGAAAATTCAATTTGTTGATAGATAAATTGACAGCGTAGTGAGTCTGCGCGTTGCTGCTTTTTAATTTCCCAGCCAGTGGCGTAACACGGGAGTTTAAACATGAACATGTTGGTGAACCTAACTTGCAGATTTGAGTCTTCATGCCTACTGAAAGCTAGCCATAAAATAACTTTACTTGCAGATGTGCGAATTACTATAGGAAAAAACACTACAATCAATGAACCCATTTATACAATTAATTTATTTACTTTTAATCAGTCTTTGTACATGATGTAAGTATTAAGCTTATTAAAAATTACAATAGTCCTGTACTGTACAAACGTGGGTACCTTATGTAAGTTTGACATATTTGACCTATAACAGGGTATTACTTTCGTTAAGAATTCGGTCGGTAGTTTTTCAAATAATTTTGGTCTACTCCTATATCGAAAATATTTTTTGTATTCGCTCCCCAAACTGGTTACTTTGGAAACTGTCTAGGATCCTCAAAATGGCCATTTAGAGGCCTTGTACTTAAAGTCGTCATGGCAACATTTTAGCGGACTCAAACATTAGTTGCCATGACGACTTTAAGTACAAGGCCTCTAAATGGCCATTTTGAGGATCCTAGACAGTTTCCAAAGTAACCAGTTTGGGGAGCGAAAAATACATTTTCGCGCGGCCTCCTAATATAATGCCGCGTTAATGGTAATTGAAACTTTATATTATAATGTTTGGAGAGCTAATACAAAAAAACGTTGTATGCAACACTTCCTCAAATGGCTTTAGAGGACTCATCTTCATATTACGGACTCGTCCCCTAAAGCCTTGTTTTGAGGACTAGTTACATAAAGTACTATTAACATACAGACAATCATGTCGCTAAGTGACTCTTTAATTATGCCTTTATAACCTGTGACTACAGAACTACAGAACCTCTTAGTCACGGGCTGAAGTTGGCAACGATGTTTTAGTCGCGGGGTGAAAGTTAGGTTCAAACAGTATTTGCTTTATTAGCCACAGCCAAAACTAAAATCAAGTTAGTTTTTAACAGTCAACTTTGACGTTGGTCAAGCATAATTTAACCTAACATAATATTCAAAATCTTAAATGAAATAATATGATGTGATATTGTCTAAATTTCTGATCGTAGAAAAAGTATAGTATGTAACACATTTTTTCCGCTGCTGATCATGTAAGTCAGTGATACAGCCTTGGTAACAAAACGTGTAAGTCGGTGATTATATTTGTTTGCTGCTTTTTCTTGACAACGGACCCTAATATTATTATTAAGTTCCTAGGATAATATTATTAGCAAAGCAAGATGCAGAGTTAGACGTTTTGTTTATAAATTGCAAGTGTTTATGTATCATGTGACACTCACAGGTAACACGACTCACGAAAACTAATCCTGGTGACAGGTGACAAACCAAATGATTTTTTCAAAAATCTAGGAAAATTTCGATAAGCATCGGGAAAAATAAAATAAGATAACTCGGAATGTTTCGCCTATTAACATTTTCGGCAGGCAACCAGCCGCGACTTCGTCTTGGCTTGTACTTGCCTACCTCAAATTAATGTTAATAAGTCCTTACATTCCTTGTTACTTGAATATTAAAATTACGTTATCGTTATTCCAGGATTTGGGTGTTACTCTGGTGTCTAAACATTGGTTGAATAGAATTTCTAAGTGTTGTAATATTGTGTTTCTTCTTGTTTTTATCAACACTATTAGGCTTCAAAGCAAGAAGTACATAGGCGTGGCTACAGTTATGCGCCAATCGCCGGTACCAGTGGCGTAGCAATGGGTATTTTTAGGGGGGAAAATTAAAATTCCCATTTTAAAGGAAAACTTTTCATGCTGATTTATTTTTGGTTTCAAATGCTAAATAAATTAGCATGTCATAAATAATACAAGCTTTTAATCATTTCCCTTTTTTTTAAATAATTGGTATAAAATCTGTTGTCTCTTTATAATTTCACATTATAATGACAACAGTGCAGACATCTGAATTTTGAAAAATAATATTTTCTTTATTTAGCATTTTGCTAAAATACAACAACATAATTAAATATTATACATACATTCAATAATATACTAATAATAATTCATATCAACTTTTTCAAAATTTCTTCTTTTCACAATAAACCTTTTAACTTTACCTTTAAAAATATTAATACTATTTGAAACCTTAATATTATCCTCTAAATTATTAAACATAACGATACCTTTTCTAAAAACTGAATTAACCCCTCCAGTAGTAACTGGAGTTTGCACATACAAGCGTTAAAGTTTAGAATCATATTTTAAATATTGTATTAAATGTTTCAAACTTACTTAAAACCCATGCTTTTAATTACAGAGTATAAGGTTGTCAAGCCACCTTCGAAGGGCACTCCACATTCTTGCATTTTCTGCCGAATTCCTTTTAATGTAGGCCTCCTTTTGTCGGTCAAGTAAAAGTTGTGGATAACGTTTCGAACAATATCCACTTCTTCGTCTGCAAGCGAACTTTTAGGGGACGTGCGAGGTCTTTTTTTCCGTGGAGTTGAAAATGACGTACTGGCACCAGCTTGTATGTCATTGGTTTCTTTAACAATCGCTCTATATGTTTTTTCAGATATCTTTGTGGCAGCGAGAAGGCGTTCTTTAAAATTACACAATGATATCAAGGGTGCTCCGTTTTCAGCTTCCGTCTTCATAAACTCCAACACGTTTGCTATTATTTCTCGTGCCTGGCTGTGAATAATTTTTCCTTTTGTGCCAACAGTGTTCGCCATATTTCTGGTCTTATCACTAAAACAAGATACAATTTATTTACAGTTTGCAGTGCATTCGTTTACGCGAGGCGTGTGCGGTAATCGTAACCTCAAATTCATACTGTAAACGAAAATTTTTACTTACATGAAAATAATCCCAATCCTAGCTGTTTAGTTCTGAAAAGTACTGTTTTAAAAAGCGAAAAGAAGTAAAAAGTAGAGTTAAACGTTGATAAACACACGAGAAAACAAAATGACACGACGAACGGCAATGAACTGAATACAACAGCGGAAATCACCTTGTTGAACGTAATGGACTCGTCCGGACGTTTCTAGCGTTCTGCGCATCGATGACGCGGTGTACTTTACAAACTGAAGGCCTTCTACCACATCATCTAGGTCTGGTGCTACATTGTTTGTAATTTGTTGTAAGGCTATTTTTATTTCCTATTTGCTTATTGGAGGTATATCTTCAGTGTAAATTCTGGTTAACGTAGCTCTTTTATCATTTAGGTGGTTCTTTTCTTTTGATGAATATAGGTTTTCATAGAATGTTTCGATATGTCTAAGAATATCTTCGAGGTTATTTATTGCAGTTCCTTTCTCATCTATAATACTCGTAATTTCTCTTTTTTATTCTGCGGTGTTTTTTCTGAATACCTTAAATCCTTTGTTTTTCTTGATAATTTCCCTGATGACATTTGCTCTAACTTGCCTTTTAATATTTTATGCATTTGTTTTAGATCGTCTGCTGACAAATTTGCGACTTCTTCGGACTTCTTTGTTCCGTTTGACTATTAACTTTCCTGTATCCTCTTTAAGTTTTGTTATGTTTTCTTGGCTTGATTTATTGAATATCTTCTTAGCGGCATTTTAAACATTATGTATAGTCTAATTGTATAAGTTGTCGATGTTTGTCGTTTCATTAATTGAATTGTTGACGAAGTTTTTCTCCAAAGTATTTCTGTAGGTACGTTTTTTCTCGACTCCAAATTTCTTTTATGTTTATTCGTTTCGCTCCGCTTATGATTAACTTTTGTCTATCTAGTTTTGTGATTAGTATTACTCTGGCTCGCACCATTCTGTGGTCACTAATATTAATACGGCTGAGAACCCCTACAATTGTGCACCTGTACTCTAAAATTATAAAGTCAATTTCGCTTCTACCGTTACCATTAGGACTATGCCATGTCCATTTCTTGTTCTCTTTTTTTTGTTAAAGAAGGTATTCATGATCATGACTTTCAATTGCTGTTTCTCAAGAAAATGTAGTAGTGGATGACCTCTGTCATTCCGAGCTCCTCCAGTGCATGTCTTGCCTTTTTGATGCTTTCCTAACTTTGAGTTAAAATCGCCAGTATCAGTGTGTAATAAGTTTTATTTTAATTTATTGCTTTGTCCAAATCTTCGTAAAGTTGCTCAATTTCATGACCAGTGCGTGTTGATGTAGATACATACATCTGAATAACTTTTAGCAGTATCTAGTAGATATTTTAATGGTTATATAGAAAACCTTGGCGAAATGGCAATAGTAGACCGAATATCGATGGGGCCATAATTATACAGGTTGCCTACAATATTGTACGGAACATGGCAGTTCCATGAGTTGGCGAATGTTCAAATGCTATTTGCCGTAACTGAAATGGAAAACAACGTTACGTCACACGTCTCCGTATAACGGGAATAAAACGGTTAATTTAAGATATAATAAGGCCGAAAATAAAATTAGGTAGGAATTGTAAGAAGCGTGGCTAATCAGGTTTACGGAAGGACCTTCTCTTAGTATTCAGGGCTACGTTCTTTTACAAAACTGCAAAACTTTTAATAAAGCCAGTCTGTAAAGTCTGCAAAACGGGCTGAAATAGTTGAAATTAGGTTGTATAGAAAACAGCTTTCACAAGAATGAACAGAAAAATTCAACGCTATAAACCTAAGCAAACTGAATTCCCGTAGCAACTCCAGTTCATCCTCTACAGAGCAACTATAGTCCTTTAGCGCACGATACAGAGGCATTAATAACCGATTTCAGATTAGACAAGAACGGTCGTCATAGAAAACGAAGATCGAAGACACAAATGTGCTTCAAATGTGAAGATATCGACTATATCTCGAGTTGTTGTTAAAAAAACGCAGTAAAACTCTGCAGGAGGTGCAATTCCAACAAGCACAGCCTTCCAGATTGTACCACCAAACCGAAGTGGCAAAGCAAGTCAATAATTACCTCTTATGCTGTAATATTTTGTATAAGTAATGTTTGGCTTTGATCTAGTTAATATTGCCTAATTACTTTTTGGTATTAACTTACCTTTGTGGGTAGTTCAGAAAGCCAGAGTTCGAATTACTGTTTAGTAAATAGATCGAAAATACATTAAATAGAATTTGTATATTGGTCTTCACGTTACATGTCAAGTTTTAATTTAAAATCAATTATACAATGTATTTATAATTTAATAAAATTAATGAATATGTATTCGGTTACGTGGATGCAGAGCTGGGCCTGGGATGTCTGCAATCCACGCTACATCTATACACCACTAGCTGCTTTGACGAAAAATTTGCACTTATACTCAGACTTCAAAGAAAGAAGAAACCGTAAGCAGACGGAAGGATGCCAGAGAAAAGAAAGCCATTAAGAAGCTTCATGATGAATTCAGTTAAAAACAGCAAACACCGACAAAGTTTTTCCAAAAGAAGCTGTAGACATACTGACAAAAGAGTGAACTGGTACGTCTAGATATAGGTGAGCATTCGGACTCCGAAAATTCGTTACTAGAATTTGCTGATGTAATAATTCACGGGATTATTACTGTTAGAATTTTAGTACAGTTACAAAAGAAGGACGTTGTAGTAAAATTATATACCAGCACTTGCGACAGTTTGTTGAAAGTACATGCGTTATTTATAATTTATTAATAGCAATAATTTCTCTTGAAACAGCAACTAACATTATTTGAATCAAACATTTTATTTAAAGAAGTTTGTATTGTTGCAGGTGAAAGATCGTCGTGGTTGTTAGGTAACTCAGGCTACCCCTTGCAACCCTGGGTGTTTACATGTATTGTTGGTGGAGAACTTACATACCACAGGGTCGTTAGAATACAATATTTATATCAACCGGAAATACAGTGGAAAGATTTATAGGAACTTTGAAAATGAGATTTCGTTGTTTGTTGCGCCATCGAACCTTGCATTATGACCCGGTAACTTCTGAAAAAAATATTTATGCATGCAGTATATTGCATAATTTGTGTACAACAAATGTGCCTCTGCCAGATGCACATGAAGGGGGCGAAGACATTTTTATAGATGTAATTGGACCACCAATTGCGGAGAGAAAACTAGTTAGATGATAGGCGCTTAATTATAGACAATTTTATTGCAAATAAATTTATTTAAAATTTATACTAGTGCGATTGCATTTATGTATTACTTATAACTATGTACATACTTTGATTAAAATATAACTATGCTATGAAGCAATAAAACCCTTCAGTCTTCTCCACGATTTTATTATTGTTGTGTGTAGCGACATGTTTCAAAACCAGATTGGTTTCAGCATCAGACTATAACAATCGTGCTTATTAACATAAATTTAAAAGTTGAACAAATGTAAGTAAAAAACGCATTAAAACACCAATCGGAAATAATTAACCAGTAAACTACATTATATAAATCGTTACATTGTTAAAACACAATAATTACAAGATAAGAAGTGTATGACATCCAGGATGGCATAACTTTTATTGCTTTATACCATGAAATCTCCACTATAAGCATGACGGATCTCTCTCCTATAACTATGCCACTCATAGTTAAAGATTCGGGATTAACTGTTTTTCACACACAACCAAAATCGTTTGCGACTGATTGTATTTAAAGTTGCCTCCGCCAAGCAGCTTGTTTGTAGCAACGGTAGTTAAAATGCAACAGACATACATCTAGTTATTAATATGAAAGAGACAGATGGCACGTAAACACTACTTATGAAGTTGACCACTAGATGACAGGATGTACGACGCGTTGCCTTCCGCGTACTACTCTAGTTAAAAACATTACCTCTTTCGTTACGGCTTGTTTACGAACGTACTGTTACCGATTTCGTTAGGGTTCCCGTAGAGAATATGATTTATAACGAAATTCGTTTCACCTTTCTGTACGAATTCATTCCTAACAAAGATCGTTTAGATAATGAAGTAGGTTAGTGAATAGCACTGGGATCCTGACATGTGGAGAGCAACAAAAAATATCTAAATCAGCCGACGATCATTCCGACACTGGGAATTCATCGTAACACATACGCAGAAGACAAAGATAAATGTGAAATTTTTGCGCAACAATTGAAAGAAACCTTCTTCACTACATATGAAGGTAATAATGCAAATTATGTCCAACACGTGGAACGAACAGTTCATAGTACTACTTTTGAAAATATAGCACTGTTAGAACCTGTGTCTCCTTCGGAAATATAAAATATATAACTTAACTTCAAACTAAAAAAGCACCAGGGTTGACATGATACCTAACACAGTTCTAAAGAACCTACCAAGAAGTCTATATGCTATTTAACAGCAGTTTTTAATGCTTGCCTAAAAATCGGATATTTTCCAGACTGATGGAGGCAAGCAGTAATTCTATTGTTTCCTAAACCTAGTAAAGCTCATAACAACCCGGCTAACTATAGGCTAATCAGTTTACTATCCACATTTCTAAACTTCTCGAGCGAACTATACAATATCGCCTAAATAATTTTCTGGAGACTAACAACCTTCTCCCCATATTCAATTCGGATTCGAAGACACCACTCAACAAACCATCAGATACTGCGATTTAGCGAAATTATCGAAAAAAGGTATGAAGCAAAAATGCACACATTAATAACCTTTGTGGATGTAGCACAAGCTTTCGACGGGTGTGGCTACACGGTTTACTGTTTAAAAATGCTAAATATGAACAGCCATCTATATTATTAAACATTATTAAATCATTCTATCAGAAAGAACTTATCAAGTGCGAGTAAAAACATGTATCTCCTCGATTCGCCAGTGTAACGCTGGAGTACCGCAAGGGTCGATATTGGTCCTATCTGTATTAACATCTTAATGTCCGACATTCCACGAACTCACGGCACATTATTAGTTAAGGCCTATTTTTTGAGAGAATGTTGAGGGAGACATGTATAAGTGTCATCTGTAAAGATTATCCTTGATAGCGGTATCGGAGGGAGGCAGAACACCCCCAATTTTCACTGTAGGTATATGTCAAATTCTATGTTCGCAGGTTAGGTTTTGCGTCATTCTGTGTCAAAAACTGACGCAAAACCTAACCTGCTAACCTCGAATTTGACATATACTTACAGTGAACATTGGGGGTATTCTGCTTCCCTCCGATATCGCTATCAAGGATAATCCTTACAGATGACACTTATACACATACAAAAATAGGCCTTAACAAAATAATCACTGAAAAATTGTTAAGCAGTTTGCCGTCGCAGTAATTTGAATTACATTTCACGCCTTTAGAGCCGTTTTAGTTATATCGAAAACCTATTTTTAACTTTTTAGTCACAAACGCAAGCTCATTCCGTGCTCATTCGTTTCCGAGTACCCTGTATGTAGACGCGCTTTGATCTTTTGGAACACCGTTTTGAACGCGTGTGACTGCGAGGCCTCGCGCTTTCTTTGTCACCGGAACGTATTTGTTTTATTGGCGCATCGCCATTGGCTGTCGAGAGTCACGTGGTAACGCCGTTTTGGCTCACGCCACTTCCGGCGTCGTAACGCTTCTTGCTTGGCAGTTCAGCTCAGGCCGTTGATCAAGGAGGTCGGCAGAAGCTCTCTGTGTGTGACGCACGTGTCGTTTTGTGAGCGCGTATTCCTTGGCGTTGTTGTTGGGGGCTACGTACGGCCATGTCGTGAAAGAAGTGGTTCTTTTCATTCCTACAAGTTGTTGGGGACTCGCTGCAGGACGTGAACAATGCCCTATACGTTCTGTCACACCGATCCCATGTGAGTGACTACATTGAAATATTACGCCATTATTCCGCGCGAATCTTTGCCCAAGGAGATGTGCTTGCAAATGCAGGCGCTGCTGACTGCCACCCGTACTGCTCAGGAGAAGTCCAGAATAAATACCAGGTACCATTTAAGAGATTATGTAACTTAGTGATCCCTTTTACGCGAATGTGCGTGTAAGCGATGGACTTTGGTCGCATTCATTCAGTAGTACATTCTTGGTTTGTAACTGTGCAAACATTGACTTTCGCTGCGTTGCTAATTTTAGGCGTTTCGAACGCTTTCTTGTAATATTCTGTTTGGATATTGTTTTTGTGTGTAACATTTGTACGCTTTAGTTATAGTGCGATTACCTCCAGCTGGGGTTTACGTTAAGCCTAGGTTTAGTATGGTGACCCATTCGTTGCCTGATTTTGTATAACGTCATTCAATAGACATTGTGCAAGCGCGGGGCTTATTACTGTGTACAACCCCTGCATGCTTTACTTTTTCAGAATAAACAGCTAGTGTCACGATTAGATGTACGACGACTTCTGAGTGGTGGAGTATGCAGGTAAGTGGAGCAGCCGCCCCCGCAGTGGCAGCACAAACCCGAACTAACGATTCAAACCTCAAATTATCGATTTTGTCATCCGAGTTTGATACTTCTCGAGTACCCTTATCAAGTAGTAACTAGCGTACTTGTTGCCTCGTCTAACCGTCCAAGCCCGGTTACCCGAGCCCATTTAAAGTCAGGTTTGGTGGCGGCCTTATAATTTTGACGTACCCTATATATGCCTCAACATGCTTGCCCAGAACGTATCGTGTAGACTCACACCCGACTCCCTGAGCGTTCCAGCCGTGGCCTTTAGTCTGTTTTAGCAAATCTCAGGGACAAGTGTGCCAGTTTTCCAGGACTGATTCCGTGGTGCGATGCTCACCTTGGGTGGGTGTCGTAAAGTTGTTTTAATACCGTAACAAAATGTCACCAGCTCTCCTACTAAGCCTTTATCTGTTATATGTTTGTCGTTTGATATTATATACTGAATTTAATAGTCGTTTAAAATGCACTTATTACTTTGATTTTTAAATGTATTATTTAGAAAGTCAAACAAGATAATTGATTAAGTTTTGGTTTAAAAAGACACGCAAATAGGATTCTTTTTCTGGCTCGCTAAATCTCCAGAATTTGTCTCCTATTGAACATGTAACATGTCTGAGACATGGTGGGACGGGATATGTCTACTTTACCAGAACCTCCATTAACCGTTGCATAATCTCCAAGTTGCCTGAAATGAATTATCGCAAGACTCGCTTGATCACCTTATTCGAAGCATGCCTAGAACGGTAAATGCATGTGTGGGATGCCGGGGTGGTGCAAGAGGTTATTAAAATTTATAATTCTTATTTGTGTTTTTTAATCAAAACTCAATCAATTATCTTGTTTGACTTGCTAAACAATATATTAAAAAATGAAAGTAATTCTTGCATTTTAAATAGGAGTAACGTTTTTTTAGTCTCAGTATATCATCAATTTCGTCACCGTGACGTGGTTCACACGTTGAGTTGCCGTGCTCTTCTATGCCTTCCCTTGCAAAGAGTTTCGCCTCTGGCGTGGTTAACACGTTGAGTTACCGTGCTCTTTTGCTTGTTCCTCATGATAAAGCCCCTTACGAAAGTGGGCGAAACGTTGAGTTCTTCGATCTCAATCATGACACGGTCCAATCCCAGAAGTCGTTTGTTACTTGATAAATGATTCGTTTCCAAGAAAAAGTGATTCATATAATTTCTGTTTACGTACCTGACAGTAACAAATCTAGACACGAAACAAACGAATTATCATACAACGGACTATAATCAGAACTAAACAATTTAGAACATTCGAACACAATTACTATAATGGGTGATATATTTGGAAGTTTTTTGTAGCTGTCTTCCTATAATTCATGCTGTTTATTGCGTATTTCGGCACCCTACAAAATTAAAAATATTAATACTTCAACGATTCTACAATCTGTAGTATTCGTTATCAACGAATACATAACAATTAAATTAAAGATTAACAGCAAATCTTAGTTTTTACTGGATTTAAGAAGTAATTCATATCCAGTAAATTGTTGTGTCAGTCAATATTTAATTTAATTATTTATTCGTTGATAACAACCAGGACAGATTGTTCTCCGAAACGTTCGTGTTTTAATATTTTTAATTTTGTAGCGTGACGAAATATTCAATAAATAGCAGGAATTTCAGTTAATTAAAAATGAAGTCATTGGTGGGCTTAAACAAAGGTTTAATGAGCTAAATGGCCATTGCGAATGACTAATCAAAATTCCCAAATAATCGACTGCCCCGTAAATAATATTTTTCTACTCCTTTATTAGTAAATTGCTCATTAAGCACTGTTTACTTGATTAGTAAATTCGTTGTTACAAACAGTGTTACGTAATGACTAACACGTAATTTTTTTTATTACGTTACAGTTAGCTTCTGTTGTTTGTACGAAGCGGTGTAGGGATGTGACTGCAGCCGCCTAATTTTTAAGATGGTGTGACAGATAGTTTGACAGTTAATAAAATATTTCTTTTTCGTTTAACGAAATGAGTGTGATCGTAGAAAAAGTATAGTACGCAACTCGAGCTATAGAGCAATTACACGCTCGTGGAATTACACACGCGCCGCTACGCGGCTTGTGCGTAACTTTTCCAACTCGCGTGTAATATGCTTCCTACAGCTCTCGTTGTGTAATATACTATTACCATCAACATCTCAACACGAATGATAGCACAAATATATTTAACAGACGACCAGTAATTAAAGATTGGTAGTAGACTATGTTATAATATCATAACAAATTGAACAGTACTACCAGAGAAGTTCTACATGTGCGAATTGAAATGAAAGCAACAACGAAAAAGTGATTTTATTTACTCACACATTGAGAGAATCATCAAATTCAACGACAACAACAGACGCCTCTAAAAATATATATCATACAATAATCTTGATCTGTGGAGAACAACGGTAACAGCATTTTTACCAATGGAACTATCGCAAATAACACAGAAACGATACAAAAACTAAAATATGAAGAAAATATTTTATCAAAATAGCAAGAGAAACTATCGAAACACAGGAAAAGAAAGAGTGCGAAATGGCACTATCAGAGAGATTAATGACATCGAATAAAATACATAAAAATTTACAGAAGTTGCAAGTAACCAACCTTCTTTAATGCATTGAAAATGAATTTTGCTAAGTTTCAAGTCTGGCATAAAATTTACAAAATCTGAAAAAATTACAGTTAAAATTTTTCACATCTGTATTATTATTGTTTATTATATGCCACGCGCAACGTTACTGCAAAGTTCTACTGCATAGCAGATTATTCATAAACTAGCAACCCAATGAGACAAATGTCTCATTTAAAAAAACAAAAAAGACCGTTTTTCAAATAGAACGCGTATTAAATAAAAACTGTACCCAGACCTGGAAGGTGTCAAAGTGGTACGCCGCATCGGAACATTCTGGAAGCTGTCAAAGTGGTTGCCTAACCGATCGAGGTGTTAAGGCGCAGAGGGTCACAGCTCCGTTTGGCTGCTGAAACAGCGTACTGACACATACGGTTTTCGAGAAATCACGTGATTTCTCGAAAACCGGAAGTGTCACGTGACTGAAATTTGGTTCCTGACCTGACATGAGCATTCCAAACATATAACTTTCATAACTGTTTTCTCTATCTTTTACGGTTTGGCTGCTGAAACAGCGTCCCGGACAGACAAAACAGCGTCCCGGACAGACAAGTCTATTAGATAAAGGATAATAAGTACTATAGTTTTGAACCTTTACAGCATCTTGTACACTTTAATATTAATTTGCAATTAGATAAAAATGTTAAATTCGATATTACATTCAACACTTTTTATATAACTTTAGAAGATGCATTGCTTATTAGAGTCATTTTTATTATTACATTTATTAGCTGTTTTAAAGGAGTTCTGTGAATTACAAGCCATCCAATCGGCGGCTCCACATATTATTGTTCATGGTTTATTTTGTTTACTCATGTAACGTGTTTTAATAGCAAATATAAGACCTTTGAGTTGTTTAGTCGATATGTATCTTTAGTTTTGTATTAATCTATATATTATATAAAACTGAAAGTCCTGACTCACTCACTCACTCACTCACTCACTCACTCATCAACGCCCAGCCCAAACTCTTGGGCCTAGAAAGCTGCACAATTTTGCACAGAGGTTTCCTGTATGCTGTATACAAGGAATAAGGAAGGATATTTCGAAATTCAACCCCTAAAAGGGTAAAATGGGGGTTCCAATTATGTATGGAGATATAATATTAAATAGACATTTCGACTTGAAACTTTGTAGGAGTACTCCTAAAAACAAATAAGCAAACACGTACTTCGTGATTTTCCGAAAATCAACCCCTTAGGGGTGAAATGGGGTAAATAAGCCTAAAATACGATATGGGATATACATCACATTTGACGATACATCCATATTTCGAATGTCTAAAACTTGTTAATCATTTTTATTTTTAAGGTCCAAGTTTCTACTCCATACAATAATACTGGCAGTACATAACGTTAAGTAGTGTACAAAATAATACATTTTTCATTTTAATGAAGGTGCTACGGGCTATTTCAATCCTGATCTTAATTTCTTGGTCAAGATCCCAGGTTTCATTTACTTAGCTTCCAAGGTATTTATACGCACTGACTTGCTCAATTTGTTTGCCTTTCAAGAATAGTTGCTCATTATTTATAGGAGTTTTGTTAACAATCATCGTCTTCATTTTGTCATTGTCGATTTTCAAACCGATATTCTTGTAGTCTTCATTTATTTTTTCTAATAAATCGTGTAGATCTTCAAGGTTGCCAGCGAGTACTGCCATGTCATCAGCGTATCGAATACAATTGATGTATTCCCTTTTTGTTGATTAGATAAAGCTTTTGTAACTGCTATTTCTGAATATACGTTAAGCAGGGTCGGGGAAAGGATACAACCCTGTCTGACCCCTCGATTTACATGTATTTTTTCTGTTTCTAATTGATCTATTTTTACGCTAGCCGTCTGATTCCAGTAAAATCATCATCATAATCATAATCATAACTCTATAATAAAGCAGAACAATACCAAGGTCAAACATGTATGCGCGTGGTCTATGTGTAGTTACGATTGTGGGGCGTGGTCTTGATATTAGCAACGTTGCCAGACCTGGTACAATTCTACGAATCTGGTACATTCTGCAACCGTTTCTACAAAAGTACATTTTTAAACGCGCATGCATTCAGTCTGGCAACCCTGCATATTCTGACCCGAGTGGTTCCGATCTGCCGATGCCATCGGTGACGTAACCGATCTTTGCCGTTTATGTTTGGAAGTGTGGTTAAAGTTTCGAAATAATAGGAAGTTTTTGCATAACGTTCCGCTAAAATGACGGCACGTTAAAGCCCATGTTACCTAGCGACGTCCACAATACAGCCATTCAAAATTAAATCTTTCGATTTTAACGTAACGTTATTTTAACGTGACGTGCAAAAACTCTCTAATGAATTGGAGTGATTCTTCTTCAGGTACGTCATTAAAATCATTTGATATAATATAGTCATTCATAATACATGCTTTCCAGCATTTCACAAGTGGAAAGACCAAATTGAAGGACGCACTTTGTCATCGTATGTACTTCACACTTCATCTAAATTGCTGGCGGATGGCAGTAAGAAACAATATTACAACTGTCATCGTATGTACTTCACACTTCATCTAAATTGCTGGCGGATGGCAGTAAGAAACAATATTACAACTGTCATCGCTCTGTAAACTTTTTGTGTGTTCTAGGCAAATTAAAACAAGGTGTAACTTTTCGTGATGCTGGCTTGACGAAAGAGGAATCACAACAAATCCTACTTTTATAGAAGAAAGACTTGCACAATATCGCAAGAGATTTTCATATAGATTATAGTACAAAACGCCACCGTAACGATGCAATACCTAAGCGTAAAATTGTGGGTTGAAGATATGAAAAATCTAGGTGATGAGTATCCAGTATTGTTATATAAAGAACAAGTGTTGAAAGTGATTTAGGGCTTCTTGATATCAACGATTCTGCTGCAATGATATCAATATGCAAGTGTATATGTTAAATGAATACATTACTGCACTTCGATAAACATGCCCCCATTTGCTTAATAAATGTATCCAGCAATAAAGCGAAACGACCTAAGCCTTATATAACTTATAACATTAAACAGATGATTAGAATAAAAAATAAAGCTCGCAATAAATACCTCAAAACCAAAAAAGATGCCACAGAAATTTTTACATAGATATGCGCAATATTGTAAGCTCAGCAATTCGTAATGAGAAAAAGGCATACATGAGTTATGAGTTAAGAAAATGTAATAATAATCAGTCCTCCGTTTGGAAAAATTAACATGTTGGGGTGTTTCTAATAAATCCCACAAATGTAACGAATTACCTGCAGAACTATTTAACGCAGATGATTTAAACACATTTTTTGTAAGTGCTGTGGGTGATTCTGGCACCAGTAAAAATGTGCTAAATTTCTTTAATAGTAATAAGCTGCACGAAGCGTCTTTTAGTTTTAAAGTTGTCTGTAATGATGATATACAGTGTGTCCCAGGATTGATGTTACAAGAGGTGAGATGGTCTAAAAAATTTTATTTTAAGGTTCTGGGATTCGGTCCTGCTTGGTTTGAAAAGAATTTTAAGAATATTTTCAGTTTTTGAAAAACAAGTAGGCATTGACAGGAAAGCGAAAACTATTTTATTTTCAGATAAACTACCCTTTCTGTTCATGATATGGCAAAATTCTATTAAGGAAAGTTGTTCATAATGATAAATTATGGCCTTATACAAAATTTCAGAAGATCTGTCGACTTATAAAAAACCGGTATTTTTAGATAATTGTATGTTATTTTCGGGTAAACTACCCTTTTTGTTCATGATACGGCAAAATTTTATTAATAAAAGTTGTTTAGAATAAGAAATTATGACCCTATACAAAATTTCAGAAGGATCTGTCGACTTAGATTAAAACGATATTTTTTAGATTAAACAATTGCATTTATTAACAATGACGGATACATCTAAGTTAACAAATCTTTCTGAAATTTTGTATAGGGTCATTATTTCGCATTCTAAACAACTTTTATTAATAAAATTTTGCCGTATCATGAACAAAAAAGGTAGTTTACCTGAAAATAAATAAAATCATTTAAAAAATAACGGTTTTTCCTAATTCTACAGATCTTTCTGAAATTTTGCATAGGGCCATAATTTATCATTATTAACAACTTTTCTTAATAGAATTTTGCCGTATCATGAACAAAAAGGGTAGTTTACCTGAAAAGAAAATAGTTTTCGCTTCTCTGTCTAGGCCTACTTATTTTTCAAAAATGAAAATATTCTTAAAATTCTTTTCAAACCAAGCAGGACCGAATCCCAGAACCTTAAAATAAAATTCAAAAATTTTTAGTACATCTCACCTCTTGTAACATCAATCCTGGGACACACTGTATATAAGCAACTAAAAGCGATGAAGTCTGAAGCTTTCGGAATTGATAATATAAATTTGAAAATGTTGAACATTGTTACCTATGCCTTATTGTATAGATGCAGTAAGAGAAGTATTTAATAGTTCTTTAGCAACAGGCCTGCTTCCTCAAATTTGGAAAACAGCCATTATAGTACCAGTACCGAAAGTTTCAAACCCTAAGGACAATACAAACCTTCGACCCATAAGTATTTTGCCAACTTTATCGAAATTACTCGAAAAGATTGTATTTCTTCAATTACGGGAATATTTGGATACTTACGCAATATTGCCTTTATGTCAATCAGGGTTTAGGGAAAGGCACAGTACTAACACTGCGCTACTTAAAATAGTAAATGATGCATATGCCGCTATGGACAGTGCAATGGTTACATTTTTGGTTCTGTTAGACCAAGCAAGGCCTTTGACGTCGTTAACACCGAGCTGTTATTGGCTAAACTGAATTATAATGGAATAGACGCTAATGCGTTGCTTTGGTTTCGTAATTACTTATCTCATCTGCTACAAACTGTTAGAATAAATAAAACATATTCAGAATACAAAGAAACTATTAGTGTCGTACCTTAGGGCAGCATACTAGGCCCAACTCTGTTCTCAATATATACCCAGGACATGTCTGAAGTCATCAAACACTGCCGGATACATATGTACGCTGATGATCTTCAGATATATATATAACAACGGAAGTATCAAATTTAAACATGGCTATTCGTAAGATCAACGAGGATTTACATAATCTTACTGTCTGGTTTAGCAATAATGGTCTTAGATTAAACGCCAAAAAGTCGCATGCAATTTGCATAACCTCCGATAAAAGAACTGGTGATTATGTAACTAAAAATCATAACATTGTAGTAAATAGTGAAGTAGTACAGTGGAGTAGTTATGCAAAAAACCTAGGTATTTTAATAGACGATAAATTATCATTCGAGTTGCATGTGAGACATATTTACCAAATGTCATTTATGAAATTACGTACTTTGTATAGCTTAAAATATTTATTAGACGAAAAAACCAAACTCATGTTAGTTAAGGCGCTTATTTATTCGCATTTATACTATTGCACTATGGTATTTTTTCCAAATCACACAGAATACAACAAAGCTAAACTACAGCGAGTACAAAACGCTTGCGTAAGATTTGTCTGTAACGTTGAATACAAAGAGCTCAATATAAAACACCGTAGTATGTATCTGTATTGTATGTTTTTGTATACTCTGATCTGTACTAAAACGCCAAGATATTTGTACGACTTGTTGAGCAAAAGATCAGAAGTTTACAATGTAAATATCAGGTACAATAGTTATACAATACCACAACATCGAACAGCTAAATTTGAGGGCTGTTTTCTATATATGGCTCCCACATTGTTAAATAAGTTCTTTGATATGTTTCCGGAGCAGCCACTTTCTATTAAGAGTGCCTTGTTAGAATTAGTTAGTAACACGATTTAAGATTGTTATGTTGCTAGCATGTACTGTATTGTCTTATATTAAGTTTGTGTGTGTACAGCATTTGCTTATATTTGTGTGATGCCCCCTCGATTTGTATACCTTTTTGGTATTCAATAAATGGATTTATTATTATTATATAAAACAAATTACAAATTATCACAAATTGTTAATAAAAACGAATTACGAAGTGTATGTGTGGTCAAACCTCGTGCTAATGTTTTCAGTAGCATCGGTTTTATTCAAAAGGCCATCCATTAAATTTTATTTCTTCAACAATTGTTGGTTTATTAAATTTTGATACGTCTTTAATTTGCTTCTATTTTGTTGTAACCAAATTGTAGCAACTGTTGAATTTGAAAAGACGTCATTATTATCAAAGCAAAATCGTTGATATCAAGAAGCCTAAATCACTTTCAACACCTTGTTCTTTATACCGGGTGGCCGTAAATATCTGATATCACATTATCTTTGGAATCAACACCGCTTTATTAAAGCGATGAATACAATTAAATTAAATGTCATTAATGTCATGACAACTAAAATTCCTATCTGTCAAAAATTATTACAGATTGCAACAAGTAATGGAGTTAGAACAGGAGATTTTTATAATCGAGTCTTAGGCCAAACTGCAGAATCCGGGGCACATTCTCTTCCTCTTATTGCATTTTATTACATTACATAGGTACCAATACTTATTGTAATTGAAATATAATACTAAACCAACATTTATAAGTAGCTAATTCCATGGCTACCGGGATCTCAGATATTTATGGCCACCCGGTATAACAATACTGGACACTCGTCACATAGACTTTTCGTATCTTCAACCCACAATTTTACGCTTATTGCATCGTTATGGTGGCGTTTTGTACTATAATCTATACCTACAAAAATCTCTTAGCACAGCTACAGTAGGATCGGCCTGCCCAAAAAAATCCAAGTGAGCTGAGATTTTGCTTACACCTTTGACATTACAAATAATGTCTCAAAAGTTCCCATCGATATGGCGCTTGCGATTTGAGTTATTCAACGTCAAAGGTCACAGAAATAAGTTTTTCGCAAATATCTCCCTTTCTATGGGTCGTATGACTTTTTTAGTTATTACAAAAAATGAAGGCTAGGAAATTCTCTACAAAAAAGATTATACAGGTGCTTTACGTACAACTAACCATTCAGTAAATAACACACTGTTAAGTTTTGCAAACGGGTTTTACTTCCTTTTACGATAAAGGAAGTATTGCATTCACCCCAAAAATTCTAAATTGAATTTTCAACAGATCTTCACGTTTTAGAGTCTCCTGATCCCAAAAAAACGTGTTTTTGTTCATTGGTCTGTCTCTCTGTGTGTCTGTCTGTTTGTGAACAGAATAACTCATAAACCAAAAGAGGTATGGCGTTGCAACTTCATATATAAGTTTTGTGTACTATCTAAATGCGACAGCTATCTTTTGAAGAAAATCGCATAACCGGAAGTATGATGTTTACTCTTGTGTTTCGAAAACGGCTCAACGATTTTTTCAAACTTTACATTTTTATTACATTTTTAATGTGGATTGATTGAGACGAGTGATTTTCAAGTTGAATTTTAGAGGTAGTCAACTGAAAAATCACTTATCTCACATCAATACACACCGGTTATGCGATTTTCTTCAGAAGCTTGCTGTGTCATCTACATAGTACAAAAAACTTATATATGAAGTTTCAACGCCATACCTCTTTTCGTTTATGAGTTATTCTGTTCACAGACAGACCGACGGACGGACACACAGACCAATGAGCAAAAACATGTTTTTTGGTTCAGGGGACTCTAAAACGTGAAGATCTGTTGAAAACCTCAATTTCGAATTTTTGGGGTGAATCCAACAATAACTTATGCCTGCGAAAGCTGGACACTTAGAAAGAAAGACGAACCTAAAATAACTGCAATGGAAATGAAACATCTTAGGAAAATGGCAGGAAAAACTAAGTGGGACAGGATAAAAAATGAGGACATAAGAGAAATAACTACACAGGAACCTATACTAGAAAAAAATAAAAAAGAAACAACTAAACTGGTACGCGCATACAGTAAGAATGGAACGAGCAGAACGGCGAAAAGAATAATGGAAGCGGGAAAACCTATCAAAAAACAAAGAGGCAGACCCAGAAAGAAATGGCTGGAGCAAATCAGAGAAATATGAGCAGAGAGAGGAGCGACAATGGAGGAAATGAAAACAATAGCAAGAGACAGGAGCAGATGGAAAAAATGGGTACAGGACTAGAGACCGCAATCCGACGCCGAAAGGCATCAAGGATTAGAGAAGAAGAAGAAGAAGAAGGGTGAATCCAATACTTTTTTTATCGTAAAAAGAAGGTAAAACCCGTCTGCAAAACTTAATAGTGTGTTATTTACTGAACGGTTAGTTATATGTAAAAAAGCTATATAATCTTTTTTGTAGAGAATTTCCTAGCCTTCATGTTTGTAATAACTAAAAAAGTCATACAACCCATAGAAAAGCGAGATATTTGCGAAAAACTTATTTCTGTGACCTTTGACGTTGAATAACTCAAAACGCAAGCGCGATATCGATGGGGACTTCTGAGACATTATTTGTAATGTCAAAATAAAGGTGTATGCAAATTTTCAGCTCACTTGGATTTTTTCGGCAGATGCTGCGGTTGTCCGTCTAATGTAACTGGACTATCTTGCGATATTGTGCAAATCAAAGTGTGAAAATTGCTGTTGGTTTTGTTAATTCTGTTATTTTGTTATTGCTATTGTCGCTATTTTTGTATGTGTTGTTAATTACTTCGACATGAAGTGTACGAAGTATTGAAATTCCCTCATATCGAAAACCACTCTGAGTCAAATATCTCTAAAATTCGAGCCAACCGACTAATGAATCCACTATATCAAATCTCCGTCTCGGCGGTGCGGATCTTTTGGTGAAGATCCCAGCCTACTAGATCAATCCCTCGTATTGGGGGGTGCCTAAACGTGCTGTGCGGGGGATGTATGTTCGTATGTGTACACGATTCCGATCGCCAGGAACCTTCCTGAAGTTTTGAATCGTTTTCATACGATAGGTCCTCTGAAAATGAAGGCAACATCAACTTTTGAGCTATGGTCGTCGGCAAAAAAAAATTTTTTGTTGTTTTTTTTTTATAAATAACTGGTTCATAGCATTTCATTGTATTAGCGAAACGGAGTGATGCTGAGTATAGAAGTATTCTTGGAAAGCACGGAAGGGCGCTTTTCTTGGGTAGGGGTACCGTATATTTCTGTTTTGAAATGCGCCATACCACAATGTTGAGTACGCCTCCGATTTTTTGTGTCGTTTAGCTTAAATAAGGTTAACAATTTAATGTCAATATGATAGATGTCAAAAGTGTTACCAATACAAAACTTGGAAATTACTAGATTCTAACATTAGTTCTGCCATCTATGACCACTGGTTTGGATTCAAGTTGTAGTGACATAACCATAGATATACCATCTACGAGTGCTGGTCCAAGTTCAGACGACATCCCCATGGACATGCAAGCTATAGGTGTCACATATGATGAAGAGGTTTGTATTTTTGTGAATTATATGTTACAATGTTATGTACCTATTTTAATTATGATTGCAGCTATGGTGTCACTGTAGCAAACCAGACGACTGCGAACAAATGGTAAAATGTTATGACAGAAAATGTAGAATAAAATGGTACCATTCAGCATGCCTACAATTTAAAAAATTCCTAAAGGAAAGTGGTTATGTGAACTCTGTAAATATACTGCTCCACAAATAAACTGGACCATTTGCATATATTGGTGCAATTTTTACAAATATTTTCCAAAAGGGCAGTAATGGCATTTTTGGTAACCTTTCATGATTGTGTCACTATAAAAAGCATTTTCTTTTCATAATTCTGTTTAAAGAAAACTAAGTCCATTAATGAAATATTATCATTTTAAAATTTTGAATTTTGCCCAAATATTGATAGCACATTGTATACAAAGTATGCCGAATTGTTGCCAAAGATTTTTAAACGTTCTGGAGAGACTCAAAGAACTATTAATTAACCTTTTTTTGTGATTCCTCTTATTTTTGTGAAATATAGTTTTTTTATAGTTTGATAATTTTTTAATTTTATTAATATGATTTTGTTAATTCTTCAGTTGATATTTGAGAATAGTGAAATTAAATATGCTTAATATGAGTATACTATAAAACAAAAGCTTTTATATATATATATAGTACATTTGTGGAGCAGTATATAAATAGAATTATTTTTGTTATCCTGTGTTGATAGAATTTGTAAATATAGCATAAATGGCTTCGAATATTCTTTATACTTTATCCATTGCAATTCTTTTTCATACTTAATTTAGACATTAGTTATTCTGTTATTTTGTACTGTTATGTAAATATTTTGATTGTTTATGTACCTTAAATTAATTAAAACTTTGTTATAAATTATGGAATAATAAGATTAACGATAGCAAGCTGCTTTTGCTATTAACTTTAAGAGTACCCGCTAGGCCTGTTCGTTTCTCACCGTTATTCTTTGTACCTTCTTTTTATACCAGAATTCCGATTACTGATATATTAAAGCTTATGAATCAAATTTACATACTGCTCAACATTGATTTGTCAGCTCCATACAGTATGTTTGCATCTGTTGTAAAAAAGTATTATTATAACTACAATGAAACAAAATGAACTATTGATGTAACAAATTTTTAAGACTTAAATTTACCAATTAGTACGGGAAGTCATAGTAGCAGGTTACGGCGTCGATCCATCTCCTGCAACCATGATTAAAGTTTATTTTAGTTAGGATGATTATTTTAATTTTAATTTACATGCTATAACGCTCATACCAGCATATAGCAGAATATATCTACACTGCATCTCTTGTAATAAGGATAACACCTGTTAGAGATGTCACAATAATTAAATATTAAATAGCTTCAAAATATCCGTTATGCTTTATGCATTAATAGTTATTTAACAACAAGTGTGTTAATGAAGGCGATTAATAATCGAAACTGTTTAAAGCACGAACGAGCGATAGCGTGTGAGTGCCTTTAATAGTTGAGATTATTAATCGCCCATTAACAAACGAGTTGATTACAACATTTTTTTCGTTGACCGCAAAATCTTTTTTTGTGGTGAAAAATTTGATTAATACAACTTACCTCCATGCAAAATATCATCAAAACCTCAAAATCACAAAAACAGTTAATTAATGAAAAAGAGTGGATTAATCAAAAACAGTGTAGTAATAGATCTATTAATCCATCCTTTTTTTTAAACAGTTAATTAATGAAAAAGAGTGTATTAATCAAAAACAGTGTATTGAAATTAACAAGCGGTCAACGAAAAAATTATTTTGATACTAAATTTAGACATTGATTATTCTTTTATGTTGTGTAGACAGCATGTGTAATTTTATTGTTAATGTAGCTTATATAGTTTCGAAATATCCTTATGTTTCTTATCGTATAGGTACTACTTAATAATTTTTGCTATGTGATATTGTAATTTTGCTTTTTATTAATTGGCCACATGCAGAAAAAGATAATCAAATAATTTTACATTATATAATAAATGGTGGTGGATAGTATTAACGTTAGATCCTTAATTAACTAATTTTAATAATTTTGTAGATATTATTATTATTATTAAAGTAAAAATAATTAGATTAACTTTGTTAATACAATTTATTTCATAATTATACAATTATAGGAAGGCATAAATTTACGAGTGCACAAGAAACTGTTAATATCTGATCTACCACAGCAATATTGTCAGTTTTTTTTTCGCCAGGAACATGGGCATCGTTTCGTGAAGAACTGTATTTTTTTGACGAAGGACTCCAATAACGCGTTTGACGTGTATTCTGAAAAAAAGATATAATTAAAATAATTATTGTAACAATATACTTGCACTACCTCACGCTTGCTATATTCCTGGTTGATTCTTTATCCCTTGGATCGAGCTGCCGTTTCCCTTTTAGAAAAGCAGGCGTAATCACTGTGGCCATATGTAGTCCTACCGAGTCTTTTATTAAAAAGCCACGATCTGTCAATACAAAATCTTCTGGCAAGAGATTGTTTAAAATCCCACAAATGTTAGACCTTTATCGCTTATTCTGCCACCATATCCATGTGACATAAATGATATTGATCCAGGAGGAGTGATGCCTATTAGTACCTTTACCGTATTATGTTGTTTGTACGTAGACCATGTAGTACATTGTACTTCAAGGCTACTTGATTTTTCCACTCTCATCTCGAAACAATCGATTATTACTGAAATCTTGTTGCCAAATGCTACCCTGAAACATTCTGGCATTGATTTAATCAGCTGATCTCGTTCAGGCCAAATAATAAAATTTTTCATCAGATAATGCATAATATTCAATGTGGTATAAAATATTCTGGAAATTGTTTGTACGCTGACGTTAAACATGTATGCCAATAAACTAAAATCTAAATGTAATCTAAGTTTTATCACCGTTATCAAAAACATGGCTGTAAGCATGTTTTACGTACTGAATTAGGAATAAATATATATAATTAAATGTGAACTGTATATATTGTATGTATTTGGTGTAGCATTTGCCATAGTAGACGTGTGTAAAAGATTTTTTTTTTGTAATGTCACAAACAAAGTATATCTATCTAACGCGCAAAACTTTAAATGCGGCATGCGCCGTGAGCTACAGTGTCATTCTTCCATACTCACGTAAAACTTTTACATTCGCTGGAAAACTTCACTTTTCTTAACTTGTAGAACAATCTACTATTAATTCTCTAGCGATTTAAGAAGAAAATTAACTCGCTAGCATATAAATATTATAAACCGTTACTTATGGTTGCTATTATAGAAATAATAATAATAATAATGCCAGTTTAAAATGACAAAGAAATAATAATTAATCGAGTTATTTAACAATAACAGTAACGGCGTAACTGGAGACTTGAGTTACCGCATTTATATTTTTATGACGCTCAACGCCTCAACGGCTTACACCTGAAAAGAAACACAGATTGCAGGCAGCTGAAATTATTTCAGTGGCGCAATTCTCACATATAATCTCATAAGAGCATTAATTCTTTCCGCAATTTTTTTTTACTGCGTTCCAACAACGTCGTATTAATTAGGACGCCTTCCAGAGGCGAGCGTTTCCTTTCCAGAGACTTTCCATTTGAAAATATATTTTTTGGCACTTTTCCTTACTGCCAATCTCTAGCGTGCTTATAAAAACTCTCTTTAGTGCAACAAAAGTTATTAAATTCGTCGTACATTAAATGCGGCATATGCCGCGGGTTTCAGCTAGTTGTTTAATAATCAGCAAATTTTTGTATCCTATTTTCATACTTTCCAAAGTTCTTATAAGTGTTGGATGTTTCACCCTATCGAAGGTCTTTCGGCGTCAACAAAACAGATATACACGGTTTTTGATGGTATAAGCATTTCTGAATGAAAACTTGTCTATATACAGTGTGTCTGCTTAAGTTCGCACCATATGGAAAACTTTTTTATTATTAATTTTACGGAAAAAAGTTATTCTATATAAAAAGTTCTGTATGGTCCAAAACTTAAAAATGCAATCAGATATCAATTTTTTAAGCCCTATATATACTAGAATGTAAAAAAATATGAATTCTGCTCTAGAGTAAAGTACCTTTATTTGTGACAATATTGAAAATTGTTATTAAGAAAAGTTGATTAAAATCGAAAACTACGTTTATCCAATTACACCTATCTACGATGAAAATCAGGTTCTGTTATTTTTCACATTTTTTTTTTTTAGTTGTTTCATATGGAAAATCATCAAAATAATGCAACATAGAGGTTATGAGACGTAAAGGTTATCAAAGTTTTAACGAATAAAGGGATAACTGAAAAAAGTTTCCGATATTGTCAAAAACAAAGTTTTCCATATGAACCAACTTAAAAAAATGTGAAAAATAACAAAACTGATTTTCATCGTAGATAGGTGTAATTGGATAAACGTAGTTTTCGATTTTAATCAACTTTCTTAATAACAATTTTCAATATTGTCACAAATAAAGGTACAGTCGCGGAATTAAAAATCCGGACGAGTCTTATAGCGCATTTTTGCAATTTTTGGGTAATGTAATTACTTGCATTTTTTGTTCGACTCTTAAATGAGGCATGCTGTCATATAAGAGTAATTATTTTGAGTTTGACTAATTTCACCACGTAACGTGATAAGTAAAGTAAAGTAAGACATACACTGAATTAGTTTAAGTGTCCGGATTTTTAATTCCGCGACTGTACTTTACTCTTGAGCAGAATTCATATTTTTTGACATTCCTCGTATACGGCTTAAAAAAATTGATATATGATGATTGCATTTTAAGTTTTGGACCAAGCAGAACTTTTTATAAAGAATAACTTTTTTTCGTAAAATTAATAATAAATTTTTTTTCCATATGGTGCGAACTTAAGCAGACACACTGTATATAAAACTAAAAGTTCTGACTCACTCACTCACTCACTCATCAACGCCCAGCCCAAACCCTTGGGCCTAGAAAGCCGATATTTTGCACAAAGATTCCGTTTATGATTTATACAAGGAATAAGAAAGGATATTTCGAAATTCAACCTTTAAAGGGGTAAAATGGGGGTTCCAATTTTGTATGGAAAAATAATATTAAATAGATATTTCGACTTGAAACTTCGTAGGAGTACTCCTAAAAACAAATAAGCAAACACGTATTTTATGATTTTTCGAAAATCAACCCCTTAGGGGGTGAAATGAGGTAAATAAGCCTAAAATACGATATGGGTGTCGTTATTGAGGTTTTTTGGGACGTTGATTGCGAAAATGGCATTTATTTTTAAGTCCAAGACGGTGGACATGACATAAGAGAAGGGATAGTACGGGACGGGACCGACTGGACGAAACGGGACGGGACGGGACTAGACGGGACGGGACAGGACGGGAAGGGAAGGGACGAACGGGACGGGACAGAATGAGGCGGGGCGGGACGGAACGGGACGGGATGGGAAGGGATGGGGTGAAAGGGGAGGGGACGAGACGCAACGGGAAGGGACGGGACTGGACGGGAAGAGAAGGGAAGGGACGGGACGGGACGGGACGGAAAGAGACGAGACGGGACGGGGCGGAACGGAACGGGACAAGACGGAAAGGAAAGAGAAGGGATGGGATGGGAAGGGACGAGACGGGACTGGACGGGACGAGACGGGACGGGGAGGGACGGGACGGAAAAGGATGGGATGGGATGGAAGGGGCGGGGACTCGACGGGACGGGATGAGACGGTACGAAGACGGGGACGGAGAATGGGACGGAGACGGGGACGGGAACGGGGAATGGGATAGGATGGGATGGGATGACAGAAAATAATTAGTCATTATTTAATATACAAATAACGAACCTCGCGCGAACGAAGTCGCGGGTATCAGCTAGTAAACTATAAAGGGCTTCCCTGGTGCCCAAAGCCTTGTGAAAGCCGAACTGTGATTCGCTTAGGCAATCTTTACATTGTCTGTATATACGTTGGTGAATAATTGTTAAAAATATTTTGAGTACCTGACCCATTAAACTAATAAGTCAGTCTCCACATGATTTAGGGTTACTTTTTTTGGAATGAGCACAAAAATAGATTGCAGCCGGTCGTTTGTTAATTGTTCTGTATCCTAAATTTTATTAAACAATTCTGTTAACACATCCACCGCTGTTTCGCCCATTGCTTCTGCTAGACTCTCATACGAGCCAACTAATTTTCTTACTTTGGCTAATTTTACTGCATATTCGACCTCTGATCTCAGTATACTTCTCGGGCTGTTGGTGTCAATGGGATTAAGTTCTACTTCTTTTTTATCATCGTTGAATAAATGTTCCACATATTCTTTCCACCTTGAGGCTATTTCCGTGTCTTGTGTTATTAGTCTATTGTTTTCATCAAATAATGTCGCGTTTCCCCTTTTTACTTCCTTTTACAATAAAGGAAGTATTGGATTCACCCCAAAAATTCGAAATTGAGTTTTCAACAGATCTTCACGTTTTAGAGTCCCCTGAACCCAAAAAAACATATTTTTTTTCATTGGTCTGTCTGTCTGTGTGTGTGTCTGTCTGTGAACAGAATATCTCAAAAACAGAAAGAGGTATGGCGTTGAAACTTAATATATAAGTTTTGTGTACTCTGTAGATGCGACAGCAAGCCTTTGAAGAAATCGCATAACCGGAAGTAGGTGTTTACTCTTGTAATTTTTCAGTTTTTTTCGATTTTTTCAAAAACGGCTCTAACGATTTTTTTTAAACTTACATTTTTATTAAATTTTTAATGTGTATTGATGTGGGATAAGTGATTTTCCAGTTGAATACTTCTAAAGTGGGTTTCTTTTGTTTTATTTTCTATTTTTTTTATTAACTCTTATTTTAAATAAAACACCCGGTATATTATTAACTAACGCTCTATTTTGTACCGTTTTTGTAGAATTTATAATTTTTGAAAATTTTTGACAAATGCTTAAAAATTAAAAATAAATTTTTGGCTAATTATAAGATCACTGTAAAAGGAAGTTGTGTGAGTGTATCACGCCAGATTTTTCTGTATAAGTGCAGAGTTTCTTTAATTTTCTTATGTACGCTATAGAAATCATGTTTCTTCAATAGTTGTTCAATTTCGTTGCATTGATGTTCCATCCATTTCTCCTTTGCTTCTTTTATTTGTCTTCGTATTAGTCTATGCATTTCTTGATATTTATCATTATCTCTGTCTTTCCATAAACGTCTCTCGTCCATCAAATTTAAAATATCATTTGTCATCTAATTTTTTCTTTTTATTCGTTCTGGATCATTAGGCTTTAAAATGTTTTTTTTTTTCTACACGTAGAATGCAATTTTTTATATATTCTTTATTTTTCTCGACACTATTTAATTCGTCTTTCTTCTTGATTTCTTCTTTTAACTGAACTTGTTTTTCGAATTCTTCTATTTATCATTTTTAGCCGTAGTCGCAATTGTACCATAAGAAGATTGTGATCTGAGGGGACATCAGCTCCCGAATATGTTTTAACACTTTTTACTTCCATTTACGATAAATGAAGTATTGGATTCACTCCAAAATTTCAACAGATCTTCACGTTTTAGAGTCCCCTGAACCCAAAGAAGCATGTTTTTGTTTATTGGTCTGTCTGTCTGTGTGTCTGTGAACAGAATATCTCAAAAACGAAAAGAGGTATGGCGTTCAAACTTCATATATAAGTTTTGTGTACTATCTAGATGCGACAGAAAGCTTTTGAAGAAAATCGCATAACCGGAAGTATGGTGTTTACTCTTGTGATTTTTCAGTATTTTTTAGATTTTTTCAAAAACGGTTCTAATGATTTTTTTCAAACTTTATATTTTTATTACATTTTTAATGTGTATTTATGTAAGATAGGTGGTTTTCCAGTTGAAAAATGAAATGGGTTTCTTTTTTTTCCTATTTTTACTTTCTTTTACGATAAAGGAAGTATTGGATTCACCCCAAAAATTCGAAATTGAGTTTTCAACAGATCTTCACGTTTTAGAGTCCCTTGAACCTAAAAAACGTATTTTTTTTCATTGGTCTGTCTGTCTGTCTGTGTGTTTGTCTGTCCATCTGTGAACAGAATATCTCAAAAACGAAAAGAGGTATGGCGTTGAAACTTCATATGTAAGTTTGTGTACCATGTAGATGAAACAGCAAGTTTTTTCAAGAAAATCGCATAACCGGAAGTAGGTGTTTACTCTTGTGAATTTCCAGTTTTTTCGATTTTTTCAAAAACGGCTCCAACGATTTTTTTTAAACTTTACATTTTTATTACGTTTTTAATGTGTATTGATGTGAGATAGGTGATTTTCCAGTTGAATACTTCTAAGATGGGTTTCTTGTGTTTTTTCTTCTATTTTTTTTATTAACTCCTATTTTAAATAGAACACCCGGTATATTATTGCATTTTTTAATTTAGCTTAAAATTTTAGAGAAAATTTGTCTTTTCGTCTAATGTTCTATTTTGTACGGTTTCTGTAGAATTTGTAATTTTTGGAAATTTTTACAAATGCTTAAAAATTAAAAATAAATTTTTGGCTAATTATAAGATCACTGTAAAAGGAAGTTGTGTGCGTGATTCACACCAGATTTTTACACTTGATCTAAATCTTTTGTTTATGAGAACAAAATCGATTTTATTTTTCACTATGTGTCCATCTTGGTCTTGAGGGGATTTTCAGAGGTATATAGTCTCCACATTGGGAGTTTAAACCACAGACCATTAAACTGTTTAATGGTCTGTGGTTTAAACCGTGTATTTCCAATCGTAAATTTCTTTTCTTGACAAAATTCTACCAACCTGTCACCTCTCTCGTTTCTTCCTGTAAGTGCGTATGGTCCAAAAACACCTCTTACTGGTATATTCCACACTTTGGAGTTAAAGTCTCCCATAATAACGTTTATATCTTGCTTCTTCGTAGTTTTCAGTATGTCTAAAATACCTTTATAAAAAGTCTCTATTTCTTCTTCACTCTTATCGGCGGTTGCTGCATAGACCTGAATTATATTTAAATCTAATATTTTTCCTTTGAGTTGCACTAAACTTACAAACGCTTTTTCAGTCTCTTTATTTACCATAATAGCTACACTGTTCCAATGGCGGGCTTCGTTATTTTCAGAGTAGTATATTGTATTCCCTGATCTAAATTGTTCAGCTCCCGGCCAGCGAGTTTCAGATATATCCAATATTTGTAGGTTTAGTCGATTCATTTCAATTATTGCATTGTGCGTTTTTCCAGTCTCATAAAGACTACGTGTATTCCATGTCGTTACTTTTAAAACATTTTTGCCCATTATGTCAAGCCCGGCGATTCTTTGCACCCCTGTCCCATCTAAGGGACGCCGGTACTTGGGGCCATTAATAAGTTTGCCTGTCATAATGTTCATTAATGATGAAAGTGGTACCTATTCTTAGGAAAGTTAGTACGGTAGTTTCCTTTTGCTTTCCCTACCGCAGAGCAAAGACCGCATTCGCCGAATTTCAGTCGCGCTCTTTACCTTTACCATATTAATCCAGCATCGTAATTACTTCGATGCGCCTCAACTCAGTAATGGCAGCACTGCTGCCCACTGTCATGTATATAATATATGTTGCTGGAAACCAATAAAAGCATCATTTGCAAGTTGCCTTCTGTGCTGCCAGTTTTGGTCCGCCCGGGTATTTTATTTCACCGGTACTCGCCATATCTGACGGGAGGGGGGCGCCCGATGGGGGATCTTATTCGGGCCATCTTATATTTAATTATTGTAGCAAAAGAATTCAAGTTTATCGCAGCAGGCGTGCGTGCGAAGTGATAAATACTGCGTATTGCGCGTTGAAACTTGTCTGGCATTTCGATTCTAGTAGGCCGCTAGAATAGCCGAATAGCTGACAAAGTATTGATTTTTAGGAGGCACGCTCTGGTGGATGTTAATTGCTGGGCTAACTGAAGCCGTTTTTATTGCTTAACAAGCGAAGTCGCAACGCGTTGTTCTTCTTAAGATGCATACAACGTAGGCAAGAAAGCTAATCTAAATATATTCCTTGCGTACTGATCTTTTTATTCAAGCTGGATTCCTTGCGCTGCCAATAATTGAACCGCTGCGGTGCCGTTTCGGTAAGAATGCTCCGCTTAGTTTACTTCGTGTTCTAATTTTCAAATATTTAGGCCGTTTAGTATGGGTTAATGGACTAATATCGGTTAGTATACGCTCAAACAAATGCTAAATTCAGCTAATTCAGTTTCCCGATTCTGCTTCAGTATGTGGTCAGGAATTCCCGACATGTGTCGCATACTTTTGTTGTTAGCTGACTTCTAACAGTGGCGACCTTGGAATTCTCAGAATTTTGCAGCCAAACCTGGCTTAGCGTCAACACCACAGGATTCAACTTGCGATCGCTGGACTTCAGCATCAAGCTAAATTGTAAGTGCATGCCATTATCAGCTCTGTTTTAAATCGACAATGCATTCGCCTTAATTAGGTCAGTTCTTACTAAGATCTTAGCAAATCAAACTGAGCGTGTTTAATCAACCTTTTGGCTCAGTCTTTTATGTCGCTAATAAGCGCAAATTTAAACAATTCAAAATTGCTGAAATAAGCATGTTCATTGTAACCTATGGGCCGCCCCTTAGGCTTTGTGCCTTTATGCATTGCGATAGCACAGGTGTTGTCCTACAAGTTGTAATTTAAGCTAAAATTATCATTTCGTGGTTAGAATATTTGAAAGTTGATTCCTATTTGTGATTTATAATTCATTTGATGGGCAATAGTCCTACATTTTTTAAATTGTTTACATATGGCGTGGCAATTGCAAATGATTCATGTGTTACAACGCCATTTGGGTTTTAATAAATGGCCCTATCGCTTGCCTGATGTTAAATTTTCTCCATTTGCAGAAATTATCTAAAAACACTCTACTAAATCGACTTAAGTTTATAAACTGAAAAGACGCGAAATGACAGGTAACGAGATATTGTTTTTCAAGGCACACAAGCTAGAGAACGGCAACATTTTATTTCTTTCCCTCGTAGAGTGAATTAGTTAGGCAAGTTAGAACTAAGAATTGATTGCAATGAAGGTTTCAACATTTTCAAAAACGACAGCTATTTCACGTTTCTGCTATTTAGTTCATGCTTTGACTAGATTAGTGAGCGGGTGCAGTTTATGGACCGGAACTGTTTAGTTTTGGCGTACATTTCAAGATTTAATTTAAGATTGAGATTAGCTGTTGAAATACGCCGTATATTGCATACATAAAAAGTATGTTGAAGATGTTACGTAAAATAATGGAAACATTTTTGTTTCAACTTAAGTACACGTCAAACAACAACATGGAATGTCTAACCCATAAAAGCTTTTTACTGTCTCAGAAATCAAATAAAACAATTAAAATAAATTTAGGCATGTTATTTACTTTCATGCTGATTAAATGTGTATAGGTCTTCATTTAAATCGACATATAAAGCAGTGTTTCTTAACTAGTGGAATATAATTGATAATATTAAATAATACCAAAGCTATTAAAAAATTTCTACTTCTACTTCTTCTTGATGCGCTCTTTCGGTAGTTAGAGGCTGGTACTATGTTGGAAAACATATATTTTTTAGGATACTTCATTGGTAACTAGCGTTTACATAGTTACAAACGAGTCCGGTAGATAAAATTTACCTCGTTTGTAACAATGTAAACACTAGTTACCAATGCAGTATCCTAAAAAATCTTATACGATACACGACCGGTAGCATTTTTATGGCCTTGTCAAACATACAGGTCGAGCCCGTAGGGCGAGACCTATAAAGTATTTGCGCGGCCATAAAAATGTTGCTACCGGTCTAATAACGTAATAGCTATTTACGCGCCAATACTTTACAGGTTGAGCCCTTAGGGCGAGACCTGTATGTTTGGCAAGGCCATAAAAATGCTACCGGTCGTGTATCGTATAAGATTTTTTAGGATACGAGTCCGGTAGATAAAATTTACCGGCCGGTAGTTCTACTACTGGTCTAGGCCGGTAAATTTTATCTACCGGACTCGTTTGTAACTATGTAAACGCTAGTTACCAATGCAGTATCCTAAAAATAGCTATTTTCAATACCTACTTTATTTATGAAAATCGCCATGGTAAAGTAACGTTTTAATTATGAGAATTGATAAAGTGTTACTTTATTCACTAGTGAATAAAATAGTCAATAATCCATAGCAACTAACAAAATACATACATGTTATCGTGGGAACTAGTACACATCCAAGTAAATAACCCATTTAAAATTATTTATTAATTTTTAAAGTTGACATAAAAATTGCAAATGGTAAGCGATTGGAACCAAACTTCAAGATGACGCTATAAAATATCACAGAAACTTGAGATAAGAAAGATGTCCCGATAGCATATTGTTTTCATAGCTAGGTAAATAACAAAGGACTCCCCTCACATTTACATAATTAATTTTAGGTATTTTATTTTTATACTTCACTATAGTCCCGGATTGTCAATGTCAAAATCCAATTAAAAACAATCCTTTATATCATGGTTAATACTTTTAAGTCAAGCTATGGGTAACTAGAAACAATTAATAAAGCTACTAATATCAAAACTATAAATTATAGGTTATATTTCGAACTGATTTAAGTACAAATAAATAAAAGTTGCTAGGTAACTAAACCGAGATTTTCAAAATTATGCTTTTGCGTTGTCCAACCTAGTAGTAACAAAAAAACCAATAGAAATTCAACAGTGCTACCATAAAACGTCATTTTTGACAATCCGGGACCATAGTGAACAGAGTATAATAGCTATTTATGCAACAAGTGCTAAAAGTTGACGTTTATGCACGAGACATGAAAATTATGAAACGAAGCCGAAGGCTGAGTTTCATTACATGTCTCGTGCATAAACGACTTTTAGCACGAGTTGCATACAATATTTTATCTACGACCTTAAATTTACTGTTATTAATCCATAAATATCGATTTAACAAAGGTTTACATCTATGACAGTTAGAATTTATGTCATAATAAAGAGAGGGCCTTGGCGCGCAGGTGAATGTTTGTGAAACCAAAACTGTCAAAGTCAGTTATCAAAGGTAAATATTAATACTACATATCTGACTGTATTCATTACATACCTAACGCTTTAATTATTTCAAAAACACTTTACCTCTAACGCAAGAAGTAACTAGAATAACTTTACAACTTCACTTCCAGTTCGAAATTGTAGTTTTATAACCTCATTTCACTTTATACTACACATCCGCTAAAATTAACAGGTGATTTCTTTAAACACGCTAAATTATAAAACGTCATTTTTAGTGAAAAAAGCTAGCGCTAAAAGGCCTACTTTTAGTGGTGGTCGTAGATAAAGATATTTATCCATACGGGGAAATTATGTTTCCCCTTATCGATAAATTGCTTCTTTATTCACTTGTGCCATATATCACTAATATTTTATGCAGTGCGAAATAGTTGCTGAGCATTCATTCCTGTTAATTATATTTTTCAATTAGAAAGTCTGTCTTCTATTTCTTCCTCGTTTACCTTCTATTTTCCTTTTAATAGTCCTGGATTTATTTACACACGACGAATGTTGCTCTTGACATCCGTCCAACGAAAAGATCTATAAACTCGCACAACTAGCGGCAATGACACCAGTTACTGGACCTGAACCATGTTCTGGAATACGGGAAGGCCACATCAATATCAGGATATGGGAAGAACAAAGTTCTCCTACTGGGAGAACATACCAAGACAACGTCAGGCAAACAGTTTAATTGGCATTTCCACAGCCGTAACATCATTAAATTATCACATCTTTATGATTGGTAAGGCTGAGGACAAAATATGTCGCATCTGCAATGAGGCAGCGGAAACGGCAGAATACATCACATGTGCTGATGCCTATCGGAATAAGGGATAGCATACAAATGTTCCATTAGGTGTCTAGGTGGCCGAAGACATATTAAAGCCAAAGCCCGCCGAAACAATAATACAATACAATTCATCTATACAACCCCATTTCGAACGCTTCAACGTCTTTCGTATTTAGAGTCCACGTTTACAGCAAAGAGCGTCACACAACGCTATGAACTTTGGTCAACTAGAAGATTGTATTTTCTGGTCTGACTATTACTTAAAATGCTCACAAGTAGCTCTTGGTCAAGGTTTGAAGATTGCTAAAGTGATTAACTTTGAGTCAATATCTATATTTTTTTATTCTTAAACCTAAGCTACAAAGAAAAGCATACCTACATAAATGTATTTACAATTTAAACTAAATAAAATATATTTCTGGGGCGGTCGGTAACGCTGTTGGGAGCTACAACCTCCTGAATGCTTGGAAAAGCGTCTAGCAGCGGCCGGGAAAACTTCGAGTGCTGCCTTCAATTCGCTGATAAACGCCGCACGTTAAAATAAGATATTTTAGAGTACATTAAATTAATGACCTCCAGGGTGTATAACTCTGCGGATGCCAACAAAGTAAGATTCCGGGAAGTGATTGAAGACATCTCTTTAGGTACTTGGCCCGATGGCACAAGGATGGGAGCGTGACCTTGTGGGCTAATACCATTTTGTACGGCTTTCAGTGTCAAATCCGAACTCTTGCGCTTCATGTTTTAGCAGAGAATTCGTCGTGCTATTTCTGGTTGATTTCTCCAGATAGCAGCTAGCAGCCTTGGGGATCTTGCAGCTAACACCTGGACCGGCGAATCACGAATTCGAGCGGTGGGCTCTCTACAGGGACTTTGTTTTAACAGTCTGGCCGACTTAGATCGATATTCATACAGAAAAAAGAAACAAAAAAAGTTTCTGCGAATTAACCCGATTGGAGGTCACTTTTCAGATTGGAATCTGGAAGGAACGGGTTAAGTCTGAGTGTGGATTAATGGGTATGAATGAGAATGAAATGCGCATGAATGAAGCTGAGACTATGGCCGGGCATCGGTCTCTTATACTAGTTCGAGGCTATGCTTCCATGTTGGTTATCTAGGAATAACCTAAGTGAGGCAAAGAGGAGGGTTTGCGTGTTGCTGGCCCCACAAAAACACTTGATGCAATCGGCTACATCTTGCGGGACCACCTGGCTTTATGTAGTCTGTTATGGAGCTCAGATGTCTTCATGTCGATTGGATGACTCTTGTGGCGGTGATAGCGCCGTACAAATTGATAACGGTGATCAGGATGTTTTCAAACAATTTGCAGAAATTCGAAACGTTATATTCTCCATTTGATATTTTTCCGTATGAATTTATTGCTATAGTGCAATTTTGCATAAATATAAATAAAGGTTTAAAAGTAACAGCTTCTGCATTAATTAAATTATAGATGGTCTAATTAAAGCAAAAAGCTTACTCCTTGGCGATTTTGCAATGAGCATGAATTGATCTCTTATTAAGTGACTCTGAAACAGATTTATTTAAGTCATATGTTAAAAATTTTAAAATAATTTACCTACGTTAAAGTTGAGCTGGCGTTTTGAGTTTAATATAAAGTTAAACGATTAAGCCTTATTGAGCTATTAAAGTTAATAGAATTGTTTAATAAGACGTGTTGTATCCTAATAATACAATGCCAGATGTTGAATTATACTGAAGAGTTGGGATTCATTGAAAATACTCTGCCGACATTCTTAACTGTTGTCCGAGCAGTGACAGTTGCAACCTGAAAATTAGTAAATTATAGCAAATAAGGCATTGAAATAGTTTCACTTAGCTGAGTTAGGACAGATAACAATCTGGACTATCGTGGAATTTCGAAAGAAGTGCTTTATTAGAAAAGTCAGTCATAACCCAAAAATTGCAGATTTAAAAGATTACGTTAACAGCAATTTTTGTTAATTAGATCAAAGAGAGCCCTTGGATGTAGGCCTCTTTCATATTTTTCCAAACAGTTCTATCCTGCGCTTTCTGATACCAGTTGAGCCCTGCATGGCGCTTCATGTCGTCATACCATCTTTGTGGTGGTCTTACTATACTGCGTTTTTTCCCACGGCCTCCATTTTGTTATTTTGCCGCTCCATTTATCAGTATGTCAGGCGACGTGGCCTGTCCATTGCCACTTCAAAGAGCATATTTGCGGAACTATATCTGTTGCGTGGGTTCTTTGTCTTATCCACTGATTTGTTTTGTGGTCTCTTAGTGAAGTACCTAATATCCTTCTTTCCATAGCTCGTTGGTGTATTTGTAGTTTGTTAAGTGTTCTTTCTATATAATACCCACGTTTCGCATCCATATGTTGTTACGGGAAGGATACATTCGTTGTAAATTCTCGCTTTCCATAAGCTGTTCAGCTTAATCCTATTCTTCATTCTATTTCCTCGTCCCGAGCTTCTTTGGTGAGTGTCATGGTCTGTCCTAAGTATATATACGAGTCGACTATTTCGATATGTTGACCGTCAACGTCAATGCTTTTGTAATTGGTAATTGGTTTGTCATGATCTTTGTTTTATACTCGTAGGTATTCATTTCGAGTCCGACTTTATTGGCTTGTGTTTTTAATTCTGATAGCATTTCTTTCAATTGGATTTCATCATGTGCGAAAATTACAATATCTTCGGCAAATATTAGGTTATTAAGTGTTTCGCCTTGTATCATAACACCTTTTTCTTCCCACTGGAGATTCTTGAACATGTCTTCCCGCACCAGAGTGAATAACTTCAGCGTTATTATATCTCCCTGTCTGACTTCTCTCTGTATTTCGATTTTATTAGTTATTTCATGAAGTTTTATTTTCATAGTTGAGTTGCTATATATATTTTTTATTAGGTCTATATATCTTTGGTCAATTCTGACATTTCTCATTGCTCTAACAATGGCTTCCTTATCTATCGTATCAAATGCTTTTATAAAGTCTATAAAAGCTAGCCATAAATGTATGTTACATTCTATGATTTTCTCTACATGTTGTTCTACAGTGTGTAGATGTTCCGTTGTGCCGTAATCTTTTCTAAATCCAGCTTGTTCCTTTGGTTGGTATGGTTCGAATTTTTTCTCTATCCGGTTAGTTATGACCCTTATAAACAACTTGCAAATAGCAAATGAAGTCTGTAATTCGAGGCGACAGCCGAGATTTATTATCAACCAAGTCCGCATATCGACCGTGCATCGTTCAAGATTTTTTGTAATAAATAGTAATTTTTGTATTAAGTGCGCGAATAGAGTGTTTTTTTTATGGCGCGTGAGAATGTCAATTTTCGCCGAGACCGTTAGGTCGAGGCAGAAAAGTCATTCAAACGCGCCATAAAAACACGAATTTTGCCACGAAATACAAACAACGTTTTTTCTACAGCCGTCAAAAAAAGAATAAAAGATTCTCTGCAACAAAATAGCAAATAAGTAGAGTAATATTATTCTGTACGTAACGTTTTATATGTGTTGTAACTAAGGAAATGGTGTTCCAAAACCGTTTTTTCACTGCTAGCCGTGAAAAAATATTATTTTTGTAAAATCGTACTAAAATATGGTCATTTATGCATTAATTTGCGGGCGTAAATAGTGCCGTTTGCGCCCTAAGGCCTAAAAATAATTTGCGGGCGTAAATAATGCCTTTTGCGCCCTAAGGCCTAAAAAACCAGAATCACATTGGCAACCAACAACAATTTGATTTTTGAGAACGAATCGTGCCATTTATTTTTCAAAGCTTTATGGTGGATTTTACAAAAAATCTTGTTTGCATTTCGGGCGTGAACGGCGATTTTGGCCCTTTGGCGTTTTATAATCCTTCGGCCCTCCGGGCCTCTGGCTTATAATTCTGCCGCGGGTCAAAATCGCCTCCTTCACGCCCTTAATACAAAAATAGCTATTTTTCACGTGTTAAAAAAAGTTAAACTTCGCGTATCTATAGCGATGCATAAATGTCACGTTTTTTTGACGGCTGTAGAAAAAATGTATTTATTTGAAGAACAATTTGTTAAACATAATTTAAAAAACACGTGATTTTTAACGGCCAGCGGCCGCTATAAACCTTAACGATCGGCGGCCATTATGAATATTGTCATTTTTAAAAAATCACCTATACTCCTTAACGCCCGGCGGCTGTAATCATTTTTAATAGCCGGCGGCTGTTAGGAATGACTTTTCATGTGTTTATTTAGTTCAATTAAAATACAATAGCGGTACAGTAGTACGAAAATTCTTTCAGGAATATTTAATAGCACTGATTTTATGGAAAAATTATATTCTGCTGTTATTACGTAGGGAGGGGGAAGTACTGATCAAATATTATTAGTTTGCTACGTAGTTTACAGTAACAGTTAACTGTTGCTTGTAATTAAATACATTGTAGTAACATGAGACCTTTTTTTACGTTTTTATCAAAAGACGATGTGTTTGCTAAACATTAAAATTTTTCTACCAAATTCACTAACAACTTTTGTCTACAGAAAAAAAAACATGTTATCAAGTTTATTTAGAGTTTCCTGATAAACTTACAGATTGCATTTATTAAATTTATTTACACTTACTTAGATTAGAAATCGAAAACCAAGGTATAAATATTCTAACGAAATACAAACACTTAAAATATGTTGTGCTCAATTATTAATAGATATTTATCTGCTACATTCTCATTCATCATGCAACTTTGACTGAATGTCAGGCTCTCATTAGCTGAATCATCTACATCTACTGCATTTCTTCTAGAAAATCCCATCTACGTTCTGTTACTAGCTGTAAAGAGTTCGCTTAATTACCTCTGTCTGACGTGACGTGTTTCAGTTGTACAATAGTTAATAGCAATAGGTAATAAAAATAAACGGTTAATTAAAATGCCTTTTAAATCATATGCAGTGCACATGTTTCTGTTCTGTATGTTTGGTGTATAAGTTCTTATATCTTAAATTTGAATAAGGTTATTGATTTGACTGATTTAATGAAGTAAATACTATTAATAGTATTGATTGAAAGACTAAATTAAATCGTATAATACTAACCTATATTTTTTCGTTTCGCGTAATTTAAAATTATCGACAGCTTTATTTATTTTCTGGAACAAAGTTTGATAGCAGAGTAAAAATTATATTTGAATTTGGATAGAACTGTAGAGTATTTCAATTTTCAATAGTTGCCAACGATTGGAGAACTCTGGTCAACTGGTTTCGAAGAATCAATGTACATAACAAGCGTGTACGTTAACACAATATATTTAATTGTGACGTGAGTACGCTAATTTTTCGCTTGCAATAGGCATATGCAACATGTATTCGTTTACTCTCTAACCCACACTACTTACACCTTAAAACTTTTATATGATGAAGCAGAAGATCATCTTTTTAAATTCACAGAACGCCATAAAGATAAGGTGCTTTTGTTTACAGTTATTCAAATGAAAAAAACAATCTATTTTATCTCGAGTGCATCCTTTAATAAAACCAACCATCTCAATAGTTATGGTCTGACATTAGTTTCAGCTATAGTCAATTGAGTTCTTTAGTTCCACTGCATAATGCTGTTATTAACCTTAGTGTTTAGCTTCTGTCGTAAGTACTTTTAGAAAACTAAGTACTGTCGTTGTGTTAAAATATTACAAAGGTGTTTTACTATTTTAGTGTGTACTGCTATAAATGGGTATCCACCCCTGTGTCCGAATTGTAATCAAAATGAATATAAACCAGTGTGCGCTGAAGGGAAAGCTTATAGCAGCCTGTGCAAATTAAAACGTGAAGTTTGTCTTGGGAGAGTTGGTTAGTATAGTTTTATTATTTATAATTATAACTGTTCCTTTAATTTATGAGCAAAACATTATAGTAGAACGGTATTTAGCGTACGTTTTAGTTTAAAAAGACGTAGTTAAGTGACTGAAAACGTAAAGGATGTGAAATAGTTTTAGCAGATGTGCAGAAGTTTACTAATTACCACAAGAACATACGAATGTTTGTTTTAAGGAATATTAAATTGATTATTTGGCAAAATACATATTTTTGTTCGAAAATATAATTTTATAAATTTGGACTTATCAAGTTGCATTTTTTATTTCCAATCAATCTTGATTTCACCGTGATTTTCGGAAATATTGCACCATGACTAGTTTCTGGAAGTGAGTTCTTAACGAACGGAATTCAAATACCAACAAATTTCAGTATTAAAATAATTATAGTTTGATTTTTAATAATCAATTATTGTCAATATTTTTAGTTCAAATTTCAAACATAAAGTGCGATTTTCTAGTTGTATTTAATTCGTGCTGATTTTTATCTCCAGAAAATATACCTCTTGAATGGTTCGTTCTTTTTTGCTATACGAAAATCACCGCTCGTATGCAACTTGTGGTGATTTTCTGATAAAAAAGGAACTCGCCAGTAGTTCAGGAGGTAAATTTCCGGAATTCAAAACCATCACTTATTTATAGATTATACGTGAAATTGCACTAATGGGATATATGGTTAGAATGAGGTTGTCGGGTGTTAAGCACCAAAAAGAGAACATTTGAAAAAAGGGGTTTACACGGAACTTCCCTCCCGTAAATTAAATTAATTTTTAAATTAAAAATTGTAGTCTGCTGGGAACTCCGCGCTACCAGGCGAATGAGATTAATATTTCGAGCTCAGTTTCTAGTCAACCGCTCGGGTCCGTTGCTTGTGGCCGGGTGAATAACTAAGCCACAATCTTGCTCGAATTGTTTCTGCTGCGTTATAAAAACACCCTACTATTCTGTCCCAACTTTGATGTGTACCCTGTATCTGTTAGGTCTCATTTCGCCAATAAAAACCTGAGCTATGTGCAAGTGATTACTTTTATCTATTTCCTAGTTAAAGCAAAAATAAACAAAATTTTATTTTTTAAGGTGCTCACCCTGTATATATTTCTCCCAAATTTTCTTAGTTTCATGCCAGGCAGACATATAGTATGCATGCAAAATATCGTCTTCCTTCAAAACTAGTTTTTGAGTTATACCGCCAACAGACAGACAGAATTGAGAAAACATGTTTTTCCTCATCTAGGGACCCTGAAACGTAAAGGTCTGAAGAAATCTCAAAAAGTGATTTTTCCTTAATTTTTTAGACGAGGGAAGTAAAAATATTGATATACAATTTTCTTATATAATTATATACAACGTTATCCAATTTGGATGCCCACAATTGGGATTTCGAAAACGGTAACAAATACAAGGTCAGTTAAATTGGGGCAGAATTGCAGATTATAATAGTTTATTTGTTTCCCGATTAAAAGATCGCGACCTACTACAGAAATAAACAGCTTTTTCATATGTCGGTTATTTATGAAAATAAGTGTAGCAAACCTTATATCAATAAAAAGATGAAAATAAGCTCTTCTTAAGAGTGCCATTGCCATCATTGATGTGCATTTAGAATAAGAAAGTTAGGATCGACACTTCGAAAATAAACACCTAAAATCGGATTTGAACACTGCTTTAAAAAGTATTGTAACAATGTCAAGTGAATTTCGTTCTAAGTAACATAATAATCAACGTATAATAAAACACCAAAAACCAAAATTTTTTGGGCAAGATGTGGTTGCTAACCAAATACGTTTACTAGTAACACGATTTTTATAATGTTGTAAAGTAAACCAGCGTTGGCGCACACCATTTTATAGGTAAAAATTTTATCATTTTAAATTCAGCAGTGCATGAACCCATTTTCATAATTATTTCAGAAACTGTATAAACTCATTGGCTCCTTTTGATGGGTTATTTTGTGCCCTTATTTGTGGGACGGCCTGCATATAAAAATAATTGTTACTACAATTAGGAACATAAAAATATAGTATGAGCAAAAAGTAGGTTCATCACAGATGCCTTTGGAATTTTGAAGTGATGTATATTATAAAACCAGACAATAATACCTAATCTTAGTTTGGGGCATTTTATAGACAGTGGCTAATATCGCAACGTGATTAGGACTTCCCATAATAAACGCAACGAAAATATTTAGAAAGCCTGCAGAAGAAAAAGAAGAAGAAGATAACCTCAGTTTGTAACATATGTCAAATGACACCTTCGTATTTTCTGATGTTATAGCACACTTGACATTAAAATTCCAAAGGCATCCTTGATGAATTTTCTTTTTGCTCATCCGATATATAAAACACATAAAAAATGCATCTATAATTCTACGAGTAGTTGCGTTAAAAAATAATTCAATTTAATTATTTTAATTATTTCCATCCTCATTTTTATCATCTTTTTTGTTATATTTATCTACACTGCTACTTTGTTGTAAAAGTTTCTCATTTTCTTTTTTTGTATAACATTCTAAACATGAAATTTTCTTCTAATTATACATTGCGCTAAAAATACCTCGAATAGCGGAAATTGTCAACTTATTTCTTGCTTTGGTCCACTGCCAGCTGATCAAGAAAATATTCTTTCTATATTGGTACTTTGGCCAAGTATTGCATGAAAAATTGACAAATTTTCAATTATTTAGAATAAAACAGTATTTGTTTTAAAATATGTCATCCATTTGCCCCAGCAAATCAATTTTGTATATTGAATTTGTTTATACAAATAGGCACCTTTAAATTGTAAAATTGATCAAATTGATTATTACACACAACTGTCTTATGACTCACATCAGCCAGTGAAAACCATGCATTTTTTGAAAATCGACCAATCCTGAACTGATTTCCTGATAAGCGCCCGCGGGCGCCCTAGGGACGATTATCGACCCCGTGGATGGTGTCATAGTTAGAAATAGATATGCAAGAAACAAGCAATTTGAATTTTTAGGCATTATTAAATCAATTTTAAATCATAGTTCGTGTACGGGTTTCGTGTAATAATGTTCAAAATATAAACGCGGGCAACACACTTACATATAATTTTGCCCGTGCCAAGAGTCATCGTGCTGGTTGCCCTTAGAAAACTGCCCACGGGCAAGCCCTCTTGACAGTTTTCATTGCAACCAGCACTCGACCTTATCGGTAAATATGTCTCGCCCTTGTTATACTTATTACTATTGATCATTATCCACAACAACGTTTCTAGAGGCAAGACACGCTATGAAATTTCCAATTTCTTTTCATGTTGAATCCGTCTAATTTCTGCCAAGTGAAATTATTAAAATTTGATAGTTATTAGTCCATACCTTCAAATATTCCCAAGATTTTTTGTCAAATTATCTAATTTAATTGAATTTACCTATTTCATTTTGTAATCCATTTTCTTTATTTTCAGACAAAACAGATTTTACTTCGATTGGAATGTTTTATATCGTATTTATTACTCAATGTATTTGTTAATGAAGCTGTTGCAGCCATATTTAACCCTGTCTAATTTCTGCCAAGTGAAACTATTAAAATTAGATAGTTGTTTAGTCCATACCGTCAAATATTCCTACGATTTTTATGTCAATTAATGCAATTTAATTGAACTTACCTCTTTCACTTTGCAATCCATTTTCTTTATTTTCGGACAAAATAGATTTTACTTTGATTGTGAAAAAATATTGTTCGTATCTAGGACTCAATGTATTTGTTAATGAAGGTGTTTTAGCGATTATTTCCAACATACAATGTTGTTCGACTTCCATTTCTAATATTTTTTCATGGAAAATATGCATTGCATATTCCAAAACAAAATTTTCTAAAATTATCTTCAAAAAATGATTCTTAAATAAGGGGAGAATAAATTGTCCAGTGATAAAAAATATGATTTTAAAACAGGATAAACTACCAATACTCTCTTCACGTGGCGAAATTGAAAAAAAAGTATTTATAAAAAATCTGCAAAGGGTTTTACACGGAACTTCCCTCGCAAGAGCAATGTGAATTATATTAATTTGCAAATAAAAAAAGCATTGTAGCCGGTAGGATTCAAACTCGCACTCCCAGGTGGATCCGATTACTAGTCCCGCGCTTTAACCACAAGTCCGAGTCCGCGCATGAATTGTGTTTGCTTACTGCTGCATTATAAACGACATGGTGATCGTTGAACATTTTTGTTTTTTTACAACGTTCAAACTCTATGTATTGGGTTTTATTTTCATCAAGAGTAAAAGCATGGTGAGCGGATGGCACTGCGAGCAAATGCTCGCCTCTCAGGCGGCCGGCCCGGATTCGAATCCCGGCAGACTTTAGTAGAATTTTAAAAATCGTACGCTCCCTGGCTACCACGCTAACACCTGTGGTAGTCGTTAACCCCTAAACAAGGGAACTCTTCCTCAAAGGGCAAGGCTAGCCACCTACCGGGCCAAAGAGTAAAGGGGGCTCACAGAACCACTTTGTGGTTAAAACAGTCCACTGACCTATAATAAGAGGAAGAAGAAGTGAAAACCTGACCTATGTGCAAAATATTACTTTTATCTATTCCCGAGTTAAAGAAAAAATAGACATCATTCTATTTTTGTAAGATGCTTGCCCTGTATATATTTGACAGAACGTATAATCGGTTTCGAGTGAGGTAGACATCCGCATGCAAAATATTGCCTTTCTCCAACTAATAGTTTTTGAGCTATACCGCCAACAGATGGACTGACAGGCGGAATTGAGAAAACATGTGTATCCCATTTTATTTGGTGATGTAGTACATCTATACATCAAAATCGTTTAGAAATGTGGTACTTTTCTACATAGCAATACATTTCTGCATAGCAACGGCGATTCGTTTTATATTGGGCAATTTAATGCAATGCAATTCGAATTTAGCAGGTTAGGTTTTGAGTCAGTTTTGACATAAAACCTAACATGCTAACCTCGAATTTTAGACTTACAGTGCCACCAAAAATATACTTCAGTACTGTCAAACGCACAACATCAACTGAAGCTGCTTATTGTGCTTTAGTACATAGATACAAGTTCTGCTCAGCTTGGTTATGTTGTGACATTTGTGTGTGTCACTTTTACATAAAATCTGTAAAAGGTTTTACCCAGAACTTCCCTCGTCGACATTGTGACAATAAATAATTTTAAAAATCAAATTAAATTAGGAGTAAAAATATCTTCACGTTTCTAAAAAATTAAATACATTTTCAAATAAAGAAAACGTTACCGGTGGTCGAATTCGAACAGCAGACGGACCGCGTGTGCAGCTCAAAAGTTTTGTGAGAATTGTAAGGGAACAGGCAATTTCTACCTGCGCCACGAAGGACCGACCTCTCCTATTTCTGCATTGCAGCTATATTTAGTAACGCGCTAATTTGTGCCTCGTTTTTGTATCGTCAAACAGATAATCTGTATCTATTGGCTCCCATTTTTGGTAAGAATAAAGCCTGCACTAATTATTATTATTACAAATTATTACTTGTATCTATTACGAAGATCTGAAGAAATCTCGGAAGGTGATTTTTTCGTGATTACAATACTTCCTTCGTCTTTCAGACGAGGAAAGTGAAAATGAAATATTTTACATTTCTTATGAAATGCGATAAAATAGTATACACAACGCGTTAGAGAAGTGCTTTTACTGAACCCGTATAACCGTTTCAGTACTCCTTAATGCTCATATTAAAAGCAGCCATACTTGTTCAGTAAAACATCAGTTTTGTTAACGAGTTGCATAATATACTATTTTCATCATCTAGGGGCTTTGAAACGTGAACATCTGAACAAATTTCAGAAGGTGATTTTTTCACTATTGGAATACTTCGTTCGTCATTTAAAACTGTACAACTTCTTATAAACTTTGTAAAAAAGTGTATTAATGGATTAGTTGAGAAGGAAACCTTAACTTTGGATATTACAGACAGATATTTGGTTAGTTATTAAATTTGAATTTAGGGATGCCGAAATCTTTGTAATTTTGAAAACAACTGTTACATTAGCAATCATTGCACCCGAAGCTGTCAGACGTGATTAATTCTCTAGAACCCTAATGATAATTATTAGAATATCAGTCAAATGCAAATCATATTTTTTTAATAGGGCCTAAAACAGAATACACGTAATTCATAATGGCATTTTTTTCGTTATCAGTTAAAAATGTAGTATGTTCTCCTAGTCAAAATGAAGCGCTTTCTCAGCGTTTGAATGCCCATCTTACAGTTATTCTACTCATAAAACATCTTCCGGAAAAATTCGGATTATACATGTTTGACGACTCAATTAAGCGACGAATTTCTCAAGTTTGCGTTAAATACGTTCCACTGATATTTCGGTAGCAATTTCATAACGAGCCCAATAAAAGAGATGCCTCCTATTTGATACACTTGCTCAGTATTAAACATCGAATCATTCTTGTTGCCGTCCTATTTAGAGATTGCTAGTTTGAGTTTTTATATCATAAAGCTCCTTCGGGCCCAAAATACTCTGGCAGTCTTTTTAATGAATTTCCTTAACGTTTCACCTAAATGGTCCTGCATAATATTTTCCGCAATTTCTTACTAGTAGTTTTCATCACAAACTTCAAATCACGTATATATAACTGTACCTCCCGCCCAAGGGACAGGTTCACGGAAATGACATATAATATTTTGTACTGATTTCAATATTTGATGGTCTAAAACTATATTCGCTGGATAGTCATAAATAGTCACAGCATCTGATAAGGTCAGTCCTAACATACCCCTCAGAGACGTGGATCATAAACAAGATAGATAAAACCCCCCTAAGGATACGCTTAAGCAAACTATTACGCGACATATATGGCCCTGTAATTGAAAACCAAACGTGCAAGATAAGATATAACTACGTATTATATGATGCACCAGACATAGTCAAAAAAGTAAAGATAGAAGAAAAGACAAAGCCCACCAAACGCTTACTGCTAATAACAAGAGAAGGTAAAAGAAGGGCAGGCAGACCCAAATACAGATGGGTCGACGCAGCTGAAAAAGACTATCAGTTCTAGCTAAACATTTTCGTTAATTTAAGGAATTCACGAAACTGGACAGATCCAGTCGATTCAGCCTTTTGGAGGATATTATCTCTTTTTCCAGTGTTTTTTTTTCATTGCCTGTATTATGAATCAGTCTCCACGCCTATTTTGTACAGATATTTTTTCAATATGCAATGCCTGTCAAAATGTTTGCCACTACCCTGATAGTTTGAATTGACGAATGTATGTAGATTTCTTCAGGTTTGGTTCATAAATTCTTGTCGCCTTCAGCTTCATCCATGTTCATGCTCATGCTGGTGATCACTTTCTTTTTTAGTGTGGTTGTCACTTTCTTCTTTAGTGTGGTTGTGATCATGACTGAAAATCTGTGCTATTGTTTGCAGATCAGTCTTTTCCTTGCTCTTTACCACAGTATATTTCGGAACTTCTGTAAGTTGAAGTCTATTTTTGCTTAAAATCACATATTAACTTTGTATATTCTGTTTTATTATCGTTGAATTAATCATGCATTAAGCATGTGCGTCACCCGCTTAACTATCCGAGAGTATGCACACTGTCATCTGCTTCGTTCCTCTTAGTTCTTCCAAGTTTGTAAATTCCAGAATGACAAGTATATTTTAGAGCCATCCGGATAGCAGCACAGAGTCTCTCTCTAGTATCTTTTATAGTACGTTTTACGTGAGAGTTCTGTACAGTGAAGATAGGTCAATTCAATTATGCAATTTGAAACAAAAACCTTAAATCAATTTTGGACTTGTTTTTATGTTACACGGTTACACCTCCAGAAGCAGCAAGGTTGACTTAAGAAACACCCTGTGTAAAAGTTTCAGGTACAAAGGTGGTGCACATTACTAAAATATTTTTGATTGTATAGGGTGGCTAAAAAAATGTTGCAAACCAAACTTTAGGTAGCTTAAACGCTTTAATTTGAAATGTTAATCATTTTAATATGGTTAATAAAGTTAACCGTTTTGCATATATTTTATGCAAAAAAATGTTGAATTTCAGGCAGCTGCCATAAGTAACAGAAAACAACTGCATAACGAAAAATCTTACCAGGTGGTCCAGGAAAGCTAACTTCAAGCTGTTGACCAAGATTTCCTATGTGCTATTTCCGCCATATTAAAACAAGCTGCCCTTGAAGTTTTTGCGATAACTCGGTTCCACTCAACGGTACAGGAAGTAAAAAGGTAAATGTTCAAAGTCATTTCAATTCTCCCAACTGGGAGCGGGCTGCTATAGTGACCTTGAGCCCTTCTTCAACCAACTACCGAAGTTTTAGGATGCGCCTGAGAAATGAGGGGTGAAGAATGGAGGCCAGTAAAGGTGGAAAAGTATTGCCCCGGCATTCTCCTTAGAGAAAGTAACTCTGTTAACTCAGGAAAACTACTTAAAAACCTAAATCAGAGCAGACGGCCACGGTAATCGAACCCACGACCTCCCGAATGCTAAGTAGACGTGCTAACTACTAATCTACAGCTCAGTCTGGTATAGGAAAATAAAGTCAATCTATTATTTAGAATTTTTTGTGCTCTACAATCTATGTTGAATTACTTTTTCACGTGCGAGCGATATTAGTTGAGATATCGAACGCGAAAGGAAAGCGTGAAGGAGTCAAGATTTTTTTTGCGCTTCTTCGCTTGTATTTCGTCTGTCGTCCCTTTTAGCGAAAAAGGTAGTTATTATAAAACTTGTAGAACTTGAATATATCTGCAATTTGACTTATTATCAATTGAAATGTAACTAAAATTACTAACGGGTGTTCATTAATTATTCCAGTTAAGTTACCTTTGAAATATTTGTTGTATGAATAATATGTTGGTGGCACCATTATGACAAGAGCTCACAATTATGTCAAATTCGAGGTTAGCAGGTTAGGTTTTGCGTCAGCTTGTGTCAAAACTGCTAACCTCGAATTTGACATAATTGTGAGCTCTTGTCATAATGACTTACAGTGCCACCAGCATATTATTCATACAACAAATATTTCAAAGGCAACTTGACCGGAATAATTAATGAACACCCGTTACTTGAAGAGCGGACCAAAATCGTCAAGTCAGCTCGTAATTTTGATTTCATGTATCGTTTTATTACATAAATAGCATAATAAACTTCATTACATTATTAGAATCATTATATTTCATAGAAAATCTTAGTTGACAACTTGAAATTCAAATTTCCTAAACCAACAACAACATCCCAACATCTCCCTCTCTCTCTCACTCTCTCTCTCTCTCTCTCTCTCTCTCTCTCTCTATCTCTCTCTCTCTCTATCTCTCTCAGCATTTCAACCTTTTCGTCAATAAGAATTTTCGACTGCAGTCGGTCTTAAGCTCTGCATGGCAACTGAAAGTGGTTCGTCTACTTTTGCCCCCGTGATATCAAGCCATAGTTTAGCGGATGTGCCTCTCCGGCCTTTACCATGTGGTTTTCCTTGTGTTAGTTTTAGCTATTAATTAAGATGTTTTGTAGCTTGTACTTCAAGTTTATTGTAGATAATAAATTGTAGAGCACAAAGTATTCTGAAAAAAAGTGCTTTATTTTCATGTACCGTTAAAAGGGGGGACGGAGTTATCGCAAAAAAATTTAAAGCAACTTTTTTAAAGATGGCGGAAATATCACATAGGAAATTTCGGTCGACAACTTGAAGTTAAACTTTTCAGCCCCCCCCCCTCCCTAAAGGAAATTCAAATTTCGGTGCACTTTCAAGCAAGGACTTTATTTTTGTGCATAGTGACTGGACTACTAATCCAATCAAAATTTTACATTTTTTATGACAAATTAAATGTAGACCAAAAATTAATTATAAAAGTTAATCAAATTATGAAATGTGGTAGAGGCGTATCAAACATTCTTGAAAAAGTGGGCACCTTGTTCGGTTTCTACGGCACTAGAATTTCATTTTGATATAAAGGTAATAGTCAAAGGTCTTGATTAATACATACAATGAAAATTTTATTAAATTTTTCACAGTCTGCTCAGAAGAGATTAACTTAGTTAAAGAAAAAAATCAATACCCTGTATGATGGTAACCGTTGCGTTAAGTAGATATGTTCATATATGCTTTTTGCCGTATATTTAAATGTATAGCACGCACACGAAACCGTGACCTACCTTTTAGATGCACCTTGTAGAGGGTGCTCAAAATTTGTAAAGTTAAAAATTTTGGATTTTTAAACGAAACACCCTGTATATTTGAGTATTTTTTAATTCTTTGTAATAAGCGTTCTTTTGATATTGTACTTCGTATCCTGAAATGAGTCGTTTTTCAAATATTTAAGTTTTAACATTAAATAGAGACAATTTGGGTCCCACAAGATGCTTTATTTAAAAGGATAGTAAACAGGCGCCGTTAAAATGCTAATTTAAACATTTGAACTCTCCGAATATAACATAACACCAGTATAAAAGTATACAACAAATGCATGAATACATTAATTGCGGTACCTATCAAATGAAACCAAATTTAGAAAATCTGCTTTACTCGGAACTTACACCACAAGTGGTAAGTTGGAAACTAAAAATTTCAAAAACAACAAAGGAAAAAGTAGTTAGGGAATGATTTTTCTACATTAACGACGAGATGCGACATAATGAAACTACCGTTTGATATTTGGCTATTTGTCACGTACTGCTGTACATCAAAAATTGCAGATCTGTTGCTTACTTACAAGTTAAGTAGTTTTAATGTAGTAATTTTCTGGGAGGAACAAAATACTAAATTCTGCAGATTTGCTAACATTACGAAGAATACGAGAAACTGCGGTTCAATACAACTTACAAGATTCGAACAAAATTAACTAGCTACTTCATAAAATAATTCGTTTTTATATTTATATATTTTACGAATGTTCAAAATTATGTACAAAATAGTCACCAATATTATAATAATAATAGTCATGTCTTTATTGCCTCTCAAATAAAAGTAGAGAAATTCATTTACAAAAGAATAAAACAATACTTGCTAATAATACTAAAATTGTAAAAAGAAACACTTAGTAATGCGTATTACATCAATTTGCAATTAAAAGCCACACAGCTAGCCGGTGGGATTCGAACTGGCGCTCCTGCGGAATCCGATTGCTCGTCAAATGCTTTAGACGCGTTAAACTTAATACGTTCGCTTTTGGCTGTGTTATAAAGGACTTTATCTGTATCTGTTGGGTTTTATTTTCGTCAAGGCTATAAACCTGGGCTCTGTGCAGATTATTATTTTTTTCTATTCCTGAGTTAAAGCAAAAATAGACATTTTATTTTTTAAGGTGCTCACCCTGTATATATTCGACCAAAAGGTCGAGCAAAGTAGTCATTTAATTCGCATGCAAAATATCGTGTTCATCATCATTAGCACTCCAACCTTATGTGAGCCTTGGCCCTTGGTCTCTTCAAGAATCTTCCGCCATTGACTTCGACTTCTTACCTTTGCTGTCCACTTGCGCACTCCAATGTTTCTCAAGTCTTTTTCGATCACATCCATAGACCTAGTTTTTGAGCGTCCGACTGGTTTATTCTTCTCTTTATGTGCCTTATCCGTTACGGACGTTGGCTATCAGCATGGCAATTTCGATTTTGTTTGAGGCACTCCTAAATAGTTAAACAGATGTGAGTCCGAACCATTGTCCCAAGTTGTGAAGTCAAGAGTGTCTTCTCCTACCAGGACTTCTCCTGCTATATATCTTTCCCTGAACTACTAACATGCGGTATTTCTCATGCCTCATTATATGACGGAGGCATTCGAGTTTCCGGTGTTTAATTGTGAACGTAATTTCTTTTTCTTTGCGGATTCAGAGTAATACTTCCGCGTTGGTAACGTGGTCGGTCCAGGATATTCGGAGAATGCGTCGATACACACATCTCATAAGCATCAAGTTTCTTTATCAAACTTTCTGTTAACGTCCACGCCTCCGCACTACACTCTACAGAGCAAGACATGGAACACATAGCACATAACTATTTTTAGAGAAAGGAACAAATCTTTGTTTATGAACATGCTTCGCATGTTATTGAATGAAGCTCTAGCTTTCCCAATTCTCGATCGGATTTCTTGGATTGATTCCATCTTGCATTGACTATCGTGCCAAGGTAAACATATGAGTCTGCGTGATTATTCAGTTAGTTATTTAACATTAATTATTGGGTATTTCCTCGGTTATCCATTTTTTCTTCATTTTGTCCCGTTTTAAGAAAGTTGCGCATGTTGTTTGAATTTAGTATATTTTATTTCATACTGATGTCAAAAATGACATTTTTCGGATTATTTATGGTACAAAAAAGGGAACATTAAAGTCTTAGTACTTTAAAGTAAAATATTAAAGTTCAAGTACTTTAAAATTATACGTCAGTTGTTGACATGAAATTTGAAATGATTTACAACTTTTTATTTACAATTCATTAAACTGGCAGTATGAAATAAACCGTTGTATTCACCACGAACGAAAAGTGTTATTAAATGTCCTCGCAAGTAATTCCGACCTCGGCTAACGCCTCGGCCGTAAACAACTTTCTCGTTCTTTAAAATGCCACTTTTTGTTCTAGATAAATAAACTACTATTATCGTATCCCATTTTTTTTTCTTATAGCTATTGTCTTTTATTGTTTTATTTCATTATTTAGATATGCCTGTACTTGTTTAATGTTGGGGTTAGAGAGCTTCTTTATGTATATTGTGTTATTGCTGACTTTTTTTTTAGACGTTTCAGATTTACAATTGGATTATGGTCTGACGCCCTCGGCGAGGAAAGTAAAAAACCAAAACGAGCACACCAAAATCTTATTCGCAATTACGATACAAGTGCGTAAAGCTACTCTTTAGGCACGAGTGGGGTAGAGTTAAAACGCGAGTGAGCGAGCGTTTTAAGCCCCACGAGTGACTAAAGATGCTTTACGCATGTGTATCGTACAATATTTTATCTACGATACAATCTAGAAAACACGGTAAATATGAAAAAAAAATTAAATGTAAATTCGAATTACCAGCAACCGGTCTTAATTTTGGGTGTTTTAAAAATTTTAAAACACGTTGCTACTCACAACGTGTCTAATGAAATCTTTTAAATACGTTACTACTGACGACGTAAACTAATGAAAACATGTTATTAAACAGTCGTTTTACAAACTTAAAACTGACAACTAAAAGGCAATTTTACACACTGTCGTAGATAAAATACATTAATGGACTGTACTTTTAGATTTGAAATAAAAACAGCAAGAAACGTTCGTCTTCATCATTATCTAGGTCATTGTTGGAATATTATTATTACTGGTTTTGCCCATACCTTTTGCCCAATACGTTTTAAAAGTACCTAATTCTTCTGAATATGCAATGATGTGTTGCCGCACAGGAGTGTAACTAGGTAATGGCCCCTATCTACAAATTTGTAACACGGTATGTAATAATAAAACAATTTGTGCTATTACCAATATAGCATATTTTTTTATACTGGTCTGGTAGCAACTAGAGTTTCTATATTATAACTAGTTACTTATAACTTACCAACGCCTGTTATTCGTGTTATACATTTGGAAGTACTGAAGTATATTGTTGCTGGCACTGTCAGTCGATGTCAAATTCGAGATTAGTAGATTAGGATTTTCGTCAGTCTGACACAAGCTGGTGCAAAACCTAACCCCGAATTTAACATAGACAGCGTTACCAATACACTTCAGTACAGCCAAACGTATAAAAAGAATCACAGCATTTTTAAAGCAAATAGTTTGGGGTAATTATTCAATATAATGAAAATAGTTCTTGTTCAGTATACAAAAAATCTGGTGTGATACACGCACACAACTTTCTTTTACAGTGATCTTATAATGAGCCAAAAATTTGATTTTAAATTTTTAAGCATTTGTCAAAATTTTTCAAAAATTACAAATTTTACAAAAACGGTACAAAATAGAGTGTTAGTTCAAGAGACAAATTTTCTCTAGAATTTTAAGCTGAATAATAATATACCGGGTGTTCTATTTAAAATAGGAGTTAATAAAAAAAAATTTAAAAAAAAAACGAAAGAAACCCATTTAGAAGTATTTAACTGGAAAATCACCTATCTCACATCAATACACATTAAAAATGCAATAAAAAAAGTAAAGTTTGAAAAAAATCGTTAGAGCCGTTTTTGAAAAAAACGAAAAAAAAGATGAAAAATCACAAGAGTAAACACCTACTTCCGGTTATGAGAATTTTCTTCAAAAACTTGGTGTCGCATCTACATAGTCCACAAAACTTATATATGAAGTTTCAACGCCATACCTCTTTCCGTTTTTGAGATATTCTGTTCACAGACAGACACACAGACAGACAGACAGACCAATGAAAAAAATATGTTTTTTGGGATCAGGGGACTCTAAAACGTGAAGATCTGTTGAAAACTCAATTTCGAATTATTGGGGCGAATCCAATACTTCCTTTATTGTAAAAGGAAGTAAAAATGTATACCACATACAGCCAGTATTTGCGTTTATGGCCTCGCTAGTTCACGTGTCTGGCTCTAGCGGGCTCGACCGTGATGTACACTTGTGCTCATAAAAATGAAATACACACTTCCTGTTGGACTGATTTGAAAAATCGTATTATTCGCATTATTAAATAAATTTTTTATACGATATTTTTATTTAACTATTTTCTTGTAATGTAATACAACAAACAATTTCACTTTATTGATGTTTCAAACCAATCGGTATTACAAAACTAAAATATTACCAAAGTCAGTCCAACAGTCAGTGTATTCCATCTTAATGAGCACAAGTGTACTAGCTCGACCCGGCCAACCCGTAAGTAATTTCTTTCTGAACACGTGGTACTATTGTCACCAAAATGTCACCTGCCTTTGCATCCTTAGCTTACGTTGTCTATACTAAATTTCAAATAAGCATGCAGTACTTGTAACTAAGTAGTAATCAAAACTATACCCGTGATTGGTCGAAACAAAGTCATCATTACGACCATCTGAAAATCAAATATATTTAAAACGCTGTCAATTTGACAGTAGCTATGAATCCTGCAAGTATAAAAAGAAAACTGATAAAATAGTGGACAGAAATTCTGGCATACAACGTTCAATTGAATTATAGGACAAAATTATTGTAACACACGAGCTGTTAAACAAACTTATATTTTCCTAGTGTAAAACTGAGTTTGAGTGAGCGCCACCTACTGCATTCTTATTTGAAATTTAGTATAGGTTCGGGTTAAATAACTTTGTTTCAAATGAAGTCCTTAACATTATATAAAAACGAGTATAAAAATGGAATCTACCACAACTTTTAAGAAATATCTTGCCATGATAATACGTGATCGAGATTTATCGATTCGACGTATGAATGTTGCATAACAGAAACTAGCTTCTAATAGCTCCCATAAATTTTATTGTATGTAACCTACGTTTAATTGTTTTTGAAATAATGGATACAAATCGATTGCTAAATCATCTAGCTTTATTTACATTTCAGTACTAATCCACATAAATATTCGCGTTTTCAATGAACAATTTGTAATATAACATACACAACCATAAAAATTAGAGAGTTATAGCAGTATAACCTTTACTTGCTCGTAAAACCCATTCATTTTTGATAGATATTCAGAGAATGGGAGGCACTAAAGTGCATATAGATCCATTATCTTATAGCACTTACGCCGCAAGTGTAATCAATATTTATTGAAGGTATTTGTGATTCATATACGGAGAACAGCTGTAGCTGTAGTATGTATATCAGCTACCTAGTTTTAAAATCATCACACTGTTTTGTGAATTTACAGCTTATTCTGGTATACATAAGTATGTATGGTTCTATCAGAAACTTTTTCCCTGCTGTACATAAGTAATTTCTTCAAGTACCTATTTTTCCCAGCCATAAAATAATATAAATAAAGAACAAACATGTTTATAGCCATCATTCATGGACGTTTATGTTTTAATGTTAGAACGTAATAATTTACTCAGATTTCATATGGGTGTCCACTTTCAAACTGAAACGTAGGGATTTAACATTGTTTTTAGCAGTTTCATGGATTCCTGGTCGCCAATGCAAGCTACAGAAAATAATTTGTTATCAATGGAAAGAGAAAATTATTGCGCATTTAATTGTATTAAAAAATAAACTATTTTTGTCAATTTTCAGTAGAAATATAACAAGTGCTTGAAATATTTCCATAGGGAAATTTTTTAAGCACTCGTTATATTTTGATAGAGAATATCACGAATGAAAAAACACAGTAAAGAAAACATTTTTATTAAAAAAATTACGAAACTAATATCTAAGTACTAATAGTTTACGGTTTTTTGTGATGACAGTGACATAAGTGCAAATTTTCCGGTAAATTTCCGATTATAAATTTTCGCCGTTATCATGGAAATTTTCCAACTAAATTTGCATAAGGGATATTCTCATTGAAAAATATTAATCCAAAATTTTCATGTCTTTAAATATGAGTTGCCTTGACTTGAAAAAATTTGACAGCTATACTCAAATTAAAGTACGTTTTTTTCCTATAAAAATTTTCAAGGTCAAAATAAAATTGGCAAAACGGATTTTTTAAAATTATTAGAACATTTATTTTCCTCAGGTTTTTCTGTAAACGACTTGTGTCATTTTGACATTTAAAATTAAATTGTCAGCTTTTCTTTTTTGAAAATGAATAATATGCGCAAAAAACGGAATCTTTTAAAATTAAATGCAAAAAAGGCAATTCTGAAGTGTGCAGAGGAACTGTTGGATCTGCAGCCTAACATGCCAGAAGAAGAAGTTTACGAAAGATTACCTAAAAACAGAACTCCTTTAATGCCAGATTTTAAATTTCCCACCAATTTTTAGTTCTAAAAATTTACTAAGAGAAATTCTACCAACATATATATTTTAAAGGAATCTAAGTAATGCCAACATAAACCCTAAATCCTTTGACCTTCAAAACTTTTATAGGAAATAAACGTACAGTCGTGTGCAAATAAATCTGGGACAGTGTTTTTTTTACATGCAGATTCAGTTAAGAATTTGAAGAATATTTCCATGGATTTCCTCTTATTAGAGAGAGTTACGGGTTTCAGTACCTGTTAAAGTTTAATGTAACTCTTTCTGATAGCAGGAAATCCATGGAGATATTCTTCAATTCTTAACTGAATCTGCATGTGCAAAAAACACTGTCCCAGATTTATTTGCACACGACTGTACTTTAATTTGTTATTTGATGACATTCAGAGTTAGTTCAGCAGTTTTTACTTTATAAAATGAACATCACAAAATGTTAAATAATCTGTCTATATTGTTAATGATAAACAAGATGGTTGTGTGTAAAGACCAGTCTGTAAAGGAAGAATGGTGGTGTTGTCGTAATAATTAAACGAAACTAGGGAATCACAGATTAAACTAAGAAGTTTAAATTATAATTATCTATAGCCAGATATTCGTTAATCACGAAATAACGAAGTATTAGACTTTTAAGAAGTTTGTCATAAATTTTTGTTATATGTCTAATTAGATATTTCTTGAAAATGTCTGTCTATAAAACGTATCTAACATTAGTTATAATCTCAATATTTATTTATTCTGGCACTTAAGATTGATTGTGGTATAATTTCAGTACTCAACGAATGGCGTTATGGAAAATGTACTGTACTACAAGAACCTCTTACCGCAGGAAGAAAAGATAATCATGACAGCAGAGTAATATTTCGTCTTCTTTAAACTACTAATAATATAATGTATTTAGTCATTGATTTAAATAATAAATAAATATTTATTTCTAACTAGTCTTTTATTTAGTAAGATATATTTTGCAGTATTGTCATAAGTTTATGGACTATAAATAAAAATATTTAGCTGATGAAGGTTTCGAGTTATGGACAATAGAAACAATCACTTGTACTAAGTAATGCAAAGAAGTTGAAGATAAACCCTTATATCGCTCTGCTATCTGCAGATTTGTAACCATCCTATAAACCAACGTTCGTCGCAGAAATTACTAAAAGAAAATTTTTGATCTGCCGCTGTCATCTTTATCGTCCCACTGACGCAGTCCTGAAAGGTCTCCAGTCATATTGTATGTAGACGATGCAAATCTGGCAGGTGGCTGATAATTTACTTACTGCCCCAGTTAAGTTATATATGTGTTATTATCTCGTATATCAAATGTGATTTACCGCTAATTTAAAATTTACTAAAATAGCATTTTACATGGATAAATTACCTCAAACTTTATATGTGTTATTATGTGCGAAAAAAATTACTACTGCCTGTGACAAAATAAAAGATGCACACACTAGCTTCAGTGACATTCGTCAATGTGTGTCATTTCTTTCAGTTCCTTGTAGTACTTTGCATCATTCATTATTTGTTTGATGTATTTCAGCCGTGGTCGTTCTCTCTGGTTCTTTCCTTCTACTTGTCCTTCTATGATTGTGTTTAGCATGCTTTTATTTCGTAGGATATGGCCTATGAATTGGCATCTTCTTTTTTGTATTGTCTTGATCAATTTCTTTTCGTTGCCTACGCAAAGAATATACATCACTAAAAACTAAAACGAATAAACAGAATTATTTTCAAAAAATACAATATAAATAGAAATAAATAAATAAATAATAAATATATATAAATATAAACTGTCATTTAGGAACCTGTACCAAAAACAAACATTCTAGTTGGTAAAGCACGTATGAAATCATTTACAAGATTATCTAAATCTAAATGTTCTAAGTCCTCTATAGTCTATACAATGTGTATACCCGGCCTACTCAAATTCTGAAAAAAACATGATGCTAAAATATTTACTTCCCAATTAATTCTATAGCCAAGGTGTAAATAAAAAAGTTCGAGGAGTTTATTTAGTCTAACTAATTGAATTGTTATTTTACTTTCCAAGTTTTCTTACAAAGCATAAAAGTGGAAAATATGAAATCAAACCTTAACAAAAAATAAAAGCTGCCACGGGAATTCACCACCGCCTACTGAAACGCATAATTTGGTTTATGTATTGATTAACGTACTGCGTTTTCTACTCTTATCTTCTTTCGATTATTATTAATTTTATCACAACAATTTTGAATCAAAGTATTGCTTGCAGAGTTCATATTTGCGTTCCTCCCTCGTTAAGATGACATCCAAGGAAATTAACTAAATAAACCTCCTATTGCGTCCCGAGTAAGTCATAGCGTGTTTTGTGCACACTGCACCTGAGCATAAATGTGCAGTGGGTTACCGGAGTGCTTTAATATTATGTTTTGGCATGTCAGCGCGGTGGTTTGACTGTATGTTTAAAATAAATGCGGAGTAGAAACAGCTATTCCCTGTGTGGGTTGGTATTTAGATTTATTATTAGTTAGCGTTGTCTTTTACGAGAAAATATAACTGTTAATTGTTGAATTACGTGTAAACAAATTAGCTTTTTATTTGCGTAAACTTTTGAAGCGAATATTTTCAGCTTAGCACCTGTACAGGTCAACATCTGGCTCATTCAACAGACTTTTCTTTACCATGACTGAGGCAAGTAAAGTAAGAGGGATCTCATTGCTACTGAGTTAGCTGGCAATAAAAGAGGGAGAGACGCCTCATTACAAGTTGATCCTCAACGAAAATTTTTCATCACTCGCCTACCGTTTCTGTACAATTATTGGACCCTGACTGTGTCTGAAATTCTTGTGGCTTCAACACGAAAAGTCCCAAATCTCTTCAGTGTTTCTGTGAATATATATAAAACTAGGAATTACAACACATTTGCCGTAATACCACAACAGTGGATGTTATAATATTCATAATGACTGTGGTAACATGGTGTAAGAACACACTATTTTTGATTGTAGAAACATATAGAAAGTTCAGGTGATTTGACTGATCTAACTACACTATAAATAATAAACTTCTATTTATTCAATTTATTATTTCATTCAAATCCAGATGTTGATTTTCTGATTCCCACATCTCCAGCGAAGTCTGCATCACTGTATCCTGTCATCCTTGCTCCCTCTAAATCTTCATCAAATACTAAACCATAGTCTTGAGTTCCTTTGAGGTGTCCGAGTATTCGTTTAACCATTGCCATCAGTGACTTTCTGAAGAATTTTTCATGTATCTGCTCAACAAATTTGTTGCAAATTTGCAATTTGCTGTCCGGTCTGCTCACCGATTCTAACACTAGTAGATTTCCTATTGCTTCTCTATAGGGTGCTCTTGTTGGTGTATCATTTGGTGTTGTAACTGGTTTACTTCCTTCAGGGCCGTTCCTAGCTTCTTGGCCGCCTGTGTGAAAAATAAAATAGCCGCCCCCTCCTCCAAGCAATTAAAAAATATATTTACGTTAAAAAAAATTATTAATAACAATTTTATAAAATAAAATAAAAAGAAATACTCCTATAAAATAAAATTGTACAAATACAAAAAAAAACAAAACAAATACAAAGTTTAATATCTTAGAATTTAGCTTTTCTAGCTTTGACAGACGCAAAAGTGGTCACAAGGTTCTTGACATCAATTGCTTCTGCCAAGTCTCTCTCTATAGAGATAATAGAAAGATCTGACAACCTTTCTTGCTTCATGGCCGAGCGTAAAAAGTTTTTAATTATTTTTAATTTTGAAAAAGACCTTTCTGCTGACGCAACTGAGACAGGTAAAGTCAGTAGAAGTCTTAAGGCAATTGCTGTATTTGGGAAAGTCGCAAGTAAATTATTTGTAACAATGTAGTTGAGAATTTTAGATGGTGTTTCAACAGATTGGAAATGTAATTTTAAATTTTTTAATTCATCACTTAATTCTACGGCGTTTACATCAGCCTCTTTTCTGACAGTGTCTTCTAATTTTAAGGATAAATCTGTACAGTGTTTTTTCATTGAATTATCGTCCATAATAGGAAATTCATAAATCACTTTGAAATTGTCACTGTAACGTTGTAATTGTTCAAAACGTTCCTGTATAGATACTTTGGCGGTATCCAAAATAGTAAAATAAAAATTAATCTTACAATTCAACTTTGGGTCAAGTATAGGCTCATCAGAGGTTTCATAATCAAATTGTCTTTTTTTTTCGACGTGGACGAATTATATTAGTTGGGGGAAATTCCGTTGCTATATCAAGTTCTTCTGTAGCAAGTATTTTCGCCTCTTCTATAAACGCTTCAAAACTGTGGTCATTTCTTTTCTGTTCCAAATAATCTACTAAATTTTTTAACGCATTAGAACAATCTTTTAGATTTGTATTCACACCTTGAAGCATCTTATTGACGGAATTAATTTTAGACAGAACATCATGCCAAATAATTACAGAACAAACGAATTTAAAACTATTAATTTTTAAGGCCAATGCTTGGGCTTGTTGTTTGGTGTTAATGTCGCGTGATTTGTCATTTACAAGTTCTTCTAGACTATCATAAATTTTCCCTAATTGATATCGCAGAGGTGTAATAGATTTAATTCTACTTTCCCACCTAGTTGAGCTAACAACTTTTAATGTGAAAATTGGTACATTAGTTTTAAGTACATTCCATCCATATGGCGAAGAAGAAAAATATGTATATAATTCTTGTATAAGATTAAAGAACTCCGATGTTTGCAAGGTAACATTGGCAGAATCATTAACCACTACATTTAGGGTATGAGCAACACAAGGTACAAACATTGCTCGAGGATTGATATTTAAAATTCGGCGTTGCAATCCTACATGTTTTCCGCTCATATTTGCACCATTATCATAACCCTGTCCACGCATATTGTAGATATCCATATTAAAATCTTTCAAAAGTTTTATTACAAAATCGTATAAACCCTCACCAGTCACATCAATAATAGGAAAAAATCCGAGAAAATGTTCACAAATTTTAATTTGTTTATTATCATCTATTATAACAAATCGAACAACGAATGAAATTTGTTCGGTATGACTTGAGTCTGGGGTTGAATCTAGAATAATTGAATAATATTTTGCTTTTGACAATAACTCCCTAATTTGTTCTCTGATTTTATTTGCTGTAAGTGAGATCAATTCATTTTGTAATCTATTTCCTAAATAATGAGGCATACGTTTATGTGAAATTTTACTGATTTGAATATTTTTTAGAGTTCCGAAAGAACTGCATCAAATTTTGCAAATGTTTCAACCGTCTTCAAAAAGTTTCCATTGTTTGATTCGAATAATTTATTGGATGACCCACGATATGCTAAACACTGTCCTGCCAATAATAATATAATTGCAACAATACGTTCTAAACATTACACCAATATTGTTGTTTCAAATTAAAAATACGTTGTTCTTGGTGATCGATTGTTGTGTAAGTACTCAATCTTTTTTCTAATTCAGTCCATAATTTATAATTTTGAATATGATCAGTTGATGGTTCGTGTCTGGATAAATTATTAGAAAGATGTTTCCAATCTGAAAAACCAGCATCTGTTAACTGAATATTTTTGGTCCCAAAAATTTTGCAACAAAAGCAAAAAACTCAATTTAACTTAATGGAATAAATTAGCCACATACGAGGTATTTTTTCACCATTTGCTAATGTTTGTGTATAATAATGAACCGAAAAGCGCCCTTGTTCTGTTAAAGGAAATGAAAAGTTTTTACTTGTGTAGGTCCCATTTTTACTAATACTTCAATTGTTGAATTATCAAGTGATTTAGGCCATGAAGCTGGATCTTCTAAACTCCCACTTTCAATGTCCTCTGGTTCTTCTGGAGTACAAGACTCTGCCGAAGTCGATGGAATCTGTGGCTCTATGGGGACGACTTGCTGACTGTCAGGCGTTGAAACAAAAGGATCTCCAGCCGTGCTTCCACTTTCCTCCTCTGCTCCAGGAGTTTTCAAAAATTGTTGTATAGAGCCCCGCAACTTCTCTTTTTCAGTTTTTTTAGACAGTTGTCTTTTTCTGTAAGCGGCTCCAGAGAGTCTTTTAGTTCGTCGTCGTTTCGAGCTTGACATCTGAATAAATTTTAAAAAGTTTTGTTTTAATTTACTTCTAGATTACAGTCTTAATAGACTATCAAAGCAGCTATTACGTGAAAATCATATAAATTAAAAAAACGTATATCAATAGCTTACCTTTAATAACCAGGCTCTACAACACACGTTTTATTATGATGAAGTATGATAGAAGTAACTGCGTAATATAGATCTTTAATCAGTACCACAATATTTTATTTCCATATAAGGGCACAAAAATAACAATGGGTCTCAGTATTTTACACCTACATATTGCTTCCACCATTCACAAATGAACGCATTTTTTCGTCGGGTGATATTTATACCCTCGGTAAAATACGTCACTCGGGGATTTACTTGAATTAGTACGAACCAATTCGGGACTTCACAAGCAAGATTTGATATGATTTTACAGATTCCTATCTTAGTTTTTTGTCGTATTTTGGACATTGGTTGATAGAGGGTGCTAATTATTTGAAAGGGAAAAATGAAAACACAAATTATTGGTAATAGTTTCAAATTTATTATTGATTTTGTGTTAAAATATCTGTAATAAACGCAAAAAAAAACAAAAATTGGGATTTCGACTAACAATAAAGTGGTGTTTGTTTTTTGTTCGTGGTTTGCATTTTTCAGAGATATTTTATTCTCAAATTACTTATTTTTTTTAATTTAAATTTGTATAAAATCGGTTTCGAGCGGCCGCCCCATGCAATCGGCCGCCTGCGTGATGGACACGCAACACCCCACCGGTAGGAACGGCCCTGACTTCCTTTCATGTTAAATTTTTCTAGAACTTTGTTATTATATTTTTCTTGTTCTATGAATAATTTTCCAGTATATTCCTGTCTGATTTCCATGCCTAAGTAGTTCTGAACTGGTTCCTGCTTCATATTAAAATTTCTGTTCAAATGTTCTAACAAATTTTCAATTTCTTTTTCGTCGCTTGATGTTATTAATCCGTCATCCACATATATCACTAAAATAAGTTTTATTTCATTGTTTTTAAAAAACACACAAGAATCATTTCTTGATTGTTTCAAACCAAATTCTTGTAAAACAGTTAGAAACTTCATATTCCAACTTCTGGGTGCTTGTTTTAGACCATAGATTCTATTGTTTAGATGACATACTCTTGCTGTTCCATCTTCGAATCCAGGAGGCTGTACCACATAGATTTTCTCTTGCAGATCGTTATTTAAAAAGACAGCCTTGACATCAAATTGTGTAAGTTTAATTCTGTTTGCGGCGACTACTCTAACACCCGTATTCATAGTCGTTCGCCAGCGACTCGCCGGCGAAACGCCGGAGTTTTGCCACGCCCCTTACGAGAATTAACCTTGCATAGTCGCTCGCCGGTAAAACCAAGGATGCGCGTTACTATGGTTTTCGGCGGAGCGCTGCATGCGCGAGCGACTATGCAATGTTAATTTTCGTAAGGGGCGTGGCAAAACTCCGGCGTTTCGCCGGCGAGTCGCTGGCGAACGACTATGAATACGGGTGTAAGTATTAATCTAATGGATTTAAACGGTGCCACGGGGCTGTAAGTTTCCATATAATACAGACCATATTTTTGATTACCTACATTCCTTGGCCACTAAACAAGCCTTGTTTAAATTATTTGGTTTTAGTTTGAATACCCACTTGTTGTTTATTGCTTTCTTGTCTTGTGGTAGATCGGTTAATTCCCAAGTTCCATTTTTCTTTAAAGCACTAAGACATCTCTTGCGCTTTTCTTTTGGGATATGTGTATACACCACAGTCCCAAAAATCTGAAGCTTTTAAATGCTACTAGCTTTCTTTTTGAAGTATAATTCAAATGGTGTTTTGGTTCTCGTTCGATTAAGGACATACACAACAGTGATTGTTGCCTCTGCCCATAATTTCTTCTTAAGGTTTTCTCCATGCAGTAGTGTTCTTGAAGCTTCAACCACTGTCCTGTTTTCCCTTTCTGCAGATCCATTTTGCTCTGGTGAAAAAGTAAATGTGAACTGTTGACGTATCATGTACTGAGCCGCGTAACCTGTAGAAAGTTCAGATGATTTAACTGATATATAACTACACTGTAAATAATAAACTTGTACTTAAATATTATTTCATTGAACAAATAACTCAATCTGTCACAATAACAACTATTTTAGACAGACTCATTTTTACCAACTTAACATGAACTTAACATACTATAGTCTAAGACCAGAACCACCTTAACTTACAAGCCGTAGCATAGGTACACTGGCAACGTCGCGTCGGGGGCCGAAAACCATTCAAGCATTTATGGTTCATTCATTTAAGGAAGTTGTGGCACTTTTTTATGTAGTAAATTTGACAGGGGAATATCTTGGAGAACTGACTAAGAATGTTTTAAGTTTGATTCACAGCAGCGGACTAACAGTAATTTGCATTTGTCTGATGGTAACCGAGTTAACGTAAATATGTTCGAATTATTATACAAATATTTGAGTCCAGGCGGTGCTAATGATGGTAACTGTTTCAAAGTTACTAATCCATACGTTTCAAATATACCATTTTTTTTGTATGATACGGTATACATGTTTTTAAAAATATAAGAAATAACTGGTTAAATCAAAAAGATGGGGATAAAACATTTATACGTATTTCCTTCTTTTGACAATATTGATGATTGTGATTTACAGAAAGCTTACTTCAGTGATCTCCGTAACCTTTATGGAAAACATGGTATTGCTACTAAATTAATTGCGACTGCTCCTAAATTAAATTACAAAACTGTATATCCAAATAAATTTGGGAAGCAAAAGGTTAACCTAGTAGAAAATGTTTTTCATGAAACAACAATTGCATCTTTACAAAGTAGCAGTCTAGATAAAAATAGTACAGTTACATTTTTTAAAATTATAAATAAACGGTGGAGAATTATTAATATAAAAAGTAAAATAAAGGGGTTATGTAAACGAGATAGCAATCATTTGCCATTTATCAGCACTGATGATCCACGGTTTGAGTTTCTAAACAAATTTGTGGTCTGGTTGGAAAAATGTAGGAAAACCCTGGGTATTAACAGCATAACATTAGATACTTTTAAAGCCATAATTCAGAGCACCCGGGTATTAATCGAAGTATTACAATTTCTCCTTGTTACAGTAAAAATAAGTTTATGTTCTGACAGGCAAATTTCAATCTGATTGTATAGAACGCCGGTTCGGTAGATATCGCCAACTTTCTGGTTGTAGCTATAAAGTGTCTGTACAGATGGTTATGGAGTCAGCAGAAAAATACGCTTAAAGAGTGTTTTTGGTTTACATTCTTCTCGGTATGGCAAAGTATTATTCAATCCATATTTGCTTGTTAATACGAACTCGGATATGGATTATAGTGTGGGCTCGATATTGATATAAAAATGTTCAGTGATATTACTTCTATGAACATTTCGAACAACTTTGATTTGTCAGCAATAATATATGTTGCGGGTTATACTGCTAGAAAAGCATTAAAACAAGTAGATTGTAGTATGTGCCGTAGCTTACTTTCTGATGACACTGAAATAAATGATAGCTACTTTAACGATCTACAAAGGGGTGGTCTTGTGATTCCATCTGAATTAGTTATGAATTTAGCTCTTGTGGCATTAAATATATTTTTCTGCCTAATTAGCTCTAAATATGAAGATTTATTTATTCGATGTGGTGAAAATCATAAACTACTGTTAGTTATTCTAGTGACAAGATTTGCTGAAGGAGATGATTATGCACAAATTTGGTTTTTAGAAAAGCCATGTACATATCAATCGTTTCCTTTATTTAAAAAACTTATTTAGATTTTTTCTAATATGATCCTAAACAACTACACCATATAAAGGAAAAGTCTAAAAGATGCACATTCTAATGTCAACAAAAAAACAATTCAAAACCTACAGGGACAAAGATAAAGAAATATCTGAATAAATCTGATTCTAAAAAGAATAGAAAGCTATCTACATATCAATAGTTTAATATTTATGTATTAATTTCTGTTTTCCTAACAATTAATATTTCTTTTTATTGTACCCTATACGTATAATTGTTAAAATAAATATATATATAAACTTACTTGTTCATATATTTTACTTACTGATTTTATAGAAATTATTCGTTTCTCTCACATTTAACAAGTACGAGTTTGCATTCGCGTCATTTTCTAGGCCCCCCAATAGCGCGAAGTGCGACGTTGCCATTTCAATGCTCCGGCTTGTAAGTTAAGGTGGTTCTGCTAAGACCCATCGACAAAAATTGTTAGGTACGTAATTTTATTAAGAAAATATTTCATCTTATTATACTCTCTTAACGTAGCTGATAATTAATTCGGAAGCCAGCCTGGTTTTAGGTGGTGGAAAGAAGTAGAGATACATATATTTCTTATGTTCCTTCGGAAAAGTACAGAGTGATTGTTTAAAAACTGAATTGCAGCAGACCCTGGATAGCCTGAATCAGTTGGCAGTACTGAAGTGCATTGTCAGTCTATATCAAATTCGAGGTTAGTAGGTTAGGTTTGGTTTGTCATTTGACACACATGTCGCTAAACTTAACCTGCAAATCTTGAATTTGACATAGACTCACAATACACTTCAGTACTGCCCACTGATTCAGGTTATCCAGGGCCTGCTGCAATTCAGTTTTAAAAAAATCACTCTGTATGTTTAGTTAGGTGAAACTGGCCTGACACGTACCCTTTTTAAATTAGGTTATAATTTTTGATCTTTGACAAACATTTTTACTATATACTACTATATTGCTAGTAGAGCCTGGGAACGCGCGAAAACATTACGGCGCCGACCTATTCTCACTCTGAGTACTACGCGTCTCCTGCGCATGCCTGAGAATACGAAGTCCTTCTTTAGAAGCGAATTTTAAAATTGACCATGAGGTTCACTTCCCCCCGCGCGGACGACGCGCTTGCGCACAGCTCACCAAATACATCGAAGAGTTGGTTGTCTATCTCACTTACGCTGTGACCTCCCCACTCATAGCAGCTAGCAATATAGTAGCATAAATATATCGTGTGAATAATATAAGACTATACATTGGCAACTTTATTTTAGCATCAATCAATTTACCCATGCTAGTAACAATTGTCGGTTTTTTCTGTAGTCACTGTGTTGTTATTTTGTTTACCAACACCATGGTAACATTAAGTAAATTCCCTATGTCTAATTCTGCATAATTCAGCCATGTAGAGTCTTACATTATTCGCATTAATCAATTTACCCATGCTAATAACAATTGTCGGTTTTGAAATTACAATGAAATAATCCAGTTTCAATTAGTTTCTGTAATCCTGTGTTGTTATTTTGTTTACAAACACCATGGTAACATTAAAACAGTAAATTCCCTATGTCTAATTTTGCATAATTCAGCCATGTATAGTCTTACATTATTCTCACTGTATGATTTTTAGCTATATGTGTATTTATCAAATGTCAAAAATTATAACCTAATTTTAAAAAAAGTATACCTGACATTTTTCAGGCGAGTTTCACAGAACTAAACATGACCTACTGGGGATACTTTTCCCAAGGACCATAAGAAAATGAAATACCGAAAGATCGAATAATTTTGTAATAAGAGTCGCCTGTGATACATGTTATATGTTTGACAGTTTTGAAGTTTATTGCTGGTGGCACTGTCAGTCTACGTCAAATTCGAGATTGTCAGGTTAGGTTTTGTGTCAGTTTGTGTCAAATAACAAACCAAACCTAACCTGCTAAACTCGAATTGGATATACACCGACAGTGCCTCCAACAATACACTTCAGTACTGCCAGACAGTGTTGTCAGATGGCGCTTATAAAAATTCCCGCCAGGTTTGATTAAAATTCCCATATCCCTATCTTTTTTCCCACATTCAGTAATATTCTTGTTTTGCCATATTATACACTTGCATAACGAACACAAAATTAATATTAAAACCGAGATCAATGTTTACTAATTAAAATTCAAAATTCTGTAAATAAACGCCATTTTAGAACTTTAGAAGTTAGCTATGTTATTCTACTTTACCAACACTGCATTTCCACAGCTCAACACCACCTAGAGGACACGGCCATGTACCACAGCAACAACTTTTTGGGAAACGACAAATGTTATCTTTATCTGTAATTTGCTTTATAAATTACGACGCCTGCGTTGATTTAATAAATTATAATTTATAAAATAAAACGTATCTCTTCAGCCTATTTTTCCCATATTACAAATAAATTCCTTCAAAACTCCCCGTTTTCCCATTGCAAAAAAAATCGTCAAAAAATCCCATGGCATGGGAAAAATCCCACGATCTGACATCACTGCTGCCAGATACGTTTATTTTATCTGTCATCTCTACCACTTTGCGCCCCTGCGCAGTGATGTAGTGGCAAATCTGCCAGTGGGGGAACGCTAGACTTTTGAGGGTATGGAATATCCCCCAGAAAAAGGGGAGTCCGGGGGTCTTCTTCCGGAATTTTTTTTAAAAGTATAGGTGCAAAAATATGCGTTTTGCTGTTTTCTGGTGCAATTTTTCCGTATTACGATGTTGCCAGTTTCGTAGCCTTAATATAGGTATAAATATCAAGCCTACAACTTTCTAATTGAAACTGTTTTTAATACTTTGCATATTCATAGCAAGTAGCAAGTCATGTTTGACGTGATATTTCTAAATAATAACATATACCACTAGCCTATATTTAAATGACACTGGAATGAATAATTATCAAATTGTTTGTGCTAATAAGTAAATGATATAAATTCGTCCTTTATTGTTTTTTAACTTAACAAAAAACCAGTGGGGGAACGCCGTTCCCCCGCGTTCCCCCTCGACTACACCCCTGCCCATGCGACAGCTTTCTCCACCACCGGGAATTATCAGCGATGTTAAGAGAGTATAGTAACATGGGATATTTTCTTGATGAAATGACGTAACTATTTTTGTCGCTGGCTCTCCGTCTACTAGGGAAATAATACAGAACTGACAACATAATTTGTGCCAACCTAATTATGGCGGTAATTCAAAAACATTTAAATATTCAACTCTAAAACATGGATAATAATTTTTTAATTGGACATAAGCGAGCTTCTGACGAGTGTGAAGCAAATGAGGAGGAAAAGCCTCAATGTTTGAAAATTTTGGTAGCTCAGAACATGAAACTTAAACCCTAAACGACTTTTGGAAACATTTCACAAGGAGTATGTTAACAAACCTTGGAAAATCTTCGTCTCTAAATGAAACCGCTTGTACGTAAAATAGCTAAGTGCAAAAAGCCTCATACCATTTTATAGAAACTCTGTAACAAATATTTCTCAATTCAGCTTAAAGAGGTAACAGCAGCAAAATTGTCATTTAATTGCAAATGTTTAATTGTGCTATGGATTACAAGTACTTGAAGAGCTATTATTTTGCGAAACCAATAGAAAGAAGAGCAACAGTACCTGAATTATTTGAAATATTATACGATTTTATACACGAGGCAAAAACAACAAAAATAGTGTAGGTACTTGCATAGATTGTGATCGAGCAATATTTGAACATTATAAGTTAAAAAGTGCCGATGAAAGAAGAATGATGATTAATAGACAAGCTCTTGCTGTAAAAGAAATTAGTCCTGGTCTAAATATGATGTATTGCTCCAATCTCGCTTAATATTCTGCTTGACCCTTCTCCTGCATTGTTTAACGTGTTAGAGCGATAATAAAGATTTGAGCAATAGTATGTTGTCTAACTAGTGCTGAAAGTTGGATATTTTATACGAATGCGATAGTTGAGCCACGAGCCGAAGGCAAGTGGCATTCGCAGAAGTGTGAAATATCCAATCAGCACGTGTTATACACTATACTTTTCCGACGACCACCTAAAATCAAATAAATTAATATTTGATTCTTTATAATATAAACCAAATTTACCACTTTTAACCGCAAAATGAAACAATTATTGTTTAAACATCAACTTAAATTGTCATACTATTTCTGTAACATTAGCTTACTAGATTTTTGAACCGGCTTGTTTCGCGACTTGTTTTATGCCGAATTGGCCGTGACGCTGTCGCGCATTTTAGTTGCTACGGGAGACCATGTCGCACTAGTGTTTCAAGACGGAAAACGCACGCTCCACGTGACCTTTTCAGGTGATCTGTGCAATGTGTCACTTTCAGTAACACCAAGCCATGCCATTTTTGGCATTTTTCGTAGTGGTCGCCGGAAAAGTATGTTTCCATATGATGACGTGCATTTCCAATTGTTATTATATAAGGATTGTTCGATAGAAACACGTTTGGAGGTTGTAGCATGATTTAATTTACACAATTTAAAAAAAACTCTATTAACATTAAGACATGAGTCATATTGTTGTAGTAGTATATAGATTTCCTGCTGGTAAAATTCTTGCAGCTATTAATGAAACCATTGTCTAACAGCAATCTGCACTTCAGCATCCGAAGTGAGTCGCTGTCCCTCTACAGACTGCTTTAATGGACTACAGACATGAACTTTGTGGTAATAAGATTGCAAATAATGGAATTAACACTTTCTATACTGATGTTCATCATTTCAGGTAGTTATCTGACGCATTAAGCGTCTATTTACACCTAAATCAGTTTCCATAAGGCACATGTTTGCATCTGAAGTTGCAATTTGAACATTCTATGGATTAACTATATCTTCCTTGTTGAAATTTTCTGCCTTACTAAATCACTGTAGTGTGAGACTAACTACACTAACACCATCAACAGATTTCATTCTCTCGTGGATTTCTATTGGTTGACGTCCTTTATTGGCTAAACATTTAATATTATTTTTGGATGGATTTTGCGTAGTAAATGCTATTTCAGAGCTCCATAAAAATGCACACAAAGAAGCAACCACACAGAAACTTGGCAGACACTTCACTAATACGTCAATAAACAATTTCAACAATCGCATGCAATTTTCGTGTTAATCGTGTTATGCGATCCAAACGTGTTTCTGTTGAACAATCCTCGTACTAATATTGTTTTTTTTTCAAAATATATCTATAGAGTTAATCCAGGATTTTGTTGATATAAACTGAAAATTATTTTTTCTTCATTTTGTAGTATTTTGAGATGAGATCTATTCTGGTAAATCATCAACCCATTTACTGTCAGAATATCCCTTCACCCACCTTCTGACGAATGCTTCTGACTTATATCAATACTTTGCAGTAGATAGGTACATATATCATCATTCGCTGTTTTGCCTAAAAATACTGCTTTAAATTATTTTGCTTAACTTATATCTACAAAGTCCATTCAAAACCAACCGAACGATTCCTTATGAGCGCACTAGTGTGAACTATTCACCATCTCATAGCTACTACATTTATAGATTTTGATGACACCTATCCGGGTGAATGGACACCAGTTCTAATACTACATATTGTATTTTACCCGTTTTTGGAAAGAAAAAAGAAATATTTATTTATACAAATAGAGGCATTAAAAAATTTATTGCCACAATCTGGTAAATCATTGAGAAATGGTTGACTAATTCGTAGTCTATAAGCCATGGGAATCCATATTTTTCAAGAACATTATCATTTCTAAATACTTACATAGTAAGCAACGATATGACAAAACTGTTCAAAACCAAGCTAGTTATTGAGTTCACATTAGATGGTAACTGAATATTTCCTGTACCGATTAGTATCTTTCTAACACTGTGTATAGGTGCAGCAGAGTGCACGTAATTTTTAATGCTGGGTGCACTCCAAATGGCCCGTCTCTAGCTACAGTGAAGATGTCCCGAATTATTTAATTACTAAGATGTTAAAGGTGAGCGCCAACAAGTTTAACTCAAGCACACTGATATAGGTAAAGAAACTTATAACTTCACTATATATCTACAATACAATTATTGAACCTTCCCAAAATGGAAATGAAAGAAGCAATACCTTTAGCTAACTTTATTGATAATCATTTTATGCATTAAGTTGGACAATCATTCGTTTAAGCACTAATATACGAACGGAGTACCCAACTTAACTTATACCAAATATTTCTAATGGGTACACACTGTTCTTATTTTAGTTATATGCGAAATATCATCAGATTATCTTTAATTCACTTATCTGTTTTGTTGTACTTGTAGTATCGATGACCAGCCCTAAGAAGCTTAAGGAATCCACTAACCCCGTTTCGCCGGTCAATTCTCTCCCACAACTGTCAGCTTGACAGCCACTAATCGCCGGTTGTCACCTACCGCAAGTAGACACCAAAACTGCGTGACGACTTTCAGAAGACGAACTTCCTCAAACTAATGTATATTTTCCTCCTAATACTTGTTGCTATAATATGGAATTACGAAATAGACTAAGGTAGATGCAAAATAACTATACATACCCTGTACTTAACAGGCAATAGACTATGCCACGGTTTCCGCGGTTCCTATATAATCAAAATTAACTCGGATCTCCGTCCGACGGAAAGTGCAGTCGTTCCCAGAATCTGCTACAAGCACGGTCAGCCCGTATCCAAATACTATCACCGACATCACGAGAAATTACGAGTTTCACATTATTTTTCCACGAAAACCTTTTGCACAATTCAATTCCGTAACTCGTTTTTGAAAAACAAAAACTGTTATCCAGTTGCTACCCTCTTTTTCTTTTTAACACATTTTCAACTCTGATACTAATTTTTATAAGCTTCCACCGCTTTTTCCCACTTGATCGTTTATTCACGACTATATATACGGGAAACTACTAACTTTAGTACAATATGCTTTTAGCATGGAACAATATGTATAATACTGTTGAAATTACTGATTTTGTCACATTGGTTTGGTATTTTATCAGCAAAGATATTGTTTTAACATAAAAATTATTTCAGGAATGATTATGTAATTTGAGGCTTATTGATTGAAATTGCCAATTTAGTAAGTTCTCATTATACCGATAGGGCCACAATTATACGGAAGGGGCCATAATTATATATAACAGCAATAAGATAACAAGAACAACAACATAAAATGCTTGAGTAAGAAAGAGATGACCATACGATAAAATTATTTTAGTAGGCATGTTTAGTTGATTTACGTCATAATTAAAATAAGCGTCATGCCTACTCGAATATTTACTACTATGTTTATCTCTTTCTTACTCAAGCAATACGTGTTATTTTCTTGTTCATGTTATCTCATTGCTGTTATATATAATTGTGGCCCCATCGGTATATAACAGTAATGAGATAACATGAATAAGAAAATAACACATATTGCTTGAATAAGAAAGAGATAAACATAGTAGCAAATAGACGAGTAGGCTTGACGCTTACTTTAATTATGACATATAGTCCATTTACTTGATATCTGCACTGTCAGTGTCAAAATTTAAAAAAAAAATCTTGACTATACCTCAAAAATAATGTGTTTTTTATTAGACTGTACAGTAATTTAATTGTTAAAATGTGAAAAATAGCATAGGTGCCAACATAATGTCAGTTTGACAGTGCAGATGTCAAGTAAATGACTATATGTCAACTAATTGTGCCTACTAAAGTAATTTTGTTGTATGGTCATCTCTTTCTTACTCAAGTATTCTATTTTGTTGTTCATGTTATCTTATTGCTGTTATAACAAGAGATCAATAAAAAAACCAATTAGGGTAGGCTGTGATATGTGTTATACGTTTGGCAGTACTGAAGTGTATTGTCAGTATGTCAAATTCGAGATAGTAGGTTAGGTTATGTTTGTTGTTTGACACAGACTGACGTAAAACTTAACCTGCAAATCTCGATTTTGATATAGACTGACAATACACTTCAGTACTGCCAAACGTATAACACATATCACAGCCTACCCTAATTGGTTTTTTTATTGATCTCTTGTTATATAATTATGGCCCCATTGGTATAAAACGAACGATTTACTATACACATTCAAATGTCCCTTCTTCATTGAAATGTACCGCTCCCTTAGAAGAAGGGTGGTCACGGTCTGGGCTAGCTCTTTAACTCTTGGCAGAATATGGCGTGGTGTAAGGACTAGGCAAGAAAATGCTTTGAGCTTTAAAATCGAACAGTAGAATTGTGAACATTTCGGCGTCTTGTCGTTACTCACAACATAAAAAACAAAACTAGCTAATTAATAATACACCACCTATCTTTAGTGCTTCGCTGCATACCTATATAAATTGTACAAGTGAAGGGGTTGTGGAAAGAACAAAAAAATATTAACAGCAATAGAGGCATTTAGTCAAACCCAAAAATCGCAGTAACACATCAATTATATGCATAAGCCATGAAGCCTAAGGTGACAGCAACTTAGGTTTGTAGGACAATTGCCTAACAAATAAATAAACCATCAATAGGAATCAACTTACAAGTATTTTAGTCACAAAATAGCTAATTATAGCTCCAGTTACAACTCAGGATCGCCACCTATGATATCGCATTTGTCATACATGCACGACGCCCAAGGGACGCGGCGGAAGTGAGTTTTAGGTACATACTTATTTCAGCAATTTGGAAACGATTAATTACTCGCTCTTTAGCGCTATTAATTCATTGAATAAAAGGAGTAATTAAACATGCTTCAGTTTGAATTTCTAAGGCCTTAGCAAGAACTGATTATAGTTGCGGCATTTGCCTTTGTCGATAAAAACGCTGAGAAGTGCATGTACGTACTAGGGATGTCGACGGGTACCCGGGTCTATTTTTAGGACCTGGGTACCCGAGTAGTAAATTATGTAATTTCCAGAAAGTCAGCGCTTTTCGGAGAAGACGATAAAAACAATAGGAATAAGCTCTAGAAAAACATAACCATGCAGAAAGAAATTGTAGTTACCTCAGATGTTCAGATGTACGCTAACATTTTTTTTATATATTTCGGGTACCCGACAGTACCCGGGTACTGTTGTCAGGTACCCAGGTTTGATTTTAGACCGGGTACGACATCCCTAGCACTTACAATTTGATTCGTTGTCATGTTCAGCGATCGTGAGAGGGAAAATCCTGGTATGTTGCATTTTGACCAAAGAAGACATCAAAGCTGGATTTGGCTGCATAATTCCTAGAATCAAAGGACTGCACTATCAAAGAGAGCAGCTACCTGTGGCAAAAAGGCATCCTAGGTAATCTGAAATGTCTGGCTAGCTTGCACGTAGAAGCAAAAAATAGAAGGCCCCATTATTCTTTAGCAACTTGTTAAGCCATTTTGCAGCCTTCAGTAATTGAGTTAATCATTTAAGTTTTCAGAACAGCCTGTCTGTATTTCATATCCGATGCCAGCATTCTTAACTTCTCATCACATATTCTAACAATTTTTGAATTCGAACACCCTGTAGATTGGCGCAGCTGTCTCGTTTTCGTCGTTTTAAGCCACCCTTTATAAAGCACGTGCTCGTTAAGCGCGGGTAAAACTAGATTCAGCCAGCGGAGACTTCGCCTCGCGATTGGTTACTGCATCGCTTGGGTACGCTTGGCGTGGCTTCTTCTGGCAGACAGCGAGTTCCCAGAGAGCGGTTGACTGTAACGCACGCAGCGTTGGGTGTTGAGTATCGTTGATTACGTGGGTGTTTGGTGCATTCCGATGGCCTCGTTCTGCATCGTCGAATAAGGGCTAACCCTTCTTTCCCGCTAAATCGGGGATTACACTGGCAGGGCGGGTGGAGATTCCTCCATCTTATCGTAGCTTCTGGCTCATGTGCGAGTCCCATCCCAACTGACTCCATTTCAATGCGGATCCCGGCCCATTATGCTCACGTACCGCCCCCGCATTCAAACCTAGGCCCCTGTCGAAGGCATCGCCAGGTAGCCTTCCACGCTTCGCTCAAGAGACGTCAAAGACACAGGTATCGTTGTAAATAATTGTGTAACCTATTAACTATCCTTCATGCGACCTGAACTTAACTCGTGTATGTGCTAACGTTATTGTGCATGATTCACTGCCCGCAGAGCGACTGGACTGTCATTTATGTGGCCTAAAGCCAAGCTAATTTACTAAATTGCTGCATTTCTGATCGCCGTTGGTGTGACTAATGCGCCGATATTTATGTGACTAAATCTTGCCGCTATTGCTTGTATTCCTAATTAAACCTTTGCTTTGTGTGTAGCCTAATTAAGCGACGCTATTGCCACAGAATAATAATAACCAGAAGGATATCTTGTACAAAACCGCTTTGATGTCGACACCGACAACGGGTGACCTCGAACCTTTGTATTCCATGGGCTCTCCCCAAAGCCGCTACCTAAACTTGCCGTTTCGGGGTAGAATTTCGGGGTAGAAACGTCTCAAGGCTATGAGGGGCCGGCGGTCAGGTAATACGAGATATCCTTCTGGTTATTATTATTCTGTGCTATTGCTGTCAATTCATGGACCTTGGCCGATCTTTTTCGTAATTAAACATTTGCTCTGTGCGTGGCCTAATTAAGCGGCGCTATTGCTGTCAATTCATGGACTTTGGCCGCTCTTTTTCGTAATTAAACATTTGCTTTGTGTATAGCATAACCTGTAAATTAATGTGCTTTGACCGCTTTTATTCTTAATTAGTCAATAACCTTTTGTAGTTCGCTTAACGGGTAAACCAAGGCCGGTTGTATGTGTTGACCATTTTATGTGTATTAGAAGTAACGCGCCACTCCAGCTGGGGCCATAAATTAAGGCCTAGAGTAATTTCGGTAACGTGATCGTTGCCCCTTTGTAACGTCAGACAATAGATGTATATTTAAATAAGGGACTTATTATTGTGTTCGTTCTGTGCATGCTTTTTCCAGGTTAAGCATCTTAGTGCAACGACGAGTGGCGACGTCGCCGCAGTGGCAGCGAGTATCAACATAGTAATTCAAGTATTTCTTTCCCGAACTTGTAATCCGAGCTCGACAGTTCTCGAGTACCTTCCTGACGTAGTACCCTGTGTACTTCTCGTCCCCTCTAACCGTCCAGGTCCAGTTATACGGTTACACTCCCACGACAGGCCTGGTGGCGCCCTTTTATTTTGACTTACCCTGTATGTCACACCACGCTTGCCCAGTAATGTACCGTTTGAACCACGCCCAACTCCTTGAGTGCATCAGTCGTGGCCTTTAGCCTGTTTTAACGAATCTCAGGGTGGGCGTGCCATCTTTTCCCGGACTTAACCAGTCGTGCGATACTCACCCCGTGTGGGTGTCTCTAAGTCGTTTTGATACCGTAACAAACTGTAGAATAACCCTTAAGGAAACCGCACAGGGTCCGGCCTAAATATCAAAATTAGTATGCAGAGATTAACTAGAAGAGGAATTCTTACCAAGCTGTTTGCAGCCGTTCACGAAGAAACTATGAGCCGGCATTTTTCGTTTATTTAAAACAAGAGTGGTCCTGGCCTGTTCCAAGAATTTTAGACCCGCAAAGTGCGCTTCGTGAAAAATCAATAATCCAGCAATTCGGCTGTTTTCAAGCAAGCCTACTTAGGAGTTGAAAGCACGGTGAGCATGACTCGACCAGAAAAGCTTGCAGGTGTCTTATCTCTAATGTGAGGCGCTTTATGCGATAAACCTGAATTCCTTTGCTACATTATTTAAGTATAAGGTGGTTCGAAAGAAGATGCTAATTGCACGGGCTATTACAGCAGTAAGATTTTGTAGACATGTGTAAAATAAATAATACAATTCAGATAATTACTAAGTATAAAATTTTTATTTGGAACCAAAAATGTTTACAGTTTACTATACAAAATGGTCTACACTAAGATTAACATCAAACACCAGAGTTAATCAAATCAATTAAAATATCATTACTACTATTACATTTTCAACCTTTTGCAATTGCAGGTACTTTAATGATCTCTAAACAATGTGACATGGTTAATTTCTGATGATGTACAACAGAAATGAGAATGTTTAGGTAAACAAACACAGCCTACGTGTAATACTAATATCTTACTTCAAACACAGAATTAATTATAAAAATTAATCCTGATGTTTTATTGTCACGAGAACATTAACGTAACTGATTCTCTAAAGGCGAGTTTTTAATAATTTTCTGCCAATTGGATCTTGCATATTATTTTTCAAGTATAATAATATCTAAGTTTTATTACGGAATACCTTGTATACAAATGATAACAAATGTATACAGCAATTACTAATTTAACCATATTGCACTGTATCATGGTTTACACAATTTATCTGTGTCCAGTTTATGGTAACTAGTCGATGGTTACAAATAGCTACTTGCACTTTATACATTACAATTATTAGAAGAGTCTGCAAAATCAGTTTCAGGTGAAAGTGATAAATGGTACATATGACTAGGTAAACCGACGATGATGGTGGAATGGAAAAGCTGGCTGAATGTTTTACCAATACTAAATATACATTACTAGTTTACACGCCATGCAACTTTTGTACATCAACGCTACCAAAACTAGCAACCAACTGCATTAAAGTTGTTTTGGTTTTCTAATTAGTGCATTGGAAGAACAATAACCAAATTCCTTTAAGTATATAAACATCGAAGTATCTATTACTCCTCAATAATGTAACAATTAACTCACTCAATCATTTCGAAGTTAACTACTTTGAAATTGGGCAGTATATCGAATAAATTTGCTATAATTCTAATTGAAACTGAATAAAAATAAATTTATCTATGGCGACCCACTAATCCAAGAGGAACCTTCATTAAATGAAACGGAACATCAAAATTATAGTGCTATTCTTTCATTACTATATAAATCAATCTGTTTTATTTTAGCTTCAAGTACATACACCAAATTTTATTATTAGCCATGTAAGGAAAACCATGTTAACATCCCTATTCTGCATATTGCTTCGAAAACTACATTAACATATATAAGATGTTACAAAATAGGGATGCACATCAGTTTTAAAGAGCTACAGGTTGATACATGTAAAGACTTCGAGAGTAAAACAGGAATAGCAGCTGAATACGCTAATGATGAAAAATACTTGGAACATTCATTAATGTTTACTTTAATATCTAATAACAAACTATATTTTAAAAGAAAGTTTTTATATTTATTTCTTCACAAACTTTAACTCTGTGTAATTTAAAATTCAAAAGATTTATTTAAATGCAGTATAAATGGGTGATTTTACAATTTATCTAGGTATCTATTATCTTTAAGAATTTTTAAATAGGTGTTGCTACAGAATTTATATCTTACAATTTGCCACTATAAGTTTTGTGACATTGAACTTACTGTTCCCGTTAGAAATATAACATAAATTGCAAGTTACTCACTTGCTCTCAGTGGAATATATATATATATATATGCAAAACGTCAAACTCGCCTCCGAAAGCATACGTCGAAACGAAGAACTGGCCTCATTTTTGGAGGCCAGTACGAAAAATCGGAGGCGACTAGGTATCCCCATGTATAAGTGTTCCATTCAACAGATGGTGCAACAAGCATCGATTTAACAGATTTTTTGGTGGAGGTGAGTTTGACAGTACACATATTCAGTTATACACTTCAGTTGGTAGAGGTTATTCTAGATGGCGCGACCATGTAATACACATATACACCTAACAAGGTGCGCCAGTAGTACTCGCCTCTATCTATGAAACATACTGTTACGCCTCAGAGACTTGGCAAACGCGCACGGGGGCTTATCGCTAGTAATGGATTTAAGTAAATACAATACAACCGCCTGCCACTGGACATTTAATACAGGATCCGTCAACGATGCGGGGTGGGAAATATCTCTAAAACTAGGAGATTTACATTAAAATAGCTTATATAAAAGTTGAAGGTACGAAAGTGTTGCATATTACTAAAATATTTATGATTATACAGGGTGGCTCAAAAAGTATGGCGAACCAAAGTTATTACTCTATATTTAGGAAGCTTAAAAGCTTTGCATTGAAATACCAATAGTTTTAATATAAATTTGTATGGGTCTAACATGAACTGTTTTGGAGATGTTACCGATTTTATGCACAAAATGCTAAACTTCAGGCAGCTGCTGTAGATACTGACATAAAAAATAAAACATTACGTTTTTTGTGAATTGCCTTCTCGGCATTCATACTATACAAGGTGTCTGCAAATTTAATGATTTCAAAGGTTTTTAAAGGAAATGCACTACACATTTTAGTATTTTTGAAATGCCCCTTTAAAGAGATTTATTTTGATATCTTACTGGATAACTCTGAATTCAACTGTTTTCCAACTATGCGAGTGTGAGTATAAGAAAACAGTGTAAGGCCCCTAAAATGCTTTATTTAAAAGAATCACAAACTAGGTTTCGAAAATAAAAATCCAGCCATTCCTGACACAAAAACCCGAGAAATGCTGGAATAAATTAAATCTGAAAACTAGTTGAATTTAGGAGTGCTAAATAAGCTATTAGGCGAAAGTTTATTGAAAAAGATTTTAAGAAATACAGAGATACATAGAGTGCTTCATTTACTAAGGCAAAATCACTAAATTTGCAAATTACGAGCACTTTGTATAGTTTTAATACCCATGGAAGAAGGTATTGGGTATACAGTGACCCCCAAAAGGTCGGCATCATATGAGAAAAAAATTATTTTAGATTTATCAAAAAAACTTTACACGTCAATAATTTGTGCTTGTCTAAAAACCTATTTAGCCCCTATCATATATACCGAGTGACGTTTACTTATTTAGAAAATTCCGGTTTTCGAAATTGTCAAAATCTAAAAAGTGCTAGTTTTCGGAAATTAAGTAATATTGCAATGAGATTGTTTTAGAGTGTGTTAGTTTTGATTAACTGAATAATCTCAAGTCCAGAAAACACATATTTTTCTTTAACTTTAGCTTTAGCTTTTTCAATTTTTTAAATATTTTTTAGTTTCGCATACCATGACTTAATATTGAAATTAAAATTTTTTATGTAACGACTTTCAAGATTTATAATTGTAAAAAATAATATAAAATGTTAATTGCTCGTTTAGATTTTGTATTATTTACCGAAAACTGATATGTTCGCATAATTTTTACGTTTTTGATCCAATGTGCTTTTTAGGAGAAATATTTTTGAATGATTATTAATATCTATTTAAATGGCTTCTAAAAACTCGAACCTTGTTAGCGAATTACTGTTATAAAAATCCAAAAATCCTGTAAACGGTCTTTTATAATTGTCTGAATGAGAAGCATTTTTAGAACATGTAAAGTGTATAAAGAAAAATCTTCTCATTTAGACAACTGTAAAGGAATATTTACAGGATTCATTAAAAGGGTTAGATTAGAGTTTTTATCGAAGAAGCCATTTAAATAGATATTAATTATCATTTAAAAATACTTCTCCTAAAAAGCGCATTGCATCAAAAACTTAAAAATTATGCGAACATATCACTTTTCGGTAAATAATAAAAAATCTAAAGGAGTAATTAACATTTTATATTATTTTTTACAAATATAGCCTAAATCGTTAGTGTTCACATAAAAATTGTCAATTTTAAAATTAAGTTTTGGTATGTCCTCTTCTTCTTCCTCTTAATATAGGCTGAGAGCCTGTACTTTCACACACTTGAGTGCGGTTTTATAAGCCATCTTAATCCGCGGCCGGGGTAGGTGGCTAGCCTAACCCCTTGAATTAAGGAAGAATGCCCTCGCAGGGGTCACGACCATCAAAAGTGTTCGTATGATGGCCGGAGAGCGTACGAGGTTATCAATGCCCGGGTGTGGGGCTTGAACCCACTACACTGCTGGCGCCACGCAAGCACCAGCCGGCCACAAACTGTTGGTATGTGAAATTTTGAAAAATATTTAAAAATGTGTGTTTTTTGGACTTGAGATTGTTCAGTTAGCTAAAACTAACACTCTAAAGAAATCTCATTGAAAACTTACTTAATTTCCGAAAAATAGCACTTTTTAGATTTTGACAATTTCGAAATACGCCATTTTCTAAATAAGTTAAAATCACTCGGTATGTATGATAGGGGCTAAATAGGTTTTTGGACAAGCACAAATTATTGTCGTAAAACGTTCTTTTAAAAAATAAAAAACTTTCCCATATGATGCCGACTTTTTGACGGCCACTGTATAATTTTGATGTGTTCGTTTGTTTTTTTCAAAATCTGATTTCAATTGATAATACTCGTAGAATCAATTTATTCAGAATTTTTCGTTTTTTCGTGTTCATTATTTCTTGTATCTACATTACGGGATTTGTATTGTCTAAATCTGGTTCTTTGTTCTGTTCGGTGATTTTTGTTATCCCTTGAATTAAAGCATCTTAATTTTTAGTTTTTACTTGCCTCGTCTAAAAGACGAAGAACGTATTGTAATCGATAAAAAATTACCCTCTGAAATTTCTTCAGATCTTCACTTCCAGGGTCCCTAGATATCAAAACAACGCTTTTTTCAATTTCGTCTTTTGCCGGTATAACTCTAAAACTATTTTTTGGAGGAAGACGATACTTTGCATGCATATTATATGTCTACCAGGCATGAAACCGAGAAAATTTCGGAGAAATATATACAGGGTGAGCAAATAAGAAAAATTAAATTCTTTCTATTTTTGCTTTAACTCAAGACTTATTACTTAAATGAAAGTAATAATTTGCACATATCTCAGGTTTTTGCACTTGAAGAAAAAAGGCATATTTAGACACAACATATAGGTACAGAGTGGGCACTAAAAAAATTGTTGCTTATTTTGCTTTAATTTAGACTCAGATAAAATCAGTAATTTGCACATAGCTCAGGCTTTACACTTGACGAAAATGGAACCCAAGAGATACAAGATAAATGTTGTAAGAGTAAAAAGGGACAACAAAAAGTGTGTTCTGTTTAATACAGCCATGCACTGCACAGATCTGAGAGATCCTTCACGGATCAGTGGAAGAAACGGGTGGAACTGAAATCGCATTTGCAGGTGATGTAGTTCGAATCCCATCACCGGTAATGTTATTTGCAAGTTGATGTAATTCGCATTAGCAAATATTTCCTTTTATTGTTTCAGTATTATTAGAAACGTGAAGAAACTTTTACCCCATATTTTGATAACGTTCTCTTTCATTGAATTGTTTCCTGTTACTTCCAATAGCCGCCTAGTGTTAAGCATTTTTTTTGCATAAAATCGTTAATATCTCCAGAACCGTTGGCGGTAGATCCATACAAATTTATATTAAAATTATTAGCATTTTAATGGAAAACTCCTTGTAAGCTACCTAAATATCGAGCCTTTTATTTAAAAAAAGTAAGTTTAGGTCACCACTCTTTTTGACCTACCATTTATAATCATGTGATGTGCACCGCCTTCGTACCTCGTAGAATTTTTATATATTTGACTCAGATGCCCAATTTGTTTAAATGCCGAAATGAATTTGGTCAATACTGTAACTGAGCAAATTAATTCGGCAATGGGACGACTTTAGGTCTGAGTATTCCATTTTGGCAAGTGAGCGAATTCAGCATCTGACAGTACCTATATATATGAACTTTATGCCACTCTCGTAGTTTTAGATATATCTTTGTTGCCGGCCCCTGTATAGTAGCCCATGCTTCGATTACCAAAATTCAGTGTTGTTAATTCTGTGAGCGTACGCCGTTACCGTTAATTTTTCAGTCTTCGTATTATGCAGCTTGTTCTGGTATCCATATTTTTCACTAAAAGATAATCAACACCATTGATCGCATGCCGTGCCCAGACGAAGTTGGCTAATATATAGATTTTCGAAATATGACAATTCAGTTTTAAAAAATGATTGTGGCAGTTTTGTTGATTGTTTTTTCTAAGAATTGTAACTCATTAATTCTTAACTCAAATATTATATTGCAAGATTTCAGTAACTACAGGGCAACTGATTTTATTAAGCTATTTGTAGTAATATAGCTATGTTAGGTACCCACAAGAATTTATTAACACACGCAGAATGCCATCCGCGCGATGTTTAGATACATTATCACGTTCGCCGTGCCAAAATCCGAAAACAAAACGACGCGCTACTTTTATTCCCTCGGCAACAGGTGCAACAGAACGGCAACGTTGCTGGAGGTGAGTATGTCAATTGTGTAACACGGCGATATACAATGGGAGGCCACATTGTAGCAGTGTAGTCGGAGCTGTGTTGCTATTTTGTGTGCACCATTTTTTTGTATATCTCAAATATCAAAATTCCTTACCCCTCTCTTGATGCTTCTGTTACGAAAACCTTATTTAAGAGATTGACGAGGAATACACATGGAAAAACATGTTCCTTGACATGGAGGCGTGGGTGTCTGTCATATGTTCGGAGGCAAGTAAGATAGCCGTGCACATATATATATATATATATAAATTTTATCTCATTGTTATACTAAAACTATAGTTTTATCAATATATACAAGGGGAATGACAATAGGTACACATTTCCAGGGGGTACGTAAAAGCATAAAAGAGTTGCGCAGGCCTTTTTTCGGAAGAATACTGTATCCTTTTTACCTAGAATATTTTTTTGCGGCGTTTGTTAGTGTTAGCGTATTGAGTGAAGGGTAGGGGTGCGCCCTGGAATTCATTTGAAATTTAGAAGAAAAAACATTTGTAGCCCGTACGAAGAACGGGTATCTTGCTAGTATGTGAATAAATACCATTTTCGCAATTTAGTGTGTTTGACAATTAATTACATATCTTTTGGGTGTGCTGTAGTAGGTTGTAGTAATTCGTAGCAACTCTGCAGAAGTTTAATAAAGTGTCTAGTTTTTCCGAGACTGTGTGCGAGGTTCGGGTAGTGTAGTTGGAGCCCATGAGCTAGAGGTAAGCGGCGATCTTCGTGGGGAGCAGTTGGAACCCTAGGTTTCAGGCAAGGGCAATTGGAGTTGCTTTCGCAGCGGTCGAGCTACAGAAGTGGTTCTGTGGGTGTTCAGTAGCTTGTATCTGCAGGCCAACGAAGGAAGAGGGGAACAAATATCGTACGACTTGTTGGTGCTCAAGTTAAGTCCGGATTTCAATTGGAAAAAGCAACAAAAAAGTGAGGAAAATGTATCCTAAAAGATGGAATTTAGTGAATTCCAAGCGTGGCGTCAGTTTTATTTGCACTTCCGGCAGAAGCGTTCTCTGAGTGTTTTTGTTTGTGACGTGTATCAACTTACTGCAATTGTTATCACCTAGGCAACGCTTTAATTACGTAATCACTGATATTTGTCCATTGATAGCGAACTTGTTTTGCGAATTGTGAGGTTAGATCGCCATATTTGAATTAAGTTCTCACTAGTTAAATAATATCCAGTATTGCAGCGATCCCGGTAGTAAAAGCAGCATTATACAAAGCGTTTATAATTTTAATTTATTAAAAGTAGTACCACCATAATCAAGTTTATAGCAAATGTATTTCCTATAATTTATACAAGACGAGATAATATGTGCTGGTATGTGATAACCAACCCATACGAGATTAAATTAGAATAATTAAATCAACTAAATAAAACATAGCATAATAACCAATAACTTATATAAATATATATTAATGACACTTAACATTTGATTTTCACTAAATATTCTTCTGCATGAATCTTTAGGTTGCATGCCAAAAATCAACCTAATTATTCTTTTTTGACATGTGTATGGAAAATTTAGAGAAATCATTTTGAACAGCTGCAGTTGTTTTTGTTGCTAACATTTTTATGTATTTAACAAAAATGTTTGTATTTGTTCAAATGGCATTACTGATATAACCTTAAACTGACAGATATAAGATGCCAATATGACTTTTATTACCACGACTGTCAACAAAATGTTTTGACAAAATAATGCGACAGCCTTCTAGAGGATAACAGTTTTCGAACATACTGTACAAAGGCCAAGAAATTTGATATCAGCAACCCTTGTTATATTCTTGCCACCAACTGAAATTCCCGGAGTCCAGGTGACTTAAATTTTGGATAAAACAAAACAAAAAAAGTTTTTGGTATATTAATAATTAAATTGTTCTTAGTACACTACAGTGCAAATCATTTGTGTAAATAATTGGACTAATGTTTGTGCTAAGGACATTAAGTTTATTGTCACTTGTTATTATACTTATATCATCCGCATACATAAAAGTTTCACCAAAGGTGATGTGCTCAGGAAAGTCATTTATGTACAAAAGAAAAATCAACGGGCCAAAGCCACTGCCGTGGGGTGTAACTAATTTTAAACAATGTACATCAGAGTATACATCACTGTGTTTTACAATAATGTTTCTATTTTCAGAAGTGACACCAACCATGTATTCAGAGAGCCTCTCAAATCGAGTGCATGTATTTTATCAGCAACAAAAGCTGGATTACAACATCGAATGCACGAAATAAATCGAAAAAATCCAGCGTTAAATTAATTTTTATGAGTAACTCGATCCTGGCAGCTTCTGTAGAAAATTTCTCCCTGAATCCATGTTGACATGTTGTGATTAATCCTCTCATATTAAGAAACTAAACACTTGGTTGCAAACTACTTTTTCAAATATCTAGATATACAACTATAGGCCGTTCAGTAAACACAAAAACATATTAATTTTTTTGAAGTTGGCATATGCATACAATTTTCGTACTAGAGATTCTGTATTTTGTTTTGCAAAGGTTTCCACTTCTGCAAAAGGCAGGTTTTAATTTAAAAATAACAATCAGTGAAACTAAAATTTTTCTCATTATTTTAGTTTCGCAGTGGATATTTTTCTGGAAATTCTTGCTTGAACTTTAATAAAATGTAATAAGACTACCTATTAATAAACGCTACATCAATAGTATCCAACACCGTATTTGTATAATATCCTTAAAAGTAGTTATTTCTAATATTTATGACAGATGCTTAGTAAATGTCACACCCTTAACCTATTTGTTTTAGTAATTTTTTGTAAGTACACTCCTAGACAAAGAGGAATCTTGGAAGTACACTCATTACATTTTGGAAATCAAAGACCACTTTGTGTTTTTATGTTTAGTGAACAGACTATAAGTCTTAACTATGGCCTTAATCAACTAAAGTCTAAAAAAAAATAAAATAGAACGATTCAGCCACCTCGTTAAAAAATATAAAATCGGAATAGCAAAGCCCTTATTCTGATAGAAATTAGGTTTCAATTTTCCTTTTGCTTTTTCTTGGTTTGTACTTCTAAGGAGCGCTATCTGATCGCTATTTCTTTAAATGTTCCTTATAATGGCCACTAAACGATTTCTTAAAGCACACTCTGAGTTTATATGAAAACAATACGAGAGCTAAATTGAATAGAGTAGGCTTCAGAAAACATTTCTATTAAAAAAGGGTCAATTGAAAGATGGCAGCTTAATGTAAAGTATTTTTGTAAAAGACTACTTACTGCATTTGTATCTGGATTTAACTACTTTTGATTACTACCTTTCCTACTCTGAGTATTATTACTGTAACAAAGCAGTGGATTTGATTTAGGTATGTGAATGTTAATGTTAACTGCTACGCTGGTAGGAGTAAATTTATTAAATGCAAATAGTTTGCTTATATAGCTCCATAGAGAAAACAACTATTCTATAGGGTGTTTATTAAGTCGCTAGGGTACATAGTAACATAAAACTGTGTAATTTTTAAAAGTAGGCGTGTAACAAACGCCTTAAAACTATCCTTTTCAACTTCAAATTGGGACTAATCAATTTCAAAATGGGAATAAACAATTTCAAAATGAAATAAACAATTTCAATTTCAGAATAAACAACTTCAAATTGGGACTAATCAACCTCAAGTTGAGAAAAGATTTTTGTTAACGGTAGTCTTTCGAAAATAACATTACATGGTTGTGACAGGACGGAACTAATTATTGTTATTTCTTGCTGGTGTTCCGTCCTGTCACAACCATGTAATTGTCATTTTCTAAAAACTAACGTAACAAAAAGCTTTTCTCAATTTGAAGTTGATTAGTCCCAATTTGAAGTTGTTTATTCTCAAATTGAAATTGTTTATTTCATTTTGAAATTGTTTATTCCCATTTTGTAATTGATTAGTCCCAATTTGAAGTTGAAAAGGTATAGTTAATGTGATTATACGGATGGGGCCATAATTATATATAACAGCAATGAGATAACATAAATAACAAAAGCGAATGCTTGAGTAAGAAAGAGATGACCATACGAAAACATTATTTTAGTAGGCATGTTCAGTTGACAAATGTCATAATTAAATTAAGAGTCAAGCCTTCTTGAATATTTGCTACTATGTTTATCTCTTTCTTACTCAAGCAACGTGAGTTATTTTCTTGTTCATGTTATCTCATTGCTGTTATATATAATTGTGGCCCCATCGGTACGTATAAAATAATGTCAAGCAAGTGTTATTTTATATAATTAATATGCTAGCCAGATTTCAGTTTTTTGAAAACATGCAGTTGCAGTATCAAGTGTTCAAATAAATTATACCTCTAGAGAAATAATTCATTTGAACACTCGTTACAAATTCAGCGGTTCTAAAAACTTTTCGACAATTTTTAATAATGTTTTATAAGAAATATATGGATTTCATGCAGACACTTTAGAGACTTTTGAGACCATGTACCTCCAAAAGCCACACGGTGACAGAAACACTGTATATTATACATAATATCAATAAAGATAGGCCTTAGGTACATCAATTAAATGATAAACGCCATTGCATAAGCATTAAAATGGCAAATAGAGCATTATGAATTTAAAGTGATGCATGTTGAAGACAATTTTTGTTGCCTATTATGTGCTGAGGGTGAATCCTCGAGTATATGGTGTTGGTCGAGGAAATCCCGGATGGCAGCATATCATCTATAACCTCAAAAATCATGTGCAGCGTGCTCACTGCAAATTTTTAAGTTTAGGGGGGCAGCTTTTCCTGGTAATCATACTTGTCCTTTTGTGGAGTAACTTCTTAATTCGTATTTTTCGTATTTTTTGGGGCGAAAGCTCAAGTGTCCAAATTTTTTATGGTCAAAGCCGAGGTGCTATTGAAGGTTATTGTGGGAGTCCTGTTAGGTTGTGATCCGAGTCCAGGAATGTTGTATTAGAAAGATTTCGGCTCAGCAGCAAGTTTCCATTCAAGGAGTAAGGCGAGTTCTAAGCAGACGTTCGTTCTAGTTAGAAATCTTTACAGGCCCATTAGCAGCTTCCCAAATGTATGGCATTAGGCGTGGCTTGTTTAGCTAAATAAAATTGCAAACGTTATTCTCGTGCAACTTGTACCGAGCTTCCACCCTGTACGTTGTCAGATTCTATGCATTTATCGAGGATTTACCTATTAACGTTTTTAAAGTTAATGGGCAAAAGCGGTGCTCAGACAGATTTGAGTATTAAATTTAAACAGCAGTTGTATTAGCAGGTGTGTTAATTGATTAACCATGTAACGTTGCACACTTTTCAAAGATTAGAGAGTTTCGAAAGTCTAGTAGATTATTAGGTACCTGAATAATAACCCTCGATTATAGTAGATGGATTGTACTTTAGGAATTTGTAGATAGTTTTTAACTCAGCGAGTTCAAACTGCTATTCCAAATTAATTGAAATTAATAAATTTTTTTGAGCTATTGCTTCACTTAACCATTTATGGAGCGAAAATAAAATTGTCCCCTCACTCTTTGGATTTATCGATGTGTGGGTTGTGAGACTCGTGGTGCTGGTCACTGAATTTGACTATACTATTAGTACTTTCTTGATTTAGCCGTTTTTATACAACTTTTCTTCTTGATTTTGTAAGGTATACATAACAGACCACAAGACTGTAAAAAACTGATTGTGCAGGGAATGCCAGATGAACAACGATGCCATGGACGTTCGCCCACTAGATGGATTGTTGCTGTTCATCACTTAACTGGATTTTGATTAGAAAAGGCAACAAGGGATGCTACGGATCGAAACAAGTGGCGTCAAACAATTAGACGCATGACTAATACTCTGGATAACAACCAAGACAATCACGTTTAATGCAAAAGGATCATTACGACGTTGGACTATGAAGAAGCTTGTCTTACGTTGCAGTTTATCTATTCCGTGCGATACGACGGAGTATATTACTGCTGCTGTAGAAGCTGGCGCCCTTATCTATTTGATTATTATCGCTCATAATAAACAACAGAATTTATTACGCATTCTTCATATTCATTGCACCTTTCCGGTACTGAGCGCTTTAATTTACTGTAACATTCTAACCCTAAACTTATTGTAAATATTATAATGACAGTTTATATATTTTTTTAATTTCACTTGATTATATCTCCCATACTTTATATTTTGTTAAGTTTAATGTGGAAATTAGAGTTAAGACTGGTAGATCACCCTTTGAAGGTTTCTGAAGCTGTTTCGATGCATAAATTAATGGTTTCTGTACCCCTCACCCCGTATGGAATATTTTATTGCATTTTATGCCGCTCTTCGTTAGATGTAGCTACCGTGCCCGTTTTGTGATTTCTAGTTGACGTCTTTGGGCAACAGTCCCGCGATTTTTCTACCAGAAGTGCGTTATCTTGAGACACGACAGGGTGTGAGTGTTTAGCTCCAAACCAAGAATTGCTGGTCCAACTGTTAAAGTGAACCGACGCCCTTTTATAGTGCTCGGAAAGGGGAATTTCTAGTGCCGTCATGCCATTGTGAGTGTTCGTCGAAAAATTATCGTATCTCTTGGTTGCCCTATTGTTTTATGAAGCTTTGCCTTTTAGGTAAATTAAATAACTTTCGTAAATAACCAGTATTAGAGTCAGGTGCATGCGACGCATTGTTTTGAATTATCGAATTTTTGAGCACATAGTGAAGTTCTAACGAATGCTAAAATTAAACCAAGTAACTGTGTTCTGCCGCTTGTTTTTATAGATAATGCAGCACCTTTTGCAGATCGCTTTATAGCGCGTATTATAGTTGTTTCTCGATGTAACATGTGTACGTTTGTGTTCTCGTATTGGCGAACCGCCGAATCGTACTACAGTGTAATAGAATGCCTTTACAGGCTCCGAAATGCATTTAACTTCTCTCTGCCATTTTGGCAGCATCTCGTGTATCGAATAATAAATGTATTGATATTGCGTACAAATAACGTTGATTGATATAAGTGATAAGGTACTGAAAGCCAACGAGGTATTTCGACCTTTATAATGCAATGTATTTCAGATAAAGTTGCTTATGTAAAGAATGCTGCCTGCAAGACTCTTGTGTGTTTTTGTTTATATTTAAAGGGGCGTCTGGAGTCCCCGCTTACTTCAACCTAAAGTCGTTTCCCAGCAACTGCTAGGAGAACAGTATTAAACTTGCTGATTCTTGCAGTGGCACCCGCCCGACTTTAATAGGCGGACCGCATTGCTTAACTGAACTATCAAAAATGGGTAAACCCTTCCTTCAACGCCGAGTTGTCCGCGAGCCAACCGGAGGGTTTTGTGGATTCGTTGGCTTTCCAACGCGTGCCTGTTCTAACGCCAATTTAGACAGTAACAGTTTCTTGGTTGATTTTATATGGAGAGGGATATATTAAATCTGAAAAATTTTAATTTTAATTTGAAGTTTTTTAGTTTTATCTATTGTTTTATTAACAAATTTCAGTATTAATTTGTCTTACACTCGTATATTTACTTGTAATCTTATTTCAGTACTTATACAGCGATTATCACATAGGTTCTGACGTCGTTTTGAGTGTCAGTTTGAATCATATATTAGAGTTTGTACTACACGTTTCAAAACATATTAAACTAATCAACTCAATTACTCGACAAGTCTAAATTCATAAATGATAGGTTCGTGAACATTTACTCTCAAAGAACAGCTTGAAACTAAATCGGTAACTCAATAATTGACGCTTTAGCATCTCATAAATACGGTTTATTACGAAAACGCTTACTACTGAAAATTAATTGAGCGATAACAACGATTTGCATATACAAGGCAAAGCTGGTATCAAATTCACGGTCAACACCAAGGGTTGAAACTATTAGTCCTTGCTTCTCGAAGTAGCCGGCGCATTTAATGCTTTAATTGTGTGGTCCTGGGTACATATCTGGACCAGAAATTTAGTCTGTCTGGGATAGGCTGAAACTTTATTGATTTATGAAACTACCGTCAGCATAAGTTAGTGCCAAGAAATAGTCTACTTGAAGGATTAGATAGTTTGTATCTGTCTAATCCCTTTTGACAGCGAAGCGCATAATTTACCCTGATGGCTGGATGCTAATCGTTCGCTTAATATGCATCGCAGCTTAAATGTCTTTTTAGAATGTTAAAGTGGATTATGCAGATTTGTCAAAATACTAAATTTAACAAATTAAACATTATAATATAATCGTTTTGAAGCAGTTTCTAAGCCAGCAATTTCGTTTGTGCGTCAACTTGTCGGAGGAAACTTGGGGTTCTTTTTACACTTCATGTAATCGGTGTTAGCGAAGGCTTTGTTCTGGTGAATAGTGCAGGGAAGCTGTTATTTGGTCTGAAAACAATAGCGGAGCAGCACATGAGAATTTCGTTGCTCTTCTTTTAATAATAGTTAGCCAGACATTTGTTTAAATATTTCCTCTTAATTTATCAAAATGTCCATAAGGGGTTCTAGAAATTTACTGCAATTTTGTAGGCTCAACGATTTCACCGTCCTTGGTCCAAGACAATAGTTTCTATTCCATATATTCGCAATGGCCCATTTGTTGTGGCAATATGCGCATCATTGGGGAAGGCCAGTGTCAGTAGCATGCTCGCCCTGTATAAGCGGATTACCTCAACCCCTCAATGGGCCCATAAATACAACACATGGAGAAATATGGAGCAGATTTTCCGTGAAAATCGGCCACATCGTCGGAGTCAGGCAGTTGCTGCCTCATTTTTCTATTTTCAACCCGAAGGCTGAGAGCGGGGAAACTGAAAGAGAATTCGGGTTATGTATTATTACGGTAACCATGTAGAGTGCAATTTCTATAAATTAACAGTGCCGGGACCGTGAAGTGAAAGTAATTCAGAAAATTATCCCTTTCACGTGGATTGCTTTACGATTGCCTTTCTGTGGCACTGCTGGATTTTTCTCATTTTGGGAATAGTGAGGTTTATTTCTCAGTGCGAACTTAAAGTTTGAGTGAGATCTAAATCATATCTAAAAATCTGGTGTGATACACTCACACAACTTCCTTTTACAGTGATCTTATAATTAGTCAAAAATTTAATTTTTAATTTTTAAGCATTTGTCAAAAATTTTCAAAAATTACGAATTCTACAAAAACGGTACAAAATAGAGCGTTAGTTAAAGAGACAAATTTTCTCTAAAATCTTAAGCAGAATTCAAAAATGTAATAATATACCGGGTGTTCCATTTAAAATAGGAGTTAATAAAAAAAATTGAAAAAAAAAGAAACCCACTTTAGAAGTTTTCAACTGGAAAATCACCTATCTCACGTTAATGCACATTAAAAATGTAATAAAAATGTAAAGTTTGAAAAAAATCGTTAGAGCCGTTTTTGAAAAAATCGAAAAAAAACTGAAAAATCACAAGAGTAAACACCTACTTCCGGTTATGCGATTTTCTTCAAAAGCTTGCTGTCTCATCTACATAGTACACAAAACTTATATATGAAGTTTCAACGCCATACCTCTTTTCGTTTTTGAGATATTCTGTTCACAGAAAGACACACAGACAGACACACAGACAGACAGACACACAGACAGACACACAGACAGACAGACACACAGACCAATGAAAAAAAATATGTTTTTTGGGATCAGGGGACTCTAAAACGTGAAGATCTGTTGAAAACTCAATTTCGAATTTTTGGGGTGAATCCAATACTTCCTTTATCGTAAAAGGAAGTAAAAATCACACGATATCCTTCATTATCCGTTGCGTAGCTAGAGGTATTTATTCTCATGTCCCATACGGGGCCATACAGAGCAAATGCTTTGCATATAAACACAAGGTAAGAATTCAAAATTAAAACAGGAACGTCAATGATCAAAACTGCAGCGTTAGAACATAAAATTCACTAAATCTCCAAATATCACTGGTCTTGCAGTCTTTAATCATTTATAATGTCTCTGTGTTATTGCTCATATTCTTTTGCCTAAATTGTTGTAAAACATTTGACTTACTCTAAATTACATGGGTAGTAGTCAGACTGTAGGTCGTTAGATAACGACAATTTGCTTGTAATACATTTATTTCCAGGAACGCAATACTAGCGATTGCAAACAAAGAATGTAAAGTAATAAACAAATAAAGATTTCATAAAGAAATAGAAATATCATGATATTAGTACTTGTCATCTCATATTATATATTGAGCTATAAATTCTGACTAGACAACGATAGCGTATTTGTCCATAGAACTAAAAGTATTTTATTTTAAATATATATTTTCTGGTAATTTTTTGTTTAATTCAGGACCACACAGTAGGCTTCTAGAAAATAACAAGAAAGCAAGCTTAGGTAGAACTTAATCAAATTTAGAAGTAACGATTAAAAGATTCCATGATAATCTGTCACTGTGTTTAAAAATAAAACGTATTTATGTACAATGTGAATAATTCTATTAGAATATATTTACATCATAGCATCTTTTGTAAAATTTAGAGATACCTAATATATTCCGCTTTTCTATAGTGATAGGACACATTTCTGCAAATATGAGCTCTACATGATCATGTCTCTTCTGCGCAAGCATCACTTAAGCGTTTCGGCGACTAAACTATAGAAGCCGTTCTATATAACGTTGAGGAATTAATTGCTTATCGCGTGACGTCAGTCGCCTGGCGCCACATTGTCCCGGTTTTTAGCAACAGGTTTTAGCTTGTCGGTCACACGACGTGCGCGGGCCGATCTGAGCATGAGTTTTGGGCTACATGATGATCCGCAGGTTTGAGTTCTGGCGAAAACAAATGTAGCGTACGGATGTATGAGAAAGATACCAAGCGAAGCTGGATCCGTTGGGGTTACCGCGTTTTTAAATTTAGTCATCTTCAATCCCTCAAACAGTTGGCAGTTGCAAATATCGAACGCTCTCGCAGCTCTGGGTGCAGCTTACTGCACTCCGGGGCAGCTTCCTTGTGTGTCCGTCGCAGCAAGTGACCATTGTACAGAGGTCTTAAGTCATTCGAGGGACGCTAAGAATTTTACCGAGTCCGAGAGCCTATACCGGGAGTTGCAATCTCATATATACCGCAAGCGAATTTAATCAGGGCTCTTATTTGCGGCAGCTTTTCTTGAGGAAGTGCTTTTACCGAGAAATGCAAGTTGTATGCACGTCTTCCATTTACCCTCTAGGGATTTGTAACGTCACCCTTAGCAAAGAACAACCCCTTGGTCGATGAAGTCTTCTTTTCCCGCATCTAGTAAGCTTCCCGTCCGCAGTCAGATATGCGACAGCTCCTGCAGCAATCCCTTGAAGGTAAGGCAGCAGCTTCCAAATTTTGAATGTACTGTGCTCTTGTGGGTTTTAGGCGGTTATGATGTACAGTGAAGTAGTCAGCTAATTCACAAGTGCCGTCCTTTTAAGAAACCTATCTGACGCCGTAAAATTAACGATAATAGGTATATAGCTAAGTCAAGTAATTAAGGATTTGAGTAATTGTTACCGTCAATAATTAAGCTTTGCAATTTGTAATCAGTCTAGGACAGTATTTAAGTAAGAGTATTAACCCTTCCGTTCCGTTCAGTTTATGTTAAATCTCTACACGCATATATTTACAATTAATATACTTAAATTAAATTAGTCGTGCTTTCCATTTCGTTCAGGATGTTGCATGCGATTTTATTATATAAAGTGTTTTTGCGTAATGGAGTTTAGCAGCTGCAAAGAATTTAATTAAGGTAAGTTTATCGGAGCTACACGCTGATAGTCGCACACGAGCACTGTCCATAACTCCAAAGGATGGTTTCCATTTTCCTACTTTAAAGAACTTACCTGTTAATACAATCTCAAAGGTGGTGGCGCTCAGGCAATAAACATATTCTTAGATTAACAGGTCGTTGCCCTAATGACAAATTATGGAAGTAAACCTCGCCCTTCCGACGAGTTAGTTGGTAAGCTTTGGTGCAGGACATTGCAACGTAGTTGGGACAAACGATCTTATCCCGATTTTCAGTGATTGCAAATTTCTCGTTGTAACTATGTATTAATGTTCATATTTGTACTTTCATTGCAATTGCGTTTGTTCCACCAGCATCGGTAGTTCATGTGTTTAAAACATTGGTTGACAATGACGTTTTCTCTGCAGAAGCCCAAGAAATTATCTACTATTTCAAGGATACGTGGATTGGACGCCCCAATAGAAGACAGCGCTGACGATCACAATATCCTATTGATAAGTGGAGTGTTTATGAGACAATCTTGGAAGATTCACCTAAAGCATACAACTCTGTGGAAGGTTGGCATCAATGATTCCAAGAACAGATTGGGGCAATGCATCGTAATATTTGGAAGTTTATCGATTGTGTTAAAAGTACGTATTGAGCAATATGTAAGCGGAGTCGAATCCCAACCGCCGAAGAGGAAGTATAGGGATTGTGTTCGACGCATCAAGAACATTGTTGAGGATAATCCTCACAATATACTTTACCATGTTAGAGAGATAGCCCATAATATATCGTAGTTTACTATATATATATCTATTCTTTGGTAATGTTCCCATTATATTAGTATGTTCTAAATTGTATTATTTGATATCTTTTATTAAAGATATGTTAATAAAATGTTTGAATTTTTGTTGCGGTGAATTGCTGTGGCGATAAATTATGTGCCTTTCGGTGAATTGTTGGCGGTACATTTTTCTAGACCCGTAAAATACGTTTGCGGAGTATCCCCGTTAGAAGTGCGGTGATGTGTTCAACGCTTTACGCAAGTTTATCAATATTGATTCTTTTTGTAGGACTTGAAATGTAGACGAATATTTGCTAGGATTTTCCTTATGGTGCGTTACTTTACAAGCAAATGGTGGAAAGCACTAATCACCGTTATCAATTTGTACGGCGCTATCACCGCCACAAGAGTCATCCAGTCACGATACAAAGACACCTGAGCTCCACAAGCAAGTGGTTGCCGCTAGATATAGCTAATTGCACCCATAGTTTTAGGAAGAGGCCAGCAAATCCCTATTTGCCCCACTTAGGTTTCTCTAGATAAGCCACGTGAAAAGAGGCTTCACACGAATATCAGGCAGCGACGTTCGGCTACTCTCAGCCCCATTCATTTATTCTTATTAACACTCATTCAGACTTAACCCGTTCTTTCCAGACTCCAGTCTAGAACATGAGCTATGGCTGAGAGCCACCTTGGGCCCTGAAGAACTCAACCAGTCACCGCCGCTTTCGTTTAGCTCTGATAAACTAAGAACCTGAGAAGATTAGTTTCCAGTAACAAGCAGCTGGGGGCGTTTGCTTTATTATTTTATTTTTGCGCACCGCGTTTATGTAAGAAAAGTGATATTTCTCGCTTCTTCCTGAGAAGTTGACCTGCTGGAGAATCTTAACCTAACCTAAAACTTCCCTTTTTGTTTCAGTTAGTCAAACGTCTTTCAGAAACCCTCCCGTTCAGACCTGTCTTTACGCCTAAGCTAGGTAGTTTGATTTTCACCTAGTTTACTGACCTGAACGCGCACGGAAGATCGTTGCGATAAGCTGGGGGCCCTTGGCTGCTAATTAAGCATTTTCCTGAACCTGTTTTTCTAATAAATATCGATCTAGATCGATAGCAAAGTCACTCTGTTAAAACCGAGTGACTCTAGGGAGCCTGTCAAGATTATAATTTGCTGGTCCAGGTATTAGCTGTAGGATCACCTAGGCTGATAGCTGCTAGTTGTAGGAGTCCACCTGAAGTTCGGTCAAAACAACTATCACAGGAGCGCGACAAATTCTCCGCTAAAATATGAAGCGCGAGAGGCCGTTGTTTGCGCTGCGAGACGCTTAAAATTGCATCGGTTTTCGAGGTCACACTCACTGTACATTTTATTTTGCCGGTTCTGAAGCGAAGCAGTTGGCGCTCCGTGTCGTAGGTAGGAGTACCTGAAGAGATGTCTCCAACCAGTTCCTGGGGTCTTACCGAAATTTCAGGTGGCGCCTTATATAATTTTTTTCTGAATATTTACAATCTGTTAATTATATTACATTCAGTAAATTATTTGTATTTTTTACATAACATGAGAAAGTAATACCGTAATACCGTGGGCGAAAAATTAAAATTAAACTTGAGCTAAAGGCCATTGAAATGGATTGTTGGCGACGATGTGTTGCCCTCGCAGAAACAAAACGTATTCTTAATGCAGATGTAAGATTATGAATGGGTATTGAAGTATACCGCGGAAACTATCGAAACGAGAAGTTTAAGATAGTACAAAAAGCGACCAATAACCGCTGACCAAAGGAAATATCGATGTGGAATCTCACTGCATAAAGAAGAAAAAACTGGCAAGGAGACATTTAAAAGAACTGGATTAGTTAGAGAGGAAGTCCTGGAAAATAGAATGCGAGGGGTCAGGTTAGGACTGCATGGCTATGGTTTAGTGTTGTTACTCCAGAATGTTCTGTTTGTTTTTTCGTGTGAAGTACTCACTGTGATTATGCAAAACAATTTGTCCTTATTTTTATTTACTTTACTTAAGACAGTTCTGAGAGATGAACAGATTTATATTAATCTGCAATAGCTGTACATCACTATTTTACAGGAATTGTTTTAGTGTAAAACTTGCTGCGGTTTTCTTAGTAACAGCTAGAATTAGCACTGCTTTTGTGGGTCTAGGTCATCTTCAACAACTGGATAAACCAATCTTCTAACAAGATCAGAAGGGTATATGCAAGTTTCATCCCCTGTTGCAATGTTCTGTAGATGTGAAGCCCCTCCATTGTATTTTTGGGAGTTTGTGTGCATCAATAACTCTCTTTGTTTTTATTTGATCCACTCGAATGCTTAATGTTACCCGAATAAAGCCATACGTTGCTCTATCGTCTTCTTCTATCAAGGAACGAACAACAGCACTACTTTCTTATTTACAGTGATAGATGGTTGACCTTCACGGAATTTTTTACTCAAGTAACGACGATATCTTTTGCACTTGTTACACCATTGGGAGATGGAGCTTCATTACCAAGAGCAATCCCAAACTCGCTCTCCACTTTACGTGCAAATAATGACTATTTAAATAATAAGATATTTTCAGTGCCGCTCTGGTATTACTGCAAACGAAAGTTAAATATTACAATAAAAATTAATAACTCATGAATGAAACTGCGCCCTGTAAAATATTCAATTGGCAGCGACAAACTCGCGATTTATTTGAGTGCAACTCTATTACTATCAATCAACTGCCAATCCTGGTGTCATGTTCATTTGCGGAATTTTGATTGAATAAATTTATGTCAAGCGCCAGTCAGGAAAACGACTGCCTGCCAAGAGCTGCTTGATAATTTCACGAGCAAATCAAGAAGCTCTAGCCAATGAACCTTTGCAGGGAGTATTAGGTGCCTGAATTTCTCTGCGTTACTTCGATCCAGTGAGCACAATTCAAGCCATATTAGAACGGGTAACATTTGCGCAGCCCCTTTAAATTATTTAAGCCGTAACACCTGAGGGAGGATTGTAGCTACATAAAATGGACCGGAGGCGTACTAATTTTGCCGATACAGCGTAGTGTGTGATACATAAAACAGTAGCAGATTCAGTCGGCGGGATCAACAGCATCTTAGGATTTGATCGATATGCTGATATTAGATTTTCTCAGTAAAGCCAGGTACGTTGATAGCACAACTTTCGTGGTTCTATCAGCTTTAAGCTCTATTTTTGTACGAAAATTGTACCTATTATTCTGAAGGAATGCATACAACGTGTCGGATTTGGTGGAAATGAAAACTGATGAAAACCTCTACAAAGACTAAACAATGTAGATTTGCAAAAAGGAAAAAATCCTCGTTTTTAACGGCTTGGGAAATCTGGAAAAAGTCAGCGTGAAAGACAAAAATAGAACAGTTTACTAAGCGGATTAAGATTAATCCCTGATAGTAGATGATGACGGGTATATCGTTGTACTCATTCTTGTTGTATATTAGTTAAGATGTTTTCGCAAAAGCTGATGCTACTGTCTTGTTTCTTCTTTAGAGATTTACATAAGTGTCTTAAAGTTGTTGCAATGGCGTAGGATTATAATCTTCACGATGTTATTCTTTTAACGTTTCTAACAAATACAACCATTTAGCAAAACTCGCTTGCGTATATTCTAAAATAAACTTCAAGAACAAAAAAAAACTACTAATGGAAAAATTGAATAACTTTAAGAACACCATCCGTTACTTCAGCAAACTAGTCAGCAGTACAAGAGCAAAATTAAAGGCAGTGAGAAAAGCAAATCAGGAAGTGAGGGATAAAACTAGAAGGACTGAAAGATAATTCTAATGTAACAAATAATTCAACCAAAACCTCTTCGAAAGAAAATAGAAAGAAATGGACTTTGCCTTAGTAAAAACTGATATCCAATAGTTGATCCATCGAAGAAAATATATACCCCATAATCCTCCAGTTTTTAAACAGCTGGCAAGGACTTTGATTTCGAAGGAAATTTAAGGAAATTCAAATTTCAGCTAAAAACTTACTCCCGATTCGTTATGGGGTTTTCAACGAACGTGTCAACGGTTAAGCGAAATTATATGTGTAAATGACAACAATGTTTGAGTGTGAAGACGAGTTTCTGAAAGCTGTTCTTGCTTGATTATTTAATGTTTTAATTTAAATGAGTGGAAATTATTTTTTCCAGTGCACTTTCGATCAACATAAGTCAATATTAAACATATTCAATAAATCTTAAAAAAAAATAAAAATCTCGTATAACTATCATCTAGAAATAGAGCGATACCGTATTTCTAAATACAAATGAGTTTTTTTATAAATTTTCTCCATCTTCCACAGAAAATGCAGTTTATCTAAAACGATTAGCAGCGCCCTCTTTACACAAATAAACTCGAATGTGCTGGAAATAAGTATGGAATTAAGCAATAGCTGAATTTAGCAACTCGCATTATAAAAAATTATCATTGACACGTTGTATACAGGGGGGTCCGTAAAATAAGTGAAAATGGTTTAACCACAGATTTTTGGACCCAGAATGTAACGATTTCACTAAATTTGCCTACGTAGGATACTGGATTGTAACATTGCTTTAAAATAGACATATTTTTCTTGTTCAGCAAAATAGCTGTTAACAGGTGGCAGACGTTTTTCGTCAGAAGAAAGTCGGCGACCATGAAACGGTGCTTGACCAGCTATACAGCCTATATAAATAATAATTAAGGACCTTCTGTTATACATTAAATTTGGGTGTTTATGGATATTTTCAAATTCGTTAACTGTCAATCTATGCCTTTCCGTTAGAGGGCGGGTTGAAAAGGCGTTTTTGGCAAGGTTCGCCGGAAGCAACTTGAATGCAGAGTATGGGTGTCAGCTTGGGGACCTTAAACAGGGCAGACCGCCCTACGTAAATTTTTATTGAAACAACATCTCGTTTCCAAATGCTGGTGTTGACGACAGGCCTTACCATAGTTCTGCGAATTAAAGGGGCTACGCGTATAAGACAATTTGGCAGATTTTTATTCTGTAATATTTAAATAATAATGTATGTTACATGACATTTTAAACGATTTTTTAATACATGTGCTATTGCTTAAAAAACGATGTAGTTACATATGTTGAATGATTCAGTAGTATGTATACAAATATTCGTTATTATAGTAAGATTTGAGCAACGAACTTGGTTTGGAACCACTTAGTCGGATCAAATAAGGTAGCTGTTAGTTTTCTTAATTAAATGTAACAAATAAGGCGACAAATGCAAAATGAAGATGATGCAGTTGTTACGTTTAGATGGCTCTTTTACTATTTTTACAACTCGGTGTGTGCGCCGTCTACATTTTTAATATTTGTGGTGCAGGTTTTCGTATGTTCGAGCACTCACGACCTTTCTTGACTCTTATCTGCGCAGCCAAGCGACTCGAATGTTGGTTTTTGTTTGAACGCATCTCTTTTTGTAGCGTCTTTGAAATTGCCCTGCGGCTTTACTGGCTTACTGAATATTGTTGTTTTGTTTCGTGGCCCCCTCAGAAGTTGCGGATTATTGTAGCCTGAGCAGTTCTGTGGAGGATTTGTTTCTCGTGCCTAGTTGACCAATTTTATATGCGCTTCGGCTGTCATTTAGCGTCACGTTGGCCCAAGTTCATCTGGGGTAAAGCCTTTCGAAACTGTTTGCGCCAAATTTTATCAAAAGCATTCATGAGTCTATTTTGGGTTCTTCCGTTTTCTTCAGGAACCAGTTCGGGGCTCCTGAAAGTCATACGTTCAGCACTGGCCGTGAAACGTCATCCCGGTGATCAAACCGTCGTCGCCATTTGGTTAGAGCTGTTATCACCTGCATTTCAACTTTCGAAGATGTGAACCTTTGCTTATCTGGATCATCACCTCAGTGCAGACGGGGCTCAAAGGAGCTAAGATCAGGTTTCGTCTTCCTTTCTTTTAATTAAAATTATACAAGATGCGATCAGTGAACCAGTGTTAGAGGCTACTAATTCGGACGTCGGACTTTCCAACTACGGCGTCTAGGTTAATTGCGACCGCATTTAATTTTAAACTGTTAGGACTGTTGTGTAAACCTTTTATTTGAAATTTGTATTACTGATTAACTTTAGATGGGTCAATAATTATTTGAAGTTCGGACTAATAATTACTCGCAATTTGTACTACTAATTAGCTGACATTTGCACTGAATTCTACCCAATTAGAAACTATTAAGTGCGTGATTTCAGCTTTTCTTTCAGGAAATTGTGTATTACTTGGGTTTACGAACCCTCAGTTGAATGCCTAGATACACTTGTTGTTAATTGGTAAAGATTCGTTGGTGCCCTTTGGGCTTTTAATCATTTCTTAGTACTTAAAGAACGGCATGCAGTCTTCCTGACTAGCCTGCCGGCAACTGTATCCAAGTAGTCATAAAGTTTGTTTTGTTTTGAGAGAATTAGCCGACGAATCGATTTGATGCTAACAGTGTATTTATTGGCGTAGATATGTAAAATTTACTCATTGTTTAGCACCTTCCTGTCAAATTGTACTTGATTTAGTTGTTCAGTACTGATTTTTTTTAAAACGTCATAATTTTTGTAGTAGTTACATTATGAAATATTCCTATTTAAAATGTTGACAAAACTGCATGCTTGCACCTCATTTAATAATATTGTTCCAAGACTCTGTGTACAGATGTTCTAAGTAACAATAACCGAATTTTCGGAATTTTCACAGCAAAGCTGAAGTATTGCAAGATATTGTGTAACGGCCATATTTAATTTTGGCATTTGCGGCTTAGATTATTCTTGCAAATGCATGCCTATTCCTTTTCATTACTAACTCAATGGAATTTTGGAGAGTACAGGTGGCTTTCCTCTGTAATTTTCAAAAACAATGCGATACTTGGAAGTGTTTCCGGCTTTCTGTAGCCGTGGTGCAATGACTTTCCTCAACGATGCAGACCGTGCAATTCCAATTTTAATTACACCTGAGCGTGAGCCGTTATCAGACTTAAGGAAAGCGTTTTTTCTTTTGGTTTAGTATGCTAATTTTTTGCGGTTCGCTTCGCTACATTCGTTGGTGCTGAATTTGTCCTGGAACATTTTATCTGTCACATGAAAGCTATTTCGCAGAAGCCAAAGAATTTCTTACATCTGAGAAGATCCAGCATCCAGAGTTCCGACTAGCTTTCTGTTTCCTTCCCAGCCACGCCGTTACTGCCCTAGGAAACCCGATGACTATGATATAGTTTTATATCAGGTGACCCGTTTCAAATCCGAACATAGCAAAAGCATGGCATATCAAAAGGTTACTAGAATTGCTATGTTCGATTTTGAAACCGGTCATCCGGTATAAGATTTTGCAGCGCAAGGAACCTTTACATTTATATCACAATTTCACAAAACGGTCTGTAATGTTACTTTAAGATATGCAGATCGATACATAGTATCTCAGCCCAAAACTGCTAAATTTGAAACTTATTTTGAGTGTAACGGCCCGAAACTTGAAATACTTATTTAGAAATATTTTGTAAACTCAATGTTTGTCGATTTAAGATAGCATTAAGAGCTTCTCTGTGCAGTGAATAACATTTATCATCATTATTATAATGTTTTATTAATGTTCTCCATTAATGTACTCTAAGGGGATAGTAAAAATTGTTTTTATTTTAAATATGTTGTGTAGACTAATAATACAATATAATTTTAAGTTTGGAAGTATACAATTTTTCTTGCATATTTTCTAAATTTCTTTATTATTACTATTATTTTGGCTGCGAATTATGAGTTGCGGGTAAGATAGTACCAAGGGACGTTCTTTCTAGTGCTTACGACAGAGAGTGAAAGGCATTTAAATATTATTTTGATAGTACATACTAGGTTTTTTAAAATCCTATCGCCAGACTTTCATTCTATTTCTGAAACTAGAATTAGTCTTTAGTTAGCGCATCAAAGGCTGCATGTCAAATACGATTATTTTTTCGCTGATTCATACCTGCGCAGTCCCAGAAACTATTTTATGATAATGATCCTAATACTATTAAACGCGAAATTCACTTTTGAGCCAACATTTAACAACATCCTTTCAATATTTAACTTTGTTTATTGTATTTCGCTTTCGTCCCGAACGTAGCTGTTGCATAATTTAGTAACGTTTAACTTCCTGGGTCGTTTTGCATATAGCGACCCAATTTAACATTCGTGTGTCCACTTCGAACTAATTGTACCAATTGCGTTGACTTTATTTGGTGGTCACTTTTTGCTTGAGGGCGCTAAAGTACTATTTACTATTGCATAAAATGGATAAAAATCTGCAATTCAAAGCTAGAAAAAAGAATAACTACAACACCATCTCAATTAAAGAAACCACGTATTACAATGTTTATGCAATATTTTCACGTTCACTGAGGAGCAAAGTAGAAAATTTTTTCGTAATGTAAGTTACACCCTGTGTATAAAATTGAGACACTAAATATGATAGTATATGAAGTATATGAAGACATTGAAGGTGCGCTGAGTTTTGTACTTCTGCATACTAAGTTCCAAAAAAAAATTATAACTTTAATGGTGCGGCTTAGAATCTTCTGAGCAGCTAAAGACTGCTGATTAAGCAGAAAATCTTTGCACACAACAAATAATATTCGTAATCATGCTATTGCGATTGAAGGTCTTCGGCTGATAGTAAAACTGTTAAGTTTACCGGTTTTCCAAAAGGTTTAACCATTACAAACGAGTAGTTGTGTATAAAGCTGCCTGTGAATAAATATCCAGAATACCTGCAACCAAGCGTTATTTGGAATTGTTTTGATTGAAGTAATCAGTCTCTAAGGTATATAGTACTCAGCATACCTCAACCATTCCCATACCGAGGAAACAAGAAGGATAAATTGTTACGGCATCATGTAACACTGGAGAGTAAAAGATAAAATGTTGAACGAAGACAACCTACATGTTCACACACACAACTTAGAACAGTTCCTCTTCAGAGAGAGCTGGGACGGTCACAATTTTGTATTGATAATTTAGTTAAAACATGGAGAGATAGTAACATGCAACTATATTCATTTTTAATGGAGAGCGTAGAGAAGAATGAATCTTCTTCTTCTTTAACAGCCCTTTCTTATCCACTCCTGGATGTAGGCGTCCCCTCTCTGTTTCCACTCCTTCTTATCTTGTGCCACACGTTGCCAGTTTTTTCCAGCTCTTTCTGTGATGTCGTCAGTCCATCGTCTTTGTGGTCGTTCTATACTGCGTTTGTGTAGCTTTGCTTTCCACTACAAAATATGTTTTGTCCATCGTGTCGTCTCCTGTCTTGCCACATGTCCTGCCCAGCTCCATTTTAACCTCGCTATTCTTTCTATGACGTCTTCACACAAAGTGTGAAGAATGAATGGACACAGGGTATTCTACGGTACTAAGACAAAGCAATTCTACCATGAAAGTAATTCAGAATGGATGAATGGAGATATTTGACCTATCGCCCATTATTCCTTTTTTACTGACCTAGCACTACGCTAGTTTTTGTTTAGCTCTTAAAAGAGAAAGTGGAGAAATATTTTTAAGACGTTAGTGAGCCGTTTAAAGCCGTGCAAGAAACGATGTGATGCATTTCAGTCCAAAAAAACTGTATAAAGAGACCAGGTACAATAAATACTGTCCAACCCCCTTATTAGACAAATAAATTTTACATACCTTGACGACTTCTTCCCCTTTTCGTATAATGAGACCGAGTCTTGGCTGTCGGCGTTCGAGGCGAGCGAGCTTTGGCTCTCCGCCCTGGAAATGGGGGCCGATTCCGAGTCAGAATGGTGCCTGGAGTTCCTTCCGGAGTCGGTGGCGTTCAGGAGAGCTGCGCTCTCGTCTTCGCTTCCTCCGTCCTTCGGCGGCCTTTGCTTGCCCAGTTTCATTAAATTCTTCACGTTCCTGAACGCCGAGCTCCGCTTCCGCTCGCTCTTCTCCGGCGAGGGCGACGTGGCGGTGTTCAAGGAGATGGCTCGCTGCAGCAGCGACCTGCGGGCGCTCTTTTCATTACTCTGGTAGCTTTCCTGGCGGCCCGACGACAGGCTTCGTTCCAGGTTGGCTATGTTTTGCTCGATGTCGATTAGCATTTGTTGGTCGTCGTCGAGGATGTCGTAGGCTTGGCTACCGGCGAACGACGCCGTCGACTCGTCCGGCATCGTGTAAAGGACCTCGAATTCCACTGTGGCCTGGAAAGGGAAACACAATAAGTTAAATATGTTAATAGGTTGTACTTCTTGGTAACGCGAATTATGTAGACACAACAGTCGCAGTAAAATATATGTGAAAAGCCAGCTAGATCCTGAGCAGGATGGGGTAGATCGCTCAAAATCGCCACTAGTTCGCGACGTTCTGAACCGGAAGACCTAAAGTTGTTGGTGTAAATCTCCAAACTACCTAACAGTCTCAACACATTCAAAAGTCAAGAAAACCTTTGGTCCTCTAGCTACTTCAATCAAGCTTAGTATGCCCGTCTATCGTTTTTGATGTATTATCACAGCGACGTCAAAAGTTTCTCATCACGGAGGGTGGAATGGTTGAAAAAACTAATAATTAGCTGAAATGTATATATAAATAGTTGATACATAAAGAAAGTATTATTAAGAAAGGGAAGCTGGCATGTACCTGTCCAATAGATGCAAAGGAAAATACAATGGTTTTGGCAAATTATACAGGTGTACGTATATCGTCCTCAATAAGAGAAAGAAAGTCTGTACGGGTATACAATAAAAACTGTGATATAGGCGCACTAGAGCTACAAAAAGCTGTTAGGACTTCCCCAGCCTTTACGGCCGTGTTTAGGCCTTCCCTTGCCCTTTCCCGCATTTGAATCTTTAGAATAGTACTCTCCCGCCTTTGTTGGTCTTTGCTTGATAACGCTTAATGCAAACCTACGTGTCTAGCGACATCTTTTGAGCCCAGTTCCCTTAAATTACAGAATTTTGAAGAACATTTGAAAGCAGAAAGTGTATAGACAATCTTCTGAGTAAATTTGCTTGAGGTAATTAGTCTTTTCAGTTTGCATATTAACTAGTTACAATACGTTTGAAAGCCGCTGGCTTGAAAGACATAGTCACATTCTAAATGGATATTTAAATGTCTACAATTACGCTTATAAGCCCGAATATTAACTAAGGGGTAAATCAATTTTATAGCATAGCTTTAAAATACTTGCTGTCATTCGTTTTCGTCTTATTTATGGATTCATTCTAAGCACAGAATCAGCTGCAAGTTCTCACGGTTGATGAAGTTCTCAGCTATTGGTTTAGCTTAGTGAGCTGCCTTTTCAAGATGTACACTTTTAAGGTTATGTGCTTACGGGCTATATAAAGTCATTACCTAATGCTTAATGTTTTATGATATTTAATTGTGATAATGTCTACACTGATAGAATAACGTAAATCATTGAAAAGTTGACTTATTACTTCCCTCGTCTAAAAGACGGAAAAAATCACCTTCCAAGATTTCTTCAGATCTTTACGTTTCAGGGTCCCTAGATGACGAACGACATGCTTTCTCAATTCCGTCTGTCTGTCTGTCCGTCTACCTGTTGCAAGCATAACTCAAAACGTAATTGTTGGAGGAAGACGATATTTTGCTTGCAGTTTATGTCTACTTCGCATAAAACAGAAAACATTCCCATAAATCTATACAAGGTGTTGGAGCTTCCAGGCATGCACCCTAGTAAGGGAGGGGTGAGCGCGGCAGGGCGGCTCCAGGTAGTTTTAAGTAAGAAGTAGTCGTTAAGTAACTGTACATAGTTAAAGACGGTCTCGTACCAGTTCGCAGCACATCAGCTGAGAAACATAGCCCAAATCAACGGCACATCGGCTGTAAAGGGTTAATAAAGTTTCTGTAATATACTGGTGCTTTTTTTATTTACGTTATCGAATAACAAACATTAACATTTGGTCCTTCGACCCGGATCACCGGTAAATTAATTTAAAAAGTGTGTTCGTTCGTCGAAATTCCTGGAAATCGAGCTCCATCAGCCGCACAACAGCAGCACCAACGAGGGACGTTTTCCTATTGCACATCAGCAGCTTCAAGACGACGACTCCGATCAAATTCTCTGCATATCAGCAGCATCAAGGCCAATTACATCAACTACACATCAGTAGAAAAACGGAGGGCATTAGGTCAAACAGGTCAGTGATCCTTTCCATAACTCTATTTCACCCGTCCTATCATCGGAGAGTGTATATCTTTGTCGCTGTGCAGTCTATTCTAATATTTAATTGAAATGGCGGCGGAATTAGGAACCTTGATTCACAAACGGGGTCATGTTAAGGCTAGATTGACAAAAATAGCAAATTTTGTAGGTAATTTTGAACAAGGGGATAATGTTAATCAGTTGAAGGTACGACTTCCCATGTTAAAGGAGATTAACGATCAGTTTAATAGCTTGCAAATGGAAATCTTAATGATTAATCCAGATTTGTCAGAAAATGATGATCAGGATAACTTTGACACGCTGTACTTTAATACAGTATGCGCAATTCAATCAATTTTGGAAGATCATACCGGTTCTGCGTCACAGAGAGTTCCTGCAGAAAATTCGCGTGAATCGCAATTTAATATCAAATTACCAATTCTAAATTTGCCCGAATTCTCCGGAAGGTATTCAAATTGGAGAGCTTTTTATGACACCTTTAAATCGCTAATCCACGATAACCACAAATTAAATGATTGTGAACGTTTTCACTATTTAAAATCCTGCCTTAAGCAAGAACCTCTGCATGCAGTTGATGCATTGCCTGTATCACAAGCTAATTATACCTCTGCTTGGGAAATTCTAAAACGAAGGTATGAAAATAAAAGGTTAATCATACAAGAACATGTTCAGTCTATATTAAAATTGTCAGTTATTTCTAGACCATCTCATACTTTGCTGCGCCAATTGGTAGACAAGGTAAACTCAAACATGGCAGCATTAAAGGTTCTAAATTTACCTGTTGATTCTTGGGATGCACTTATTGTTCCAATTTTGAGCGAAAAATTAGATTATACCACTAACAAAGAGTGGCAATCGTGTCTAAATAGCGAGATTCCAACTTTAAAGGAATTTATAACATTTTTAGACAAACGATGCGAAGTACTCGAATCGTTAAGCTCTTTAACAAGGCCACATCAGGCGAATCCATCAAACAAAGTAAGCTTAAGGGAAAAACCACCTCGTCATGCTTCATACTTGAATATCAACAAACCGTCGTGCTTTCAATGTAAACGCAATTCGCACAACATATATCAGTGTTTAGAATTTTTAAAATTAAGTGTTCCCGATCGCCTTAAGCAAGTCGAGAAATTCGATTTATGCTCAAACTGTCTCAGAAATAATCATAAAACAAATGATTGCAGATCGACCTTAAAGTGCCGCGAATGCAAACAAAGACATAATAGTTTATTACATGTAGTTCAAAATGTTACAACGTTAGCAGAGGTTAGCAGTGCCTCTCAATTGAATGAATCTGAAATAGTGCCATCAACATCAATGATATGTTCAAACAAGGACATTAATACGACTGTATTGCTATCAACCGCTTTAGTCAATGTCAGTGATAGCAAAGGAAACTTGCACGAAGCTAGGGCGCTTTTAGATGTAGGTTCTCAAAGTAATCTCATAACTGAGAACTTAGCAAAAAAATTATCTCTGAATCAAGTGAACACAAATATTACAATTGCGGGTATTAATCAAGGTCTCAGTTACGTCAAAAAAGTGGTAGAAGTCTCTGTCAAGTCCCGTCATAATAATTTCACTGCAGAAGTGCAATGTCTTATAGTGCCGCAAATTGCACAAGATATTCCGTCGCGATCATTCAGCAGGGCCATGGTTCAAATCCCCGTAAATCTCAATATTGCTGATCCATATTTTAACCAAGCAGGCCCCATAGATTTATTGCTAGGTGCCGGGCTATTTTGGGAAGTTCTTTGTGTGGGCCAAATACGAACGAACAACCATCAACCCTTCTTACAGAAATCGCATTTTGGATGGCTAATCGGGGGCTCAATAGAATTTGCTTTAAGTACCACAAGAACGTCGTGCAACCTGAGTACCGCAAGCAGATTAGAAAATAGCTTAACTAAATTCTGGGAACTGGAACAATACTCATGTCAAAGACACTTGTCTGCTGAAGAAATAAATGTGGAAAACCACTTTAGGAGCACTTTTCATCGGGATGTAAATGGTCGGTTTGTAGTAAGACTTCCGTTTAAAAACGATAAGCTGGCCTTGGGCGCGTCTTACCAAAATGCGTTAAAGCGATTTTATAATTTAGAGCATAAGTTAAACTGTAAGCCAGAAATAAAGCAGCAATATATGGATTTTATGACGGAATACAAGCATTTAAATCACATGGAATTGGTTCCGGAACATCAATTAAACGTGCCGAGTTGCTATCTTCCTCATCACGCGGTGTTTAAAGAATCTAGTTCAACCACCAGGCTAAGAGTGGTCTTTGACATGTCGGCGAGGACTAGCAACGGGTCGAGTTTAAACGACAATTTAATGTGTGGACCAGTGATTCAACAAGATTTATTTTCAATTTTGACGCGATTCAGGACCTTTCAATATGCGTTAACGGGCGACATAGCAAAAATGTATCGCCAAATACAAATTCATCCGCAGCAGGCTGATTATCAAAGAATATTATGGCGAAATAATTCTAATGAACCCCTTCAAACATACAGGTTGCTTACACTTACATATGGTACGAAACCAGCCAGTTACATCGCAACTCGATGTTTGCAAGAACTAGCTTTACAAAATCAAGTTAATTATCCTCTAAGCAGTAAAGTTATGGGTCGCGATTTTTATATGGACGATCTCATTACGGGCGGGAATGAATTAAATGCGCTAATAACGCTAAAGGATGAAATAATTGACATTTTGGCACAAGGGGGGTTCGAATTGCGTAAGTTTGCTTCGAATGAAAAACAAATCCTTTCGGGAAGTAGTGGTATAAGGCCAGATAGTGTAATTAATTTAGATAAGAATGGAGAAACTAAGACGCTAGGATTAATTTGGAATTGTGATGGTGATTTTCTAAAATACGAAATTAAAACACACACACTATGTAGTAAAATTACTAAACGTTCGATTTTATCCGCGATAGCTCAGATTTTTGATCCTTTAGGTCTTATAGCACCAGTATCGATGAAAGCAAAGATTATAATGCAAAAATTATGGTTATTGAAAATAGCTTGGGATGAGAGCGTACCCATGGATATTCATTCGACGTGGACTGAATTTTTAAGTCAACTGTCTTATTTAAACGATTTACAAATCAATCGTAAAGTAGTGTCGTGTTTTCCTTTCAAATCAATAGAAATCCACGGCTTTTGCGATGCCTCAAAATTAGGTTTCGGAGCTGCGATATATATTAAGACAATAGGCACTAATAATGAACATAGTTCTCAATTATTGTGTGCCAAAAGTAGGGTTGCGCCGCTGAAAACAGTCACAATACCGCGGCTAGAGCTATGCGCTGCTTTATTGTTAGCTAAATTAATGGATAGCGTTAAGAAAACGCTTAATTTAGACATTAAAAGGGAATATTGTTGGACTGATTCGACTATTGTATTAGCGTGGTTAGCGACAGAACCTAATACGTTAAATACTTTCGTCGCAAATAGGGTGTCTGAAATTCAGTCATTATCTCAAATAGAAAATTGGAGCCATATAAGGTCGCGGGATAACCCTGCAGATGTTGTTAGTAGGGGTCTGCTACCTAGAGAATTAATCACCGATCGAACGTGGTTCTTTGGTCCGACGTGGTTGAATCAAGAATACCAACAACCAACTTTAGAGATAGGGAATGTTGAGATTATAGAGAAACGCAAGAAGGTTATAGCCTTTACAACAATGAATGTAGAGACGCAGTTCATTGACAAATTTTCATCTTTTTCCAAGCTACAGCGCGTGATAGCCTACTGTTTTAGATTTATTCAAAATTGCAAAAACAAGACAGATGCAAAATCAGGGCCGCTGGCATCTAATGAACTGCAAAAGGCTACGTTTGCTTTAGTTCGCATTGTACAACAGCAGGCATTTGCAGCTGAGAGATGGCAATTAAATAAAAACGAGGTAGTGGACAAATGTAGCCCATTAGCTTCTTTAAATCCCTTTGTAGGCGACGATGACTTAATAAGGGTAGGTGGTCGACTAAGAAATGCAGCTATATCTAATGATGTAAAGCATCCCATAGTTCTGCCTAAAAATCATCACTTGACCAGATTGCTTATTATCAGTGAACATGAGCGTCAATTGCATGCAGGGGCGCAAGCTACATTAGCGGCATTAAGGCAGACATATTGGATTATAGCGGCAAAAGGTGTCCTAAGGCAAATCATTCATAAATGTATGAGATGTTTTCATGCAAAGCCCCGTACTATTGTGCAGAAAATGGGTGATCTTCCCAAAGATCGGTTGCAATTAACACGTCCTTTTTTAATATCAGGAGTTGATTACGCAGGACCCATTTTGGCCAAACAGGGTCGCGGACGCGGTAAAAGAACCATAAAGGTTTACATTGCGTTATTTGTATGTTTTGCCACTAAGGCAGTTCATTTGGAGGTACTGAGCGATTTAACATCAGCATCGTTTTTAAGTGCGCTTAAACGATTTATCGCAAGACGTGGTCATATATCACGCATATATTCAGATAATGCGTCTACCTTCATAGGAGCCAAACGCGAATTGGCTGATTTGGCCCAATTTCTTAAAAATTCTAACTTTCAAAATGAATTGATAAGCACATTAGCTGCTAAAAATATCGAGTGGAAATTCATAGCACCTCGTGCGCCGAACATGGGGGGTTTATGGGAATCAAATGTTAAGGCGATGAAATATCACTTGAAAAGGGTTATAGGTAACGCGCTATTAACATACGAAGAATTATACACTCTCCTTACCCAAATCGAAGCCTGTCTAAATTCCCGACCCCTCACCCCGCTGACCTCTGATCCTAATGACTTGGCCGCACTGACTCCTGGTCATTTCTTGATCGGGGAACCGTTGATGACAATGGTGGAACCCGATACAACCCATTGAAAATTAAATTGCCTTTCACGGTGGCAAAGAGTGGAGCAACTTCGGCAACATTTTTGGAAAAGGTGGCATAGAGAATATCTGCTTCAACTGCAACAGCGTTCCAAGTGGCGACAAAGGGCGCTCGAAGATATTCGTATAGGAAGAATGGTCATCGTGGCAGAGGACAACGTACCACCTCAACAGTGGCTCTTGGGGAGAATAATTGAGCTTCATCCAGGGGCTGACCAATTAGTGAGAGTGGTAACGGTAAAAACAGTGCGCGGAGTGTTGCAAAGGCATTTAAACAAATTGTGCTTTTTGCCTCTAAATGAGTGAACATAAACGATTTATGTATTAGTAATAGGGGTATATATTGTTTAATTGTAAGAATCATTGTATATTGTGCTTTAGGTGTAGGAATTGTTTTATACAGTCTTTATTACGTTATTGTACATAATATTATTAATTCTTCTTGTTTCGAAGCCTAAAGGACTTCAAAGGGGGCGGTATGTTGGAGCCTCCAGGCATGCACCCTAGTAAGGGAGGGGTGAGCGCGGCAGGGCGGCTCCAGGTAGTTTTAAGTAAGAAGTAGTCGTTAAGTAACTGTACATAGTTAAAAACGGTCTCGTACCAGTTCGCAGCACATCAGCTGAGAAACATAGCCCAAATCAACGGCACATCGGCTGTAAAGGGTTAATAAAGTTTCTGTAATATACTGGTGCTTTTTTATTTACGTTATCGAATAACAAACACTAACAGACACATGGGATTGACGTCATATGTTGCCGAGAGTATATTGCATGCTCTACATGAAAATAGAATCCTCACATAACTAATAAACTCTAAATACCTGGCTATAAATCCTAAATACAATTTCTAAGATCCGTTGTTACAGTTCTGTTATTTTTCTTTCAAATTCTGAATACTGTTTGATTTGGTAGTTTTCAAGGTTCTCACTTTTGATGGTTTATTCTTCCTCTGGCACACTTTCTGAAAGAACTTGCGTGATTATAACTTATAAATACCAATCAGTCTTATATTGTTGATGTTCTGGTTAATTTTGTGCAAACAGAAAGTGTACTAGAATCGATTTAATTGATCTCTGAACACCTGGAACGTTATGAAAATTAATTTTCAGTAGTAATGGAAAGTTCCTGCCGTAATTTTTATTTTGTACGCCTCATTACTTACCTATTCCCACTTACAACAAGTATAAAATCAACTAATTTTCTTTGAAAGAACTTTGATTACGTTAAGCACGGTAAGATGAAAAACATATCCGGTAATATCGGAATTGAAGGGAAATTTCTACTGGAAAAAATGCTATGATAATGCTATTCCTGTGTCGATGTACAATCACTTGAACAACAAATTAGAAAAATTTTGCTCACTAAATGATATTACTTCGTGGAAGAATTCCTTAGCGATAAGTCTGGAATATTGTAAGTGTAGGGAGCCTATGTTTGTTTGCTTATTTTTGTAATAATATGACTATTTTCATACTGTGTACATGAACAACACTCTGATGAAATGTAATAAATTATTATTATTAGATACTATTATCGGGCTACCTTCGTGGTTTCCAAGATTTATTGGGTAGAAATCTTGATGTATATTTAAAGGATATTGACGAGGCGGACCAAAGCCAATACCTTTCTATTGCTCATTAAGGAATTTTCTAACTATTGAACAAGAATTCATCTATTAATTATGACGCTTTTCTGTAGTTAAATATAAATGTTTTTTCTATTGCATCATGTCATATGCTACTTACTTCTCTTACTTCCCTCGTACCATAATCGTGGCTTCGGTATCCAATTTTTAAAACTGTGGGCCGCCTATGAGTCGCCAGATGTGAGGATTGAACCCCTTACCTTTTGCACCGCAGCCAAGTTCCCTTACTACTTAACCACGCTGGCGCTTACTGTTTAGTATATACTTACTGTAAAAAATATGTTTGAAGCGTAGTAACGAAACAGAAGGCATAACATTTTTGCTAATGGTTTTCTTTATCTCAAAGTTGTTGAAATATTTTTTCAATCGATCTTGATTTTCTTTTTTGAAGAACCATCTCTAGTCTCGGCAACAGGTTCGTGTTATTTCTACCTGCAAGATCTGTTCTACGAACCTCTGGCAGTCGGCGGTGCTTCACCCTGCGTTTTTTGGTTAGCATACGAAAGTCCCGATGGCACCAAATGCAAAATTACTGGTATCATTATGAAAAATCCTGCTTTCTGTATTATAGCCGTGAAAGCAAGAATGGCTAATGGCCGCAAAACACCGCCCGTTGGCAATTATTTCCGAATTAGTGTAGATTTTGGGGCTCCAATACTACTTTTAACCTCGTAAGCGCCGGATTGGCAGCCCGCTTTATCATTTTAATTGAAATTCGGTGGCTGCTGGCGACCCAGGTAAGGCCCAGGACAACCACCTGTATGAGGCTTCGGCGGAAAAAAATTTATATAAGCTGCTGCGGAGGAAGTCTAACGAGTTCGAGGAGGACATACCAGGCATTCTCGGGGACGGCAACCCAATTCATCATTGCGAGTCCGCAGGGGCTTCAGCATCCCACCGTTTATTGTCTTCGTGATTAGATTCCGACTAATAATGCGTAGCCCCGTGGATTTTTATTCGATTGGATCATCCTGTAGAGTTGCGGTTATGATTTAATTGAGAATTGGCTAGGCCTCGCATTTCGCATTGCTAGAAAGTAATGCAGTTTAATGATTAACCCCGTAGTACCATGGGGGTCGCTGCTTGAGACCCAACCAACACTTTGCTATGTATATTTGAAAATTGACGTTTTTTGGGTAAAGTGTTTTTCTGAACAGAGAGCCAAAAACGCTGTAGTAAAACATATTTTGCGAATAGACCATCAATAAGCAAATACACTAATCGCAGCTGGCTGCCATGTAGGACACGCGCGTGCGTTTCGGTGTAATTTGCCCGCTCACGGCAGAAGTAAACGTTAAAACGTTAAACACCCAAGCAAAATTCTTATTCGTTGTTACTCCCCTACTCCCATACAACCACAGAATTAGGTACTGTATGGTGCAACTTAAATTGAAACCTTTGGCGCAAAACGGAATAAGGAATACTCGAGGAGCAGTGGTCACGTAGACAAAAGAATAAGATTCTTTAAAGCAGATTGATTACACGTTAACGTATTTTTCTAAACGTATATGTACCTATAACTTTTGCACGTTTCATCCCTATTTTCGAGATATAACCGAAATATGTAAATATCAACTACCATGAAATGTTTATTGATTATATTAAATTCCACGAAATGAGTTCGACAAGCATCCATTTTAATTTTTATAAAATTTTAACTATGCATTAGTAATGTAATCGAATATCTACTTAATGACTACACTGTTGGATAACCAATATTGCGTCTACAGACTATCTACATTTTTTATATAACTCTCTGGTACTTATAGTTTTCGATTAACAGCTCTTGGACAATGTTTAATTTTTTGAAAATTATTGTGTATTTCTATTTATCTATTTATAATTTATCTAGTGTCATAATTTTGTTCACAACAGACAAAATAATTCGATATGATCCGCAAATACAGACTGACACACTACATTGCATTTCGCATTACCCTCGGCATAAAGCCTTGGGTTTATTCAAATTTAAATCGAATTTTATCCTTATTAACAAAATGTCTCGACAGATTGCTTATTCCCAACTATCAGGACGGCTGGATGTTATTTTGATACACTGTGTACTCAAATCATTTTTGATAATCGCCTAGTTCTTGTCACTTTTCATATATCGAACTTACTAAGTTTCAGAAGCGATTTGTATATAATTTTCCAGTAAAGCCCGAAGCTTCGGCTAACCTAGGATTGTCTAGTCAATCCCCAGGTTGACAATGGTTATATGTTATGGTTAAAGCCCGAAGCATTTCGCACATTGCCCAGGTAATCCTAGATTACCCGAAAGTTCGGGCTTTGACGGTAACATGTTTAAATCAAATTTCGGTTTAGATCGCGTCGTCTTTGTAGCTAAATGCCTAGTACGTAGTAATTTATTACTTTTTTCCTTACACCTTAATAACAATAATACTTACATAAACTTGCCGTTTTCCATACCAATAACTTTCTAAAATTTATAAATTGCCTGCACATAGGTACCTAGAAAATCTTGCTCGATTAAGTTTAGAAATTTATAAACAAAACTCGAGAGAAATCAACTGGGTGGTGGTTATTGTATAGCACATGCTGAAATCGATCTGTAGAATTAACAAGTTTCACATCGTATGTGCATAAATGTAAAATCAAATATTTTTTTCAGAATAATAGCTATTTATGTATGTTACAAGTACGAAATTAAGGACTTTTTTGGACGAGCCGCAGTTTATGGCCAAGCGAGCGGGGCACATAAATAAGGCCAGTCTAAAAGTCCGCTTTCGTAGGGGTTACATACATAATTTTTTATTCTACTTTGGAAGCGTTTTTCTTATTCTTACTTTTAATCGAGGAGGTCGGGAACAGTCGAGGAGGTCATGATCATACCGCAAAATGGGAGTGTCTATTTTGACTTCCACCAATGTAAATGGGTGTTAGTTTTTGTTGCTATAGTTATTACTGCCGAAAAGTAAGTTACTCTTATAAAAAAGTGGACGTTTTGATAGCTTTTCGATGCAGTAGAACAAAGTAGCTATTTATGTTACTAGTACGAAATTAAGGACGCTTTTTGATTGAGCCGTAATTTATGGCCAAGCGAGCGAGGCGCATAAATAAGGCGAGTCTGAAATACCGCTTTCGTACGAGTTACATACATAATCTTTTGTTCCACTGCTTTGGAAGCGTTTTTTCTTATTCTTATTATTAATCGATGAGGTCGGGAAAAGTCCAGGAGGTCATGATTATACTACAAAATGACAATGTGTATTTTGATTTCGATCAATGGAATCACGGCGTTAGCTTTTGTTGCGATGGTTATTGCTGCTGAAAAGTAAAAGTTACTATGTAGTACAAAAAAATGGGTGTTTTCAGCCGCCAAACAGTGTCAAAATTTTCAATGCCGTAGAACAAAAACGCCGAACATTAACGCAATGATCCAACGAAAATATCGGGGGGATACCCATGCTGAAATTGCTATTCATTAATTTTTCATTAAAAAATATTAAATAACAAATCGTATGACTTATGTGTACAAACATATAATTTTATTCCCATATGCCACTCTTTAAATATTGAAATAAACCATACGGTTTTATGTCTTTCTCCAATGGCATGAGGTAGTTTTAAGCCTATAATTTGGGTTAATGTTCGAGGTATAATTACCTCACATCTAGTAAAATATTTCAGTATTGTACGGATCATTTAGTGCCTCCTTTCCCCCCTCTCTGTAGATTTTGTTTAAAAATTGTGTTGTAGAATGTAGAGAGTGAAAAATTATGCATCTATATTTTTGTACTATATTTGCAAAATTAACTTAATTTGTTGTAGAAGTAATCGTAGGTGGATACTATGATATTAGTCTCAGCGTCGTGGGTGGATTTACTCAAATTAAATTATTTTTTATTTTTAAAATTGAATTTTCAATGGGAGTCGAACCGTGCTTCCAGGCAGACACCCATTGGTAGTTAGATGCTTTAACCGCTCACCTTTTGTATTTGCTTATGGCTGCCTTATAAATGCCGCGATGACGACACGGCCGATCGTGGACCCACTGTGCCCGAGCGGTGCCGATGAAAACGTGGCTCACGCAGTGAGGCAGAGACCGAGGCATAACATACGTTTATAATTTTATATATAGGGCTATAATGTTCAGAAATCTTTGACTGACGTTATATACACTGCAATGACCTCTATATCGTTGGTTTCTGGGTTTAGTACAAAGATCCCTGAACAGAATTATATATCTATAGCCTTGCGACCGCTGAAAGTGCTGATCGATATACTGGTCAAACCACTGTTATCTAACACCCCAGTTTAAACAAATGATAAAAATTGTTGCGGCGCCATTTGGAAGCAGCTAACTTAATAATAATATTTATATTGCATGCCAAATTTACATCCCGTTATTTAGCTGGCTCTGATTACACTACTTTTTGATAACATTAGTTGTTTGCTTTGATTGTAAACTGATATATAAATTTATTTAAATCTCTAAAGACGGCTGAGAATTTATTATATAAACATACATTTGATTTGTGCTCTTATCTCTGTGGGAGTACGCGAATTTAGATTTTCACTCTGCAGTCTTCAACATTAGAACATTTTTGTGTAAGTTGTCGAAAAAAGGTTCAATTTTTGGTTAGCAGAATTTAATTAGCACAAAGTATTTAAAGGGAAATCAGGTACAAGGGCGTTAGTTGCCATAAAACTATTTGCATAATGATTTCTGGCCAAGATCTATTTAACAAGCAATTTTGAAACCCATCTAATTATTTGTCCTCGCGTCATATGCCGATGTATAGTACCTATCTCTGTGTAATGTTGTAGATAACGCAACCTTTTGTAGTTACAGGCCCTTGCATTTCCGTTTTAATGCTAAACTGCAAAGGTTCTGAAACGTGGTGCGCCACTAAGCTTCTCCGAGTTCGTTGTTTCCCCATTATTGTTTACGTTTTCAATTATCCTTTGTTTGGGGAAATTTTCGATACACACTCCGTTTAAAATAGCAGCTAGCGAGATGAGTTCTGACAAAGAAAGCAACAAAAATAGTATTGAAACCGCAAGTTTCAGTAACCGAAAATACTCGACTCGAAAGTACAATGAAATGCCAAATATAAAATCGCCATTCTATTATTGGCAGTCAAAAGCGCACTCGCTATTTTCGAACGACGCTGCCAGGAATTTGCCAGAAATATTTTTTTAGTTGACGGAAGTCTCATGTTCGCGAACACGTTGCCCTTGTTCGCTCATCGAACATCGAGATAGCGGTTTTAGGGACACTTCAGATTCTATTGCTGATACTACTCCAATTGCGTTACAAAAAAACATCGGGGAAAGCGGCCTCTTGCGACGCGCGAGAAAGTGATGTGGCTGCGCGTGCAGGAGGAAACAAAGAAAACTAACAACAAAGTGTTTATTGACATATGACGCACTCCACACGCACGGTTCTGTACAAATACCGGCGTGTAAGGCCATTCTCAAAACAGAGCGATGTTTAGATCTGGAGACGTCTCACCATGGGACCTCTGTTCTACGCCAATAGTTTTGTGGTTCTCCCATTCGTGATTCATTCAACGAGCGAATGGCAATTAATGCCTTTTAGATTTAGTATTATAGAAAAATCACCTTTAGAGATCTTTTCAAATCTTCACGTTTCAGGATCCGTCGATAACGAAAAACTCAATTTCATCTGTCTGTCTATCAGGTGTCTGTCTGTCTGTCTGTCTATTGGTGGTATAGCTCAAAAACTATTTGTTGGAGGAAGACATTTTTTATATATACAGGGTGAGCAACCCCTTAAAAAATAAATTCTGTCTATTTTTCCTTTAACTCGAGAACTATTAGTTAAATAAAAGTAATATTGTGCATATAAAGGTGATTCAAAAATGGCGCATTTCCTCTGGAGGGGTTGTTGGGGACTACTAGCGGAGTACGGGAAAAATAACAAAAAAATCTTTACAATCATTCCTCTGAAATATCAACAGCTGAAGATGCATTTTGAAATGAGCTATTTAAATATTTATTAAAGATTCAACGTTTGAATCGAATATTATTATTGTTATTAACCATCCCAATACAAAAAACTGACAGTTTCATCAAACTTACCTAAAATTTTAGTTTTCAAAACTTCAGTTTTTGGTGTTGTTCAAATCGCTCATGTATCAGTAGGCCAACTCCTGCTTGGGCCCTTTCACCTTTGTCCTTTTCGCTGTAAATCATGATGTAGTTTTGATATTTTGTATTTCCTTTTCCCTTTCTTTTTGTTTCTGAGATAAGCAGATATCAATTTTGTGTCTGTTCATCTCCATGATGATTTCCTGGTCTTTATTAGTCCATGATTGAATATTCCAGCATCCTACCTTTATTATTTTCGACTTATTCCGTTGTCTCGCCGTGTCGTTCATCAGTTTGTTCCGTCCTGGTTCCGAGGCTATTATGGTTCTTTGAGCGTTTATTCGTTTTTACGACGGGTAGGCTGTTAACCCGTTCCATCCAACCCTTTTAGTCTCCTCTTACGACAAGCAGGGATACTGTGGGCCTATTCTAACCCCAACCCACAGGGGTTAAAAATATACTAATTCTCAAAAAGACATAAAATGACTATATACAGTAAAAACAGAAAAATTCAGTGTTGATATGAGCTATATTAATTGAGTAATTAAGAAAGTTTGACCAAGTTTATTTAATTAAGCAAAACTTGACCAAGTTTATTTTTGAACCATTTTATAGAGTATTTTCTTAAAAAATGAGAAATAAAGGATTGGGATACTACTACGCTACCTTTTCTTCTCATTTTTGTATTCTTTTACTGATAATCCGTATTTGTTATTATGTTTTTATAGTTATAGATGTCATTGAAAAATTAAAAATATGTACAGCAGGTATCGTTTGTACTTTGTTATATGCGTAGGTCGCTATAAACAAGCACACTATAAATAAAGAAAAACGACGTTTTTCTTCCTTCGTATGAAAAATGCTTTCACAACGTGTTTTCATGACCATAGCAGTCGGTGTCTAAGGTATCTGGTACTCTGCATGCCTAGACCTTGTCCATTAATAAACAAACAAACAAGACCGTAAAATACGCATGATTTCGGTATGTTATCGTCGCGAGGTATGAATGGTCCTCGACCCCGAAAGGTAAAAGAGGCTATAGATCATGAATGATGATGATGATCGTCGTTGACAACAGAGAATAATAGTATGCAAATGTACCTGTGTAACAGTTCAGAAATAACTTTTCAGTCGCAATGTAACGTAACATAACAAAAAGTTATTTATTTTTTCGTTTATTCCGTTCGGAGAAAAATACTACTGAAACCACTATTATTGATAGAAAGAATTAAGTACATATGGATTATTACATTTTAACAAAAAATCCCTTAATTTGGTTGTATACTGTACTTACATAAAAATTCTTGTATATTGAAACAGTCGACTATCCTGCTTCTAAACGCCAAATAATTGTAGTTTTTTCTGCTTTGACAAGGCGAGTTTTTATATTCTCACAGTTCAAGTATACATTAATAACTAAACACAAAATTTGCCCAGGAGCCTTTTGGAATTTATCTTTAAATATGTACCTTAATTCCACCAAATTTTAGACAGGATTTCATAATAACCGATACGTCCAGAACATATTTGATATGGACTCTGACCTGGATCTTGAATTTTCGCCTTTATAACCGATAAGTTGCTATATCCGATATCGTAAATCATAAAACTATCCTTTACTACTTTTCACTATTTCAACCAGGAAGTTATACAATGTACGTATTTAAACACAATTATGGAAAATATGGCAAAGATTATTCTCTTTTGTTTGAATTAATGTTGAATCTGTTTTGTAATTTTTAAAAACCCATTACGTTTTGGAAAACGGTCATTTAAGCAAACAGCTCTACTAAAATATGTATTTAATTCGGTGTGTCATGAGTAAAGTATAAATTAGGCAAGGACAATATATTCATAAGCTATTTAAACTATATTTAATAAATACCGCTTATATCTACCTATGTGAAAAATACAGCATGTCTCACCAACTACCAGATATAGCCAAATTAATATTGGACAATTATTGGGCGAATAACTATATCGTGTAAGCATCTGATTGCTCAGAAATAACAAACTTCAATGAATTTGAAATTCTTTTAATTTCTGATCAATCGCGTACTTCGATATGTACACAGCAGTTGGCCTTTCAAAATTTACTTCCGATACTCAGTGAGACACACTGCAGATAATAGTGTAAACCAAACAAAACATTGAAATCTATTACACCTATATTTTTTTAGAAGCAAATCAGTGTATGCATCAGAATTCGATATTCAAATACAAAGATATATGTAAGTTGCAAATTCAACATTATCGATATATCATATAGGATGCTGCACTCTTTACTATTCGTAGTTTGACCCGAGATGCAGTCAGGGTCATCTTTTGACACACCTTTGTCGGAATTTATGGGGGCTGCCATCGCGCCGATAACTTCCCTATTACCATAAGGGGATCGGTGCCCAAGTTTTAAAATAGCTGCATACCCCAACCCACTGCCATAATTATTACAATATGCTGATTTAGTAGCAGTAAATATTTTTAGTTTTGATTTTATGTTCGCAATGTACAATTTGTTTAGTCTAGTTGGTCATATTGGAGTTTTATTGAAAGACATGCAGTTGCAATTATGTACCTATCAGGCGCGTCGCAAAAGTATGATTAATAAGATCGCAATTGTTGTTGGACGTTGATAGGCTTCGCCGTAATTTCGTTGATAACGAGGAGTATTCATATGTATTCTGCTAGTAATGCCACATGATAATGGGAAAATTATTTTAATCGCGTGGCACCAAATGTACTATTGATATAAATAGCTGTCTGCGTACTGAGAACGCTGAAATAGATTGCCCAAAAGCACTGTGGAACGTCATGGTTTGGGTTAACCACACTACGTAAGCGAATTGAAAAGTTGAAGTCGCAGAAGACCGTTATGTATTTCTATCCTAGTTTAAATTTTTTTTAAACAAAGAACTATATTATACAACACTTATATAAAAATTGTTTTGAATAATAAAGTTACGTCTTGAGGTTTTTTCATCGAATAGTAGTCTTACACCTTTTAATTGAAGTAAAATTATATCGCTAATCAAGGAAATGTTTTGTGTAAATATTAGTATCAATACATTTTATATTTAAATAATAAGTAAACAGGTTTGTCGTATCTATACATATTCAATAAGCAAGATATGTATTACGTGGAAAATTACTAATGCAAATTTAAAATGAAGTTTTTAGTATCTTAATTAATACATATATATTATATCTTTGTACAGAAAATTTGTTTCAAAATTGATAAAGAGTGGTGATGGAACTTCCTAGGTCTACAGTCACACGTCATATAATTATTCAACCACTGTACATGTGAAAAAGGGCCCATTGACTCACACCTACTACTAATACTAGATTGTGATTCTTTACACATCTTGTATTATAAAGATTAAAATGAAGTAAATCTCCTTATAGCAGTATACGTTTGTATATTTGCTCTACTTTACATATTACGTTTCAGTGGAATTCCTACATTCGTATTTCCGAATCTCAAGGAAGCGTTTTTGTTTGAACGTTCATTAATTGTTACAGTTAAAGTTGTAGCTATCCATATTAATGTGTAACTGCAATTCGCAGGTAACTAGGCAACGATACTCGAAATAAAATTACTCTGACGTGTCCCACTTCCAATTTTTCCCAGTTACTAAGACTGGAAATTTGCTGATTCAACTGTAGAGACTTAAATGATTTAAGGAACGCTATCGGACACGACATCTAAAATTCCAATAATTAATTTGTCACGCTCACGATCATTCGTCTGATATAGGAACGTTGGTTTTATACAAAGGAGGGTGCTATGGTTAATGGGGTGTCGCAGGGTTCCTTGTTATGAATAGCAACGGTCGGAAAAAAGTATTGCTACAAGCAGTACCTTACACTTTTTTCCAAGCTATTGCGTTGTGTTAGTCTGGCGACAATGCGTGATTCAACCTGGAATACGATTCCATAGCATTCAATGCTTTTTCTGTACTTGCGAGTGAATGCACAACAAAAACCAACGTAGGATCTAAACACGTGTTGGTTATCAAAGATGTAGGTCGGTTGGAGTTACTTAACTCGACCGGTCGCAAATAGGACATGAATTTCTAGTGGTTATGATCATAATAATAGTGAGCATACGATACGTGCTGGATTGCAGTCGAGCTTAAGGTTGACCACTATACTGAAGTTTTGAATTTTCTGGTGCCACGAAGGCCTCCTGCTTTCCATTTATTGTTCAGCTTCAGGGTTACTTGTGCATTATATGGGTTAAAGCTACTTATTTAAAGCCACATGGATTGCGAAGAGCAGAAGTTGCTAAAATGTCTTGAAATAATTTTATAAAATACGTGACAAGAAAACGTTTATTTTGAGTATTTGACAGATTGGATCAAATCGTAAGTAAAATGTCGATAAATTTAGTTTTTTATATTAATAAATAATGATCTAAATGAGATCGTTTCATTATACCTACAAGTAAATATGGCTGCCAAGGAACATATTCAACATCCTTTCCCATAAATAAAAACTAATGACCCAAAACTATATAAGTACGTAACAGTCTTAAACAACAATGATGAGAGGCAAACGGTACAGCATTCAGCGCTGAAAACTGTTTAAATTTCGAAAAGTGGAGCAAGACCCAGTTAGAAATAAACTGTTTTTATTGAAAGTTGTTCTGTGCAGCAGACAGGGAAAGTCTCGTGTGCTGTAACGATATTCTAGGAGTAAATATTTGATTTTAGTGCCTTTTTGAAGCTAAAAGTAGCCCAACACACTAACCGAATTTAACCAGCCGCTTATTTTGACGGGCGCCGCATTAATTATTCCAAAAATCAAGTCGTTCATGATTTTCAGGCCCTGAAATCGCCGGTGAAAGGCGATGTAATTAATCTTGAAAAATTTGCCTGCATGATTCATTAGCGTGGGGGCACGATTTATTGTCAAATGTGAGCCAGTAGATATTGCAAAAGCCCACATTTTTATTTTTTCATTGGCCAGGAAATAAACTTCGTTACAAAAAATTGAACATTAACAAAGCAGAACCAAGCGCCTTCTTTGCTGATTGTTGTGTAAGAGTTACGAAAGAGGTTCCAATCAATGGGTTAATGTTGAGGTTATTCTTTGACATTTGTAGAATTTGCAAACCGTGGTTATTGCAAAGAGGAACAGCAAGCGTTTATGGTAATGACAACCTGACAACTTGCTTGGGTGGTTTTTTAATTTCAGAATTAACTTTTATGTTGAAAATACTTAGGTTTTTTTAATATTTTTTTTTCGTGGCTTCCACTGTTTTTTTTTGTAGTCTTATGTATGGGAGTTTTTATATATTTTTTTAAAGATAATTGCAGTAGTATTGTGAAATTTAAATTCAAAGAATAGTTATCCGTGCGTATGTTTAATGCAAAAAAGGTAATTATTGATGTGTAAAAAGAAGGAACAAATGGGTGGCCTGCAGTACATATTTAAGAACAAAAGTCTGCCAATATACCAAAAAGTGAAAGTATTCAATCAGTGCATAATTCCAGTAATTACATATGGATAAACCTGGGCGCTTACGAAAAACATCATTAAACAACTTCAAGTTACCTAAAGACTAATGGAGAGACTTATCCTGGGGATTACATTGAAGGACAGAAAGGGGAATAAATGGATAAAAGATATAGCAGGAGTAGGAGACAAGTGGAGATGGGCAGGTCACGTGGCTAGGATGGATGAAACAAAAAAGATTAGTAAACTGGAGGCCTTGTGATGGCAGACGGAGTGTTGAAAGACCAATGATATAATGGTTTGCTAAGCATCTTTTCTACATAGTTTCATCACATTCCAGCTCTTCCTTGGTCTTCTTGTTTTTCTTTCTGTTGCGAGGTTTCCAATTCCAAACATTTCTGTTGTATGTATAAGAAAAAGATACAAGCAGGACCGTGTTTCTACAGTTTTAATTTTTAAGAATCGTAATCCATGCATAATTAAGTAAAAATTGGTAGCTAAGCAAGCATCTACAACAACCGGGTTGAGAAGCCATGATTGAGGTAGCAATTGCTAGGGAATTATTAGAAAAGCACAGTCGAATCTAATCGATAGCAACGTTAATTACAGGCGCGATAGCTTTGAGGGTGAGGAGCACGTGTTACCTAGAAACCTTTGCGTTCCACATCGTCATCAGCAAGCACCAAAGTCATTCGCATTTTCATTTTTAATTCCATCCTTTAATTAACGAACTTCTGAGATAGGTGAGCAATTAATGTGTTTCCTTGTTGGGCAGTCCCAGTTGGCTTATGCTTGGAAATGGCAATTATCGTCCACCCACCGAGCTGTGGTTTCGCAAAACATCTTGTTCACTGGCTTACTTTTAATTTTTGATACGAATTCCAACAGTGTTGTTGCAGGAAATCTAAAGTGCAGAGTGCGCATTACGGGCTTGGGCAAGACTGCTGGAGCAACAATAACATGAAGTTTGTCTTCAGCGATTAATACGGATTTCGTAACCGCTCGTAGTAATTAAGGTACATTTACAAGAGTAGATTATATTTCCCCTGATAAATGTATTCATTAAGTCTGTACGTTAGCGCGCCCCGATATTCTACTAGGACAATAATTAAAAAGAGGATGAATAGACACAATCTCGTTTTGTGCGATAAGTGGGTCAATCTTTAATTCGTTTCGTGCTTTCTGCCTCATATTCCGGACCTGGTAATTGACGTAACAAGAATGATCAGCCGAACACCGTAACATTATTACTTTCACTGTTTCAATAAATGTAAAAATTAGTTTCAATCCGCGTCCACGGTTGGCTTTGCGGAATAAAAATGAACGGAATGAACACAGCGGCCTGCAGATATTTACTTTGCGTAATTATTCATAGATAAAAATCTTTTTGATTTTAACTCAAATCTAAATAATTTAAAATTTATATATTTATTATTTTAGGCTGTTGCTTTGCAAATCGATCTCAAATTCAGTAACGAACAATAATAAGTGTGTTATTCTATTTCTTCTATAACTTTATTTTTTAAATCCACCACCTGTTGCATTAAAAAATCAAACAGTAACTTCTCTTTCTCCAAATATGGCAGCATTCAGAAAAAATCATTTTTGTTGTCAACGTTTTTACTATTACGCGTGCGCATCGCTAAGTTTATATATAAATTATGCCGCGTAAAGTAAGGAATTTACTATTTAGTAAGTACTTCTATGAATTCTGCAATTTAGCACTAAATTTGAGTAATCGCTAGTTAGAGGAAAGACTTTCAAATATATTTCCGCCAGGTAAATTGTATTATTGTACTTTGTTGTCTTGAACATCGACTTACTAGTCTTGAATAAGGATCGACCGATACGGGTTTTTTGGCCGATACCGATATATCGGCCAATACCGATATAATCGAGACCGATACGCCCATATTGGCCGATATATTCACATTGCTCTCTCCCACTACTTTTTGACTACGTACGTGTGCGCCGCTGCTTGCTGGATTCGGGCGGGGCAATCCCCTAAATACGAAGTCATGCTTAGGTTTGTTTATGCAGACGTCTTCTTGTCATTTCGTTTTAATAACGCAGTTTTACACAATCATTTTTACTCGTGACCTATTAGGTAGTATTGTTAACAATTTCTGATGATTTAAGACCTTGAAATGGCATCGCCTGATCAAATGTTTTTGCTGATGGACCGAGCTTTGTGGACTAGTGGTTACCACGTCTGCTTAGCATTCGGGAGATCATGGGTTCGATTCCCGTGGCCGACTGCTTTGATTCGGGTTTTTAGGTGGTATTCCTGAGAACCTTCTCTGAAGCGAATGTCGGGGCAGTACTTCTCCACCTTTCCTGGCGTTTCTTGCATTTTCCACCCATCCTGAAATTCCCGTTATTGGCTGAAGAGGGACGCAAAGTCCCAATAGCAGCCTGCCCCCAGTTGGGGAAATTGAAATAACCCTGAATCTTTACCTTTTTCTGTTTCTTTTTTGCTGATGCAGTGCATTCCAGAAACGAGACAAAGCTGGAAAATATTTCGCTGCATGGTGCAACACACTTGAATTTTAGAGGTACCTATTCAACTGAAAAATCACTTATCTCACATCAAGACACATTAAAAATGTAATAAAAATGTAAAGTTGGAACAAAATAGCTAGACCCGTTTTTGAAACACAAGAATAAACATCATACTTTCGGTTATGCGATTTTCTTCAAAAGCTTGCTGTCGCATTTAGATAGTAATTAAAACTTATTTCAACGCCATACCTCTTTTCCTTTATGAGTTATTCTGTTCACAGACAGACCGACAGACACACAAACACGTTTTTTGAGTTCAGGGGACTCTAAAACGTGAAGATCTGTTGAAAACTCAATTTAACATTTTTGGGGTGAATCCAATACTTCCTTTATCGTAAAAACAAGTAAAATCCGTCTGCAAAACTTAACAGTATGTTATTATCTGAATGATTAGTTGTACGTAAAAAACCTGTATAATTTTTTTGTAGAGAATTTCCTAGCCTTCATTTTTTGTAATAACTAAAAAAGTCATACCACCCATAGAAAGAGAGATATTTGCGAAAAACTTAGTTCTGTGACTTTTGACCTTGAATAACTCAAAACGCAAGCGCGATATCGATGGGGACTTTTGAGACATTATTTGTAATGTCAAAATGAAGGTGTATGCAAAATTTCGGCTCACATGGATTTTTTCGGCAGATGCTGCGGTTTTCCGTCCAATGTAACTGGACTAAAAGAAGACTACCCTAATATAATATTAATTTTTATTAATGATACCTGGATTTACATAAACGGTTCGCCTACTAAACTTGGACTTGCCCCGATCTTCCCAAGAAAATATTTCTAAGGAAATCAGAAAGTGAATGCTTTAGTGTGCTTCATGCTGGATCTTCTGATGGCTTCCTGGAGGGCTGTAGTTTACTTTTAAAATCCAGAAACAACGACAGGGACTACTATAAAACTATTGATAATCAGCTATTTAAAGAGTGGATACAAAAACAATTAGTTCCAGCTGTACCATTTGATGGTTTTAAAAATTTTATCATTTTTAGACAAACCTCCAATTAGTTATTCAAATAAAGCTGCAATGCGCAATTATTTAATAAAGTGTAACGTTCTATTTGAACTTAACATATACAAAAGTTCAATTATGGCAGTTGATTCAACCCATTTTACCAAATTCTTCGAGAAAGTATGAAATTGACACAATTTATTCAACATGGTACCGAACTCTGTAGTTTCGTGGTTAGCACGTCCACTTAGCATTCGGGAGGTCGTGGGTTCGATTCCCGCGACCGTCTGCTCTGGTTCAGGTTTTTAGGTGGTTTTCCTGAGTCAACAGAGTTCTTTCTCTGAGGAAATGCTGGGGTAGTATTTGTCCACCTTTCCTGGCCTTTCTTCTATTCTCCGCGCCCCCTTTTTCTCACTCATCCTATAACTCCCATTCTTGGCTGAAGAGGGACCTTGAAGCTTTACCTTCACCTCAACATAGTATAGATATGTTAAGACTTCCTTCATATCATTGTGAGTACCATTGAATGAGCCTGGGCATTTTGTAAACAATACTACAATAAAAATGTAAACAGTGCCACTGAAGATAAAACAGGGACGCAACCAATATCTATTTTCACTTTCGAAATGTGGTAAAATAGTATTCAGCAGTGTGAAAAACTAAGCTACGACGATTGATATAAATATATGGCAAATTTTAGTATACAAGACATACCGCCCGTTGTAATAAATTTATGTGAAGAGTCAGACACAGATTCTAATTTTGATGTCGATTTCTCAGATGACAATTCAGAGCTTGAGGAGGCGTAATCTAATCTAAAATATTCTTAGTTATTCTAATTTGGCTAAATAAACGTATTGTTTCTTATCCTACCTCTAATTATTTCAACTATTTATTATTATTTCATACCAAAGCGTAGGAGTTTGCATAAACTCTATAATATTTATATAATTTGTAAAAAGTAATATGTCACAATTAGACATTACATGCGGTGAACGCTAACCTCGCTTAAAAAAATCACTAGCAGAGTTGTCGCTAATACTTCAGAGAGATGTTGCGACGTTGGTGGATTAAAAAAAACAGTTTTTATAAAATCATAGCTACCAACTAAACTAAGATTTGTAGTGACAAATACGTATATTAATAAACTTTTTGATATGGCCAATATTTTGATTTTTATATCAGAATTATAGCTTTTGTTTTATTCACTCTGTAATTTTGTCTAACCTTACAATATTTTATTATAGTGTGTAACCTGTGGTATAAGAAGTGCTGCATTAATATTAAATACAAAAAAAAACACACTAGCCTTGAAATTATTGATATATGAAGGTGGTGGTTAAAAACTACAAGGTTTTATTAGATCGAATAACAGTTGACAAGTGTTCATAACTCTGTATTACACAATACGTATGTAATAATATTTTAATGTTTCTAATAATACTACAGCAGTCAAACAAATTTTTGCAAAAAGAAAACAAATTTCGCATTCGGCAAGATTCGAAATATGCTCCCAGAGGGAATTTGGTTTCTAGGCAAACGCTTTAACCGCTCGTCCAAGAATGTCACATAATATGCAGGCTTATGGTTGTATTAGGGAGATCAGGGTGACGACATAAGGAGGTAAATCTGTATGGTGACGATGAAAAGTTGACACAGACAGGTAGGCGGAGGCAACATACGTGTATACATAAGGATTGCTAAGAATTTTTATAAAATTGTATGAAGTTACAATATAGATATTTACTGAATTTTTTTAACATAGTCTGCCACAAAATTATCTTGAGATTATTAAAATTCTTATTAAATAAACGGTGTGTATAATAATAATAATAATAAGTTTATATATTTAGCATTTTTACAATAAATTACATTACTGCAATATGCTGAGGAGTTGTTGAAATGATTATAAATACTCTGAAATTACTGTGAAAATTCATATGGTATACTACAGAATTTCGTGAAAATGTAATTACTACACTATAAAATTTGAAAGTTTGAAACTGTTATTTGGACACTACAATAGTTACTAGAAAACGTGTAGTAGTATAAAATTATTATGAAATTCTATGAAATTATTAACACGAAATGTGTTTGTTACAGATTAGTTATTAATGCAGTAATGTTGCGTTAATCTGAAGTCCAGTGATGAGAATGAATTTCATGGTAATCCAGATTGTCAAATTTCTTCATTTAAGAGTACCGTAATCCGAATTCAAGCGGGTTGGATAATCCAAATCGGGTTTCATTGTTCAAAAATGTTGCAGATTTTGCAATAGTGTTTAAACACAGCGTCAGGCGTTAACGATCAGTGGCGTAAAACAAAAAGAGATGAAATAGAAGATAAGCATAAAAAATTAAAATTTAAACGAAAATCAGTAACTTTTTAATGGATAATTTTTAATTTGCAATGTCAAACGCATAATATGTATAGGTAGGTACACATATTCTATGTCTTTTTTAACAAAATACGCTGTTTCGCTTTATTTTACACATACTGAAGAACACTTGGATCACATTTACTGTTATATCACGCACTTATTTATGATCTCAAACCTTGCAACTGTTTAAACGTCGGAAATATATTCAATACTATCACGTTCGAGACTGAGGTCGATATTTTGATATTTTTACTCTTACTTGTTTTAAATGTAATATATTAAATTTTAAACCTTATTTGTATAATTAAATGTAGGCAGTGAAAAAATGTATGTGAATAAAGAGATTTTATTCATTCGGGAAAATTACTTGTATCATAAATGTTTTAGTACATTAGTGAGATCCCGCTGTTAAGGAATTTTAAAAAAGTGGCAAGTAGCATTTTTGGAAAAGGTATGAAACGTTAATTGGATTTTTCTGTGTTGAATACAATTAAATACGGAAGATTTATTCTGCTATAGAATGCGTCGTCGCCGCCTTCAGTTAATATTCATAATGGTAGCACATTAATGCAATTTTAAAATTTTAAATATTAGGTTGAATGTTTGTTGTATCATTTGTTAAAATATTTCTGGCCAAAACAGTGCCAAGTTATTTTCCTACCTAATTAGTTTCTAAATTCAAATTTTTTACAATTATTTTGTATCATTTGAATAAATTTATAATGGTGACAAATTAATTTTAATTGCATCGTCTGTCATAATGAAGAAAGTAAAAATGACCAACCTAATGTGCATCTGACGTCCCAGCTACCTATATAATAATTAATTATCTACCTACATTATGTTAACACAAAGTCAGAAACATATACAGTTGCTTAGAATGAAACTCTTAAGAAAAAGTTGAACTCTTACGTTTATAGTAATAATTTTGATATTGATTGAGCATATATCTCCTTTGCCGATTTTTTATAGTATTTCTTAGAAATCAGACTTAGTTGCTTTAATCTTTCTTCGATTTTGTTTGTGTGCTAACTATTTTCATAATGGTTGGCATGCAAGCAATACCACCTGAAGAACAAGGCCTTTGTCCACCGGTTTGACGTTAGAGCAGGAAGGCTGGATTGAATTTATTGAGCATCTTATATATTTTTTGAATTAGGTGAGGCTCTATAAATAAATTCAATCATTGACTACTTCAGCGACCTATGGCCTTGTTCTTTAGGTGGTGTTAATGCAACTCAAAAAGAAGGCGTATTATAAATTATTTTTATTGAAGAAATATGTATGATGCATATACAGACGTGAAAGTTATATGTGATTTTTATATTAACTTAATTTTTTGTTAAATAAAAAATATTGATTTTATCTGCAACTTCCTTCCTGCTGTGATACGCCACTGACGGGAAGTTTCGGTATTGGAGCATCGATGACACGGATTTGTAACAGTTTATGCCCACTTAGTTTGCATTTATATAAATAGGTTTGCAGCAGCGGATCTTGCTGCATAAAAAACTAAAATTTCTACTTTCTATATCGGTAAATTCGCTGATATAGTGCCGGCGAGCCGACTTAGCAGCTTTCGGCGACTTACTGGAACAAAATGCAGGAAGTCTTGGGCACTTGGGCAACGTCTCGAAGTAAGGCATCCCACAAATTACCGAATTATGCGATCTCGCCCACACAATGCGCCTCGCGAAGTCGTCGCTGGAAAGATTGTAAAAGGACGCCGCGATTTCCACATATTCTCAGGAAGATGGTGACCTACTGACACCGTTCGACTTATGTCAGCGTGGTGATCATCGCCATGCCTACCACTTCTTGTAGCTGCCGACGCTTTATTTCTATATTTAGACTTTCACACGGTTACAGTAAGCCGACTTTTCAGGTTAGAACACAATACGGACTTGGTATGCATCTAGCGCTGCTCCAAATTGGGCGTCTTTCAGCCGGTGTGGTTTTTAAGTTGGTACCATACCAACGCCTCAAACATGTCAATTCAATTGTAATTGTTAATGTGTTAGAAAGATGACACGCTATGTCAGATGTTTCATCTATTGAAAATTCTCTTTCAAGCCCATTTACAAAAAAATGTTTGGGACTTAGTATTTCTACCATTTTACTGAAACCTTACAAAAACTAATGGGTGTTCAATATTTCCACGGACGACAAAAAACGACAACAAAGTGAAAGTTACTGTCAAATCCGCCGCAGACGGTTTCTGCAGTTGTAAAATCCAGCAGATTGCTGTCCTCTGCAGGTGCTGCGCTGGGGTTCCACCTGCCACTTGCCGACATAATGGGCCCCCACGTCCTTGTTACATGCGAATTAGACACATGGCGACGTCGCAGTTTTCTTTTTAAATCAGGTTTGGTTTGGCCGCTGCGGGTTTGAGGACCGCTGCTCGACGAACTGCAGCTTGCTAGTCAGTGGCGTAACAGCCACCCGCAAGCAGGCGATGCGGGGGACCAACGAGCTTTATTTCATGTACGTTATCTAAACATCGTTTCAGCTGCGTGCTCATACTATTTCCTTAAATTACAGTTGGACTTTGTTAAGGTTCGTAATGTATTACAGTAGCGTCCCAATTATCCGCCCTTAACGGTATCGACAGGTGGCCGGACAAGCGAAAACGTTAAGAGTGCGCGCAGACACCTACAATGGCATTACAACCCATTTCGAGCCTTGGCCTCTTTTACAATGTGCATCAATTCCTTTCTGTTTGTGTTGCGTTGCTCTAATTTCTTCATTTAATTTTTTGACATCGATCTATGACCTTTCTGTTGGTCTTCTTCCTGCAGCTGTCCCTGTGACGATTGCCATTCTCCATGCGTGACCTAGACACCTTAGTTTTTGTGCTTTAATCCATGCTATAACAGTTCTGACCCGGTCTGCATGTTGTCATTCATTGTCTCCATCCTCCCAGGTTTTCATTGTATATGAGGTCATGCATCCTAGCACTTCCCACTCAAAGTTATCGGGTAATTTCTGGTTGTGCAAGCTGATGATCCAGGTTTCGCGGCTAGAACACAGCATAGAGATCTCTATGCTGTGAGTAGAACATACAAGGGACAACCCCTTGTATTAGTATGTTAATTGGAGAAGATGGGCTGGATTACTGCCCATTATTGTACTTTTATTTCTATATCGATGTTAGTTGTTTAATTTATGTAGTACTTCTTATTACGATAATATCTTTACTTTTTTCTTCATTTCCTAAGTATAAAATAACGAAGATCAAAGTGTTGTTACAATAAAATACTAATTTTTGTAAAACACCTGCATAGTGGTAATAATAGCAATTCTTCCAATAGAATGACTCCAACTTTAATAAAATCTCCAAACACGGATCTTCAACCACAGTGATTTTGTAAACAATTTCGGCAGATCATTTTCTAAGTAGAAAATAGCATGAGCAACGTGTTGTTACAATAAAATATAAATTTTTGAAAGAAAACCCTGTGATAGTACTAAATCCAATAAAATAACTCCAACTTTAATAAAAAAATCTCCAAACACTGATTTTGGAAACATTTTCGGCAGATCATTTCCTACGTATGAAATAGCGAAGATCCAAGTGTCACAATAAAATATTAATTTTTAAAAACTAGTAATTGTAGTATAGTAGCTACATCCTCTAATAGATGGTTGAATAGCCGCATGCTCCAAGAACTGGTCAAACGTTCGCGGCGGTCGGCATTCCGACGGGTGGTAGTAAAAATGCAGCCAGCCGTGCCTCGTAGGGCACGTTAAGCCGTCGGTCCCGGTTTTTATTTCAATGACAGTCGATAACTTACATCAGAGGCGCTGAAAACTCCAGGTTTTCTACTACAAGCCATGCGATACAAAAAAATCATATAACAATGCCCTGCAACTTCAAGAAAATTCCCAATCTAAGTGATTTTGCAAATATTTTCCCATGTAAGCATAAAATAACGAAGATCAAGTATTGTTACAATAAAATATAGTTTTCCAAAAACACATGTGATAGTAAGTAGTAGTAGTGCTAGTAATTCATTCAGTAAAATAACTCTAACTTTAATAAAATCTCCAAACAGTGATTTTGGAAACATTTTCGGCAGATCATTTTCTAAGTATATAATAGCTAAGGTGAAAGTATTTTTAGAATAGAATATTATGCTTTAAAAACACCTGTGGTAGTAAGTGCAAACTATCATTCCGGAAAGATAAGATTTTAATTAACGGACGATGTGCACCAAGTGATCTCTTCTTTCACCAATGCACTACTGAATACACAGTACGAAGTTATGTACTATAACCTGCAGTATATGCTCCTATACAGGGTGTTCGGATAGTTTATCCACTTACAGATCTCATCAATACCAACAAAAAAGTCCTAATAAACATGGGTCCGGAAATGCTTTGATTTTGAGACAGTGTTAAAGTTTAAAAAAAAATCCTGAACCTGTTAAGACAAAAACTAAAATGCTTCAATATCTAAAAACCCCTTAGCCGATTTTAGTGCAACTTTGAAGGTTTACTGGTGTTATTAATGATCATGTTTTGGCACACTTAGATTTAAATTATTTATTCCAGTAACGTCAAGATATGTGTACCTATTTTGTAGATAATTTTGAACACTATTAACAACGTTAAAATATTTTCTTTTTTCTACAACTTGTTTATTTACAATTCAATATTATGGAAAATATTTTAATTAGAGTAATTCCACCTATGTGGTGGACTGAGACGCATTTGTTATTGCTGTTTGTCGTTTATAACTGATTATTAAATTACTAAATTATATGGCTTCTAACTTCGTTAGTATTGGAGCTACAAAGTCTGTTAAATTAGCGAACTATACTTCGCTTAACGTACAGATATAGAATTTAAATTAATGGAAGGCGTCTAATCTAGACGCTAAACCTGTTTTACACTTTACAAATTAAGAAACTTGGACGAATTCCAAATAAAATTGAACTATGTACAACCGACATACCAATAGCAATACTCTATCTGTTGGTTATACATAGTATAAATTTTTTTCCGGCGAGTGCGATGGCGAAACCAGTAAAACAATCGAATATCCAGTTTTCACGTTATTTCCAAAAAATCATATTTTTGCAAAACTCGATGTAAAATTTGTCAACCAAAATACTTCAATTTTTTTAATGAAATTCAGAATACTTCAGTTAATTAAAAATAACTATTTTAAAGCCTTTAAAATCAGGTAGCACTGATTGGTGTGAAAACATGTAAAGAAATATACATTTTTGGAAATAACTCAAAAACTGGAGGTTTGATGGTTTTTCTGGTTTCACCATTGTAATCAGCTGAAAAAAATCTACTAGCTAATTTCACTGACTTCTTAGCTCCAATACTAACGGAGTTAACAATGGTGCCCTCTTAATTCTCGCTTAATGCTATAGGGTAAGGATATATTAAATATCTGTTTTATAACAAATTACAACAAACTACACTTTACTTTGGACATTGCGCACTGTAGGAGAGACATAGCTACTTAATTTCATTTTTCGTTGACCGCTTGTTAATTTCAATATTAATGAATTATTTTTCGTAAAAAAGGATGGTTTAATTGACGTTATTAATACACTGTTTTTGAATAATACACTCTTTTTCATTAATTAACTGTTTTTTAAAAAAGGATGGTTTTTGATTAATACACTCTTTTTCATTAATTCACTGTTTTTGTGATTTTGACGTTTTGATGATATTTTGCATGGAGGTTAGTTGTATTAATCAAATTTTTCGCAAAAAAAAATTTTTTTTGCGGTCAACGAAAAAATTTTGTAATCAACTCGTTTGTTAATGGGCAATTAGTAATCTCAACTATTAAAGGCACTCACTCGCTATCGCTCGTTCGTGCATTAAACAGTTTCGATTATTAATCGCCTTGATTAACACACTTGTTGGTTAAATAACTATTAATTTCTTACTTCCATTTAGTCGGTATAACGTCGACAATAATTTTGAAGCGTCATTCTTATGTAAAACCATTAATTGCTTCTTCTGTTGTTAGATTTTCAGTTTATTTTATATATTTTTAAAATCGCTTCGTTCAAAATTTGCTACAGGTTCAACATGTTCACCACATAATACTTTTTAAAGCTTTTGGGTGATTTTAATATTAAAACTACAAATAAATTAAATTTTTATTAAAAGTTTTATTTCACAAATAGTTACCCCAGTGCTACTAGTTTTTATTGCCGCTGCAAGAGGTCGTAAAGCTCTGGATTTTAAGTGGCGTCGTGGGTTGGGAACTGCTGACCGGCAAAAAGTTTCAGCTAGTTTTTATTAGCACTGGAGGATAGTGCAGTTATAGGCAAAGTAGGTTTTAAAAACGCCGAGCGTTTCCTTACTAGCGAATGGGTTCCATAAGTTTGAGCAATTTTGCGCGATAGCGCAATAAAATAATTAATTTCGATTCGCACAGCGCACCAAACATAAAACTGTAGTTTCAAAAGAGTGGTGTAACACTATAAATTATTAAGTTAATTATTTTCACTTAATGTGTAATGTTTCCTGTCGTCGTAACTTCCGCAAATGGCTTATCACCAACTGGTACTGCACCATGGTGTTGGAAAATGCAAGAGCAACTATGCTTAAACGGACATTATAATAAATCGCAAGATGATTCCACATAGCTTATTTTGATTTAGTTCTACGAAACGAGCTTTATGTTCTATATCGATTCCTTGTTCTTTGTAAGGTTTCATTATTCAATAGTAGCAGTGTACTGCGTTCTATAAAAACTAATATGAGGCAGATACGTACTGGTTTTCCATGTTTAACTTTGTTATAAAAGTGTGTAAAATAACTACATCTGTATATGGGTATAATTAATTGCATTATTATTTTCTAAGGAAACTTTAGCAGTTAAATATACAAATGGAGGAGAACTTTCGTCCTTAAGCTAAGGGATAAAAGATAGCCTTTTGTAGCTCCCCATGTGTATATGTTTGTGTATAGTCTTTTTACTCTACCTCATAGACCAATTTTTCATTAGTACAGATTTAAAAATTTGTAAGTGAATATTAATCCGTGGTTTTTCTAAACCTGCAATTATTGTTATGTTCTTTTCTATACGAAACTACTTTCCTGCTTCACAGATCACTTAAATATTTATAATTTTCAAGGGTGAAATGTATTGTTTTCAAGCTTTATGCAGTTTAGTGCAGGTTAATGAAACGAAAATGCATTGTTTGCCGATTGATTTAAAACAGTATTATAATAAAATATTATTACTTAGTAGATTTCAAGACCAAATTTGTTCGTCAGTTTTGTGTCATGAAAGGTTTCATGCTACTTGGACATATTTTATAAAATTGCAGTAAAACGCAGTCACTAAACAACAAAACCGATACTAAACTGAGTTTTCTTTCATCGAGATAATTAAATTATTACACAATCAGGTCATCCGATACTACATGAAGCCTATTAGAGGCTTTCGAATCGATTAAATTTGATTCATGAATATCGATGGTCATCGATTAATTCAGTGTTCTAATGCGCATAATAAATATCAATGGTTGCGACATTACGTTGGGCGAATTTTAAAATATTAAATTCGGCCATTAAAGATATTAAGTGCTACTTAGGTGAATGATTGGACAACAAGCAGAACTTAGTTTTTAAATAACTGCAGTTATAGATATGCCTTTTCGCAATTTTACGAGATGTAAAGGATGAAGGCGGCGCAATTTAATTTAATCATGCAATTAATGTTACAACATTGTTAATTAGTTTGGATGGCCTGGGTGCCAGTGTGGTACCGGTACTGTTGACAACTCCCAATTCAAATTGGCTATATATAGGGCGAGAGAGAAATGGGACCATTAAAAATACATTTTTATTCTGTTTAGGTATTTGTTTTTCTAATTCTGTATAATGGAATGAACTGTTAAATGTTAGCAGGATTTTTAGTGCCGTAATGCTAATGATGTTACTATTAAACGTATATTACATTTTATCGTTTGGATGTAACCGAGCCTTCAAACGTACGAGGAAGTTTTAGGTGATATTTGGAACAAGTATCCGAAGGGTTAGTTAATTGATTCTGGAAAATGTATTCAGTCAAACCTAATTTGAATACAAATGGATTTTTATATCATTGCTCAAGTTTTCTAAGCCACTGTTCTTCCATATAAACCGTGTTTATGAAATACTTTAAGTACAAAGCTATAGTCTTGATTACTTGACATTGCGAGGTCATGTTGGCAGTTTATTGTTATAAATTAAGGATGGTGGATACCAAGTTAGATTTTAGTTTTCAAGTCTGTATGCTCTCCAGTCAAGTTTATTAAAAACCTTTACTAATTTATCAGCCATTGGCTGTATTGAAAATTATTCCATAGTATACAGGGTGATTCGTAAGTATTGTCATCAAATTAAATGGGTCTATACTGACGTCAGTAGAAGTACACCAAAACCTTTATTAGGTACCTAAATCAGATAACAGAGTATTGACCGCTTTTCTCCCACATTTCGTTCAATGGCGAACAAGTAATTCACCAAATGGGATTTAAATTTGTGATTTAAATATCAAAACAACTGTTTTTTGCTTCTGCATTTTATGTTTATAGCAATCCATTCCAGTGACCGTCAATCAGTTTAAGGAATTAAATGTTTAAATTTTTTGTGGATTATTATTAATTTTTGACGTTTGAAGTTGTTCTCTTTGATGCCATCTAACGACGCTTACATTTGATGACCATACTTATGAATCACCCTGTATCTGCACGAGATGGCTTATTTATAACGGCTGTTTGGATAATCATCATGTAAAGATGAGTTTGGCTGTATAGTTTTCTATGTTATACAGGGTGGTGCACGTAACTTGTCCGCTGCTGTAGTTAATTTATGCAACCCAAATTACATATATCATAGCTACTAAAAATAGATAAACATTAAAAATCGTATTAGCAATCATTGTTACCTTACTGATAGACAGATAATCAGCAAACGTCAAATGTGATTGAATTGTTGCATAACTCAGGTACTGCACTGGACAAGTTACGTCCGCCACCGTGTATATTACATTATAATTCGCATAAAAAATAATATAGAGACATACAAAAATAACTTAGGTACTTCCTTTATAATTGCGCCTTATTGGTCTAGCTTTATGTGAAAAACGAAATCGAGGCCGATTCTTAATACCAAGTGATAGAAAGGCAATAGTTTCTAAACAATGCTATCCTCGATGAGATTTTAAGAATTGCCTTTAGTATTGTATAGTGTATAGTAGCTAATTTCCATTGATATTCTAGGAGTTTAGGCGCAATGACTATTTTATATAGGAAGTTCTGTTTGCCCCCAATACATTTTTAGGGTGTAAGTCTTGCGTATTGCGTTTGGGTATTAATTGTATTTTTTATCCAGTAGTATAAATGGATCTTTCCAATTTCCTTATTTTTTTAAAATTTCCTATATATTAATTTAATGCGTGATGTTCACCACATCATCACGTATCATGAATTTGACACGTGACAGCCGGGTGTGAGCGCGAGGATACGGAAGCTCTGACCTTCCGCCTTGCAGGCCAGGCTCCTTCATGGGGTGTTAGTGCCTCACCATTATTATTATTATTATTATATATTAATCTAGCTAAGGACGACATCTCCTTCTTTACTTTGCTGTACACCGTCTCTACGTATATAACATGTATATGTATTTCAGTAGACCACCTTTCATCTGCGTGTCTCAATGAATAATTTGCACATCTTCGTCATTTTGGTCATAGTACCTTTTACAACATTTCTCATTGTGGTCCTTCGTTTAATACTGTTCGTAAGCGCCATGTTTACCATGGCTTTCCTAAGCTACTCTATCTATGTTTCTTGTGCTAGAACGAACATAATGCTGTGGTTACATGTATATATTTTTCTTTAGGAAGAGTGTTATCGTGTTCTATCTTGAAAGTGCTGATTATGTTAACCTTAGCATTTTATTCCTAGGATTTTGCTTTATTTCCTACATGCATTTCACCCCCAAACCCCTTAGTTACATGCATTTTGTGTTTTGCGATTTATTTCCTTTTTTTGTGCTTGGTTGGTCGTCATTTTTGTTTTTCATTTCTTCTTTTCCAATTAAATATTACTTTTTTTTTAATATTGTATTTTTTCTTACTTTCTGATACTAACGTATCTCTCAAAAGTTTTCGGAAAAAAGTAATGGTTAAAAATTTTGAACAGTTTTTTATTTATTTTGCATTTTAACAACATAACCTTATAACTGCGTTTATTAAAAACTGACATGTTATATTAAACGTCAATCAATTTGATACAATCTGTTTACAACGGTATCTGGGTGGGACGTTATTTACTGTAGGTACATTTTATTGGAAAATTTTCCAAAAACTTGAGACAGACACTACAACAAAGCCTTCCGCGTATGTGAGACTAGTTAATCACCCGAGGTACGCTTCGCTTCGCTAATTACAGGATTTAATTAAATTAAATATAATTTAATATTACTTTACTTTTTCGTACTTTTTTTGAAAATAAAAACCAGCCTACAATGTAAGTCTAAAAATTAGAAAATGTTTAAACTATCCTACAACTTCATCGGTCCATTATCTTCGGAGGAGATAGCGAACAAGGATACACACAAAAAAGAGACCTCCGATTTTATTGTATTGACTAGTGAATCACCCGAGCTACGCTTTGGTTCGCTAATTTAAGAGAGATTCATTAATATAAATTAAAAAAAGGATGCATCGGCCGGGAATCGAACCCGGGCCGCCCGCGTACAGGAGATTATTCTACCACTGAACCAATGATGCTTCGTTGAATAAGGCGTTGCTATAATGGTATATAGTAAATCACCCGAGCTACGCTTAGCTTCGCTAATTACACGATTTAATTAACACTTTCCTTTTTCGTACTTTTTTGAAAATAAAAACCGGCCTACGATCTTAGTCTAAAAATTAGCAAAATTTTAAGCTATCATACAATTTAATCGGTCCAGTATCTTCGGAGGAGATAGCAAACAAATATACAAACATACATACAAAGAAAGAAAGAGAGCACCGATTTTATGGTATAGGATGATTAAATATGTTTTCTACCATTGTTGTAAACAATTTAAGACTCATATAAAGTACTTGCCTTCTTCTGATTTTAATCATTGTTATCGTTTATTTAGACTATAAACTAGGCGTTTTTGTTTATTACGTAGTGAATAAGCTGGATCTACTGCGTGTACATCTATTATCTCGCAGGGTTTCCTCTAGTGTCCAAAATTTAATACTTTTCTGTTAACGTCCCTGTTGTGAGAATGTGATCCAATATGCACTTGTACAATCAGGCTTAGTTCGTCGACTTGTAAAGGCCTTAACTTGCTAGCGAGTATGCGTACTATGATCGTTGTCAATAACTTCGTGTCAATAATAGGATGGTGATCTGATTTATCTTAATCATCGATTGGTGAAACATTTAACTTGTCACTGCTTAAAGTTACTTATTACAATATTTGTCAATAACTTACTGACAATAATGAAACGCGCTTCCCTAATTTACTCTTTTTTTTTTCTATGCAATCATTCTTACGACCTATATAGCTGTTCCAAAACAACTTGTTTATAAATATTTAAAATTGTGCAAGAATGTATACATAATAGAATTAGTAATTTTTGTACATAATTTCAATTTTTCTTTTTTGTTTCAGGTAAGTTTCTAACTCGATGAGCTGCCCCGATAATCGAAGCTTCAACTGCGTAAGCTCTATACCAGAAAATGGTGTCTCGCCCTCGAAAATTTTGATGAAGTTGCTTTCGTCTGCCGAACGCGAGCTGTAACTGTCGGCGCTGGCGGCGAAACGAAAATCGTGTTCATGATCGGAACAACCCCGAATCAAACGCACCCCATTTCGAGGTCCGCAGGGGTGGCGAGTATCGGAGAGTCGGAGACAAATGTCGGAGATGTGGTGCGTTGCTGCATTCTGCTGATAGCTCGCAGGAGCAAGGAGAGTGAGTTCGTCGATGCTGGGGCTCAGGCTGTCTGACTGCAGCTGGGGAGGAAGGGACTCAGCCAGAGGGTGCGACGCCCTAAAGGCTAAAGGGCAGACGGTTCGTAGCAACGAGGGCAAAAATCGGGAGCAGAACTCGAAGTCTTCGTGCCTTCTGCTGCTGCTGCTATTTATATCGACGCGGGGTCGCTGTTTATGCCGGGCTAATTAAATTTGAAAAAGTAAAGGCCGAATTTGCTTTTGGAAGCTGTAGGTATTTACTTCAATCCAATTCCTGTGTTTGGGTTTGGATTCTGTCTCTACGATGTTTGTTGTTTCATCAGGGGCACTTATTAAACTCCTGTGTTTACTGTAAAACACGGCGTTATAAATAAGGCGCTATAAACAATTCCATATTTAGGGATACGTGGGTGGAAAGCTCGAATGCAAATTATATACAGGGCATTTAAAATTGCATCAATAAATCACCCTATTTAGCAGCTAAAATAAACACAAAAGTTATAGAGGCCATAGATAAATGTTGGGTAAATTTGTTTACTTTGGGTAATGACATACTCTGGAGTTTCAGATTTTCCTGTTAGTAGTTTTAACTATCTCAGTAAGGTGTGAAGAGTTGTGGGCTGGACCGAGCTTTATAAATAGGTATTTATTTGTGTATTGGAGATAATTATTTACATTATTTTTTGATTATTTTTGTAGAATGAACAAAAGAGATAGACAAACACTAAAACTGTAGTCATGTTAAGAAAATCCCTGAAATGATTTGTTCTTGAATCCCAAAGTTTTAATATCACTTACGTCGTTATACTTTCCACTATTGCGTTATAGACCCTTTTAGTATTTTTTCTTATTTCTCCGCTGTACCATATCGTATTATTTTGTTTATAAAATCTTGGCTTTCTTAGTCTTAGTCACTTTTACCGTAGTAGGTAAGCACCACACTGAAATATTTAAAACTTGTTTTTGAGCCCACCACCTAGCTGGTCTTATTCTAATTAAAATAATGTTTGCATTTTTAAAATTGAATTGTGCACAAAAAAATTACGGAAAAATGGTTTTAAGAGTGTTCAAAATTATGTACAAAACAGGTAAAAATACTCTTGACCAGGACTGTCAGATAAATGCACAGGCTTATCATTGCGTTATAAATGACGCGGTGGGAGCATAAGGAACAATTTCCGATTGCGGACGAACTGCGCCCGATCAGTGCCGATGAAAAGGTGGCGCAGAGACGCAGGCACAAAACACGTATACCGGGTGACAATGAGATCAGGGCCACGTCTCTGTCTCGTTTACTTATCAACGGATTTGAATGAAACTTGTTACAAGGATAATATACATAATTTAGAATTGAGAGACAGATATAATCAATACGAAGCAATATCTTTATAACGTAGTTTGCTGGTTAATTTATTTATTCTTCTCCAATGTGGTGTGTTCTTTTAATTTTATTGCTCAACGTTTTAAGCTAACCTCAATTTAACCTAGAAATGTAACACGTGGTTTTTACTCCCAATGATCATTTTGGCCCGAAGATGAAACCAGTCTGGTTTCGAAACATGTCGCCAATTTAAATAAATGTACGTGGAGAAGACTACTGAGTTTTATTGCTTCGTATCAAGACACCTCCACTATTAGCATGATGGATCACCTTCCTAGATATAATCAAAATGGCCGACTTCCGGTTTCACCGGAAATGTCATTAACTTTGATTTTTTAAATGGGTTGTTCTGTATATTTTATGTTTTTCGGAATCTACGACTCAAATTACATACGGCAGTGTTGCCAAGTTTGCTTAGGTATTTCCCAAGAAATATTTAAAAAAATTAATAATCAAACATTTTTCCGTTTATTATAAAGATAAAGTGGTGGATGATGCATATCATTTGATTGGTAATTAAATGTTCTATGTAATGGCACGATGGCCCTTGGTAGGTGCCATTTAAAAAACCGACTTTTTCTAAAAAAGCAAGTTTAGTAAATGTTATTCCTTCATGAACGATTTGTTATTAATCAAAGTAATAAAGTATGTATTATTATGGGTTGCTAGAGTAATTTAGAACACATTTTCTCCAATCACGGCATTCTTTGAGAAAACATATTTGAAAAAAACAATTTTGTTTAGAAAAATGCAAATTTAGTAAAAGTATCGTATGTAATTTGAGCTTTACATTCCAAAAACCTAAAATATATAGGGTGATCCATTTAAAAAATTAAAGTTAATGGCACTTCCGGTGAAACCGGAAGTTTTCCATTTCAAGTATATCTGTCGGTTAATCAGAAATTATGTCTAGTAATTACGTATCAAATTTTTATCCATATCGATTAATAAATAAAGGAGATATAAGCATGACCCTGGTCTCATTGTCACCCGGTATATATAGGGATTGTAGCCTTTGTGAATGTGTATGCATTTTTATTTTCTTTCTATCACCACATATTTTGTGTTTGCAATACTTATTTGGAGCCCCGTCTGTTCACATTTTTTATGGATATTCCACAGCGTGTAATATGTATCATCGTTTCTGCTATGATTACCTGATCATCAGCGAATAGTGAGTTTTCCATTCCAGCACCTTATTTAGATCATTATAAGAAACTATTTTCTTATTCCCTTTTCCAACGGTTTTGCCAATATCCGTAGCTTTTATAGAAAGCTAATCACTCTAATTTCTCTATAATTTGCACCAGTATAATAAAAAATAACTTTGATTGGTTTTGCGATTTAATAATTTTTGAAAAATCCCCTCTAAATAAATGTAAGCGTTCGCTAGTAACTGGCCTAATACTCCCAAGACGTTCTTACACAATGTAGCAGGAGATAATTTACGTCAGAGCTTTCCTTTTCATTTTCAGTCTACTGAGCTAGATCATCGATTTTAGAGAAACTACTATTTTAAGCAATAGTAGGTCGATTAATCATATTGATTTCCGTCTCTAAAAGCAACGGGAGCCAATTTATATTATATTTCTTTCAGTTGCTGGAAACCAACTAGGGAGTCAAACATCTATTTTCGCTAACAGAAAATCCCCTAACATACGACGGAAGATTTTCATTAAAACTCATGTAGAGGGTGTCCTAGAAATGGCAATAAAGGGTCAAGTAGCTATGTAGCCTGATCAATCCTTAATAAAAAAAATTGCAATGAAAAAATTGCATTGTACTTAATTCACTCACACGTATTAAAAGAAGAAAGTTAAATTTGACAACACTGTTAGATGGGGCTATGTAACCAGTAAAATAAATCAGATAGGTAAGCACTATTGCTTGATTAAACACTAATTGACAAAACTGGCGAAATAAATGATTGACGTTTTTAGAATCACATAAACTGTTGCTTTAATTCATTGATGAATTAATAAATTTTTCATAATGTTTTGTACTTATGTACCGATTTCTGGTACGGAATATGGTAAGGTAAAGCCGTTTGTACGCGAAAACTAAACCTCGAATAAAAAAAAATTACTAGAATTTTTCACTCAGATTTATTGCCATTTCTGGAACACGCTGTATAGCTAGAACTTAACCGAAATGATTCTAAATGTGAATAGCAATTTTCAGAAATGAAAAATTAAAATATTTGTAGAATTTGTGGGGGCCAAGTTCATCTTCAGGTTTATCGATTTTTATATTAATTTTCAACATAGCTTTTCTTTAAAAAAGTGTAAATCCACAAATACATCAAATTCTTATGGTTTGTTAAATGGGGATATTATACATTTTCCATAAGACATAATTATATGATGCAAATGAGCAATACAAAAAAAAGATATAAAAATAGCACTATATATTATTTTTGAAAGCATACTAGGACAATATGAACTAACCCGAAAAAAATCTATGATTTATTATATATGCAGTAAGATTAAGGCATATCTGTTGCAATAAATTTGAATCGAGTATCAATAAATGCCTATTTTATTTTCGATAGTTTCTTTAAAAGATGTCATTAGCACAACGTCCATTTACATTACATAAATATGTCTTAAGGCCAGCTATTTTATTTTTATACTGAACTTGTTTTCTCCAACAGTACGTTATTTAATGTTATCTTTGGCTGCTGGCTTCCTTCCTGTTTTTTGTTCTCACAGATTTAATAGTGCTGTCGTTATTAAATTATCTAAAGCGCATCTGTATATTTGTAATTAACTAACGACAATAATGACGTCGTTGCTGTTTATATAAAATAGTATTGCATATAGTTACATTGTGCCATTTCTTAGTAGTGTTGACCTTACAAAGAGAGTAACACTTACTTTGTACTTAGTAAATTACTTAAGTGGTCTATTTCACACGATTATCAGTGTATTTAGATTTTTTTAAATTCAATAAACAGTTTAAACCGTTATTGCAGCTGTTTACATAAAAATGGTAACAAACACATAAACAGCGAGATTATTTGATAGGCAGTAAAACCATTAGTTTTAAGAAGTTCGACGTTATGCCATTTCAGTTAAAATGCAAGTGAAGTTCATAAAAACTAGATAGCCGCGAATTGAATATTCTAGCGCTTTTAAATATTACAAGACCCGAAAGTTGTTGACCTGAAAACCGGGAAGTTCGTAAACTTCGCCGGTTAATCAGCTAATTGGATATGAAAGAAGACTTTATCAGGATTGCCTGGCTGTCATTGACGCTGGGCAGCGCCGTGAGAATTTGAAGCTAATTCCCAATATTTGTTTGGAATGCAAATCATGTTTACGCAATCGCGCGGCCGCCGATTTTCAGCAGGAGCCAATGAACTAATCGGCACCCGATGTTTTCATTATTCTCGAAAGCTGTGTGGATTTCAAAATCCTGCCCGCGCGAACGAACCGAAATATTAAAACTGGTTCTAGCCTTCGGTTTCAAAACCGGCGCTACAAATAAAGCGTAATTGTATATTAGACCGGCCCTGAGATTTCTGCGTTCAGCGACCCAAGATAGCGTGTTTGCTCGACCAAACCGACGCCGTAACCTTAATTTTTACAATCAACTTCTTCCTTTTCTTATAAGAGCAACTTTACGGTCTTGCGGATCTGGCGGGGTTTAAATTTCCAAAGCCAAGCAGTCGTTTCTGCAAGTAATCTGCTGGCCTGTTATGTGCCAAGAAACAATCTAGAATAGAATGTGATCAAAGGTATCGTAATGTATCTGGATGATATTGTCTATAGTTTGTCTACAATAACAGCTAGATGACTAAATGTAAAATATGAAATTTCTTCGAAAGTAAACGTGTTAATAACTGAGAGTACTCTTCTAAAGGTGACCTGCATACACTTCCGTTGCCTTATGGAGATAGAGCGATAAATAGATATAGCGAAAGAGAGAGATGACGTTTACATCCCATTTGGAGAATTCCGCAATAAGCTACACTGTTGTCCGAAGATATGTCTTGAGATCAATTCCCCATTCGAATGTATTAAAAATATGCAACGGTGGTTTCCGAAATCCCATCTGGAAGTGCCATCACCACAGGGAGAAGGTACGCTTATGTCCCCTTACGAGTATTTTAAGGGTAGTCAACGTTTTTGATTAGAAAATAAACATTTTAACGCGTATTATTGCAACGTTCTGAAGACCATAACATCTGAACGTTACACACATTAGAGAGAAGTGTTACAAACATCCCATTGCGGATAGTTTGACGAATATTGAAAATGAAGTGTATGTACTTTTATGGTTTCCATACACCATCCGAACCATTAATTCCTTGAAGGTGTCGTTTATATCCCCTTGCGAAGATTTTAACAAAAACTACAAATTTCTCTTGAAAGTAAGGGTTTTTTAATCAGGGTTATGGAATCGATAAAAAAATCCGACCCGACTCCCACTCCCGACTTCTACTCCGACTTCGACTCCCCACCTACTGCGACTTCGACTCCCGACTCCGACTCCCGACCTACTACGACTTCGACTCCCGATTTCTACTCCGACTCCCCGACTCCGACTTCGACTCTCGACTTCGACTCTCGACTTCGACTTCGACTCTCGACTTCGACTCTCGACTTCGACTCCCGACTTCTACTCGGACTTCGAATCCGAATCTTAATCAGGGTTGTGGAATCGGTAAAAAAATCCGACCAGACTTCTACTCCGACCTTGTCTCCCGAGTTCTACTCCGATTGCTACTCCCGACTTCGACTCCGACCTCCGACTCTCGACTCCGGCTCCTAATCGGTGTTGTGGAATCGGTAAAAGAAATCTAACCCGACTCCAACTTCGACTCCGACTTCGACCTCCGATTCCCGACTCCTGCTCCTAATTGGGGTTGTGGAATCGGTAAAAGAAATCTGACCCGACTCCGACTCCCGACTTCTACTCCGACTCAAAATTTCGACTTCCGACTTCTACTCCCGACTTCTACTCCCGACTTCTACGCCGACTTCCGACTCTCACTCCCGACTTCTACTACGACTCCCGACTTCTACTCCGACTACCGACATCTACTCCGACTTCCAACTTCTACTCCGACTTTGACTCCCGACTTCGACTCCTGATTTCGACTCTCGACTTCTACTCCCGACTTCTACGCCGACTTCCGACTCCTACTCCCGATTTCTACTCCGACTCCCGACTCCGACTCCTGACTTGGTTTCCTAATCAGGGTTGTGGAATCGGTAAAAAAATCCGACCCGACTTCGACTCCCAACTTCTACTCCGACTTCCACTCCCGACTTCTACTAGGACTTCGACTCCGAATCTTAATCAGGGTTGTGGAATCGGTAAAAAAATCCAACCTGACTTCTACTCCGACTTTGTCTCCCGACTTCTACTCCGATTGCTACTCTCGACTTCGACTCCGACTCTCTACTTCGGCTCCTAATCGGGATTGTGGAATCGGTAAAAGAAATCTAACCCGACTCTGACTCCTGACTCCGACTCCTGACTTTGACTCCCGACTTCGACTCCGACTTTGACCTCCGACTCCCAACTCCTGCTCCTAATCGCGGTTGTCGAATCGGTAAAAGAAATCTAATCCGACTCCGACTCCCGACTTCTACTCCCGACTTCTACTCCGACTACCGACTTCTACTCCGACTCCCGACTTCTACTCCAACTCCAAACTTCTACTGCGATTTCGACTCCCGACTTCTACCACAACTTCCGACTCTCAACTCCGACTCCTGACTCGACTCCGACTCCTGACTCGACTCCCGAAATCCGAAACCCAACTGCCGACTCCGTCCTTCATTATTTTGCGATGGTGGCGTTCTAGATTTAATGCTCTACGGGGAGATGGACACATTTTCCAGAATACGCAGTAATTTTTATGCCGCATCTATCATCACTTGGCTGCTTGGCAGACAAAAGTTTTAATATCTTTACTTACTGAAAATGTTTGAAAACTGAATATTTTTGTATCAGTTCACTGAGTCATAGTTAGTTCAAATAATCAGCAGTGCACTATTTTTAATAGTTTTTACATTTTTTGTTTGTAAAGTCGAAGCATCAATTAGAAGGGAGTAAGACAAGGCTGCCACTTCCACTACTATTCAATCTTTATACAATAATAAAGCAACAAGCAGTAAATGAATTCAGATCGAGTTCATGAGGCAGGTGTTAAAATACAAAAAAACCCGTGAAGAACCAGAACGAGACCTGAGCCAATTTGTCAGCATAGTAATGAACATTAATAAGTTTAATAGTTATTTAACCAACAAGTGTGTTAATGAAGGCGATTAATAATCGAAACTGTTTAAAGCACGAACGAGCGATAGCGAGTGAGTGCCTTTAGAAGTTGAGATTATTAATCGCCCATTAACAAACGAGTTGATTAAAAAAATTTTCGTTTGTGGCGAAAACTTTGATTAATACAACTAACCTCCATGCAAAATATCATCAAAACGTCAAAATCACAAAAACAGTTAATTAATGAAAAAGAGTGTATTAATCAAAAACAGTGTAGGTATTAATAGATCTATTAATCTATCCTTTTCTAAAAAACAGTTAATTAATGAAAAAGAGTGTATTATTCAAAAGCAGTGTATTAATGTCTATTAATCCATCCTTTTTTAGAAAAAATAATTCATTAATATTGAAATTAACAAGTGGTCAACGAAAAAACAAATTAGATGGTGTGCGGAAAGGACTATCAAGGAAGCACGGACGCGAATAATGAAATATTACAAGAAGTCAGATCATTCCCATATCTGGGAAACATCGTATTACTCGATGGTAGAAGTACAAAGAAATAAAAAGCAGAATCGTCCAAGCGAAGAGAGCGTTCTACAGAAAAAAAGGTTACTCGTACAATGTAATTTCAGTAGGAACGAAGTCACAATTTATAAAAACCATAGAAAAATTTCAGCCATGGTGTTATAGAAGAATGCTCAAGATTACCTGGGTAGACAGGCTCACGAATGTGCAAGCCGAAATGTCACATCAGATATGGAAACACATACTAAAATGATAGGGACATGTAGTATTAAGACAGCTTCTTGAAAAGGATATTCGAGGGAAAAATAGAAGACCCAAATGCAAGAGGACGACCCCGACAGGAAAATATCACATAAATTGAGGATGACATGGTCGGTCGAATGACTGAAAGCCACAGAAGAAGAGACTATCGCATTTGTGGCATCCCCTTCCTCTTTGCTGTTTACTAGTGTATTTCTTATTCCATCTATTGTCCGTCTATCGGTATGGTATTGTATGCCCAGCCCATCTCCATTTCAGTGATGCTGTGTGTTCTGCAACGTCAATCACTTTCGTTATCTGCCTAATGTCTTTATTCTGATTCGTTCTTTCAGAAAAACGTTTAGAATTTGACTTTTCTTTGTGCTTTAGCTAGTTTGTCTATGATATTTTTTGTTAAAGTCGATGTTAGAGTACTATATGTTAGAACAGGTAGCACAGGTTATACCCCTTTCGTCTTAAATATAACAGAACTTTTCTGTTCGGCAATATCTTGTTTTGTCTACCTGCTGACCAGTCTAATCGTAGTCTACTTTCAATCTCTGCCATTTGGTTGTGTTTTCTTCATCTTACTACCTGTCTTAAGTATATATACTCGTCTACATAGTCTAGTCTGGGGTTGTCTATTTCTACGTTTCTGTGCTTTACCTAGTTGGTCATTATTTTGGTTTTATTTATATTTTTGTGAGATTTATTTACCTTGATTGTTGCTCCAGTTCACGTATTAGTTCTTCTTCGAACTTTGGGACAATACGACGTCATCCGCAAATCTCAGATAGTTCAGCATTTTCCCGTTTATGTTAACGCCTTTCTTATGCCAACCAACTTCTTAAATACGTTCTGTAAATTTGTTATAACCAATTTTGGGCTTACAAAATGACCCTGTTTCACGTCACTTCTGATTGTGCTCGGTTGTGTGTGAAATTGCACCTCTCCTTTGAGAACATATTAAGAACGCAAACATTGTATTGCTTCAGATAGCTTCTCTTAAAGGGAGGTGCAGAGGTTTTCATAGTTTCGGAAATCATTACAAATAGCACCTCTCAGAACAAAATGAAAAAAAAATCCGTGAAGCATCTGAACGCACCACTGTTTGGAGAGAAGGAAACTAATTATATTTTTTGAAATATGATAATTCTAGGTTATTATTACAACGACTTCATTAATTTCACTTTAATTTTGACAACAGAATGATAGATATGATGATAATATTAACATTGAGTTTTAGAAAATGCATTAAAGACAGCTGGTCTTACAACCTGTAAACTTTATGACGGTTTGTATGCAAGAAGAATACCAAAACCAAAAGCAAATTTTTTGAACAATAATAAGAAAACGAATATTTACTTTGATAGGGAACAAAATAAGTGCCGCATTTAAAATTGAATAACCAAACAAAGCATTAAAACATTATATTGCAATTTATGGGTTTACGTTCTTTATAAAAGTGCCTTGGCTGTGTGTAATGTTATGTTTGGAGTTTCCGTGTGTCGCATCCCTTTTTGTGGGTGTTTTTGCGCCTGTGTATTTCTTTCTTGTTTTTATGCATGCGGGTTTACGAACCGAGCAAGTGCTACATCTAAGTTAAATATTGTACACATTCCCCACCCTTGTCTCATGAGGCAATGATTATCTTGCATTATCCGTTTAATCTCAATAAGGTGGAATTAGCAAGGTGCTGAAAACTTTTCAGGGAGCCTTTGCACCTAATTCTCACGGTTGAACCCCATAAAAATAGGGTTCCGCAGCAATTCCATTTGCGGCGGGTATCCGGTGAATGGTGCTGGAAACGCTACCTGGAAAGCCTACGTAACCGCCACCCACTTTTTGCAAATACGTCCGATAAGATAAAAATAGTAAAATATTAGCTAAATGAAAATCGCGGCCGAGGAAACGACAAGGTGTGTTCTCCGAGCCAATTAAAACGAGTGTATGGTTTCATGGAACTCCATTAGAAAGGATGATCAGTATTCGTGTTGGCGTCATTTTTGACGACGCTCTGCATGCAACAGTGTTCGTTATGTAATGTTATTGGCGTTGTTTAAACGGGCTGGGCTTTTTGTCTCTTTTTGTGTATGGGTTGTCTAGTTAGCAAACCATCAATTTTCCGGATGGTTTGCGGTGACAACCATATTAATTAGATTCGTAGCATCGTCCAATTTATCAGAAGATTGCTATATCGATATTTATTTGAATTAAATAATTCATTATGGTGGAACTTTTTATTAACTCCAATCCAAGAAGAATTTTAAGAAAAATCAATCGTTGAGTACTCGATGTTCAGCGGACCAAACGTTGATCTAGAGGCAACATTTGCTGAACAACTGGACCCGTTTCTAAATTTAATTGTAAATAGTATAAGACTCACGAAATGTTTGAAGTTGCAGTATTTGCTCGCGCAAAATACATAAAAACGAACTCGAGTTCAACTAGGCGCGGGTGTTTATAAAAGTCCTTGCCAAGAATGCAATATCGCCTTAGTTGGCCATACCGGAAGTGATTTGTATGTGTGTACACCAGACTTCAAAAACCGACTATTAAAATTTGAGGAAACTGATTTAAATAAATCTCGTTTCATTGTCTAGAACTGACGTTTAAGGTATTAAGTATCAATTGTTTCCTTAACGCTCTCTGGCTAAGTGCTTGGTATGGTCAATGAAGATGAGTATATTCAAAGAAAGAAATGTTTAAATTTATGATCAACGTAATGTTTTTGATGGTATTCTCTAGAAACTATACTTTGAGCTACGACAACAATCATAAACCCACAACCCCATTAAAAACTCGAAAACTACACTTGCTTTGTATGTAAACATAGCCAGTTCTATTTATAGGGAATTAGAACAAAGAGTGGCAATTTATAAACTGCCGCATTCGAAATCTGGACTCAAAAAGCTGTACACGAGTTTGGCGCAATTCTTTGTCCTCGACCATAAAGGAACAAAGACGCCCGGAGGGTTAAAAATATAACTGGGAGGCATCGAACTGCCGCAGTTGCACTTACGTTCGCCAAAATATGTGCAAAGCACATTTGCATCTTATCGAGCCCGTTTAATTTTGTGCATGCCCGAAACTTATTTCGGGAACGTCACGAGAGAGGGCGCATTGCCCGCTCGATATAGCAACTCCGGGGTATCGAACCCTGACAGCCTGCGTACCCTTAAATTATGTATACCATTCAGGAAGGAATGGTACGAGCGCCATGTATTATCATTAGGACATTTAGCGAATTAATCACGTATGGCGAGAAAATATACAAATCGCTCTACGGTTTTTACTGATCCGCCGAATGGAGTGGTTGGGCTTGAGTTGCATTGGTTTACAGTTAGAATGGAGCATTGAAATTGTTATAATTATAGATGTTGCGGATTTCATTACTATTGTCAGGGCAGAATTGGCCCATATAGCACATGTAATTTATGAACTGAAGGTTTATTACAATTCCAATTTTTCTGGAAATATTTCCATTTACACTCTGCCAACTTGTACCTCAATGCCGTTCCAAACGGCAAGTCATCGCTTCTGATTTAGGTGTACTAGCTGAATGGAAACTGACCTCATCATGGCCAGGGATGCATTGACCAAGAGGAAAGGCCTTATGGTTGTCATTGCTACCATTTACAGAACATTTCCAATTGATCAGTGTTTAAGAGTGGCAATAACCTAATTAAACTGGGAAATTACTTTTATTGCAACGTGTTTAGTGCCAGGAAAATCAAACGAAAAAATAAGGGATAGACTCGTTTTGAAATCTTAACACTTTTCAATTAAAGTGCCAATTCTAAAGTAGGACAAATTGTTGCGAGGTGTTAATGAAAGCAAAGCCAAATCATGGTCAGAAGCGAACTCGCCCACGAAATTTCAAGGAAAATTTTTCAACAAGAGCAAAGTGGAGTTATGCTGACTCGCCTTTATAATTGGCACGTTGGTATATCTAATGCAATTATACGGATTCGTAATGAAGCACAGTTTTATCTGTTGGAAAAACAATTGAATATTACCAGTAAAGCAATAGTTTCCCATGAAGAATCTATAGGTAGAAGCAATGCAACATCTGTTTATGCAGTGTAATTAGTGGCGTTGGAAATACTAAAAATTGATATGTCGAGCATGCCTTTCGTAAATTCATAAGCAGCAAGTAATAATGGTGTATTTTTGGGAAAATGACAAATATGGAATAATAGCTTTAACAATACATACTATATGGCCTGACCTTGATTATGACTAAAATGTCAGAAAAATTAGCTTTCACTATTAGTATATATAAAATATAGACGAACAATGCTTTTATTGGAAGTGGAACAAATGCAATGATTGTAGCAAAGCTTTTGCTTTTGTGTTTAACAATACCGGTAAATTACAGTTTTCCCGTAAATTTTAAAATTGGTCAATATTGAAATAAGGATCTTTTAATAATGAACTATCCATTTAATAGCATTCACTTGAAGCGTGGCAAAATCGATAGGCATTGAAACTAAAATCATAATGTCATCTATGTATATTAACGAGGTAATGATAGATCATATCAAAACTCCGTTTATACTATATAACAGAATTTGGGGCAGCAAACATTACTTCACACTGCTCATCTAGCTTTTTATTTGCAATTAGCTGCGTCCACTATCTATTTGAAGGTTTGTACTTGACTGACAATCAAAAATAACGTGGCATTGAATTTTAAAATATAGCGATTTCCCCACGTGTCAATGTTATTTCTGTCTGAAGGAATTCTGTATTTTGGACTACTTTGTCATCGCGTTTAATAACCGATTGAATGCCTGCCAAATTATCCAGAATGAACCCGCATGACTTACGTGAAAACGGAGTGACAGCAGACGATTTTTATCCAATATTGAAACGAATGGGAGCTCGTGCCAAATCCCAGTTTCGGGTTAGGGACCTTGGTTCCATTTCCAAACCGCGCAGCGGAAGCATCCTTGTGGTGTGCCATTTCTATCATCCACTTGAACTATATAAAACTTATCAGTGATGTGAGGCAGTGAGTCATGGGCTTTAGTATTTCGCTGCATGGACGATTTACTCCAAACATGTTGTTCAGATGATTTATGTTATAAATATATAAATGGGGAAGTGCTATTGGTGAGAGAAAATGAAAATGATTGTTGACAGTGTTCATAATGTCTCAAATGTGAAAACCAATATACAAAGAACGAATAAAAGAACTTACACATTGTGGTGCATGTAAGGAATTATTACATCATATTATTGATCTGAAGATTGCTATTGTTCTTTCATCTTATTGTGTTTTTTTATTCAACTTGTATTTCCTGTACTCATCACGTACCTATACATTTCATTAGAGCATGTTACCAAAATACGTAGCGGCATATTTCTTGAACTTGCAAGTGATTGGCAATGAAATATTATATTATGAAGACCTTCCAAATATTAATTGACCTAGATAACTGTTTAATTCTCGAATTGAAAATAGCACTCAGCTCTATCATAAATCAGTCCATATTAGGCGATTGTGCTACAATCTCAATGTGGAAGTGGTAGGGAAATGTCATTACTTTTAAACAATAGATGACCCTTCACATCATATTAAAATATAAGATCGCAGATAATCGAATCACGCCACTAGACATGCATTTGTTGTGTACTTTTGAAGATAAAACGGCCCTTTAAGTACATACTTACAAATAGGTACTAGCATATCCTCATTTTTTGTGATTTGCGTGGAATTTTCTGGTTATTGTCGGTAGAACCATAAATTTGCAGTAACGCCCTTTTTACTTCTCTCTGATTTTATCTAATTGCTTCTGTACTGCTTCTGACATTTTCCGATATTGTGAATAATACAACGCTTGTTGCTAGAGGTCAAGATTTCGCCAAAACTTGTGCTACAACTAGCGGTAGGATGATATCGGATGAATGAACCGCTGACACCAGTTGTAATTAATTTTATAGTTTTACAATAACAAAACGCTTTGTCGGGCATCTGCAGCGCCAACTCCTCGTTTATGCAAATCTCAAGTGTATAACACATCAGTTTTAGTTGTCTTATTTGTAAGCAACATTTTTTTAAAAATCAAATTCAGTTCCAAGCATTCTTAGTAGGTGACTCACACGACTGTTGTGTTTTACTACAACGAGGGTGTTGGAATTGAAACAAAAAACTTGATTACCTACAAGGTTGTAGACTAGTTCAACAGATTTTCTTTTCAATGAACACAAAATATGTGTAAAAAGAAAACTAGTGTTTGCTGCAATTTTGCTTAGAAATTCGTCTGTCGGTCACGGCACATACACGATGTTTTATTTAGGTATACAGGGTGAGGCACATAAAGTGTTACAGAGCAATAGCACTCAAACTATTGATCATATTCAAAAATGGTTCAGACAAAAGTTTCAGTGTTCGAGAAGGCCGTCATACTGGACCACCCTATTATTTGATCGGTGGAGGCGCTGAAACTACGTCAAGGTCAACTCCACTTTTTTAAATGGAACCATGTAGTTTTTTTTCGATGACATTATTACCGATTTGAAGACAAATTCAGCGACCTGAAACACAAGGTCATTCTAGTCACGCAAAGTATGAAATAGTCGAAAAATCGAAAAATGCAACAGTGCAACAAACACGAGTCAACACGACGGTGCACCACCCCATTATGCTCTGTGTTTAAGACAAGTGATGAATGAGATTTTTGGCGAAAAGTGGATAGGACGAGGCGGTCCTGTAGCTTGGCCACCTCGATCGCCAGATCTAACATCAGCAGATTACTTTTTATGGGGTTTTGTCAAAGATCGCGTAATGGCGGTAGCACCTACCATGCCTGACGACATAAAAGACAGAATACGACGAGCATGTACCGAAATTACACCACAAACGTTAGCTGAAGTTAGACGGTCTTTTCATCAGCGAATTAACAAGTGCTTACAAGTCGAGGGTCATCACTTCGAGCATCTTCTGTAGGTAGAACCAAACCAAGGTTAGTGGATCCTTTGAAAGTGATTATTCCGATATTTTTCGATTTGTTGACTATCTCATACTTTTGCTAACTAGAATGACCTTGTGTTGCAGGTAGCTGAATTTGTCTTAAAATCGCTAATAATGCTATCGAAAAAAAAAATACATAGTTCCATTTAAAAGTCTGGAGTTGACCTTGACGTAGCTTCAGCGCCTCCACCGATAAAAAAATAGGGTGGTCCAGTATGACGGCCTTCTCGAACACTGCAACTTTTGTCTGAGCCATTTTTGGATATGATCAATAGTTTGAGTGCTATTGCTCTGTAACACTTTATGTGCCTCACCCTGTATATAGTCATGAACAAAAATAATGTCCTAGATAACTGTTACAAATTTAATTAAATAATACCACTAATTATGTTTTATAAACAGTCTTTTTCATTGGTTGTTATATGATAAATATGAATTAATAAATTATTTCAAATTGGAGTTTGCCTGTTAGTGGCTATATTCAAACAGTCTAATATCTAAAAAAACACTGGTGAAGCAAATTTGATAATTATAATATAAAATTCATAGCTAGTGGTTAATATGGAAATTACTTTAAATATATACAAATTCATTTATTTTTGTCAACTCTTACGGAATCCTTTTTTATGTTTACCGGGGACGTTATGTAACAGATCGCTGTACGTAGTTGTCATGAATATTTTTGAGACTATACTAACATGGAACTCAACTGTTTCAACCTCAAGAGAGTTTTGACTACCTTCAGCTATTCTTCTTTTACCATTTTAAGCCTTTCGCGTAGGCTGGGTGAGTCCTTTTCCAATCTCCCTTCTGCACCTCCTATCCCAGACTTCTTCAGTCTATTTTTATCGATTATTTGGATCAGTTCCTGTGTTATAGTCCAGTCGTTGAAGGTTTTCCGCTCCGAATTCTTTGAACCTTGACCGATTGATGTGAAATTTGGTGAGTGGTTAGGGGATGGCTCAAGTAGCAAAAGTGACATAGCGCCGAGGTGCGCTTTTACCCTAAGAGTGGATGCCACCTCTTCTCGGGGGTGAAATATGTTCACTCAAAATAACTCCGGAAATGGATAGACGGACAAATTCTAAGTAAAAAATGTTCTATATAGTTTTTTCGATAAATCGATATTTATCAAGCTATTCGCGATTGAAAACTTAGATTTTTCGTTACAAAAATGTTTGTTTTTGGACGGTTTTTCGCGAATAAGTCGAAAACTTTGCGTTCTATCAAATAAGTTGAAGCTTAGAAAACAGGAAAGAGATTGGTTTTTTATGAATGCTCTAGGTCCAAAATAAAAGAAGTTATGGCTCGTTGAAGAAGATTTTTTTTTGCAACAACTTGGTTCGAAGTAATCAACGTTAATTAACGAAAAACCGATGCATTTTTCGGAAAAAACTTATAGAACATTTTTTGTAGTGATTGAAAAGACCTTTAAAATGAGCATTGTTAAAAGTCGATTGCATTATAACTAAGCGAGTTACGATGCAAAAACGGGGGGGAACTCGAATTTTTGAAAAAAAAAATGAGCGCTAAAACTCCAGCCATTCCACCAGAATTGATATTGACCATTATCCCTTTACAAATTACTTTATTTTAATATTACTTATGTAGTCCAAAAGTTTGGGCGGGTTAGATTGCGTATTTTTCGAAAAAAATATGATGAAAATGGAAAACGTATTTTTCAAATGTCTTAAAAAATACCTTATTTTGAAAATACCTAAAACTAAAGAAAAAAAAACGTAAAAAATAATATAGTACAAAAATGTGGATTTTTTCTTAGCGACCAGTTTAGTTTTTTTTTATTTCTGTAGGAAAAAAAATAACGGAGATATAAATGTTAGAAGTTTGCATTTTAGTGCGCTGACCACCCCTCCCGAGCCCTTCAACCCTTTACTTTTTGAATATGCAAAGTCTGAGCATGTCGAAAAACTTTTTAATTACATGAGTAATACTAAAATAAAGTAATTTGTAAAGGGATAATGGTCAATATCAATTCTGGTGGAATGGCTGGGGTTTTAGCGCTCATTTTTTTTTTTCAAAAATTCGAGTGCCCCCCCGTTTTTGCATCGTAACTCGCTTAGTTATAATGCAATCGACTTTTAACAGTGCTCATTTTAAAGGTCTTTTCAATCACTACAAAAAATGTTCTTTAAGTTTTTCCCGAAAAATTCATCGGTTTTTCGTTAATTAACGTTGATAACTTCGAACAAAGTTGTTGCAAAAAAAAATCTTCTTCAACGAGCCATAACTTCTTTTATTTTGAACCTAGAGCATTCATAGAACAACCAATCTCTTTCCTGTTTTCTAAGATTCATTTTTGGTTATTACAAGTTATTTGATAGAACGCGAAGTTTTCGACTTATTCGCGAAAAACCACCCAAAAACATGCATTTCTATCACGAAAAATCTAAGTCTTCAATCGCGAATAGCTCGAAAAATATCGATTTATCGAAAAAATTATTTAGAACATTTTTTACTTGGAATTTGTCCCTATATCCATTTCCGGGATTATTTTGAGTAAACAATTTCCACCCCCGAGAAGGGGTGGCATCCACTCTCAGGGTAAAAGCGCACATCGGGGCTATGTCACTTTTGCTCCTTGAGTCATCCTCTAACCACTCACCAAATTTCACATCAATCGGTCAAGATTCAAATAATTCTGAGGTAATAGCATATTTTTACCTTCAACGACTGGACTATTAATAGTCATTCTACAATTGTACGATTTGGTGACATGAAATTACTATTTAAATCTATGAACACCAATGGGCAGTGTCCAGTAGCAGTACAGTTTGTCCCATACCCCAGGAGCGTATTGTGTTCATCGAAATAGGCAAACAAGTTTCGATAAACATTAGTCCGAAATTGTGTCTGAGGGAGCTAGCTGTGAGTGCTCTTAGTATAGTACGCTCCTGAATTTTTATGTAAAAAGATGTAACCTTTACGAATATCTAATCAGAATTGATTAAAATTGTGACTGTAAAGAGTTATGATAAACAACATACCCCTATCCTTTAAAAAACATACCCCTATCCTTATATCAGTTACTCCTGCTGAATCATATAGCATTTTCTTTTCCAAAAATATGCAAAATATCACATTAGCTGTATCTGTGTTATTATTTTTTTTAAATTAAATATTCAAATCAAGAGCCTCGACCAATGTTCGTAGGAACGTTTTTGCTTTTGCTATGTCACTTGCTATATAAAAAAGCGAGTGAACTTGCTTCCGTGCATCCATCACGTTTCATCGTTACTGATCGGAATTGCTTCGTCTCCGATCGGGTTTATTTACTTCAGCGTCATCTAACGGGAATTGTACAAACTTTACTGCTATTGGATGCTGTGTGTCGAATAATTCGCTGGAATTTTTAACTGTAGTTCTGAATTTTTAATGATTCACGATATTAATAACAAACGTATGTACAGTAAGTAAAAAACGACTTTTTACTCAATGACAATGGCCGTGAAAGCCTCCGAAATCATCATATGTACAGTGTTGGTCAAAACTGATAATTTACAAGTCCAATTGTTTCACGCATTCAACATGTTGGAATTTACAAGGTACCTACTCTTCTTAACAAGAACATATTTTATAGAGCTTCTGTAAAAATAATTAAGAAGATAGTCGAATTATTTACTAGAATTTCCATGACTAATCTGCAACCACTCAACTGTTAATATTAAATCTATAATTTTACTAAAGAAGACAAGGCAATGTATGTTACTAATATGTACTACTAATGACAAATATTTACAACTCAGGCTATAATGGGCTGTAAATTTTTCTCGAGAAAGAAGAGAGAGTAAAATATAAAACATACATTTCAATAGTTGCTTTGTAGCCATTACTATCAACTGTAGGCCCTTTTCCTTTGCTGTTCCCAGCTTCCACAGCTTATTACAGAAAAATAATTTTAGAAAATTTTATATAAGCCTACATACATTTTTCTGCAGTTTTCCAAAGAAGGGAAGGTGCACATTTAAATAATTGTTTTTCTATCCGTTTCGATCTAATTAAAGCTGTGCATTTTTGTTTTTCGTAATGCCATTTGATATTGCTATAGCTGTTACATTACTAATAAAAACAAAATTTACCAATCTGTGCTGAATTTCACCATAGTTGTCCAGTTTCCAAAAGTTCACAGATTGATTAAAAAGAGATATATCTAGTTGCCTTTGAATTTTTTTGCATGTAAATTTTCATATGCCTCCATATTCTTTATTCTGCTCGAACTAGCCAGAGCGAAATGCTTAATTAAGTGTTGATAGTTCGAAAACTATACACAAAAATTTACCACAAAAAAATTTAAAGGCAACTAGATGTGTGTCTTATTTAATCACTCTGTTCATTTGTCTTTTCTTAAAGTCCTGTACTATGACTAATTATCATAAACATAACCCTGTCCATGAAAGGTAACTCATACATGGTTGTTAATGGAACTCTGTTTTGTAAGATTTCATACCTTACAAAAATGCAGGCGTTTTAAAGACACAACTCTTAACCTAGAAACTCTGCTACGACTGGATTTGAATCCACAACCGCTAATAATAATTGTCAAATCGGACCAGACAGCTAATGTGACAGCCTGCAGTTATTCCCAAAAAAAAACATTGTTATGGGCCGGATTGAGTTACAATTTAGCTGACAGGGAGACCCGCTGGAGACTGACAGCAAGCCGATCGATGCTGCGCGTCACCATGATGATAGCGCTGGGGCTGACGAAACGTCACCGCGCCAGCAAAGTTTGGAGGGCCCTGAACGTCGATTCGTGCGGTTCAAAGAGCAACGGTCGCAACGTTTCGTGTAACGGACATGGTGGTCGGAACGAACAGATCTCGCACAAGCTGGTTGTTTTTTTCACGGATGACAACTCAGGGGCGGGCAAGGTTGGCGGGTGCGATGCTCTGAGGGCAGAGATGGCTAGACGGCAGCGGGTCGCCTTGAGCAGACAAAGACCGCCCCAGCCAGTGGCGTGCGTGCCGCAGGATCAATAGCACCATATCCTTTATAGTTTCTGTCTGCTCGTGTATTTACCGCCGAATGCTTGCTAGTTTGCAGACAACGTTGCCGACTTAGTAAAATTTCTACCAAGACTAGTGACATTTGAAACCGACTTTGAACAAAATTTTAATTTAGAGGCTAGTGGACTTCTAGCAGAAAATATTGCCAGGATCAGATTTTCAATAAAAATAGTTTTACCTGCTTCACCACCTAGTACTATTTGCTAAGTGATAATTATCATTCAAAAATTGTTTAAAAGTGCAGATTGTTGATGCGTGTCAAATATACGTTGATGATAAATCTCTTGTTCTGCTGCCTTCTTAGAAATTCTAGTTCATAAAATATGCCATCCTGGCAGGTTAACTAAAACGAACACGTTTTCTGGCCAGTCCAGTCTTAAGAGAGATGCATTAAGGTTTTCTTAATGTTAATAAATCAAATCAAATCATATTAAAGTAAAATTAACACATATTTTAATTGAACAAGTGAAACCGGCTGACCTAATTGATGAAATAGAGTGGCATCATCTTATCAAACGAAGCGAACTCCTTCTGACAAATCAGGTTCATGAGTAGAGAACCGAATATATGCAGCCCATTATTACCAAAATATGCGCATATATATTCACCCTAAATTCTAAAAGTATGCAAAAAAAATATGCAGAAAATTTTAGAAATATGCAAATGCATATACCATTTTATTTGCTTTATGCAAAATTCAAAACCGTTTGAATTCATGGGCGATTAATCATAAACTTAATAACATTTAAAAACGAAGGAGAATGCATATTTAACGTTTTGTTTTAATCATTTTAATAATTCTTGCAGTAATTTAAATCAGAATTAAGCAATTATTTCAATAAAAAACATAGGTAATACATACCAAATTCTTAAATTGGTCATCATAAAAACATCTTTCAAATAAATGCTATTGAAAGTTTTCAAGTGGAAACTTAGGTCTTCTGTCTGAAAACATGCATTTAAAATATTGAAAACCACCTTTTATCGCTTATAGTGTACAAGGAGCATTTATAAATTTTTCGAATTTATATTAGACACATTTTGGTCAATTTTGCTAAGAAAAATATATATGCGTGTTTTCTTCGAAGATTGTTAGCAAATACCATTTTCATGTTTTTTTTTACATTCTGAACATTTGAAAGTAATCGTAGGAAATTATAGATTTATGCGATAATATGCAGCCAACTGCTAAAATATGCAAGAAATACTAAAATATGCAAAATACACATTACCGAATTTTATGAAGTTTGCATAAAATCGCTTCTCTATTCATAACTATAAAGATTGTTCAAGTGAACACCCTTTTAACAACTTACTGATCTTGCTTTAATAATTCAGGTTTAATGTAGTGTGTAGTATGTACTTCAATATTTTTCTCTACGATCGTGTCAAAATGACAGTTTCCAGTGTCGATAATCGATAGTCACTGTTTACAACACTTCTAATTTTATCGTGTGAATTGCGTTTTTATCGCACGTTACCACTGGTGACGTACGTAAATATGTATGCCAACATAACATAGAATATCTAATACAGTGTCGCCTAACTAAATATTTATTATTCTGTCACAATCCCAAATATAGCGTATGACACATGTATAAGTGTCATTAAAGTACTAGCGACGCTAATTAAACTCGTTGCACATGCTTATTTGTACACTAGTATCATAATATAACATTTGTTAGAATAACCAGGCCCTAATTTAAATGAAATCCTTATTTAAAAATCCAAAACTGTATATGACCATTGGTGCAAGCAGATTAATTAAACGGAATGTCTTTCAGCAAGATGGATGCCCTAGCCATAGCAAAATATTAATCAGTCGCTTCAGAATTATATTGCAGGGATAAATGGATTGGTCGTTTCAATCCAATACACTGACCAGCGAGGTCTCCAGACCTCACTTTGTTAGATTTCTTTCTTTGGGATTACCTCAAGCCAAGAATTTATCAAAAGCACTTCGAAAACGATTTTATATTTGGAAAAAACGAATAAGAGAGGCAGTTGGTAAAATTAATGAACTACTATTTCATAATGCCTACAAAATATTTCAGTTATTAATAATAAAAACTTTGAAATTCCCACTCTCACATTATCCATTTATGAGAAAATGTTGTTCTTGATAAAAAAAGTCTGAAACTTCTTGCCAAGATTTAAATATTTTCTTTCATATACTGTCAAACTTGAATTTCGCTCACTTAGTAACCAGAAAATAAGATTAATCGAAATTAATGCTAAAAAACTAATTTTTTGTGTACAACATAAAAAACACAGGTATCATAGGAATGTAATAACAAACGGAGTGAACATCAACAACAAATCAAAACAATTCGAATTTGTAATTGAAATCGTATAACAAATAATAATAAGGGCGGAAGGTGGGGGGAGGGGAGAGGGGGTACATATGTAGAATTACATTGTTGAAGTTTTTTTCTTTATTATTATTTTGTATGTTTGATAGTTTTTTGATATCTATTTGCTATGACATTCAATTAACAATTATAATTGTTATGAATTTTTGCTGATGTTCAAATGGTTTGTTATTACTTTTGTTTGAAGATACTTGTGTTTTTTACATTAGACACAAACAAATGAGGTTTTTAGCATTCATTTCGAGCAACGCAAAATTCGACTGAACATCCTTATCGTATCCGATAGTAAGTTAACTTTGAAGTATCTGATTTTCCGTAAGTGGTAAGAAAAATAGAGAAAACCAGTGAGAGTTGTTTTTCAGAGTAGATGACTGTTACTTTATATGTTACACCTTCTTTTAATTTTAAGCAACTTTTCCAAATAACATATTTGTGTATTTTGAAAAGTAAGGATACTTTATTCTTGAGCCATTTTTATATTTTGGAACCTCCCACGTATACGAAATGAGATATTTAAATTTGGAAAGTGCATTGTTCATTTGAGAAAATGAAGGGACTTTTATCAAGAATACATTTTTCTGATAAATGGATAATAAAATATTTCTGTGTCCAAATTTATGACGGACACTGTATATTGCACTGGGTATTTAAAATGTATATTCTATTTATTTTATTCTAGTAAATGTGGACATCAGAAAGATTCAGTGCATTTTTAGTAGAAAAAAATTCTCCAGACTAGTGGATTCTCACTCTAAAGTTGACAACACTGTTCGCGGGTCTCAAAACGCCAACCAACCGCAGCTCGGATGTTAACCTGCCCGTTCCAGGACGCTTTTGAAACGCGCTTTTGCGTTCGTTCCTCTTATCTGCCCCATCTTAGAAACGGATATCAACGTGGTATTAAAGGCCTTCGGAATTTTTTAAGCGTTTATTGTTTTACGGCGGGGGGTCGACAAACTCGCTGGAGGATAATGCGTCACTTAAATATGTGGTACGAATAAAAGTTTAATGAACAATTCCGCCGATGGATTGATGACATAGGGGTGCACACTCGCATAAATTAACGAGAAACGGTTTTTTCCGCCTAATAAGGTTAATTTCAACGACCACTGTATCGGTGATTAATGCACGTGCCGATGATTCCGTCCACTGAAATTCCCCCTTTTGTGAGAAAAATGCGTGCAAATATGGTAATCGCCATGATGCGTCTATTAATTAAACACAAAAAAAAGAAATACAACATAAAATAACCATTTTACCTTTTTTTACATAAAATATAAAAGCAAATACATGTAACTAAACGGCAAAGTACGTAGTTATCAGTTGCAACCAAACAAAAAATATTTGTAGATAATTTTATTTCCAAATTAGTTCCATTGATAAAAAATAAAATACTTTATCAGCATTAATCTTCATGTGTTATTGTAGCATTAGGAACATTGTAATCAGTAGCGTATATTATAAATCTTAGTTAGAAAAATAAGGTGTATTACTCTCTCTATTCATATATGTATGTATAATATTTTTCGATACATATTTATTTATATTTTTATAATGCTCAAGTCAAAGAAGCCGAGTAGCGCAGATGGGTAAGCGATTGCCTTTGCATTAAGCAAGTCCTCGGTTCGAATCCCATGAGGGCGTGAATTTTCCGCAGCCTTGCGATTTGAACTGGGCTTGGTGAGACCATTCACAGTTGGGCACCAAATTAACTGTGCTCTACTCAGAACCACAGACCTAAGCGATAGAGTAACAAGGTCAACATAACACACTCACACACACCTCACACAATGGTTGTTGCGCAAGCACCAAAGGCGCGTTCCAACTCTGTATCCCGAATCCGGGGCAAATTGAGCATTGTACTGCCAGATGCAAGCACATAAAGCACCAGCCTCTACACCGCAAGGTAAAACGAGCTTATCGATTATACATATATACCTACAATGCTCAAGTGAAAAGGGTATATCATCCCCCCACTCCGTAAAAATGTCGTTGATTATAGTATTAATGTATTATACTACACAAATAGAATAATATTTATATGTATTGCGTAGTACATACTTGTATGATCGAATCTTTTGACTAGTAGTACGCATTTAAATAAAATACATATTAATTATGTCGTATACATACATACAGGGTGAATCCTAAATAGCAAACAATTTTAAAAAATTGAATTATTTGCGATTACTGATTTTTTACTGAAATTTAAACGGTTTTTAAAAAATAGTATACATATTACATACTACGCCAGGAAAGTGTCTTTGCTGGACTCGGCGGCTTAAAATACTCTGCCAACAGCCTGGCATTTCAAACGGCCTCTCGACCTGTAAAGCACCAATTTCCTGACTTGTGATATAATGTACTATTTATTAATAATGGTAGACCTTCAAAGCAATAATAAATAACACTACGAAGATAGAACAGTAGATAGAATAATACAACTAGTCAAACCTGTATCTTGTGTCTTTTGGACGACGTACAGTAAATGCCACACTGATTTGATTTTTTTTTTGTTAGTAATATGGTAGGTATAATAATAATTGAAATTAGGATAACTAGATAACACCAGCTAGAGAACAAATATTCAAATATCAACTTCACCTTTTTTTGTATTGTTAATAAAATTATATATAGTATAAACAATATGCTATATAGTACAGGTTGATCAAAAATAAACTTGATCGCGGGAACCATTGAAAACAATAAAACTTGCCTATTCTGTAGCATGCTTTTTGTTGACTTAGAACTGTAATTTTTTAAGTTTAAAATTCATTTTAAACCTCTTCTTTAACGTATCTACGTGATATTTCAATGCTACCTATGAAGTTAATCTATAAATTTGGTTTCACTTACATATTTTTGCATATTTGTATAGTTTATTGGACTTGTGTTAAAGTAATATGAACTAATAAGTTAGCTGTTGTTCAAAAATAGTTTTATAAAGTGCAGTGTAGACAGTCAATTTGTCATGGCCCTCGCGATCAATTTTATTTTTGATCGTTCTGTATATTCACTTCTTATTTGCACAGTAGAAGACAATGATTTAAGTTTATTATGTTGCTAGGTTATGTACAATATCCAACTGTGTTGTCAAACGCGTACCTATAGCTTTTTTGAAAAATCATTTAATGTTCTGAAAATTAAGGTATATAGAGCAAGGTACAATTTCATAATTAAAATAAAATTTAAAAATTTATGTGTATTTTAAAGCTGATCATCTATAGGTACTACGTTTAACGAACACATTCAGTAGAAGCCGTAATCTCCTCCCATAAATGGCCTCTATATTTGAAATTGAACAATTTTTGGTTGCTCCCGAGTCTTTAATGTGTGCCATGTTAAACTGGTTTTGCACAATCAATGCCGTCCCACTAATTAGATTTCTGAATCTTTTCGTTAAACATAATATAGTATACACCTAACACAGAGCTCAATTTAACTGACAACAGTCGATTCTACTGTGATTCAGTCACCTTCACAATAGAAACAATATATTTAGACATACGAAACAATCACACTAGGACGGTTTTCTATTGTGCAGAAAAAAAAGTGAACAGAGTATATGGAATTATTATTATACACTACTTTGTAAGTTTCCATTGTAGTAGTAGACCGCACAGTATCATTAACAAATGACACTAGTAAATAAAAAATAGTAGAAAGGTTAAAGAGGCAGCAATGACACAAGACAACTCTTCAAATGTATATCTTACGTCTTTTGGTAAATTAAACTAAACTATACAGCAAGTTATAGACCGATTTGTAAATTTATTTTGCATTAGTAATAGTAGTACATGACTTATTTGGATACTAGAAAATAACAAACTATACAGATTAACAAGATAATGTCAAAAAGTAGCAAGTGACGCTACAGAAAACAAACGGTGGATAGGATAAAAAATAGCTAGAAACAAACTGCCGAAGTAAGTATTTTATGTTTACGGAAAATTGCGTAATAGCGCAGGAATATAGTTTCGGAGCCTTTCATTTTGTAACGAACGACTTCCGGAAGTGGACCGTGTCATTATTGAAGAATTTCGCGTCTGGCGTGGTTTCCACGATGGGTATCGTGTTCTTTTGCGTACTTCCTGATGTCCTAATGAGGCCCCATATGATAGTTGACGAAACGGTGACGTCTCCAATCTCAATAATGACACGGTCCAATCCCGGAAGTCGATCGTTGCGCAGCAGTATTTATACTGCAAAACAGTAGACTACAACAACTATAGTAAGAGTAAATGAAATTAGAAAGTAACAAAGATCGACAGCGCTCAAATGTATCCCTTGCATTTTCTAGTATATTTTTTTTTAATATATCGTAGATTCTACATTGGGTTGCTTTGTATTTTTTATTGTTAATAGTAGATGATGACAGCAATATCAATATCAAGTAACACTAAGAAATAACAGACGTAGACCAGTTAACTAGGTTCCAGTAGCTAGAAAACGACTATTACGATATGTACCTTGACTTTCAGAAAATTGGACAACATTCTTCATAGATTTCTAATTTGTTTCATTAATAATAGGTTATGACAGCTAAGTGTAATAGCAATAGCAAATGGCCCTGCCCAATAAAAGTGAACAGGTTAAGATAAGAATAGTTACAAACAACAAAAGTATGCAGGTCGTTAGGAAAGTTGGACAAAAACGTGTACCAAATTCTACATAGTACCATTATTTGTTATTGATAATAGTCGTACGGCCTCTGTGGCAATGCTACATTATATGAGTATATAGAAAGCTAGCCAGATTAACAAGATAACAGTAGTTAAGTCAAGCTATTCAGCTATGTAGCCTATGTAGGAAAGTGAAAAAGGAAGCAAATCCAGTCCTCTTTGTCATATTAGTTTCCATTGGTGATAGTGACGTGACAACCTTAACAATAACAAATTGTCCTAATAACTAAACAGGCTAAATATAGATAGTAGAGATACATCTGAACAATTATCCAAAAACTGATTGAAGGTTATAAGAGAAATTTTCAGGTAGCTAGAGCAATAACCAATTAGTCTAGGAATTGAAATAAACAGAATAACAATTACTCAAGTATGCATCTTTGTGTTTTGGAAAAGTGTGAAAGGAAGTGTAGTGTACTGGTTCTATCATTACTTTTCGTTGCTAATAGTGGACCATGACACTAGAGAAATAACAAGTGACACTAGGGAATCGCTCAGATAGACTGATTAACGAGATAGCGATAGTTAAAAAACGACATCATCAATAAAGTCTAAGAGAAATCTAAAGGAGAACACTAAACGTTACAATAATTATTGTCTCATTTGTCTTGTATTTCCATTTGTCATTTAAATCAGGGCATATATCTATTGTTTCTTCCTAATGTAGGATGTAGTATGCTTTTAAAGTTTCGATTATTCTTTTTTTATTTGTGTCGATGGTCGATTAAATCATTAATAGTGATTGATGTTGAGGTGACGTTATTTATGTCAGTTAGTAGTCTAGTGCTGATTAACTTTCTTCCACAAATCTCAGTCAGCAATACAATTTGGGGAGACTTGAATAATATTGTCAACATTTTGTGGATTAAATACTAAACCACCTTGATAGTCGTACAATCTAATCGTTTTGAAATAAACTAGGCAGTCGTATTCCTACTTTGGTTCAGGAACAAGTAACCACTTCAAAAGCCTTTCGGCAAAGTTTGACTTTGGCATCAACACAGGGAACAACAGTTACCGAAACGCCTTTGGCATTCCTAATTATTTACAACCCTTTCGTCCAAGGCTTGTAGAGATTACAGGCGGCTTCCAGCCGCTCGAGATAAACAAAAACTTGCCATTCTTTGCCCAAGGTCTGGCCAGGACCAGGATTTGGCATTTATCCCCAACTATTAGAGAGGCGAATATAACGGTGCAATTTCAGCTGAAACGGTGAAGAGTGCCTTTTCTTCGAACCAGAAATGATAGCATGCGTATGGTTACTAGCAGTGATTGCTAATTTTGACACGTCCATTGGAACATTGATGACGAATTTTAATGTAGCAGGAAACGTTGGAGAATTCTGAAGTTTGAATATGAATTAGAGAGACTTTTTTATAATCTGGTGATTTTGAAAATTTAAAAGTGAGCATTCTGAAATTCAAACTACGTATATACTTTCTAATGATGATCTATCTATGTATTTGAACCCCATCAGTGCGTTTGAAGGATTATATAGGTTAAAAATTCTGCAGCTTCCCACTTAATCAAAATATAAATGAAAGTATTATTATTAATAAAATGAACTGGATATGTATATGTTGCAATGTTTAGTTAACGAAATCTAGTCGGCCCACTGCTTCACTATATATATATAATCAACGTCTTCTAATAGTTCTATAAATGTATTTATGAAATAGCTCGTATCAAATCTGCGAGGGTGTACTTAATGTATTTGTATCTGTAAATAGAATAACAAGTGAAGAATTTGGAATTAAAAAAATATATGTCCTAATTCTCACTAATAATTTCATAGAATTGAAAATAGGAATTCTAATAATTGAATTCTGCTTGAAAATCGTTAGCGGGCATATTTAAAAATTGGCAACATTGTAAGTAATTGATTGAAGATTTGATGAAGAACGATATTGATGGAACATGAAATACTTGATGTGCAAGTGCTGCGTAATTATTTAAAGGTCAGTAGAGTAGCTGTCTTGTACTTAAAGAGCAGTCTAAATTTGGTGGCACAACGAATTATCACGTCGATAAGCCGCATGAATTCCTAATAATTTGATTATGTTCTGGATTGATTAACCACCGAGAGGTTCAAGAAACTGCCGAGATCGATACTTCCAGCGGATGTATTTGCACGTGAAGTCGAACTGTTCTGGCGTTTTCTGGTTTGACCGACCAATTTTACGCTCTCAAGACGCCTTAATGTGCCAGCCCCAGGAGGTGACGATCTCAATTAGTTAACGTAATGACGGTGACATACGAACGCTTAAGGACAGCACGGGGAGACATGAAATTCGAAGTCGACGTAGGTTGCGACTTTGATTATCCGTTACTGCATTAAAGACAGTGTAGGAGTTTTTTTAAGTTTTCCAGACAGGGCGACCTGGTGGGATAATTAAGTGGAGTTATCCAAAATAGTCACGTGGCAATTTAAGTTTTTATCGTTAATAGCGTGTGGATATATTAAGAGCTTTAGTGCTATAGTTGTATAGTAAGAGAAACCCATACATAGATATACAAGGACGCAATAGAAACTCTAATCTAGAGCTAAAACAGCTGTTAATAGCTGATGTACGAGGGTGGGTTCATATATTCCTAGCCCTAAAAAGCAGTTGCTGCACAGCTTTGAAATTCTAGTAATGCATCAATAGAACGTTGCTAGAAGCGATTTCTAAATGACAAATTTATCTGACATTTATAAACAAAGTTGTCGCACGTGGACGCGACTGTGTGTAGAGAAATTGCAAAGTTCGTGCAATGATTAAATATTTACAAAAGTTTAACATCACAGAAAAGTTTTATCGATATGCAGAATACTTTAGGGTCGATACAAAATTCTGTGGTTAAACTTATTGTGTAAATATTTCATCACTACACGAACTTCAAATTTATCCAGTTTTGCAATTTCTCTACACACAGTCATCTCTCACGTGCGACAATTTTATTTACAAATGTCAGATAAATTGTCATTTATCAATTGTTTTAGCAATATTTAGATTGATGCATTACCTACTAGAATTTCAAAAAACTGCTTGTTGGCCGGGCTACGAATATATGACAACACCCTCGTATATACAAGGTTTATTGAACGATTAAATCATTTTTTGTATTTCTGAACATAAACAACTATTGTATTATTAACTTACCAAAGATTGAAATAACCAGCGTGTTAAAATCACTCATTGCTTAACCATTGTGAAAACTGGAAATTAGATTAATTTATGGCAATACCTAGGTCTTTACTGTATAAAAGTAATCTTGTGAATTAATAAACTAATCAATACCTACATTTCTAAAAAATCGGTTTTTATTTAACTTAAAAAAGTAACCTCGCTTTAACGGTAATGAAAATCTGTGATACTAAAAATGTACAATTTGTTGCCATTTTACTATACAACTAGACTTAGCCCGCGGGAACCATGTACTGAAATGAAGTAGAAATGAGTTACAATTTACCTATTTATATTTGAACTACCCATATCTGTTTTTATAGCATACAAAATGCCTTTTAGAATAGAACGCGCGTATAAAATGGACGAATTGTAATGAATAAACAAAATAACAACTTTTTATTTCATAATTTGTCTTACTAAAATTATATATTAACCATTTATAGAAAACTAATTAGTTTACTCGTCTCACGCTAGATGGCGCGGGTGACTGCAATTAACTTCAGAGCGTTCCGGATACACAAATAGATAGATCTGCTGGTTTATATTATTAACCAGTAAACTTAACCGTAGGCACCATGTGCTCATCTGAGTTACAATTTACCTTTTATATTTTTACTGTATCGGCACAAGAATAAATATACCGGGTGACTATAAATGATTGAGATTTTTTTTTCTTAGGTTGGCACTGTTTATGTTGGTAGCACTGTAAGTCTATATCAAATCCAATGTTCGCAGGTTAGGTTTTGCGTCATTCTGTGTCAAAACTGACTCAAAACCTAACCTGCTAACCCCGAATTTGACATAGACTCTCAGTGTCACCAACATAAACAGCATCAACCTAAGAAAAAAAATCTCAATCATTTATAGTCACCCGGTATTTATTCTTGTGGCAAAAGCATGGTATATCACAAGGCTACATTTCATTTAATCTAAAAAACAAATAAAAACTTTAAATGATAGGACTGCGGCGGGGGGGGGGGGGGGGGCTGAAAGTCCTTATATATCACTTTAGACATATCAATTGTTTACTAAAAATAAAAAACTTACTATGTTCGGTTAAAACCCAGCAGATAGATATATTATGTTAAAAAATAATTTTCATCTAGTATGGCTATGGAATCGTTCCTAATTTATGAATGCAACTATGTTTATACTTAAATGTCAACTTAACATTTGATTTTTAAGTGACTTGCATTCATAAATTAGGAACTATACATAGCCATACTACATGAAAATAATTTTTGATCACATTGCAGATAGATCTGTGTCTTTAAAAATGTTATCCAAAAAAAGATACATCAAAGAGGGCCAAGGAAGAAGATAAATAAGCTGTATGTGCAGTATTCAGTAAAAAATAGGTAATTTTAATTAATACAACTGTCACGTTCTGTCAGATTAATTTGACAAGTCTTAATCCGCTTTTCAGACAACTCATTTAACTTTGTATATTTTAAGCCATGATTTTCTTTGATCTTCAAATACCGCGCATGCTAGAAGTGTACTTTAGGAACGTAAACAGTCGAACAATCATTTGGGATTGAATTTATGAGTAGTTCAAACGTTCATAATGCAACCGGCGACAGGGTGACTTGAGTACATTTTTGAAACACGTGTTATTAATAATAACAAAAATCACCGATGTCGCCGCTTGCATTTGGAACGCTTGAACTACTTAATGTTGCATCTACTCTATCAGAGTAAACTCAATAACAAATGATTTTTTTGATCATTCCACTTTTTTAAACTATCGAGTGTTTAAAAAAAACTCATTGGCGGCATGCCATGATGAAATTGAAGTTTGCCATAACTTGATGTATACCCATTGAAGCAAATAAACTACCATAAGTCAAAGAGAACTAAATGACATCTTGATCCTTGAACTATTTTCGTAAAAATATACAAATCACTAATAAAAGCAATTTTTATTGACTGTTATGATTAATACACTCGTTGTTTTGCAAACGCCATCTTATTTTTATTTTTACTTGATACAAGTAAATTTAATGCGGTGTAAACGTTTACCTGTCACAGTGACAGATGTTTTCATAAACAAAATGCAATCTGACAATCACCTACAGACTTAAGTTAAGACATGACTAGATTTTCTACCTTTCTTTCCAATGCTTACCCTAAATGAGTTTTTTGTAACACGATATATTTCTAGCATGCGCCGTATTTGATGATCAGTGAAAACTATAACATAACATTGGGACTTGTCAAATTAAGCTGACATAAAGTGACAGTTGTATTAATTAAAATTACCTACTTTCTGAATTAACACTACACGTATAGATTATCTTTTAAATCACCTCCTTGGGAATATAGGCAGTATTCATTTTAATAAGCAGTGACTTCGGTAAGTCCAGGCGTTTCACGAAACGTAAAGGCTAGCAATTTAACAGAATGTTAAGTTTTATTTAAATTTGGAAGATAACCAGAGTCTTCTATATGTGCATGTTAAATGCTATAACCATACCAAACAAAATTGTTTAAAAAATTACGTACACTACAATCGGTAATAAAATTATGAGTCATTGAAATTATACAATAACTGAGCACAATTAGTATACATGGACATAAATATTTTCCCTTGACACATAACAATACTTCGATCATTTGTTCCGTTATCGACGTTAAATGTTTAAAATTTTGATTTATTTACAACTACATTTTTGAAGTATGTATGGACAAAAGTAGTAATTGTAAAATTATTTTCGTAAAATATTCTTGATGATGTAAAGTTAAAGTATATATTGATTACTTAATCCATATTTTATTTATGGATAGACGAACGGAAATTAGGAAAATCCTTATTTCGCTACATTTAATTATTCCATGTATCGACTACCTTGAAAGGGAAATTAATGTACGTTAAGTAGCGAAAAAAATATTCATATGTTTTCCAATTATTTATAATACAATATTTTGCTGTTTTTTATGTAAATACCTTGCGCTTTATATGAATTTGCTGCTGATATGTAAGAATCTTTATAATGTTCGTTTTGATAAGTGTTTTGTGATTTGTTTAAGTGCTTGTATAAAAATGCAAAGGTTTAGAGCTACGCGACCAGTTTTTAAAAAAGTGTTCGTTTCGCGTGTCTTTTCAATCAAATTGGGTAGATAATAATTGGTAGGTTTAATATTAAATTTTAAATCGCTAGTATTTGTAGTGTGTCCAAATATGCTGCAATTCTCAACTGGACGTTGAGTGGACAACTAGATCTCCGGACTTAACTTTTTTAGCTTGTACCTTTGAAAAAATAATTGAATTAAAATAAAAAGTATACTGATGTAGTTTGGAAAACAACTATTACTAAAAGAGCAGTGTCGGCTAACATTTCAAATATATTTAAAAGTACTTTGTATTATTTATTTGGTACTGACCTTTTTGATGGTGGTGCAATAGAATAGTTGCGGCTTATGGGCATCACGTTCGATATTTTCCATTATTTTATCAAAAATTGCAATAAACCACATCCACATTTAATTCCAATTTCCAAATCGCAATTTTCCAAAGCTAATGCTGAGTCTAACCTCATTTCCGTGCAAGCAGTCAAGAAAACGAAGTTCGACCTCGAAAATAAATTAAGCACTTCCATCATACAGTGCTGATTGTATCTCCATATTCAAGCTTTGTTGTCGACGCCTTGGCGCTTTCCACTAAATGGGGGAAACAGTGTTAAGCTCAAAAATATCAGCAGTGTTAAAACGGCTCTAATATCGCGAAAGTTAAGGAAATGGTCATTTCGGGCAGTAAATGACATTTCCACGGTTTTATAACTTTCAATAAAGTAATTAAGCGTCGTGGATGGAGAAAGTATAAGGGCCGCAACAAAGAACGATAAAAGGACGCTTTAACGCGTATGGTAAAAGAAAGAACATGACATTGCAATGTTTAGGAAGTTCTAAAAATGAACGAAGTTTTTTGTGTTCTCAAGGTAGCCCTCGAAAACTGTGCTACACGTGTGTTACTTGCGTGAACGTTATGCAAGGTGAAAACAATTTATTCGTTTGAATATGTAGATAATGCATTGGCAGGCGCACGTTTTTCTTGCTGGCGAAATGCACGTTGCTGGTTTTTATGGGAAATATACGCTTGTATAATGCTGGTTTTTGAGGATTTCCTGCGTTGTTTGTTGCACAGCCTTAATTATTTCCAGCCTTGAAATAATTTATTTAAATTGCGATTTGAATTTTTATTTTATATATATAGCTCGCTAGTAATAGCTTGAAAATGCATGCTTAAAATAGAGTAGCTGTGAAAAAATGTTAGATTTTTCATATATATAGTAGCATAATTTCAAATGAAAAGGGAGGACCTGTAAAAATGTATTGGCCTTGTTACTCAGCAAATTAAAAGTTGTCTTGTGAATTTTCCAATACTTTTTGTATTTCTACTTGTTTCAAAACCAAAAATTTGCATACATATATATTATAAACTGATTTTGCAGTTTCGTTTTCAGTCGGTTTTTTCTATTATAAGCTTATAATTGAATCTAGAGGAATATACATATTATCCAAAATAAGACAAGAGCGTTCGATATTTTTATGAACTTATAAATCGTAACTACTTTAAAAATTATATTACGTTGCACACGCTTTAATAAAAACTACTTTTGTCTATGTATATGCTAAAATAGCAGTCTACAGTCAGCCCTTGCTCTAAACATAATACATTTGTAAACAATGTGAAGTACATTCTAAATCTTATTAAAAAAATTCTTGCTTTGGCTGTTTCAAAATTGCTTCTTGATGTTGGCTAGAATCATAACTTCACACTGTCTTTTTTACATTGAAATATTTAGTTTCACTATTAGTTCATATATTTAAATACCTGAATTGCTTTTCAAAATTAGCAGTCACGATATTCAAATGAATTCCTTCGTTTATAGTTTACGAAAAGGAAATTTTGGAAATATTATAAAGTCACGTTCATTATAGTAATTACGAACTAACAATATAAGATTGGACTGGAAATGTTGAGATTTTTTCGTTTTTACTGATGATCAGCGAGCAGCTTTTTATGTAACCACTAGAAATAGTTGAGTTTTTCGGCACGCAATATAAAAATGCATGTCGCGCTGCTCTCTTTGGAACACCCGCTCATTAGGACATATTCAGTCTTTGTAATGTGTTGAACCGGTGTATGTGCGACTACTTCGACTCAAGAGAATTCACAAAAGAGCCATAGGAAATCGGTTTAAAAACTAGTGGGCTACCTACTTACCAATATCGTCAGCAGAGGATGCGGATGTGGCAGAGAGCGTCAATAATATGAAATTGCATCCTCACCTTTCGATGATTTAAGAAAAATCTTACCGGGACCGAGATTCGAATTCGCGACCTCAGGATTGACAGTTAGACGGTGTGCCGCTTCGCTATCCTCACAATCACATAAAGAAATAAACAAACCGATCCCGTGTAATGGCTTTTCATTTTGTTTGCATTGATATTTCACAATTTCACACAAATTTGCCAAAAAATCACCCTGATTATGTCGTTCTCGAGTGACATTTACATCCAGCCGGCGTGACATACTTCACTTACTTAATTTTCCGATTTCTCTTCACAAAACTTGTGTGGTTTCATGGGACCTTTTATACAACTTGAAAAGTTACGACAAGAATTGCAAATTTGTAAAAACTGCCCTGATCGAATGCAATACAAATACTTAATTTTAACAAACATATTCAGGGATTATACTATAGATAAAATTAATCGACAAATGTAATATAGCAAACAGCACTGCTAAAGCGAGTAAAATGAAAATATTTAATTAGTGATATGCTTATAAACACTAGAAATGCATTTCTTATTTTGTTATTATTTTAGTCGAAGCAAAACTTTCAGAAAATAATAGAAATTTACGAAATATATTAATTACCATGCAGTCCTATAAAATTCAAAAAATGAATTTTCTAGCAACATTTTGAACTGTAATTAATATTCATCTCTATTAAACATCAAGAAATTTTTATAGAAAATGTCCCATGATCTGTCTCACAAATAATGTAGGGTCCTTGATCATTTTAAAAATTAACTTAAGCCAGTACACGATTTTTTCTCGCATGTACGTACACTTAAAAGTGCTTTACGCAAAAACTAACAATAAGCATAGGTTTGAGTCACTAAAGCGAAGAGGTTCCCCGCAATTTCCGCATTTTTCGTCATTTTCGCCGGTGTCGTAATGCTTTCATTAACCTGGATAAACTGAACATGTAGGCCAGTTTGAAATGATAATACGTTTTTTAACCCAATTCCGCGCACTTTGAAAGTGCGACTGTTAATTATGGAAAATTATGCAAGCAATGAATGGGAAAGCTTTAATATTATAAAAATGGAGATTTAATAAGAAGTGGGAACGACGTTACAGTTTCGTTTGCGTAACAGTGATAATAGCGATTCCGTTAGAAAATTAAAATTTATTGTCGTTTAACAGTTACGTGCACATAAATTTTCCTTACTTTGGATTTTGCACTAGCAGAAATCGCGAGCAAAAACTGCTTTGAAACTGTGCGGATTTATTACATAGATGCAGCAGATTGGGCCGCATAAATTAACCTTTTAGATGCATTTCTGTATTTTTTCTGCTTCGCGTTTCGCCTGCTAGTTTAAAATTATCGTGGGAATATTTTACCGCACTAAATCGCTCAACAGCTGGCTCCAAATTGGCATTCTGTTAATATTTTTTCTTATTAGCCTGACATTAGAAAGCGCGATATTTCTCCTGGCCCTGCGTGAAAGGTTTATTTTTAGAGTGACAACCCAAACTTAGCCTTAGAACCCCAAAAGTTTTGCAGTTGTAATTCTAAATTTAATTAAGCTAACGTTTCTCTGGTTTAATTGCTTTGCAGTGTGGAGTGTTGGCTTGTTTTTGAGCTGTTATCGTTTGGTTAATCGCGTTAGGTGTAAATACAACTTTTCTAATTTTTGTTTTATTATAAAAAGTTGTGAATAGAATTTGTAATGTTCACTCGGTATTTCTATAGCAATTTTAATTTTCATGATAAATAAGATAGATCCAAGATAGAATTATAGCATAGTCCACCTATAATGAACTTGCTTGTAATGGACCTATTACCAAAATCCCGATTAAAGAGTCAATTAAACCTATGTATATAGGATCGGATATTATGAAGTTACTTATAATGGACTCCCTTTTAATGGACTAAAATTCACTAAAAGTCCATTATATCCGAACCGAATTTCGTTGGGGGAGCAAGCTGAAGTGACTTTCAGATGCCTTAAAATATTTTCAAAGCTTTACAATAATATTTGTAGCAAAATGTTCGTCAATTAAACAAAATATATATTGTTTTGAGAAAGAAGTAATTCAAAGAAAATTACGGATTTTTGTCATGTGATATTTCCGTATTTTTTTGTGTCCAAGCTTGTAACAAATGTATTATTTTACAATTTACAATTAAATTTTGTTTTCAACTTAAAAATCAAATTTCGATAGTATAGAACCTCAGTTATAACGGATTAATATTGATTCTTCCCTGAAGTGTATTATAACCGAGGCGTACTGTACTTCATATCAAGAATGACATATATATGCAATAGGAGTACTCGTGTTAAGCGAGTACAACCTCCAACTTCGTGGCAAGGGATGGCCAAGGTATTCTATTCGTCTAAATTCTCTCTAAGAACAATAGAATTCCATAAACTGAAGTTTACAATATTTGACTGTAAATTATTAACAAAGCTCATGAACACTTCTGAAGATTTCAATATCAATCGCCCCTGTCGGTTTCGAATGTCTTCTACGTACCCAACAATAAAGCAAGACGGTGTTCCACGTTACGATCCGCCGAGCTGCAACAATTATAAGCAGTAATTTATAGCCCTTCGCTGCAGGTAACTAATTCGTTGCTAGTTCTGTGTCAATCAACAGATTTGCTGTGCCAATTTCATAAGTGAGCTTTTTACGGCCGTATGTGGCCCGATAGTATTGACACACATACATTCATTGCACGATTTGTAACGACTACGTGCAGATTAATTATGCGCATGGTAGCACTGCCAAAAATTTTGGCCCAAAAATTAATGCGTCGTTTCCGAATATTCACAATCCACCATCCATCGCTGGATGGGAACTTTGGCCTGCATTTTTTGTCGACTCAGATTCCAGTTCCCACAGCCGCAAGGTCACATGTCCCTCTTCATCCGCCCCTAACGCCGGCTTGATTTTGAAAAATACCGGTGCCACATGTAGGATTTAGAAAGCTATTTTTACCTGCTCAAATTCGGAGACTCGCTGAAATGTTTCGCTCGCTGCTTGGGTAGTACTGCTTGTAGTGCACACGTTATAGCCATTTGAAAATTGCAGTGTACAGGGGTTGACATTTTGGGGAAAGAAAGCTTGAGCATTTTATGGCATTGGCCAAAAGTGTATATTTGTCCCATTAATTATAAATTCATTATATTATATGTGCCAAATTTCGATGTATTTATTAAGAGTTAATTAATTTGTTAGTTATTCTCAATTATAGATTTGATTGGGCGATTAATAAAAAATAATGATTTAAGCTAGTGGGTGTCAGACTTTAAGCTCTTATGTGGTGAGAATTACTCTCTAATATACAGGATAGGACGTCCACATTACATTTCTGGAAATTTAAAAGAATCGTCCGAGATTTCTTCAGATCAGTCTGTCCGTTTGTCGGTTTCTAACTCAGAAAATATGTATAATATCTAGTAATAACAATGAATTTATTGACTTAATAATATAATAATAAAATACATATGGTACATAAAAAAGAACAAGTCAACCTCGAGGGATTATGCTCTTCCCCTTAACGTAGAAAGCCGGATGAAGTCGATATTTTGTATGCGGATTAGATGATTACCTGGTTCGAAACCGAATGTACTTTTGCTCAGATATATACAGGGTGAGCACCTTAGAATGTTGTCAATTTTTGCTTTAACCCAGGAATGCAGAAAAGTAGTATTTTGCACATAGCTCAGGTTTTTACCCTTGACGAAAACAGGACCTAACGGATAGAGGGTAAACGTCGTTAAAAAAAACGAAAACGTGTAGCGATCGTTGCGTACCGCAGTCAACCGAACAGAAAAATAGAACGACGCCGAATGCGAAACACACGGATATAAATGTGCACCGAAATTGCGGTCGCACTTGCGAAGAAAGTTCTGTGTAAAGCCTTTTTTTAGGAAAGTCAAAGAGGTTGGAAGCACCAAGGTTTCAACATCTGAAGGAAAAAGAGTATAACTTTTAAGAGAAGTGCCAAACTCTACATGACAGTTTTACCTTTTTGAAATAACTTAGGGATGTCTAATTTTATTCAGATGTTTGCTATTTAAATGACGTAACATTTTCTGCATGTAACTATCTTTCGATTTCTGTAAACAACCAAGATCGCACGTATAAAACTGCTAACAACGCGAATATCTTTTCAACTTTTGGCAAATTGTTTTTGGTTTTTATAGTAATAAGTTTTGTGTTCTATACAGTGTGCCTCACTTTTTTGCCCAACACCTCCGTACTAGTGAATATAATTTAATTTTACTGTACTTTTTCGTACTTTTTTTGAAAATAAAAACCGGCCTACGATCTAAGTCGAAAAATTAGCAAAATTTTAAGCTACCATACAATTTAATCGGTCCAGTATCTTCGGAGGAGATAGCGAACAAAGGTACATGCATACAAAGAAAGAGACCACCGATTTTATGGTATAGCTATAGATATTTTTGAACGTAATGATTTAGTGGTATGTACTAGGGATGTTCCGAATATACAAAAATTCGTATTCGCGAATACGAATAGCGAATACAAATACTCTTATGAATATTCGCGAATACGAATACGAATACATGACCTTGAGTGAATAATATCAACATCAACATCGTTTTTGTACGCGCAGCAAATTTTAGAAATAGCATGGAAAATGGTTTTGTTTTTTATTTAATGTTATAGAATGGTTAATATTTAAAAAAATGTTTTATTTAATGTATGAATACCTGTTTTATAATTTTTATTAAAATTCTTATCTATATTCTATAATTTTAATGTCAAATACTCTTATAATATTCGTGTTAATTTTGGCGAATACGATTACGAATACAAATATTTAAAATATAGCGAATACTCGCGAATACGAATACGAATACGAGTATTCGGAACATCCCTAGTATGTACATACTGCCAAAGGGATTTAAGCTACCTCTAGATCATTTCTAGCTTTATATACCTTATACTGTAATCCATTAAAAATATAAATTTTCCGAAACTAGCCATGATTACACTGAAAGATTTTTGTTGGGCAAAAAATTATGGAGTAAACTAACAAACTAATTTAATACTCAAACGTATACAGATAGACGATTTTCGAAACAACCATTGTAAAATGCCGATGCAGTGACAGAGTTGTTCGACTTTGCAAACACTTTTTGCTATTGCTGCCCACAGTCTACTCTATTTTTGTAAGAATTTTCTTGCTTGGTATTCCCGATAAATGAGCAGTTCAACATTGTTCGAGGGATTGCTATGTCCGTGATCTGTTTACAAAGCTCTTGCTATATGTCAAAACATTCTTCTACCTCTAGTGACAAAGATTAGCGATCATAAATGCTATATTGATTTTGGAATAGAGCCTTCCTGTTTATGCCATAGCAGTCAGGAAGATGTTTGATCTATGAGATTTTCCTGTAGCCAGGTTGTTGTCTGCCTTGTATTATACCTTGCATTATTAGCTGAAACAATCGATATTTTGGAATTCTCATAACGTGAGCGAACTACATATTTAAATTTTCTTTTCGTAATCATATGAAGAATTTCGGTTTTCTTTCCCGGTTTATCTAAAACTTCGGTGTTTCTAATTGTGTCAAAATAATGTAAATCAAAATATAATACTTTTTGTTGGTATAAATATAAACATTTCATTGCATGTTTGTTTATAAAAAAATATTGTTATGGACTTGTGTGATTTTGTGTTTTTACTAATCTGATGTGTGTACATAAAAGTGTACATAAAAGTGTACATAAAATAAAATCATTATCATTTAACTCTTAATAGCTTACTAATTGAGTTTGTAATAAAAATAATAGTATAAGTATTACACGTAAAGCTAAGAAAGTGATAACTTTTCCACTGTTTACAACTTTCTTCCCGAATGGTGTATACTTATTATTTCTTCAAGTTCTACCTCATCTTTACTTTAAAAAATGGAAGAATTTATTCGAAGAGAAGCTTATAAAACTAGCAACCTGTATTGTCTCCTTAGAAGCATTGTAAAAACACAAGAAATGTATCTTTAGAAACTGTAGGCAAGAAAATGAGTCGTGTAGTGGAATTTTCTTCTCTAGAGAAGAAAAATCTCAGTACAGCACTCATGAATGTCCACTTTCGTCTTTCAAATATGTGTGGTAATAGCCTACTTTCCAATGAGGCAGTAGAAAAAGTTAAAATTTAATAGTTTTCATGGTGTTGTCATGTTGTGGTTGGATTAAGTTACTCAAATTAAACTATTACTCGCTCTATAACTCTTTTTCCCTTTATGAGTTCGCCGCATTCAGCCTCCATATTTCACGGTCCTCTCAATCGCTTTGTTGATCTCTTTCCTCCATTATGTTTCTTATACGTGTTTTTCTTTTACAGGACGGGCGATCTTTTCTTCTTGTTATTTCTGGCTTATACTTTTTGGCCATATGCGTTCTTGCATTATTTCTAGGTGGCCGGTGCAAACGAACGGTTCTATTTTCTAAATTCTGATAATGGATGAAGCGATTGCATTTTCTTTCCATATCTCTTCTGTTTTCCATCTTTTTACGTAGTTTGTAGACATCTTCTGAAAAAGTGCAATTCAACTGTTCTAATTTTGTTTTCAAGCTGTCTGTTACTGATGAGGACTCTTCACCATACAAAATGATACTTTCCACTGTGCTATCAAATATGTCCTGGGTTTCTGTTCTGTATTTTTATCCCGTAAGACTCCGTGCAATGCTCTAGTTGTTGCTGTTACTTGTCTGATCCCGTTATTTCCCTCTTTTTCTACTGATGTATTTTTAGGGTTGATACTGTTTAGTGGTCTCATCATCAATGTCTTCTTCCTCGACACATGTATCATAATCTTCGCTTTTTATATTTTTTCAACATAATTTGGTGCTTGAATGAAGATTTTCGAATGAAATTTTTTTCCTTAGATGGCATTTTTTAATTTAGAGTCTTCAAAAATGTTGACAGGGAAATTATAGATCTTTTGCGAAAAATTGGTTTTATGTAATTTTGTCTCATTAGGGGTCTGTACAAGCCACCAAAGCTTCACAACTGTATGCTTCAAAAAGTATAAAAGATGTAAAGGCGTTAGGTGAAAAAATGTATACAAGGATTCTTGAAAAAATTGTTACGGTCATGTATTAACATTAATAAAAGTAAATAATCAGAATAAGTAATCACAAGCGAACCTTCATTCACCACAGACTTTCACTAACTTGTTGTTTGATATCCTTTATGATAATATACTAATCGTGTATATGTAATAACAGAATATAATTCTCTCTATTAGTAACAATATAGAACATCATCACGTTAATGAACATATTATGTTAAGCACAATCCAACGAAATAACCTTCATTTAGATACTGAAGGATTTCAAATATTTGCTTTGGTTTCCATTAATACATTAATACTAAGCGTTGATGACAGTAATTACATGTAATAAATATTGCAGCTTGTAAAAAGGACTATTACTTTCTATAGGCATACCAAAATCTGAAATGTCCAAGTCAGTATCACTTCCTGTTAATGGGGAAATTGTATTTTACGTATGTTGTGGTCAATTGATCGATGCGCCAAATTAAAGAAACGAAAAACCACGATTCTCTCAGGCACATATTGTTTCTTACGAACTTTTCATTCACTACTTAGTACCTTTACTGGAAATATTTATACCTGCCGTATAATTTGTTATTAACTCTTTTATGCCAACATGGTACACATATCCCCAACTGCTTGAAATGCAAGTCAAGTTATGAGTGGACGGATATCTTTTAATTTCATGCTATAAAATATCCACTTACTCGATGCAGTTTTGATTGGAAGCTTGTTAAATCATGGTATATATTGCTGCAGAAGTAGTTTTTAATTGGGAAATTTTAAGTTTTGATGGAGAAAGACTAATTGAGCAAGTAACATATATCTATCGTGCATTTTATAAAAAAAAACTTGGGATTGTGAGTCACTTATAAGTCACCATTACGGCATATTGAATATGCAATGTTCTTCCATATCCTTGAAAAGATAATTTTATTTTATAATATTTCTTTATATCTTTTGTGTAATGTCTACGAATTGCAATACAATTTAATTGTTGCAATTAACAGCCTGAACATTGCATTCCAAAATATATTAAAACCTTTGCATGGATAAATAATTTCCTTTCCATTTGTTTGAGCATTGAAAATTGACTAGATAAAATGCATTGCATCTGCAGTCATTAACCAGGCAGAACTATGATTTCGCTGCTACGTACTGCATCAACCTCCTCCATTTTCACCTAATCAATCGGTCTCGAACGCAAATGAATTAATCAACAATGGGTCAAGCTAACAACTGTTCTCCGGTTAGCGCTGGAACTCTACGAGCAAACACAACGTACAGCATCCAGAGTGCAAGTAAATCACAGGCGGTTGTGGAGATAATTGATGCAGCGCAATCACAATCGCGTTTGCTCTGACATGGACTATGACAAGTGAAGTTAGTGCGAAATGTGTGAAGTCTACGCTCGTTTGTTTCAAGGCCTGCTGGGTGCGCTTGCCAATGTCATTTATACTATACCCGCTGAACGTGTACTATTTTCTCTGTTTGCCTCTTTCGTGGCAATTCACATTTCGTAGGCTTGCGAAAGTTTATGCAACACTATTGTTAGCGCCGCCGTAACCATTCAGCATTTGGTCGTCTTGGAAGTTGAAAGTTATATCCAGCTGTTAATGATCCACTTGTGTTTGCCGATGTAGAGCTTAACGAGTACATGGCTTTCGAATTCTATTAGTTATATTCCTTTGCACACAGCCAATTGCCTAATGATCTAGCGGTGTGGGAGACGTGACGTCATCGGTTGAATAATTAATGTGATTCGTTTATTTGGGATACTACATCGGACACCTATTTGTAGCTTTCTAAAGGGCTGACTAATTGTCGGGTTTAAGCTCATATTTCCATGGTGTGGATGCGACGCTGAGGATGACCTTTGGAAGAACTTTCACTATTGGTGTATTGATAGAGGGTTTGAATATTCGATAACGAATATCTGTGCGTGTTAAAGGTCGCGTATTCCTATCGCTCATTACTAATTCATATCTCGATTTTAAAAATGACGTTAATCTGATTTGCTAATCAGGATTAATCTGAGTAATTTAAAAACACATACTTTGAAACAGGAAAACTATTCCCATTCTGGGATTGAAACTATACTCCTAACTATGTAGTTTACTTTGAATCCCAAGTTTCTGGCGGCCAAGTAGAAAGTTCAGTATCCTTCTGCGCTTCAAAATTCTGAAGTGATGCAATGAAAAATTTATATTGTAATAAAATACGAATATTTTAGTTGGCATAAAAATATATATGCCGCCCTTTTATGGCTTTTATTTCGGAATTAGCTTTTAGTGTCAATAAACCGTCGTTTAACAGAAAGTCTGTCCGTAAGCGCCTTTAGATTAATTAGGGTGAAGATGGTATCGGAAGAAACTCTGTTGTTTTATATTTATACTCTCTTCCCTTTTTTGTTACCCTTTCCTGTGTGTTTATGTGCGATTTCAAATCATTGTTGGTGAAAATTTGATTTATAATTATTTAAATATTCATTAATATTTCCTTGGTGCAAAATATTGCAACAGCCTTACGTTGCGGCGTCTAATTATGCACTGCAATATGAGCTGGATATTTAATTATTTTACATTACGACAATTTTATTATTTGATATTCTTTATATGTCACATTTGACTTTACGAATTCTATTTTTGTTTTAGATAAATTCTCAATTATGATGAATTCAAGTACTTCTTATGCCCTTTAATATGAATCGTTAATAGTTATTACATATTTCTAGTTCAGTAGAACATGATTACTCTTAAAAACAAGTCGGTTTACGCAATATCAAGACTGATTATTATTTCAGATAAATCATTTGTTTAATGAAAACTTATGTCAAATATATGTCACAATTTTAATGAACGTCAATGTCACTTCAAATCATGTACAGGGTGTCCCAAATTCGTGGGCGACCATTGGGATCGTGGAAACCGTAAGAGATACCAAAAAGTTTAAATTATGCCAAAGTTGAGCATTTTGACGTAATTTTTGCCTCGAAATATTCAAAAACTATAAAACATGTTAGGTGCTTAAATTGGTTTCGCATTATCTCTTTAAATAAAGTCGGGAGCAAGAAAAAACTAATTTCAAAATTTCGGTTTTTGTCAAATATCTTCGGAAATACTCGGATTTTCAGAATTTCAAAACGGCATTTTAATAAGCTCTAAAATGCTCAACTTTGCCATTATTTAAACTTTTTTGCATCTCTTACGGTTTTCAATATTCCAATGGTCACCCACGAATTTGGGACACCCTGTACATGGAATATCAATCGCAAAAACCGTCATGTTACACTACCTGTCATTCAATAAACATGAAATAGTAAGTAATCCTTTTATTAATTACCACAACTCACTCTTTTACTGTTTATTTTAGTTTGCTCAATAAATACCTATGACTGTAGCTCGTCCAAAAAACTTAATCCTCCTTTTCAAAGATCCAAATGTATACCAACTACAGAGTAACCTCAGTAAAAGCCTATCCTACTGTCAAGAACTGCAAACACCCTCGGAAATGCCTCCTTCCAATTCTCAATCTGCATACAATTCAGCAGCACGGACCTCGACAAAATCCTCCAGCAGTGAACACACTCTCCCTTCCAAATAAAATATTGAAAATCCAAATAATGCGAATCCCGATCTGCCAGAAGCACATGACGTCACCTCAAGAAGTGCCAATCTCAAAACGTCACTCAACAAAAGTGCAGCAAAGTTCAACTCCATCAGATGAAAAACCACTTCCAATTCCCAAGACTCTCACTCCAAAAATCCTGCCGTGTTATATTTTCAGTAAATACAGCTTACGCTATCTAATTCACAAGATGTCATTATTTGACAATAAACTAAGTTCAACATCCAATTCTAGAAATTATTTCAATAGCCTGTAGTATTTTAAATTATGTTCTTCCTACCATACACATCTTCTCTATATCTTCATTATATTCTTCTTGTTTTAAAATTTACACTTATTCTCTTCTCGACAATTTAATTATAAATAATCCCTTTCATATACCAAAATAGATTAATAAATCATGTTAGAAAAGGGTTTATTTTCAAATTTCAGCTTTTTACAAAATATGACATGTTTTTCGTTCAAAATTTATTTGTGTACATAAAATTAATATCTCCATAGTGATATCGTTTTTGCAAATATTTTACAGTTCAACACTACTATATATTTTATTATGGCATTTAGTAACACCCGCTA
>OW679196.1:137710004-137876749 GCA_940337035.1 Agriotes lineatus | reverse complement strand
TTGTTTAACCGCAGAGTTTTTTGCAAATACCATTGAATCTTCAGAATTAGAAAAAAAGGATGTGGATGATAATTTAAATATTTATAAAGATAGTACCCTGCTAGAAGATTATACCTTCGCTGAACCAGAGTATGAATCCCAAGTTATGTTTCCTTCAATCTGAAATATCTACTTTCCAGGAAACTCCATTTGAAAATACTTTAAACGCCTTTAATTCAAATCAACTTTCTGAGACTCTTAGTAACCAGGGTTTAAAGTATATAGCAGGATATATGAGGAGGAGACTTCCAAAATGCGTTTTGTCCATTTTTCATAATTTTCAGGAAAGAAGAAGGTTTACTGTGAAAAAATAGTGCATATTGCAACAAATTGAGATGTGCCACTTAATAGGTCACAAAACATTGATCATAATGACAAACGGCCAAACATTAAGTTGTTTATTTTTCTGTAATAACAGCAAAATTGGGGGTGCTAAAATGCTTTTTGATCGTCCAGAGGTGACAAAATGCATTTTGTTTGGAAATGACGTAAAAAAAGCGAATTTTTGCAGTAAACTAATATTAGATTTTCCATTTCCTCCAATTAACACTAGCTAAATATAATGTATTAAACACTGAGAAAGCATTAAAAGTACCAAAATAAATGGCAGTAACAGGTTATTCAATGATGACATCATGTGTTGATACATTCAAAATGCATTATGTCCATAATATTTGGACAAAACGCATTTTGAATGTCTTTACGTATAGGACAAAATGCATATTGAATGTCCAAGCCACTTTTACAGCCCACTTTAAGTAGGACAGAATGGGTTTTGAATGTACAGGATAATGTTAAAAAATACCCCTTTAAACATAGAATGCAACGCCATCTCTAACTAAAAATTTTAATTTTCGGACAAAACGCATTTTGGAAGTCTCCTCCTCATATAGCTTACAGACATAAAAATAATTATAAGGATTTAAATTTGGGCGTAGCTACAAGAAAACTTGATATTTCGAGGAGTCCGGATTGGTTTCTTTCAAATGGACATTTAATGTATCCTAGTGAAGAATCAATGCAATTAGCTCGAATTCTAGACAGACTTTTTAGACGTTTACATGGTAAACTGTTGTCAAAAGAGTCATTAGTTTAAAAAAAATGGTGGATGGGGTTGTCAATGACCCTAATTACTTAAATATATTCCCGAATGAAATAATCCTTTGTATGGAGCGAACTAGAATATAGTACAGTATGTCCCCGGATTGAGTTTGCAATAGGTATGATTGACCAAAAATTTACGAATTGGAATTTCATATTTTGGGATTCCGCCCTGCTTGGCGTGAAACTTATTTTTAGTTTACCTTCGATTTTTTAAAGTCAAGTAGGCCTTGACAGGGAAGCGAAAACTATTTTATTTTCAGGTAAACTACCCGTTTTGTTTATGATACGGCAAAATTTAATTAAGAAAAGTTGTTGATAATGATAAATTATGGCCCTATGCCAAATTTTAGAAAGATCTGTCAACTTATAAAAAACTTATTTTTTTGAAAATTATATTTTACTGTCAGGTAAACTACCCTTTTTATTCATGATACGGCAAAATTGTATTAAGAAAAGTTGTTTACAATAATAAATTATGATACTATACAAAATTTCAGAAAGATCTTCCGACTTAGATTAAACCGTTATTTTTTAGATTAAACAAATTGCATTTATTAAAAATGGCGGTTTAATCTAAGTCGACAGAGCTTTCTGAAATTTGTTATAGGGCCATTATTTATTATTATAAACAACTTTTCTAAATATAATTTTTGCGTATCATTAACAAAAAGGGTAGTTTACCTGACAATAAAATACAATTTTCTAAAAAATAACAGTTTTTTATAAGTCGACAGATCTTTCTGAAATTTGGTATAGGGGCATAATTTATCATTATCAACAACTTTTCTTAATTAAATTTTGCCGTATCATAAACAAAAATGGTAGTTTACCTGAAATTAAAATAGTTTTCGCTTCCCTGTCAAAGGCCTACTTGTTTTTCAAATACTGAAAATATTCTTAAAATTCGTTTCACACCAAGCAGGGCGGAATCCCAAAATATGAAATTCCAATTCGATAATTTTTGGTCAATCATACCTATTGTAAACTCAATCCGGGGACATACTGTATATTAGATTAAGGCATCTAAACAAAAAGATAAGTTTTTGTAACTAAACGAAAATTGCAGAAAAAATTGTCTAAGGTGGGACTTGCTTATTGCACAACTAAATATGCAAAATAAATTTACTTGCATTATTTTTTCTATTTTAATTTGCGAATGTTATTACTTCTAACTATAAGTCTTGTATTTTCTATGTCAACAATTAAAAAGTTTGAGACATAATTGTCTCATTACGTATTTTATTAACAAAACATCGTAGATGGCTGTGCTAATAAATTTAATAAGGCAGTTTTATTAACCATAAAAATATTCTCAACTTTCGTATTTGCATTTATTCTCTAACTTTAATAATAAGAGTTACAGGAATTAATTACGAGAATTTTACCAATGTAGTGTCGCAAATTTGCTCCCAAGCTGACGTCACAGTGTGCGACAAGGATGGCAATACATATGCGCGCGAGCACACCATATAATCCTAACACCACGGCAGTACTGAAGTGTATTGTCAGTCTATATCATATATGTATTATACATATATTGCTAGTAGGACCTGGGAACACGCGAAAACATTACGGCGCCGACATAGTCTCACTCTGAGTATTATGCGTCTCGTGCGCATGCGTGAGAATTCGAACTCCGCCTTTAGAAGCGAATTTTAAACTTGACCACTTCCCCACCGCGCGGACGACGCCGCCGCGCTTGCGCACAGCTCACCAAATACATCAAAGAGTTGGTTGTCTGTCTCACTTCGTGACCCCCCCCCCCCCACTCATAGCCGCTAGAAATATAGTAGATATTAAATATATGGTCTATATCAAATTCGAGGTTAGTATTAGGTTTTGTTTGTCATTTGGCCCACACTGACGCAAACTTTACCTGTAAATCTCGATTTTGACATATACCGACAATACATTTCAGTACTGCTAATTTTATTAAGAATGCTGCGTACATACATTTACCATAGTTACGGTAACATTTTTACTTTAGTCCCTAGGGGACTAGGGACTAAAGTACCTAATTAGGGAGCTACTTTAGTCCCTGAAATAAGTGACTAAAGTGGCAACTTTAGTCCTGAAAGTGCAAAAAAATACTAGCATTAAACAGCTTTGAATAGTGATTTCAATTTACGCATGTAGATTAGTTAAAAATCCATAAAACAGGTAAACCATGTTTGTTTTCAAACGATTGTGGCCTGTCAAAAGCGTTTAGTAGATTCAAATATAAATCTAATATTAATTTAATATTAAAAGAAGGTAATTCACTACCAGCAGAGATTGAAGAGGCTGCTAATAGAGCAATTTTAAATTTATTACCTACAAAATTGGGACGGCAATGTGACATTGCTTACAATCGGTTTATTGAATGGTGTAAATGTAAAGAATAAGATGTAAGTAAGTATGTATTACAAAGTCATTAAATTTCTGAAGCACAAGGGAAAAGGTTACTGACCAAAAAAATCGAAAATTTTAACACGAGAAGAAATTAATAAGTTTATCACAGAGTCACCGGATGAAAAGTATTTTATTATAAAAGTAGGTGCAATAATGGGTATATTTGGCGCTTGTCGATACAAAGAACTCTGCCAGATGACTTTGAACAGCATTGAGGATTTGGGAAGCACGCTAGTGATAACCATACCAGATACCAAAACTAGAGTTCCAACAAACTTTACTATTGTTGGGACTTAATATAAACTTATATTGCAAGTACTTAGCACTACGCCCATCTAACATGAACAACAATAGTTGTTTTATTAATTACACTCGTAATAAATGTAACATGTCAAGTAGTCTGAATAAATACGTTTGGGACTATGCCTGCAACCATTGCAACATATTTGCAATTGCCGAGATCCAAGATAGAAGCCCAGTTAAGCCAACGGATACAGGACGAGGCAGAGACGACGCAAGAGATGGCAGAAAAAATGCTAGAGGATCTTAAGAAAGGGCTGAAAGCCGGACAGGAGGTACTTGGGGAGAGCGGAAAGCCGCGCTAGATGATCTTAAAGATAAGATTGAGGAAAGGCGGAAAGCCGCGAAAGAAGAATGAAGAGCCGACCGAAAGAGGATCTTAAAAAACTCGAGGAATTGAAAGCCGGCCGAAAGAAGGCAGAAAAAGCACAAGAGGATCCTAGGGAAGAGCTGAAATCTGGACAGGAGGTACTTAAGCAAGAGCTGAAGGCCACTCAAGAAGACCTCAAGGAAGAATTGAGAGCCGGCCGAAATAGGATCTTAAAAGGACTAGAGGATCTTAAAAATGAGCGTGGGGAACAGCTGAAAGCCGCGCAAGAGAAAGTAGTCCAAAAACTTGATGGGAAAATAAATGGAGAGTTCGGTCTCTGCTGTTGGATACTGGAGCGACGAAGTCCATCGCCAGGTCTGACGTAGTACGGGACGAGGGTCAGCTGCTGCACAACAAGACACGCTTTCGCACTGCCACTGGGGGCGCAGTGACCAAACAGGGGGAAACTGATTTGAAGATTGGGAATCAAACCATCAAGCATCTGGACCTGGGACGCGGCGAGTTGCACGTGGGTGGGGAGGAGCTTTGCCGACATCCAAGAGGGGAGATCGCGGTACAAGTGGTATAGGCGGAAGATGTTACTCTGCAGGGACGAACCGAGAGGGTCGTGGATGCATACCTGGATGGCGATCTCCGGGGCAATATGGTGCGCGTGGTTGAGCCCGATTATGCTGACATTGCGGACGAGTGCATCCTGGGAATGGATATTATGGATAAGTGTGAGTGCGCTTTGGACCTGGGACGCGGCGAGTTGCACGTGGGTGGGGAGGAGCTTTCCCGACACCCAAGAGGAGAGATCGCGGCACAAGTGGTATGGGCGGAAGATGTTACTCTGCAGGGACGAACCGAGAGGGTCGTGGATGCATACCTGGATGGCGATCTCCGGGGCAACATGGTGCGCGTGGTTGAGCCCGATTATGCTGACATTGCGGACGAGTGCATCCTGGGAATGGATATTATGGATAAGTGTGAGTGCGCTTTGGACCTGGGACGCGGCGAGTTGCACGTGGGTGGAGAGGAGCTTTCCCGACACCCAAGAGGAGAGATCGCGGCACAAGTGGTATGGGCGGAAGATGTTACTCTGCAGGGACGAACCGAGAGAGTCGTGGATACATACCTGGATGGCGATCTCCGGGGCAACGTGGTGCGCGTGGTCGAGCCCGATGGTGGCAAGGAGCTCACTCATGGTATCCTGGTTGGGAAGACGTTGGTAAAGACTGGGCTTGGAGTCCCAGTAAGGATGATGAACGTCAGCAGGGAACTAGCAACCGTCAGGAGGAACACAATCCTGGGAAGGGGCATGAGCCAACAAGAACGGAAGAAGATCGAAGATCTGGTGGCCCGGTACCAAGACATCTTCGAGTGCGGAGATCATCCTAGCGGCCGTACTGACGTAGTAAAACATAAATCATTTGAGTTTGGCAGAAGAGTCTTACGAAGGGCCGACCATGCTGCTCTAAGATGGCCACTGCAGTTCAAGAACTCTGAAGGACAGGTGGCTAGGTGTATCCCTTGGAAAGAAACCATCGGCCTGGCACAGCCTACCGCAACGCCGATGCGTTATCCAGGAGGCCCTGCCCTGCGGACTGCGGCCACTGTTCGAAACTATAGAGTCCTGCGGTACCCATTAATCGTGCCACTGTAGTCGACGACTCGTGGGAGCCAGACGAGTTGCAGAGCAGCCAGGAGAACGACCCCGACTTAGGTGCGGTTATAGCCTGGAAGCAAAACGGCCGTCGACCAACCTGGAAGGAGATCTCCGCCACCAACGCAACGGTGAAGACTTATTGGGCGCAATGGGACTCCTTGCAGCTGGACAACAACGTCCTGACCAGAATCTTGGAAGATGAGAACGGTAGGGCAACGAGATCACAATCGATGGTTCCAAGGAGTAGAGTGGCCGAGGTTATGGGCCACCTGCATGATGGCTTCTCTGGGGGACACTTCGGATTGAAGAAGACGTTGCAGAACGTCCAAGAAAGGTTCTACGGGGCGAGCTGCAAAGATGACGTCCGAGAGTGGTGGCGGAGGTGCGAAACCGGCGCTACAGGAAACGGACCGGTTGGAAGACGTAGAGCTCCGGTGTGGTAGTACAACGTCGGTGGCCCATTCGAGGGGATAGCCATTGACATCGCCGGACCATGCCCCGAAACCCAAGCGGGAAATAAATACATCCTGGTCTGCATGGGCTACTTCACCAAGTGGCCCGACACGTACGCCCTTCAGAATAAAGAGGCCGGTACTGTCGCTGATGTTCTGGCGATGGAGTGCTTTAGCCGTTTTGGAGTCCCCCTAGAGTTACATTTCGACCAGGGCCGGAATTTCGAGTCTGGACTGTTCCAGAATGTCTGCAAGCTACTGGGGATACGCAAGTCCCGGACCACTGCCCTCCATGCTCAATCGGACGGCATGGTGGAAAGGATGGACAGAACCATGGGGAAGCATCTGTCCAAGGGGGTTTCCGAGCATCAGCGAGACTGGGACCAGTGCATTCACCTGTTGCTGAGGGCCTACCGATCGGCAGTACAAGAGACAACCGGCGTCCAGATCGAGGTCTGCTGTTACAGCCGTTGCGAAGCATTGAGCCCACGGTGGGCTGCTGCTTCTTCAGCCAGTCCATGTGCAAGAAGGGCACCGCCTGCGAATACCGCCATCGAACCACCACAAGAGCGAAAGGAAAGGCACCCAACGCAATTCGTTCTGGGACAGAACGACCTAAGGCGGGGGCAGTGCAACGATTCTGCGGCCAGGTCGTTGCCCCGGACATATGACTCGACCCAGTTGTTCCACAAACGTCGCGATCAATACCCGACAGGCAGCCTTGGAGCCAGGTGCAGACGGGTGACATCAGCGACCTTGCAGCCAGATGCAACAGATGACTCACGCTTGTCGGAACATACGAGCGAAGTCTGGATGGTCTCGAAGGAAATTACCCGATATATAAATACGCGCCGCCGGATAGACAATTCAGTTCTCATACAGTTCGAATTCGGCTCGAAGCGCGTAGAGCTCCCATATAAATAGACCCGTCTGTATATAACCCTAGTGAAATAAATAACCATATAAATCGTTAGTGTTTAAGTCGTAAATAGCCAAATAAATTAATTTATGTTTAATCCAGTGTAAATAATAAATGTATCGTTGTTAGAAATAGTTCGTTAGTTTAAGTAATTTATGTTCTGCCTTGTAAATTCTTGTGTTTGTAATTAATCGTTGTAAATAAATGTTATGTTCAAGAAGCAGTGTATAATTTTTTAAATAGCCCGAGCGTTAAAAACGTAACAGTATTTTATACCGGACAATGTACAATTAAGAGACATGGGGGGTGGAAAAGTTCCAGTGTTGCAGAAGGATACTTAGAGGACTCTTTAGAGAGTAAAAAGAAGATTGCTTGGTCAAATTCTTTCAAATAATTACCCCTCTTCTTCTAATGATTCTGTTTTAAATCGAAATGATCTTTTTGCTAACAATCCTACAATTTCAATTCCTAATAATTATGGTTATTCTACCAAAAAATCTGCAGTTGCTTCTTCATAAAAGGGTTAAACATAACTAATTGTTCTAATTCTACAATTAATGTAACTATGTTTGTAATTTGTTGATTAATAAAAATATCACTTTAACAGAATTTTGTGTCATTACTTTTAACAGTAGTGTTAAATAGCTATTTAAGTAACAAGGAATGTAAGGACCTATTAACATTTGAGGTAGGCAAATACAAGCCAAGACGAAGTCGCGGCTTGTTGCCTGCCGAGTTTTTGACAGATGACAGGTGACCTATAATACAATGAGTAGTCGAATCGGGTGGTTTATCGAATATCGATTGTGTTTTTATACGATTAGGACGAGTGCGCCAAAAGGCAGTTTATATTGTTCCAGGCCACTGGCTCTGATGCCAAATATTCTGCTAGGCCATTCCAGGACACACTAAGTTTGATAAACTGTCAGACCATTTTGCAGTCTTCAGCAATTCAATTAACCATTTAAGCCTTCATAGCAGCCTGACTGTACTTCAAATCTTTTTTAGATATTTTTCGCATAACATTGTAACGCCAGTAAGCATAATGATTTTGTAGACCCCTGGTATTATTGTTGCTAATTTCTGGCATTTTGGGCATCCCTTCTAGTTTTGTTTCGGCAGTTGCATGTTAAGCACCTCAATATTTCGAACATTTAAAAATTCAGCCTGTGGGTGCGACAAGATGGCTATAGCTTGCTTCGCGGCAAACAGCTGCGTGTCTGGCGCATTCTGCGCGGTGATTGGTTGAAGCGATCTCTCGTCGAGCCCAGGTGGTCGTTGGCGACCGTTAGAGGGATTCAGCCCCGAGCCGTCGAACTAGTAAGTTGGAATTTACGATTTGGTGCGGCGTCCCCGCGCTTGACGCTGTTACAGTGTTTTGTGTGATCATTTAAACTGTGTTTGTCTCGCGGCAGTTCCCAGGGAGACGAGTTTGAGTGAGCTCGTGTGGTGGCAGTCCGTTTTCTTCTTACGTGCCGCTACGGGGAGTATAGTGTTATGTAGGCTTGTAAAGTCAATTAGTCCGCCATTGCTAATTAGACGGGATTCCGATCTCTGCATTCACCCATGTAACGGCTACGCTGTCAACTGTTTGCATAACCGAGGGAGGTCAACGCAAAATTCACTCCGAAAGGGGACCCATTAGGACATGCAGCCATTTCCTGTCGCGCTTTAGCCACGTTAGGTGCAAGATACCTGTCCGACAATTAACGATCTGTAATAACCTTTGTGCCGCCAGCTCCATTTTATTGTATCGCATCCTTCACTCAAGCTTGCTTGTAAATACTATGTTAGTGTAACGTACACTCCGCCTAAAATTCACTGTGGCGAGTTAACACTTGCTCTACCAGCCAACTTTACTAATATCGCATGCATTACGCAAATTCGCTTGTGAAATAGTGCAGTGCAACGTACACTCTGACTAAAAATTCACTGTTATGTTAACCTTTGTGCAGTCAGCCCGTTTTAATTATATCGCATTCATTGTCCAAATCTATCATTGCGTATTGCCAGTTTGTGTCTCCAGGCGGCTTTGTTTGTCGCAATACAGGGAGCTCGGATGACCCGGGCCCAAATTAAGGCTTTGCTCTCACGCGTCACGGCGTCGCGCCGTTGGGCTTAAGCCTACGTTTACCCTTCATTTCCGGCCTGGATCTGGCGTTCGGCTCGACTGTGCGCCGCCACCTTTAACATTAAGCGCATTCCCAGCTGGGCGTACCGATTAAGCCATCTTTTCGAGTTGCCACACTTGTGTTTTGTATGATGTTTGATAGGTCACTAATCGTGATCCAATAGATGTATTAACCTTACCGTCTCTTTCTTGTCTCTGTTGCGTCTTGTGCATGTCTGCTACAGGATGACTGTGTCACTGTGCTACAAAAACTGTGAGGTGAGGCCCGGACGCGGAGGAAAAGCATTCCAGGTAGGTGGTCGCGTCTGGTGCTGCACCGTGGCTTCCAAGATGGCAATTTGAGTATTTTTACGAAATAGTTGTTTAAGTATTTTCACGAAATAGTTATTTGAGTATTTTCCCGAAGTAGTACTTTCAGTACTTCTCGCCCCGTTTGACTCTTGTTACGGTACTTTAGGAGCGTCCCCTGTATTAGTAAACATTTGCTAGTTGAATTTTTATCCTTAAGTATTATTAGGTGACTTGGTAATTTTGCATGCTTTAGATTAGATCTGGTTAGCTGTATCCTAGTTTTAAATATTTTCCTATAATTATTAAGCAGTTTCATAAGCAACTTCCCTAGTAATTACCCTTATTTTACTAATTAAATTTATTCTGGTTTTATTTCTACAGATATTTAAGCCTGGTGGTTAGGCAATTTTACATAATTATAAACTATTTTCTGGCCTGAATTGTTGCTAGAACAAATTTGTTATCTCTTGTTGCAGTCATATCTTTCAGAAAGTTTTTCTTGGTCCACTTGCCCAAAAATTTTGTTATCTTGTGACCTGTAAGCTGGTGTCGAATTCTGCTTGCTTTTCCAAGCAAAACTGCCGTGCTAGTTGGTTTTCCCTGCAGCTTAAGTGCTTCAAAAAGCCCCTTTGCTGGACTCACCCCTCCCAATAGTTTTCATGGGGGATCTAGAAGTACTATTGCTTTGTTTCGAACGTTCGTAATTGTTATATAGTTGCTTACCTACGTCCTGTCGCTTTTGCGGATTTCTGGGACCAACTTTAGCGCGTTCCCATGGCTTCATACCATCGTTAGCTATTTCCTGTTGGGATTAAGCATTCCCCGTTCAGTGGCACTTTGCTGGAATCCAGTCCGTCGATCTGGGCTCCTGAAACTGTCAAATTGCCTGTGGATTTCGCAACGCCTGAGGGCTACGTTAGGGAATAAGTGACTGCATTTCACCCACCTGCAAGCCACCCACGGCTTTCATAGCTTACATCGCTATTAACAGCTGTAGCCGTGACCTTTACCTCTCTGCTACTCCTGGTGCGCCACACTGCATGGAAGCAAACGAAAAGGTTAGATTTGGATGTACTCTCCTACAGGCAAGACGCTAGTTTAGTCATAGCCCGCCGCTCCTGGCGCATTTTATATTAGAATAGTTGCATGCTTCGCCCAGTTAGAAATTAGGGCACGCTTTACGAATCGTACCCCTCGTGTACTTTGTTTTTGCAAGTGCTTTCGTTTATGTTATATGTTAGGGCTGCCGCAAAATACATAATACAAACATGTCAAGAGTATATCTATCTGGGCGTAACTATAAATGACACTGGAAAACAAGAACAAGAAATAAATAATAAAGTGATAAAAGGAAAAAAAATAATAGGCGCCTTAAATTCCATGCTATGGGATAAAAACATAAGACACACTACGAAGACTCAGATATATAACTCAATATTAAAAAGCGTCATGACATACAGCTGCGAGGTATGGCAAATTAATAAAAGGGAGGAAAACAAACTCTTAGCAACGGAAATGGATTATTGGCGACGATCGGCCGGAATATATCGCACAGCGAGAGTAAGCAACACGAGAATCAGAGAAATTATGAAGGCAGAGAATACAATAATAGATGAAATAAAAGACAGACAGCTAACCTGGTACGGCCATGTACAGCGTATGGGAGATGAACGTATCCCCAAACAAGTTATGAATTGGACCCATCGAGAAAGGCGAAGACGTGGACGGCCAAGAAACACGTGGGCAGGAAATATCAGAAAAGCGATGTCTGAGCGCAACTTAGAAGATGGAGATTGGATAAATCGCAATATATGGAGATTGGGAACCGGAAAACGTCGAAGAACGTTCTAAAACCGGACATATATATATAGTTTTAACGTCACTTAGAGGTAACATTCGGGACTAAACGTTAGCCAGAATATACTTGCATTGCTCTGTACCGGCGTATTGCCTGTTGTGCCCGCTCTGGGATCTATATATACAGTGTGTCCAAGATAAGGAGGGCCAGTATGGGGATCTCGGTAACTGTCGGAGATACAAATTTGGTTAAATGGGAAGAAAGTTGCGCAATTGAAGGACTAACAAAATGACGCCTAGAAATCCTTGATATGATTTTTCGTTTTTGAATTATCTCAAAAAACCGAATTTTTGGATTTTCTATTTCATTTTTTTCTTGCGTTAATATTAAAGTTATAACGAAACTGATTAAACTTCTTTATAGCAACTTTTAGTGTACTTAATGATTACGTTATCAAATTTTTTATCGTCTTCGAGAAACCATCATCAACTTAATTTTTTTAAATACGGTCTTGGTTTTTTTATACCAAATTTGTGAAGCCCTTGTTCTTCTAAATTTAAAAATGTACCACATATTATGGTTTAATTACGTTTCGAGCATTTTTTGATCATCATCAGAAAATTTTTAAGATATGGCCCTACATTTTTGATAATTTTGTAAAAATAAATTCATACAGTAAGTTAGGCGTTTTTAGATGCCGTTAAAATATTGAAATGCACCTCATAATGTCATAATTCTGATACATTAATTTAACAGCCAACCAATAACGATTAACGATAAACAACAAATAAATGAACAAAAGATAAAGAGAAAGAATAACAAAACGAACACCGAAGCAATTTAATAGGTATTAAATTTACAGAAGGTATTCAAAAAGGTTGCCATCATTCTCTAAGCATAAATAGCATCTTCTAACTGTAGAATCTAAAACATTATTCAGCAATACTGGCGTTATACTTTGAACGGCTTCAAGAACCAATCTTCTAAGTTCTTCTTCTGTTTCAAAGTTTGAATACCTATTAAATTGTTTCTATGCTCATTTTGTTATTCTTTTGTTCATTTATTTGTTGTTTATTGTTAATAGTTATTGGTTGATTATTTAATTAATGCATCAGAATTATGAAATTATGATGTGCATTTCAATATTTTAACGGCATCTAAAAACGCATAAACTTACTGTATGAACTTATTTTTACAAAATTATGAGAAATGCAGGTCCACATCTTAAAAATCTTCTGATGATGATCAAAAAAAGCTCGAAACGTAATTAAACCATAATATGTGGTACATTGTTGAATTCAGAATAAAAAGGGCTCTACAAATTTGGCATTAAAAAACCAGGACCGTATTTAAAAAAATTAAGTTGATGATGGTTTCTTGACGACGAAACGTCGGATAAAAAATTTGATAACGAAATCATTAAGTCCACTAAAAGTTGCTATAAAAAAGTTTAATCAGTTTCGTTATAACTTGAATATTAACGCCAGAAAAAAATTAAATAGAAAATCCAAAAATTCGGTTTTTTTTAGATAATTCAAAAACGAAAAATTATATCAAGGATTTCTAGGAGTCATTGTGTTAGTCCTTTAATTGCGCAACTTTCTTCCCATTTAACCAAATTTGTATCTCTTACAATTACCGAGATCCCCATACTGGCCCTCCTTATCTTGGACACACTGTATGCGAATATTTTTTCTCTTTGATTTATTGCCTTCGCGGCGCCCGTGCCTGCTCGGCTATTCTTTTTCTTTTTAATTAAACAAATATTTTGTTGTCGCTTATGCCGCGCCCTCCTTATGTATATGTGTATGATGTATTCCTTTTTTTATATATATTTGAATGTTTGCACTTTAGTATTCACCAACTTGAATAAAGTTGTGATATTGTATTGGTCGTTATTTTGACTCCTCTTGTACTACTGGCTTTATCTCTACCTTGTGGAGGTCCGACGCAAGGATTAAAACAACGTCGAGGACCTGGCGCCCTCTTCTTTTTTTTTATTCTCTTTTAGCGTAGCTGGAACCCGACCCTTCTCGGCGAGTTAGCCCAATTAGGCCGATATTTACCAGCCGGCAAAATACCAAATAAAACTTTCGCCAACAGGTAAGGCCAAAACATTTATCCTACCTCACACTCTCCAGGTCTGGTGGAACGTGGGAATCTCGATATTGGATCTGGTGACGCCCTCTCTTTAACAGTAACCTACATATATCACCTCACGCTTGCCCTGTGGCGTACCGTTGTGAACCACGCCCATCTCCCTGAGCGCATTCGAGCCGAGGCCTTTAGCCTGTTTTATCGATTTCCCAGGGTGAGGGTGTCCCATTTCCCGGACTTGTTTAGCATTCGATACTCGCCTATCAGCGGGTGTCGAAGGACAATTTAATACCGTAACAAAACGTTTAAATATATTTGAGACTAGCAAGATACCCGTTCTTCGTACGAACTGCAAACGTTTCTAAATCTTCAATTAATTTTAGAGTTCCCATCTCCCCGCCCACATAATATGCTAAACCAACAAACGCTGCAAAACAATATTGTAGGTAAAAGAGAAATAATATTCTTTCGAAAAAAGTTCTCAATCACTCTTTTATGCTTCACGTGCCCTCTGGAAATGTGTATGTACTTGTCGTTCCCCTTTTATAGATTGATAAATCTATAGTTGTAGTATTAAAATGAGAATAAAATTTAAAAAATACATATACAAACTAAATGTTGTATTCATAAATTATAGCAAAATATCCGTTTCAACCACTTGGAGGTGGAATTTCGGAAATGCTATTATATTCTAAACTGGACTCGCAGCGAAAAAAATCAGTAACCATTTTTACTTTTACTCCCTTTTTACCGCTCTAACAGTGAAATAGACAGATATATGACAAAAACGTTGGCCTGATTCAATAAACACAGGAGACACAATGGGTTCTACAATTCACAGCCAATGTGTATTCGCACCTTTAGGGGTTGATCATGAAATACGTTTTTAAACATTTGTATGAAAACCTTTGGAAACGAACACCAAATCAACATCTTATCGGGTTTAAGAGACATTGAGGAATTCCTAAAATACTGTTTACTCCTTTCCTAAAAATCCTTTCTACTTCATTATATTCTGAAATGGACCCACAGCAAAAAATACCAAAACTGTTAACCCCCTACCCCTTTCCAGTTTACCCTTTTCTACCCCGGGAGAAATTTTAAAAACCCTTAAACCCCTTTCTAATATATTTTTAAAATAGATCAAATACCAAAAAAGGCTGTTCATGCCGGTGATACAATGGGTTCTATAATTTATTCCGAATTCATATCCGCACATTTAGGGGTTGATTGGTGCAAAATCTTGAAATACGCAATGAAACCCTTTGCAAGCAAAATACCAAATCTCTATCTTATCGGGTTTAAGAGATATTGAGGAATTCATGAAAACACAGTGTACCTCTTTCACTAACTTAGGGGAGGAATTTCGAAAAATCCTTTCTATTTCATTTTATTCTAAAACCGACCCACAGCGAAAAAAATCAAAACCTTTAACCCCTTATCCTTTTTTACCCCTTTATGGGTGGAATTCCAAAACCATTAAACCCATTTCTAAATATTTTAAAAAGACATGTACATATATGCCAAAAAATAATGTTCTAACTCAACAAACACCCATCGTGGGTTCTATAATTCACCCCGAATGCATATCACACCTTTAGGGGTTGTGGTTTTCACGCTGGCTTTGCACTGCTTTTAAACACTGGAACTTGTTGCACCCGAAAATAAGAAGCAATGCATAATTTCGAATATATTTAATGCATCAAACAAATGTACAACATAAAAAGTACAGGTTTGCACCTAAGCCGCAGAAGTGTTCTGCCTTGCGCTGCCATCGCTTGACGTGCCTAACCCTCTGGTACAACAGGTTTGCGAAAAGTTCGTTCCCCACATTTCGTTCCCGGGATATTTCGTCTCCCCACATCTCGTACCCGGAAACTTTGTTCCCGAACGTTCTCAATTTGTCCCCTAGATTACAGGGTGTTGAAAAACGAGTGCAGCGATCGGAATGCAGTTAGAAAAATGAAAGATATTGTAATTTATTTATTTATTATAATAAACTTGTAAGAACTATATACAGTATGTCCCCGGCTTGAGTTTACAAGAGGGAATTACGTTTTATTTGTAGTTTTACATAAAAATGTTATGCTTGGTTTATAGAGAATTTTAAGAAAATTTTCAGTTTTTCAATAACAAGTCGGCCTTGACAGTTAAGCAAAAACTATTTTCTTTTCAGGTAAACTACCCTTTTTGTTCATGATTCGGCAAAATGTTTATTCACAATCATTTATTGTGTACAGACACAACTTACCCTAAAGACAGTTACCACCAAAGTGCCGAGCTCACCACTTACTTAAGAGCGGGACCGTAGTAGTGGGGACTCGATTGTAATTTTAATTTCCACACGAATTACGGAATAACAGCACAAGAGGGCTGTAGTATAAGAAATACCTCTATAGCCCCTCTATTCCAAATAGTAGCGACATCATGGGGCAAACCTGATGCAAACATGAAAATACAAAAAGTTACTAAACGGTAAATTTCAGTGTAAACAGTGAAAAAATAACAGATCTGAATACCTGAAATCCTTTTCTGCCACTATTTTTACACTTATCGACACAACACCCTAGCATTTCCACGTGAATAAAAACAAGACAACTGTCAATGTAACATTTTAATTTAATTATGTAACTTCCTAGGCGATTTTTAAATAAGCTAGGGCCTTAAGGGATACCAACGTGATTTTGCCCCAGCGGCAACATCAATCGTTATCGCTACTATATGTAAATATAGGGGCTATAAAATACCTCTAATAAATTAATTTGGGTAGCAGATGTATCGTTCACGCTTCTAACAAAGAGAGGGCACTAAAGTTTTAGACAGAGGCTACTACTGCGTGCATTTCCAAGAACTGATGTGTCGCTGAATGGCTGTTATCTTATATCTTGTTTGCTGGTTTCGTGTTTCATGCTGCGCTCGAATCTTTCGCTATTCTCGGACTTCGGCCGGTGGTCCGCTCGATCTTGAAAATTGTTTGAAGTGCATGTTGCCCTTGCTTCTGCGACGCCTAATTTCAGTTTTCGAGATGACACGGGTTACGTATGTGCATACGCACTTTGAAGGATTTAAAAAAATTTACCTTGAGCCGGCTTCGAACTCGCTACCTACCTAACGCTCGTAGGAGCATTTCTTTCTCTGTCGCTCGCGCACGCAAATCTCGTGTTCGTTTTTACTGCCTCTAACCCGCGCCTAGTGCTCTCTCTCTCTATTGAATTGAACTGTTCGGTCGAATATCTGATGTGCTTCTGTTTTTCAGATCCGTTCGTTCCCTACTTATTTTGTCTTTTTAACTTAAAACCCTTTCTATTTTCTTCTTAATACAGTACTTCTTACGTACAAGTCCATCGCTTTTTATATTTATCTTTATTTTAATTCTTTGCTTAAATAGTTTTAATATTAATCTTTCACTTGTTCATGTCTTTTCTTACGTTTTCTTGTAAAAAAAGTCATTCTTAGGTTTTTCTTTAAAAAAACTCGCTTTCAATATTAACATTTTTAAATCTTTTCTTACGTTTTTTAGTTTAAAAAACGTTCGCTTTTTTAAATGTTTTCTTACGTTTTAGTTTTAAAAAACTAATTTTTATATGGATCGTATGTTTTTTAAATCTTTTCTTATGTTTTTCTTTAAAAAAAACTCTTTTTTCACGTGAATCTTACGTTTTTATATTTTTTCTTACGTTTTAGTTTTAAAAAACTCTTGTAATCTAGAAACTACCATAAATAGAATGAGCCTTTTTTCTTTAGAATTCATAGCTTATGTTAAAATTTGCAGCATTTTTATGTACTTATTATTAATTACTATTTTTGTTCAATAGAGAGGACGAAAACGACGATGTATTGAAAATAAAGTAGTTTAATAATAGATACTCTCTGTTTTTGTTATTTTCTCTGCGTTATAATGCGACTATAAAGCCTCTTATTATTTTCCATTAATGGTATGTTATAGATATTAACGATACAAGTTCGAATATGAGCATCTTCACGATACGAGTTTGATTGCCAAAACGAGGCGGTGAGCCGAGTTTTGTGGCAACCAAAGGAGTCTCGTTAAGATGCTCATAAGCAAACGTGTATTTTTCAATATTTTATCTTCATCAATAAATTCAGGCATTTGCCAATACATTGCAAAGTTTAAATTTCCCGCCATCGTGCTCTGCATGTCCATACGAAACTTCTAGCTTGATAATGAGTTTTATGTAGCACTGTGTCCCCATTCCTTCATCATAAGCCAAACGCATTTCAGTTTTACCGCTTTCAATTCAAATTTTGCGAGAAACGCGCAAAATTTTGCCGCTAAAACTGGATTCCATTTACATAACCAAAATCGCAATTCACAAATCACCAGGTATGTCATGTGACGTCACAGAATACAGTGCCTTTATATAGACAGTGGCGACAATACAACTAAGCCACACCCCCGCTGCCATATTTAGGCAAATTTCTAACGGTGTTTATTTAAATCCGTGATCAGAGTCGACTGTGATACGTGTTTTACGTTTGGCAGTACTGAAAACATTCGAGATTTGCAGGTTAAGATTTGCGTCAATTTATGTCAAAACTGACGCAAAACCGAACCTACTAACCTCGAATTTGACATAGACTGACAATACACTTCAGTACTGCCAAAAGTATAACACGAATCACAAGTGATTTAGCATAAACATGGCGGCTAAAACCACGTGATCTAGGGAGCCAATCAAAAATAGGACACCCCATTGTCGCCACTGTCTATATAAAGGCACTGTATCACAGAATAAGGTCACTATATCAATAAGGTACCGCCATTCCATTCCTCGCTTGAGAATGTGAGAAAATTGTGAGATAAGGATAACAAATACAAATTTCCCAAGTGCAATACGGAGGACACTAGTTTTTGGGGATTTTCTTTTTGGTATAATGGCGCTTGTAAAGTGAGGAATCTGTTAGGTTATGTGTTTTTATCCCCAGTTGGAGAAAATTGTGCGACAAGGATGGATATAAAAAATCACTAATGGCGGTACCTTATTGATATAGTGACCTTATCACAGAACAGTTGACGGCGCCATCTATCAAACAGTTGCCCAAGTTTAGGGCAGCCATTATGGCAACACCACCTATAGGTGGTGTTGATTATGGTGAACGCGTATTCCAGTGTCAGAATTCTAGCACTAAAATCTGTCGTTTAGGTTTATTTGTCTAGCAATGTGGTTTATATTCCACAATTAGTTTTATAATAACATTATCTAGGGAATAAGCTATTAACATGTCAAGTTTGGACCAAAAAGAAATTCAAATATTTATATTTTATTTATTTAATATTTCTGTTATTTGACTTCGCATCCAAGTGAAATTTGATCACACCCTTCAGCGTGTTGTTTTCTAACAATATATATAAAAATAATTGGTTAATTTTAATTGTGAACGACGTCTAACAGATTTTAAAATACCGTGTTGTTTCTATGGTGCTGCCATCTTATAGGAAAAAGTGCAGCGGTCCCCGTCTTAACTACACTAGAGTGGGGATGGGTATTTTTCTTACACCACATACCTCCACCACAAGTACAAATCTAACTAATTAACTTATGATAGTTTGACGGTCAACTGTTTATTATATCTAGAGTTTTTTATTAAGAGCGACTCATTTTTATTTCTAAATAAAACAAAGAAAGTATATTATATGCCATTATTTGTGGAACACAATACCGTTCCTATGTCCTCCATGAAAGCACCTGCATGAGATAATCAGTTGAACCCAATTATTATGGGCAGTTTTATGTTCATAAACGGAACAACACTACGATTTTTCGCCTGTATGACTCCTCATATGTAGAACTAAACTGGATTTTACTGCTGTTCTATATTTACAAACAGAACAACGGAAGGGTTTTTCGCCTGTATGTGTTCTCATATGTGAAACTAAATTAGCTTTATGGGCAGTTTTATATTCACAAACGGAACAACAATGGGGTTTTTCACCTGTATGCGATTTCATATGTCTGACTAAAACAGATTTTACTGCAGCTCTATATTCACAAACTACACAACAAAAAGATTTGTCGCCTGTATGAGATTTCATATGTATTATTAGAGTATTTTTCCGGGCAGATTTGTATTCACAAACAGAACAAGAATATGGTTTTTCACCTGTATGAGTTCTCATATGTGAAACTAAAGTACTCTTCTCTGCTGTTCTGTATTCACAAACAGAACAGTAAAGGGGTTTTTCGCCTGTATGAGATTTTATATGTGCAACTAAACTAGTTTTACGGGCAGTTTTATATTCACAAACAGAACATGAAAAGGGTTTTTCGCCTGTATGAGATCTCATATGTCTGACTAAATTATGTTTTAATGTTGTTCCATATTTACACACAGAACAAGAAAAGGGTTTCTCGCCTGTATGATTTGCCATATGTTTAACTAACCGACTTTTGTTTCCTGTTCTGTATTTACAAATAGAACAACAAAAAGGTTTTTCGCCTTTATGATTCCTTATATGTTGAACTAAATCATGTTTTCGTGCCGTTTTGTATTTACAAACAGAACAACAAAAGGGCTTTTCACCTGTGTGAGTCCTCATATGTATAACTAAATCATGTTTTCGTGCCGTTTTGTATTTACAAACAAAACAACAAAAGGGTTTTACGCCTATATGAGATTTCATATGTGTGACTAAATAAGATTTATTTACTGTTCTATATTCACAAACAAGACAACAAAAGGGTTTTTCGCCTGTATGAGATTTCATATGTGCAACTAAACTAGTTTTATGGGCAGTTTTATATTCACAAACAGAACAAGAATAAGGTTTTTCACCTGTATGAGATTTCATATGTCTAGCTAAATTAGATTTCAGTGTTGCTCTATATTCACAAACAGAACAAAGAAAGGGTTTTTTGCCTGTATGAGATTTCATATGTCTCACTAAACTATTTTTAAAGGATGTTGTAAATTCACAAATGGAACAGGAATATGGTTTTTCGCCTGTGTGAGGCTTCATATGTGTAACCAAACTTTGTCTTGTTGAATTCTGAGCCATATAATTTTCGTCTTTAATTTCAAACTCACTATTAATATCAACTTCCGAAAAATCGCTGATGTCATTACTGCTTTCAGCGATTTCTTGTTTAATAGAAAATTTCTTAATATCTTCGTTGCCATCTAAGTCTCTTAATATATGCACTGAAGTTGCTGTTGCACTATAAAAATGATTATCTGCTGCTCCTTGATTAGTGGTCATGATGCCTAGTTTAATGTCAGCTTGGGTAGTAATACTTTTTCACTCCATATATGTGATTACTGGAACATTTCAGATTGTAAAACCTGGAACAAATACGTATGTATTAGAATTAGCAAATTACATTTTTTTATTTTAGAACCATAAACATTGGCATAATAAGAAACGCTAGGTGTATAAAAAAAAGGCTAAAGCAATACAATACCACTGTAGAGGAAGGTTAGTTAAGACGGCTGGGACACGTGACGAGATACGACAGTAAGAAGAATACGCAAGGCAAATTAGAAAGAAGAAACAGAATGGAAGACCACTAGAAGCTTGGATAGAGAAAGTTAGAGAAGGCATCAAAGAGAACACAAGACAGAAAGGGATGAAAAGAAGCGACTTAGGTAACTCCTCTCCTGCCGTCCCCTTCCACCAGTAAAGGTAGAAAGAATTTAGTAAGTTATTATGGAAAAATAAGCTTGGTTCTCGATAGCAGGCGTAATATGGCTTTTAAAGCCCGAGGACCTATGAAGGTAAGTGCCTTAGAACAGGCTGAGAAAAAGTATTTTTGAGGATTGTTTCAACAAAGCACTTAACGATCGAGTCTCGTTAAAATTTTTTGCGCACACAACTAATAAAAATAAAAATACGGTCAAATACTACAAATATTGTTTGCCTAAATAAAGTGCGCTATTGTTGTTGCTATAGTAACCAAATACAAAATAATTTTACAGTCCAAGGACGGTTATATCCGTAATGGGCCTATTATTTTCTTGTTGTCATACCAATCAACAAGGATACGGTAAACTGACCTTTTAGTCACAAATAACAAACCTGAAAACAAGTAGAAATACGCAGAAACCATTGCATACTCTCAGTAATTAAAAGCATTCTGCGTGATCTATTGATTACACCTTAACGATAAGATAAATTGCAAGGCACTTTCTGTTGACAGTATGACGGCATTTTTAATTTTAACAAATAAATGTATTGCTATCCTTACAATGATGGATGCGAATCATGAATCGCTATAACTACCAATATATCATTGCTTTACAATGTCATTATAGCGGTGTAAAGCAACTCTTAAAGAATTAGATGTTATTTTTATTTGTTGTTCTTAGGCACAGGGTCAATTTGGTAAATATAGCAAGCGGGAATGTAGTAAGCGTTTTGCTTCTTATGTTGACTGATTGCAATTTACCTTAAATAAACATGAAAAGTCTTACTATAAAATGATTGGACTGGTCTAGAACTACTCCAATAACAATATCGTGGCCCTTATCACATGTAAAATAAATGATAATACCTAATAATTATTTATATTTGTACAGGAAACTGAACCACAATTTCAAAAGTGTTTTGTTGCTACTGTCACGCAAGTGTAACTTTTTCTTATTACAATTTCGTACGTCACCGCTGTCAGAGAGTTGAAATCGGTCATTTCATTGGGTACTAGACGAGAAAAACGAGTTGTAATCTTCGAACATATAAGATTTATATGTATGTTCGAAGGTCCAAGGTTGTAATCAAGAAGACTATACTAAGGAGATGCAACTTCATATGACGGCTGTATATAAAAGCGGCCCTTATGTCGGGGATAGCCGTCGCGGCGCTGTCGCCAGCGTGTACTGCCATTCGAGAGTTGGAAGCGAGCTAAATTAACCTGTAATCGCGGTTAAAAGTCAGTTTACGGTTGTTAATCCAATGGAGTGTATTTCAAGTGTGTTATTAATTGTTAAAACATGGTCCGAATTTCCAGTTACACTCAGCAAATGTTTGACATTGACAGTTCACGAGTTTTGTGAATGAATAATTGTACACCACGGCCGCCTTACTTGTCAGCTTTTAGCGGTCCGCTTCGAAACGGGAGTTGCGTGTCCTTAGTATAGTGTTCTTGGTTGTAATTAACACTTGTTTTCGTTTACTAGGAAGTTATGAACAAGCCGAAATTTACTAAAATCAGGGTTGCCACTTTTGAAAATGTCTAAACCGAATAGAGTTAAATATTCAAGGGTAATACCACAGGCAGTGGATATATTTTTGACAAATATTTTGCCGTTTCCATGTACATTATTGCGTTTATATTTCATGAAACCAAATAACATCCAAACTGTGCGAGTAACATTTAAATGTGATTTTGTTGAGTGAAATTTCGAATAATTTACATGGAAACGGCATAATATATAAAAAATATATATCCACTTCGAGTGGTATTTGGGACAACTGTTTAATAATATTAGTATATAGCAATTAACTTAACTGAAAAAAATAACCCAAGAATTAATACAATCAATTACAAAAATATAATTTTTAGTTAGTAGCAATTATTAAAGTGACATTTTAAAAATTTTAACGCAAGCTAAACTTTGTTTACAAAGTATTTATTATCACATAACCTAGCAACCTCACTAAAATCAATATAGTTGCTAAACGATATTTCGCAACAAGGCTAATTAATTTTTGAGTACTTACATTGTTTATGAATATTTTACACCGTGCCCAATATTCACTTATAATACCATGAGTAGTCAAAGTTATGTCTAGCACGAGTTCTAATCCTAAGCGCAATGGACATGAGTAATGATACCACCGTAAAAATATTCTACTTAACTTTGACTAAGAATGGCATTCGAGGGACTATTCAATGAACCAAACTACTTTTTCAAATTAGTTTTCAGTAAATCTAGCACGAAACTACGCAATTTCTGTAGTAACAGAACACTAATACTGCCTTTTTCTAATAAAAATCAAATTTGTTTAAAATATTCACAATACCACTAGTGAAAATTGTCAAAAAATATTCACTACACCACTAGTGAAAATTGTCGATTATTTTCACTAGTGAAAATTGTCAATATAGTTCATTTTTAGTGGCTCAAAGACGTCAAATCTTGTATTTTTATTGGTCAGTTTTTGATAGATGACGAGTGAGTTGAATAGTCAACGATGTACTGTTCCTATTGGTTGAAATAAGCAAATCTCTGCAATATGATTGGCTTATATATTATAGTGTTGAATAGTCTCGTGTCTCTGTCACTGATAGTTATGTAATGTGGTTTTTGTACTCATGACAAAATTCATATTTTCCGGTCATTCCCGATGCGCCGAAAGTCACTGGTCCCGCACTACGGTGCTTTTTACTTTACAGCAAAAACTAGGGCAATTGTGCGACAATGATAGATATAAAAAATCACTAATGGCGGTACCTTACACTTCAATGTTTTAATCTACGACAAAAGTTAACATGTGTGTAAGGTAGGGTAAAGTCGGGTATTGTACCGGTTTTGAAATTGTACCATCTCAGTATTTATTAAATTGTAAACTTCTAGCGCCATCTAATTAGCTTGTTTGATACCTTTTGGCGTCAAAACAATAACTGATCAACAACTGTAGGCGCCGGTGTCCCGTAAAAGTGTAAATCTGTGTTTATCTAACAAACGTGTTTACGCAGTAAGTATTATACAATCTAAGATAAGCTTTTTTGTCAAAATGATCGCTTTTTGGTAGTTGGGATGGCATTTCTCGTAATTATCGGTTATTTTACAAGATTTTAGACGAGTAAAACTTAACTTAACCTCACTTTCTTTAAAGAAATGAAACAATTTGTGGCAATCGTATCGGTTCGGTAATTTGTACCACCAAAATATTCTTAGTTATTCATTAGAATAATATTTTGTTTTACCCATGTGTTCCATATTTATTTTTTTGTGTTTAAATTAAATACATATTTTTATTTACCTATTTATTAGGATAAGATTTTGTTTTACTCATATGTTCCATATTTCTGATATTTGTGTTTAAATAAAAAGCTTTAGTCATTAGGATATTTTGTTTTGTTCATCTGTTCCAATGACACCGGAAATCTAATACATTTTGGTATGGTATAATTTTACCGAACATCGTGGTACAATTTAGCGAACCGGTTGGGTAAATTGTACCGTTTGCAACAATGTTTTTAAAGGTTATTATTCTAAACTTTTAGTATTTACCCAAGTTTTTCATTGTGCATTTTGATAGAAACATTTGAAATAATCTTAGTACATTTATTTAATTCGGTTTGAACAAATCATTAGCGAATTATTGGGGAAAATATGTTAAGTGGTACAATTTACCCGACATTACCCGTATAAAAGTTTAGTGATTTGTGCTGTCAACTCAGTAAAGTAGTAAAACACTAAATAATAATAATGTTTTTATTTTTTAGAATATTTTCAATTATTCGTTACAAAAAACATTGTGCCCTTCGGTCGTGCTGCAAACAAAGTGCTCATTCGGGAAATTACCTTCCCGAACTTGTTAGGTAAATAACTATTTAATTAAACATAAAGGCATACGCGAAAGCCCATAAGTGAATAACAAAAAGAGTAGGTACTATTATCGCCACCTCTAGAAATACCAAGAAAAAATTCAGGCAGTGTCTAGCCTCACGATGCGGGACTCAAATTCAGTACCGACCAACGACGTCATCATGTGATGAGATTAATAGCTTGTCGGACGGCTGTTCCTATAGTAGCTGTACGTAAAAGTTTCTTTTCCGCCTCGAATTAGGACTCATGTTCCGTCCCGACATTAAATAAATTGCGTTTTGTGAATTTCAAATTATTAAAATGTCATTACTCATTAATACCTGACCATAATACAGTTATTATTTATAAGAAAAAATTACTTTACCTTTAAGAATGATAAATGAAATAAACATTGAACACATTTACATATTCCTAAATATAAAAAACCATTATGATCTCACTTATTCTAATAAAAATGAAGTAGGTACATATGTACAAGTTGGTCAAATTTCGATGTTTTCATAGAGAATCTCGATAACTAAAATAGTTTTTTCTAGTTGAAGACTTATGCCATTTAGAATATGTACGTACTTAAACAAAGTATCTGCCTTTGTCTTGTTACCACAAAAGTACTTCATCTAGTACACACAGTTTTATAAAAGTCAATATTTGGTGAAATTTCGATGTTTTCATAGGGAATCTCAGATAACTAAAATAGTTTTTTCTAGTTGAAGACTTATGCCATTTAGAATATATACGTACTTAAACAAAGTGTCTGTATTTGCCTTGTTACCACAAAAGTACTTCATCTAGTACACACAGTTTCATACAAGTCGATATTTCAAAAATTTTGCATAGAACCATAATTTTGCATTTTAAACAACTTTCCTTGATAATACTTTGACGTATTTGAAACAGAAAATGTATTTTACCTAAAAAACATTTTTTTATCTGCCGCTCTTGAGAACTCACGAAGACTAATCCAACATTTTAGTATTACGATTTTCGATTTAGAATCTTATGACCAACATCGCCACGTGTAGTTCTTTCGCCATTTTATACACACCCTGTATTTTGTAAGAATCCCCTACTAGCAAAAAATCGCTTTAAAGCAACACTAAATGACTCGGTGCTGAAATCAGAGACTAACTCTACAGGTTGCCTTTAAAACAAAGCAAGTAAAAATACAGATATAAGATTTTATCAATACACCACCTCTTCCTCGCCGTGCTTTGATAAGTATTGAACCGCAATAACCAACGCCACAAATGTTAAATAGATATGTAGCTGCGATACGTTTTTTTTGGCAGCGAACTCATTATATAATTTGCATCTTAAGGTTTTGCTTTAAAACAAGTCGTGCAATTGCGCACAACTCTTTGCAATATTTCTACCCGGTATGGGCCAAAATATCTCTCTTACGGATGGCAGTACACCTTGAGGCCCTGCATGCAAAGTTCTTCTATATTCTTCTAATTAGAAATGTGAGCTTATGCTTTGCCGGTAGCAGAGAAGGATGTTTTTTACTGTATAAGAGAAAATAGAATGTTGAAGTCTCCCTCCTATTCCAATTGATACCCTGTTCGTCAAGATGTTCATTCAAGGGTAACAGTCTACTTTTTATTAATTGTCATATTTTTTGCTAAAACTCCTGTGCGATTTTTACGATGGCTACTATTGTGTTATCTAATTCATGCGTAGACATGCATACTACCATCATTTCAATCTACTCGTTTTCAAGGAATACCTAGCACGCTAAGACAATCGGTAACGCATTCTTCAGTTTATATAGACGAAATTTTATTAAAAAAACAAAATAATTTTTTTCAACTGTCATTAGTGTTACCTGGCTGGGACGAACTTAATTCCATGAAACTATTGCTTTTCGGCCATATGTTTTTTGGTTGTGACAACCATTAGAAAATTGGAGCGATTCCACGAAATACCAGGTGGGAGGGGTTGTCACTTGCGCCTGTGGAGTCAGCTCCTGAATCTATAAGACCCTAAACCCTAACAAAAGGTTTTCACTGATTTGAGGACGATTTGATCAATTCAGAGCAATGGTAATATTACGCCAACAAGTAATTCTCTGCTAATTGGGCATGATAGCGTTCTTTAACTATTTTTATGGGAGCTACTTTCGATTTTCCACATACTAATTTGTTGGATACAATGCATAAGTCATCTGAACTGCGTAGGTATACACTCATCCCATGTGCGCTCTTTGATGCGTCAGAAAACCCGTAAATTGAAATTGTAGTTGCATTATTTATCACTGCATGCCGAGAAATACGAATAGAGCCCAAAGTTCTTAATTCGCTCTGAAACTTGAACCATTGCGTATGCAAATCGGCGGGCATGGATTCGTCTCATGACAAATGGTGGTGCTAAAGTTTTGAAAAATAATTTTTGCGACAACGGTACAAGGTGCTAACAAGCCCAAATGAAAATCTTGGCTGTTATAGGGAGAATTTGCCATTTCGTTACATAAGTCTTGCATTAATTAGTGTTTATAACTAACAATGTCAGTAATGTCATTAAGTTAAGAAATGAAGATCATAAAATAGAAGCGATGCAGAACAAGGCAAAACTAAATAATTTAAAATTAGCTAGCATTGATATTAATAACGATTTGGCAAAGAAAGAAATGGAGCAACAACAAATCAGATTGATGGCAAAGGAAAAATCGTTAACAAACTCTCTCTTGCTCTCTCTGTTCAGTACTTATTCCCCAATTGAAACGTGGTGGTCAGTGTTGCGTGAGCATCGTCAATTGTTCTTTTCCATATTTCTCTGTCGTGTGCCTCATTGTAATTTGGACCATTTGTTCGATCCATCGAGTTGGTGAACGTGCCCTCTTCCTTCCACTTTGCCTTGTATTCTGAGCTTTTCTATAGCTTCTTATTGTCTCATACTCATAACACATCCAAAAATATAAATATTCGACTTTACGGTTACGGAGAGCCCTTGTTGGATATTCAGGTTACGGATTATGGACACGTTTGTTCGATGTGCGGTCCAAGGTATGCGAAGCATTCTACGCCAGCAGTACATCTCTGTTGCATCGACTTTCTTCCTTTCACTTTGTCTCATGGTCGGTTGTTTGAGTGGGAGAGAGCGCAAACGTTCTTGCCTCACACCCTTAGCGTTATTCAGACAGTTGACTACGTGTTCATGCAGCTGTACATTTTTGTGCGCGTTGTCGAGCAGTTCAATCCTGCACCAAGTGACGAAGACGGGGTGATAAACCCGTCGGGGAAGGTGACCGTACGTTTCGGTCCAGCATAAATGGTATTCTGTTTGTCGTATCGTGTCGTCGCATAAGTTATGCATGAACCGTTGTTGCGCATTTTAAAAAGAAACTAACTCGATGCTACGTAAGTTTTTGTTTCGGGGCACTAATTGTCATTACGTGTTCTCGTAGTACTTGCTCATGGAAGGTTTTAGTATGCTGTCACCATCGTGCCGTGAGTACCTTTTCCCTGGGGAACCTTTCTAAGCGCAAACTTCCCGCATTTTGCCATTCTTGGCTACCGACGTTGTTCATTCCGACCGCCTGCCTCAGCGTCCCTGTACGACGGCTTTCCAACCGGACATCAACACCAAGCTCGTCGCTTAACTACCAGGTATTGTTAAATTAATTTTAATGTTGTGTTACGTTCGAATTTAGAGTGTAGCGCCGCCTTTCACAGTGCATTGTGTGCGGTCATTGTTTGTCACGTTTGCTTGTTACTTTACGATTGCTGTTTATTCATGCGAGCCGATTAGTGATCGTGACGAAGTTCATTGTTGGTCACCATTGTTTGTTTATTCACACAAGTAGATTAGTATTCGTATCAAGGTCCATTGTTTGTTGCGGAGGAGTCCCTTGGTCGTATTGTAATCTAGTGATGACCGTGTTTTTACCTAACCTTCGTATAACATCGTATAATTTAAGGAATTAGTATATAAGTGTACCTGTACACTCATTTTGTTTATTTTAACCAATAAACATACATTCAAAATCATCTTTGTTTCTTTATGACTTGTGCATGCGTCCTGTGACGAATTTATGTGTTTTTCTCTAATTAAATATCAATGTAAGATGGAGCGACGGGAGCTGTTTAACCGCTGAAGTTAAGTCCCTGAGTCAGCTGGAGACGCCGTCCAGGAACGCTGGCGCATTTACAAGCCCTGCACTTTGGGCTTATACAAGGTCTTGCATAAATATTGTCCCAACCCCAATTCAACTTCATGACGCCTTAATACCTTTTTCTTTGTACGTATCTCGATTACGACTAACCCTGTTACGACTGCACTTCGCCCTAATTAACTGTTTGTTCAGTTTGGACCACACCCATCTCCCTGACTACAGCCGGACAACTCATCTGTTACCAAACTGTCAAAGCGGGATTAGGGTGAATCTTTTTAGCAAGCATTTTTGCCCCGTAGCCATGCCATTTTTATTAATGCCCGTTTCAGCGGTAACAAAAGGAAGAAGGAAAGGATAATGAAATGGAGACAGGCCAGGCAAAAAAAGGAAATACGCAGGCTATAAAACAATCAGGAAATTAAGTGGAAAATACAAAAATGCAAGAATTTGTACATAGAATGTGAGAAGTAATTATGAGGAAGGTGCAAAAAAGAATTTCATATTTGACACCTTTCTTCAATTCTAAACAACTTTTTGATATAACATTTCTGTGTATTTAAAGAAATAATAGTATATTACATACCGAGGTGGGAAGTGTTCCATTACTGTCGAGAGATTAGGTAGTTTACCGAGACGCGTAGCTTCGAGGTTAACTTTATCTCGAGACAGTGATGAAACTTTCCACCGTGGTATGTATACTATTTTATTTGCAATCATCTAATTTTAAAAATAACTACAATTGAATTCTAAATAATAGATATCTTGATGTAGCTAATATTTTTGTTACCATGAAAACAACCCACTCAATGTTTTGTTACCATGGAAACACCCCACTCTTCAGGTATGTAATATTTTTCGGGGTATGTAATAATTTCCTGGCTAGTTTCAAGTAATCATCTAGTTTCCAGCTGTTGTTATGTCATGAAATTGACACATTACAATGTGATTGCGAATAAAAGTACTTTATTCCTCCCGGGCTCAGTATCTCAGTGATCTAAGGGCCAAGAGTTCAAATCACGGTCCCAGTGAGGTTTTTAAAAATTTAAAAATTGTTATGATCAGAGTGCGTATCTATAACTTTACAGATCTTTGCGCACGGTCTATTTTGTTTCAGGATTTGTGGAGCGGAATTTGAATTTCGCCCGCGCCCCTCCCGGTTGCAATTGGCTTTATCGATGCGTGGAAGCGAACATGGCTTGACTTTTGTTTCGGCGTTCTTTCCTTTTGTGCTATAGTGGCCAGCAATTACCGTCCCTTTAATTGTTCAGTGGTTCTGCGGGCATGTGGTTTTGGTTTGATGGATTTTTTCCTCGCTGCTAGTGACGGTTTATTGCAACGCTGGCAGTTTACTGAAAAATTTATTCTCACGTCAATTCTTGGCGACTCTTCTGGGAGCGCTCTGGTGACCAGTTTTACACTTGGGCCGTTTATGAGGGGTAAGTTGATTAACGCTTCTATCGTACCGCGTTTGAGACGTTCTTGATTCTATTTTGATCATTTCCTTATAGCTGCAGGTGGAGCCCCATTTCACCCCCTTCGCTGTTCACGGAAAGTTTTACAGTCCCATATGAGGCCAATGACCTTAAACTTGTTGAGGCCGTGAAGGCACCTTCTGAACCCAGCTTTCTGTGTGCTATGTGGGATTAACCTCCGACGTTCCGTGCAGGCTTTCCTGACCATTCGAATGGGCCTAAGGAGGCTTGACAAAAAGAAATTTAAGTAACATGTTTTGTTTTCCCTTGCATTAAAACCAATTGAATACTGTGGACAGCGATCCAGTGATTTGAGTACCATCATTTGTTTTACTACAGTTTCTGCTTGGATCCCTTCAGAATCCCGTAGCTTTTTCATGGAGTTTCGCCGTAATTTACCGTTCGCTTCACGAACCGAGTAAAATAATGCACTTAATGATATTCATCCTTGGAGCATAATTAAATCTCCATTACATATTTTTAAATTGTGGTATTATTTAAAATAATTTACAGTTGTACATTTTAAACTGTTGTATATGCTATTTACTCGTTAGTCGAGTTTATGTGTTTTAAGGTGCACCTTATTTTCGCCTATATTAATCACCTTACGTTTAACCTATATTTAGCAAATAATCACCTGTACCTTCTACTATATGCTCTTGATTTCGTGATTATTATTATACTGTAATATGAGTACTTTGTCTTGTTTTTTGTTACTGCTACCTGGACTTATGAGCTTTCTTTCAGAATAGTGTACTGCTCGAGTTTACGAATTTTTGGTGATACCTGGATATACTTGTCGTAATTAAAAGATTCGTTGGCGCCCGGTTTTGGATTATTAATTAGCCTTTTATACTTAAAGAACTGCACGCCGTCTCCTCTGAGGTAGCTTGGCTGGCAATTTTATCCACGTAGTCATTATTTTAGGTATCAAAATGCAGAAGAAATCCTCTGCAGAATGTCATCTTTCATTATTCTTGATCCTGTTTCATATTGTCGAACCTAAATTTTGCTATGCATTTTAAATATGCGAAGATGCAGGGACATTTATCAGTAATAATGTACTAAGGGCAAATTATTTTGCAGGTGAAAATGTTTTACAAAAGTTTTTTGTTTTGGCAATGTCACAAGACAAACTAACTTGTTACAGGCCAAATTGACTTTCACGACACCGCGCCAGCTCATACAAAACGTCACGAAAAAGCTAAACGGCCAGCGCGTATGATATTACTCAAAGTCGGAACAATGACTCACCTAGGACCGCTGTCCTGCCCGTAACAAGATATGCCGACTAGACTCAGTAACGCAAGGGGTGGTCCAACACGAGATTACCTACGGACAACGGCTTAAGGGACGATAAACTGATATAACATTAAATTGAGACCCACCCGGTTCCATCAATCAGAACGAAATGCAAAGGTAAGCCCACAGAAAAACCAGGAAGCAAATGAACCTACCTTTCGACTTTTCACCTTGGCGAAATCAGAAGGCTGAACGGGAAATGGCAGAAACGGTGTGTACAGCCTCACGACTGCCAACACTGCGGCGACGAGCGCCCTGACTTACCTGCGACGCTTAAGAACTTCTTCCAGGCCCACCTCATATAAATCTTGACACAGTGAATAATTCACCCTGAAAATAAGCAAGCATAGGCACGTGGGGAAATCATAAGACAACGTACAGCAAACCAATCTATTGGCCTAACACATTGCCAAATATAAATATGTACAAAAGCACCGACGTTTGTCTGCGTACTCAACCAGAACAAAAGAAAGGGACTACAACTATAGGCCCAGCTGGAGTCGCTTTACCTCTAAAATTACCGCGAGAATATGAAAATTGGCTCACAGCCCCAACGCGGGTGGCTGGCATTTATCAAAAGGCACATTTAACATTGTTTACAAGCAACCCAAGCGGGTGGCTGGTATTTATCGAAAAAGAAACATTCATTATTGATTACAAACTACGCATACTATCTTGTTCAATTTCAGCTTCACCTGGCTGCGTCGTTAGAGTCGGGAGCTCGCCTATCAGTGTAGATGAGCTGCGGCTATATGCGAGGGTGCTGTACGATCCAAGATCCCCTGATTTTCAGGGCTTGATGCGGAACCATCATGGGAAAGAAAAGAAGAATGTAGAGACCTGTTGATTGCTCATTCTGAAGACGTGGAACCCGGCTAATTAGCGGAACAATTGCCCTTCAGTTATTCGAAAATTCCAGAACGGCGGTCGTTGATAAAGGAGACGCACACCCCAAAAGCACCACTTCGCACTCTCACGGCCAGCAACGCACTCTCCGTAAACAAGCCAACGCTGTCTCATGCCAGACACGCTATGGAACGCGGCGTGCGGGGGAACGAGTTTGCCCCGTGGCCTGACCACCTGCAACCAATCACGAAGCAGACACGGCCCCGCCGGTAAACCAGCTCGACGAACCTTCTAGAAGAAGGCTGCGTGCTAAATCGGTAAAATTTCGAATGAATAAAAAAAGTGATTATGAACGAAGCTACCAAACCGAGTGCCTTACAGAAAATTACAGCGGCCATTACAGCTGCTTAGAATTATTTATTTATTTATTTATTATCAAGCTTACGGGAAACCCCATTTTAATAGTTAACAAATACAACAGGAATAATACATTTTATACATATAGTATAGCTACTAATACAAAAAATCTGGTGTGATACACTCACACAACTTCCTTTTACAGTGATCTTATAATTAGTCAAAAATTTCATTTTTAATTTTTAACAATTTGTTAAAAATTTTCAAAAATTACAAATTCTACAAAAACGGTACAAAATCGAGTGTTAGTTGAAGAGACAAATTTTCTCTAGAATTTTAAGGTGAATTCAAAAATGTAATAATATACCGGGTGTTTTATTTAAAATAGGAGTTAATAAAAAAAATAGAAAAAAAAACAAAAGAAACCCACTTTAGAAGTATTCAACTGGAAAATCATCTATCTCACATCAATACACATTAAAAATGTAAGAAAAATGTAAAGTTTAAAAAAAATTGTTAGAGCCGTTTTTGAAAAAATCGAAAAAAACTGAAAAATCACAAGAGTAAACACCTACTTCCGGTTATGCGATTTTCTTCAAAAGCTTGCTGTCTCATCTACATAGTACACAAAACTTATATATGAAGTTTCAACGCCATACCTCTTTTCGTTTTTGAGATATTCTGTTCACAGACACACACACAGACACACACACACACAGACAGACCAATGAAAAAAAATATGTTTTTTGGGATCAGGGGACTCTAAAACGTGAAGATCCGTTGAAAACTCAATTTCGAATTTTTGGGGTGAATCCAATACTTCCTTTATAGTAAAAGGAAGTAAAAACCTTAAATATTGCATAATGAATACATTCAAATGAAAACAACATGTAACGCATGACTACAATAATAAAAGGATATATATTACCTATAGAATGATATTGATAATAGCCCTTTTGAAGTTAGCAAGTGTGCTATTAAAAATATCCACTGAATTTGCAAAAGCATTGATAATTTTTAGAGTTCTATTTATAGATGAATGAGTGCCATAATTCGTGGTATGAAACTCAACGTGAAATAATTCAAAATTCCGGAGATTCCGGTTAGGCACATTGAGTTTAATTAAACATAGTAACTCTGAACAGTCAACCAAGCCATTAACAACTTTATATTGAGCTGATAGAGTTCTAATTATGCCCCACGTTGCTATAAAAGGGGGCTAATTATTCGCTATATCTTTATTTTAAAATGATGATAATATTTAATTTATCTCGCCTGTTAATTAATTATGGCTGTTTAAAATGAGATATAATATTTACTGCCCAAATAAATGGTTGTATGCCCTTTTAATATTTTATTTAACTGCAAAATCCAATGCACTAACTCATCGACAAAACATGAAACTCGCTCAGTTGGGATCAGCATCGGACTATCTTCTCAAATTTTATCTGAATTTTACTGTCTCAATAGTCGGTAGTTCAAACGTACGGTTTTTAGTTCTTGACAGATAAACACAAAATGTCGCTGGAGCAAACAGCGTACCTGAATGTTTTAAAACTCGTGGAAATATTGTGAATAATGCTTTGGGTAAGTCATTTAAATTTTTCCCGCTCGGCAACTTATTCGTGATTGTTTTTAGGATGACATCAAAAATACCAGGGCCTTCGTTGTTTCGAGATCACGCCACGTCTGGCATCTGTTTTTCAAAGCGTCGCTCTCTTCAAATCTGCATAATTTACCCAAGCCACGATATTTTTGAAAAAAACGAAGGAAATGGACCCTGGGACACCCGCTGGCAGTCTTCGGGAAGGTTTGATGTTGGATTCTAATGCGTTTCCCGAACGTTGACACTTAAAATACAACTCATTTCCTAGCTGGAGACTTTTGTCGATGCTGGACGTAAGCCGGTTGTGGAGCCGCTGTTGATATTTCAGCCTCTGGGATTGCTTTCCTTGCTGCAAAAGTTGACGGTGGCCCTCTTGCAATCTCTGCCGACGTCTTAGAATACAGCCCTCTGGCTCAGGATGCTTATTTTCACCGGGAACGAAGTTGGAAAATCCCACTTGGAACGACTGCTGATTGCTCCGGAATAGGATTGTAGAAATTTCACATTTATTTGTGGTGCAAAGCTTCACAAACACTTTCATATGAGCACTGACACACAAGCAATAAAATGCAATAGTTTTGAATGGTGAATATTCTCTTTTATTAGTAGCTTCAGCGTACTTATGCGAACGTTTTGTCCGTCCGTCCGTCCGTCCGGATCGCCTGTAACTTTCGAACGGCTACAGATATCGAAATTTTGAAAGGGGGCAAAGTTGTTGCTAAGGTCCCGAGCACCTTCATGCGCTATTTGGTTTTGGCTTTCCACTTTGCAAAATTTCCAAGCATTGTAGCACAGTGGCGGTTTGTCCACTTGGCGCCATCTACAGAAGCTCGGTGGTCACGTTTTGAACTACACATTCTGAAGCTACTCGTTAGACCTGTCCTTGAGCAGTTTATTATTATACATTCTTGATTAAAAGTGGAGCAAATTACTAACAACTTCAAGTTTAATTAATTTCAATTGTTCTCCTTGTTTCCTAAACAAATTAACATCATGTTGCTACGGATATTGGAATTGTTTTTGTTTAAGAAAATTAGTTTTGAATATTAATAGTTACAATTGGAAGAAAATTTGATACTTAAAACTAAAATTAACATTTCTTAAATCTGTTATTGTCTTTTAATCTTATAATTTAAAATTGTCTCTTTGCGTTGGACTCACAAACTTTCATGTATCTCGCCACAATCTGTTGCCAATTTTATCAATTGCTCTCTTGCTAATTCTTTCTATTCTGCTTCATATCGGTTTACCTTTCTGATATGCTCACAATTTTTACCATCTTATGCTTTGACTTAATAAACTTGCTCTCTATTCAAATTGCAGCCAACAAACCATTTGTGTTAAATAAATTTTATGCGGTAGAGAATCCTTCTATCTTTCAAAGAGAGCAAGTTTAACTTCTCCAACATCGATGATTTATGACAGTCCTCCATGGGGATGCCACATTTGAATGCAACAAAACACAAGAATTTATTCTGAACTCTTTCTATAATGTCGCAATGAACCTGATATTGTGGAGACCATACTATCGTTGCATGCTCAAGATTAGGGCGCACCAGTGTACAGTATAGGGTTCTAATGACATTGCTTGAAAAATCGGGGCAGTTTCTAGTCATGAAACCAAGGAGGTTGAGACTCTTCTGGGCAGTATTAAATATATGATGGGAGAAATTAAAGTTCTCACAGAGCAGTATAAGTACCTAGATCTCTGACTTGCTTCACATAGGATAGCTTGTCATTAATTTGGTAAGAAGTGTTAAATTTTTTGGCGCCTTTGAAAAAGGTGATAAAGTGACATTTCTGAATATTTAACGGTAGCTTATTCACACTAGACCAAGTCCACAGGGAATCAAAATCACTCTGCAACAACAGAGAGTCATTGTCAGATTTAATTCTCTTATAGATTTTTAAGTCATCAGCAAAGGAGCTAACAGAAGAATGTTTAATAACATCCACAATATCATTGACAAATAAGTTAAAAAGTAATGGCGCACAGTGTGACCCTTGCGAAACACCTGAGTGCACTGCAAAGGAGTTGAAAGATGATTTTTTATTTTTACACATTGAGTTTGACCCCTTAGGAATAGTATTTATCATTACAAGCCAGGTAAAACAGGTTTTACTGGCGATAGGATTGGGATGACTGACGAGCCTGTCATATCCTTGAGCCAGTAAAAATGGTTACCTGGCGTGTATTGTTGACTACTGAATTCACCTGTCATCTGTCATAAAGTGACCAATGAAAATCCAGAATTCTGACGTATCTTGACCAATCAAAAAAATATCAGTGGATATATCTTCCTAGAAGGTATTCAAGTGACTATTTTTAACAAATGCGATTTTTATTAGAAAAAGTCAATATTAGTGTTCTGTTACTATAGAAATTGCGCAGTTTGATGCTAGATTTACTGAAAACTAATTTGAAAAAGTAGTTTGGTTCTTTAAATAGTCCCTCGAATACCATGCTTAGTGAAAGTTAAGTAGATTATTTTTGCGGTGGTATCACTACTCATGTCTATTGCGCTTAGGATTAGGACGAGTGCTAGCGCACTCGTCCTAATCATACCAAAGCGCAATGGACATTCGTGACACCACCGCAAAAATAGTCGACATAACTTTGACTACTCATGGTATTATAAGTGAATATTTTATTTGTTCCTCATTTGTAAATAACTAGAAATTTACCATTTATTCAAAGTGTCAAACTGACAAGCAACTGAATTAATCAATATGACACATACTAAGGAAGACAACTCTGGCTTTGCACGCTATCATTTATCTATGAGAACGCTTGTAAAATATAACTGGCTAGCCAGTTAAGAAACATTTTCAAAGTGAATACAGTGACTTGATAAATTGATGCTTACAAGTGAGGAACAAATAATAGTATTTAACATTACAAGCCAGGTAAAACAGTTTTTACTGGCGATAGGATTGGGATGACTGGCGAGCCGTTAGGCGAGCCTGTCATATCCTTGAGCCAGTAAAAATGGTTACCTGGCGTGTATTGTTGAATATTTTATTTGTTCCTCACTTGTAAATAACTAGAAATTTACCTTTTATTCAAAATGTCAAATTGGCAAGCAACTAAATTTATCAATATGACACATACTAAGGAAGACAACTCTGGCTTTGCACGCTATCATTTATCTATGAGCACGCTTGTAAAATATAACTGGCTAGCCAATTAAGAAACATTTTCAAGGTGAATACAGTGACTTGATAAATTGATGTTTACAAGTGAGGAACAAATAAACTACTTAACCAGTTAATAAGTGACTCGGGGAACCCATTGCTCTTAGCTTGGCTATCAGCAGTTCAAAGTTAACTCTATTGAAGGCTTTGGAGAAGTCCATGTAGATAGAATCTAATTGAACCCCAGCGTCCAAAGCTCTTAGTACATTAGTCTCATACAAAACCAGGTTCGTTACTGTTGAACGATTCGCAAAGAAACCATGCTGTTTTGAGTTTATAATACCTGAGCTCAATTGATCATAGACTAAACTATCGAACAATTTTGCCATAGTCGATGGGCTACAGATACCTCTATAATTTTTAATATCACCAACTTCTCCGCTCTTTATAATTGGAAAAATAAAGCTTTGTTTCCACAGCTCTGGAAAGACTGATTAAAGATTAAAGAAGTAACAGGATACAAAAAGAAAAGTGGCGCCAATAATGTCATCAAAGATGCGGATGGACATATACTAACAGATATAAAAGATCAAATAAATAGATGGAAGATTTATATCCAAGAACTTTTCAATGACGAAAGGCCAAAACGCACCATTGTAGAAGTAAATGACAAAAATTTTAAAATTCTAAAATCGGAACTAATGTATGCGCTAGAAAACACGAAAACAGGCAAAGCTGCTGGCCCTGACGGGATACCAGTAGAAATTGTTAAACTTTGTAACGATGAAGTATTAGATGTTATTTTAGACCTTTTTAACGCTATTTAAGACACAGGGCAAATTCCCAAACGATGGTTGATATCTACGTTTATTTTAATTCCCAAGAAAATTAACGCAAGAGATTGCTCAGATTACCGAACTATTGCACTTATGGGACATATTTTAAAACTATTCTTAAAAATTATTCATAAAAGAATTTATAAAACATTGGAAGAAGAAATAAGTAATTCCCAGTTTGGTTTCCGCGCAGGTCTTGGAACGCGAGAAGCTCTCTTTGGGGTTAATGTGCTTTACCAGCGCTGCTTAGATATGAACCAGGATGTGTATACCTGTTTCATCGATTTCGAAAAGGCTTTTGACAAAGTGAAACATGGTAAACTACAAGAACTTCTACTTAAGAAAGGTATAGATAGGAGAGATGTGAGGATAATTAGTAACCTATATTGGGGACAGAGCGCCAAAATAAAAGTTGGAACAGAAATAGCCGAGGAAATTGAGATACGTCGCGGAGTAAGACAGGGATGTATCCTATCTCCACTTCTGTTTAACATCTACAGCGAAGCCATCTTTAAAGAAGCCTTAGATGAGGAATCTGCGGGAATTAGTATAAATGGAGAAATAGTTAACAACGTGAGATACGCGGATGACACAATCCTCTTAGCAAGCAACCTTACTGACATACAACATCTGCTTGAAAAAGTAAATGATCGCTGTAACGAGTACGGCTTAAAAATAAATTTTAATAAAACCAAATGGATGGTAGTTACAAAAACTCCACATATTCAAGAAAACTTAAGAGTTGCAAACATATTAATAGAACGAGTACTGAAATACAAATACCTTGGGACTTGGATTGAACAAAAAGCTGATCAAACAATGGAGATAAGAACTCGTATAGAAATAGCTAGATCCTGCTTTGTAAAATTAAAGAAAGTACTTTGCAATCGAAACATAAACATTGGGCTCAGAATACGAATGCTTCGTTGTTATGTATTTAATATCTTGCTCTATGGCGTAGAAGCCTGGACACTTAAGAAAGCTCAAATTAACAAACTACAAGCTTTTGAAATGTTTTGTTACCGCAGAATGTTGCGTATAGCCTGGATTGAAAGAATAACTAACAGAGAAGTTTTGAGAAGGAGGAACAAGGAATGTGAAATAATAAATACAATGAAAAAGAGAAAACTAGAGTACTTAGGCCATGTAATGAGAAATCCCAAATATGCACTGCTCCAACTCATCATGCAAGGGAAGATAAAGGGTAAAAGAAATGTTGGCAGGCGTAAAACATCTTGGCTGAAAAATCTCAGAGATTGGTTTAATTGCAGCAGCATTGAACTATTTCGATCGGCTGTCGACAGAATTCGGATAAGAATGATGATAACCAACCTCCGTGAAGGAGAAGGACCATAAGAAGAAGAAGGAAAGACTCCACTTTCTATTGAGAAGTTGTAAATTATCTGTAAGGGTAAAGAAATAGAATAAATACACCTCTTCAAGAAAAAGTTGGGAAAATTATCTGGACCCACACTTAAAGAATCTTTGACATATTTAATTTTGGAAAATACTTCACACAACGTAATTCTATGCAGGAGAACGTCTTTGCATTGATTTAGAGCATAATCTGGGACATTGTGAACCGCTAGCTGCCTGCACACAATTTGATGAACTATTAAGCGTAAAAATATGACAGGAAAACTATATACACGCGGGGTCAGAATCGTTGAACAGAAATAGGATTTGAAAAATGTCCTGACAAACTTGATCAAGTTCACGAGCCGAAGGAAATTTTCTGGGCAAATTCATGACCCCGAAATAAATTTTGTGGACTATTTCCCAACTATCGGTTCATTTTGTATCAGTACTGATGCACGACAGTTTAAATGACGTTTTTGAAATACCACTTTGATTAAAACAACATATTTGGTGGTTGTCATGGATACAAGTGGTAAAAAAACTGATAAAATCCCATGGACAAATTTTGATTTTTTACCACTATAAAAACACGTGATTGTAAAAAAGTTCCATGTATCCAAATTAATTCCGATAAGCGCCCCCCCCCCCCATTTAACATTTTAAATGTGATCTCTTTAAGAATCTAGGCGTTGATCTAGCAAGCCGAAATCAATAGCTTCAAAACCATTTTCTCAAATCAATCCCACCAGTTATAGTATTTAACATTACTAGCTTGATAAGAGGGTTTTTATTGGCGAATAGAAGGATATGACTGACGAGCCGCAGGTGAGCCAGTCACCTTCTTGAGCCAGTAAAACCTTGCGTGTATTGTTGACTTTTTATTTGTTCCTCACTTGTAAATAACTAGAAATTTACCATTTATTCAAAATGTCAAACTGACAAGCAACTAAATTCATCAATATGACACATACTAAGGACGACAACTTTGGCTTTGCACGCTATCATTTATCTATGAGCACGCTTGTAAAACTGACAGTTAACTTGTGAAGATTTTACAAGTTAGTAACTTGTTAAAATCAACTTTATCTACGACCACTACTAAAAGTAGGCCTTTTAGCGCTAGCTTGTTTCACTAAAAGTGACGTTTTATAGTTTACCGTGGTTAAAGAAATCAGCTGTTTACTTTTAGCCCATGTGCTTGCTAAAAGTGAAGTGAGGTTATAAAACTACAATTTCGAACTAGAAGTGAAGTTGTAAAGTTATTCTAGTTGCTTCTTGCGTTACAATTAAAGTGTTTTTGAAATAATTAAAGCGTTCTGTAATGAATACAGTCAGATGTGGGGTATTAATAATTACCTTTCGTAACTGACCTTGACAGCACTGGCTTCGGAAACATTCGCCCGTGCGGCATGGCCTACTGTTTATTATGACATAAATTAGAAGTGTCGTAGATGCAAACCTTTGTTAAATCGATATTTATGGATTAATAACAGTAAAATTAACGTCGTAGATAAAATATTGTATGCAACGCAAGCTAAAAGTCGTTTATGCACGAAACATGTTATGAAACTCAGGCTTCGGCTTTGTTTCATAATTTTCATGTCTCGTGCATAAACGTCGACTTTAGCACTTGTTGAATAAATAGCTATTCTTGATTAATACAGTGACTTGATAAATAAATTGATGTTTACAAGTGAGGAACAAATAAAATCTTTTTCACGCTGTGTAATATCAAAAAGCATAAATCCCATACGATAAAAATTTCATTTATGTTCGTTGTAGAAAGTCAAGATGGGATCGAGTGCAATTTTGTCTCTGCCAATGAGCTTATTAATATCCTACTTACTCGTAATTCACTAGAATTTCGCCAAGGCATTGCATTTGAGCTGAGCATCCAAAAGTTAATTATAAGCAATTCTCTTTATGTAAAGGGGCTAAGCACAGTTTATTCTCAATGTTTTGCATATGGCCTCAGGATACTTTAGTTAACACAGTTCTTATGTCAAAAATTATCATCCTGTAGGGCACCATATCAATACGTCGCCTGATAATTAGTTAGAGAAACTCCTTTACACAAAAAAGTTTGGCTCAATTCACCATTTGCAAAAATTCTCTGGAGCAAGGTTAACAAGGAACCTTAAAGTTGCAACCAATTTAGTTCTCTTTGATTGCCGTGATGTATAATGAAAAATAGCTGGTAATTTTAATAAAATATATTTTTAAATATAACATCATGAATAAAAAACAATAAAATATCTATATTATAAAATATAATACTAGACTATATTATGTTAAAACAATATGCTTAGCCTGTTAGCTCAAACTATACCATTTAATCGAAAATAATTAAATTTCATTTGAGCCCTGAACTAAGTATATTAGTATGTTAAAATACCTACTGGCCTTGCTTAATAAAATCAAGCAAGTTTTGGTAAAACTAAGTTAAAACACATTAAAATAGTCTACATAAGTCAAGTCACATTGATGGTTTTACAATCAACTTTACTTACATATAAAATAGGTAATCTTACAAGCTATAGTGTCCACATAAAAAAAATGTGTCACGATCACGTTTTTTAAAGGCTGCTTTTAGCTGCTTCATTTTGAAATCACACTGACATACAAAAATAATTTTGTAAAAAGCTTTATTTGTACTTATTGTTTATTTTAGCTGCTTTTCATAGGACCAATCAGTCAAAGAAAAGATACTCTTCTTCGCTCATTTACATCGGCAATCACACAAGCAACTAAAATAAACAAAAACTACTTTTTAATGAGAGATCGCACTTTGTTAACACACCGATTCACAAACTTTCGCTTTTGTTTTGAGTTATCACTTGAATTGCTATGCAAGCTTAAATCCGACGATTTGTTAATATCAGTAGAGTCCAAAGAATCATCTAAGCTGCTTTCTAAATTTTGCGTTTTACTACTACTATTACTTAAACTACTGTTTCTATCGTTTAATTTTTCAGTCTCTTTGTCAAGATGAACATTTTCATCGGAGATTTTCTTGTCTAGATTATTATCGCAACTCTGAGACTTCTGTGCGGTTTCGGACGGAGTTTGCTCTGAATTCGTTGCAGCTGAAACTATCTGTATTGGCTCGGTATCTAGCAATCCATCTAAGCTGCGAGATCGGTTTGGAACTGACGACGTGCTATTAACAGCCATGGGGGAAATGGGCGAATTTGAGCCTCTTCGAGGCGTTGATGGACACTGAGGGGGCAGCCCTCTTGGATATCGGCCGGAGCCCATTATCCAGTTGCGGGACGGACTTGATGACTTATAAAACCTGGGGAGCACAAGGCTGCTATTAGTAAATATATGAACGTGGTCTACCACTATTGATGGTTGCACAGATTTGTTGAAGTCAAGAAAAGCTAAATTATACAAATAATAAGCGAAGATTAATTGATGATGAGATCACGTAGGACTTAACCATCTTCAGAAATCATTTCAGATTTTTAGTTCCGACTATAAAAGCAAATTTTTTACAAGGCAAATACAAAATTTAAAAAAAAGCTCTTCTAGTTGAATTAATACCATAAAGTATACTGTAGTTTTTCTTGTAATGATCAGTTACACAAAACAACAACTTATTGTCATAAGAAATCTATTGTAATATATATATATTTACCTAGGTATAGGTGAAGAAGTGACCGAGGCTGGGGGGCCATCTAGTCAATCTCGAGATAACCCCGAGTTCCCATTAACGTCTTTATCGGAGCCTTTGCCACTGCCAGAATCATTGCTGTGCATACGTTGATAGTTAGGTGGTTGACGAACAAGTGCAGGATTAGATGGAGTGCCTGGAGTCATGTCGCCCTTGTTGAGTCCTACTCGACCACAGAGCATATCGGCTCTGGTGTTAATTTCTCCTCGCATGAACCTGAAATTTTATTTAGTGTTACAAACAGTGGCATTATGACACTAGCAAAACTTCGTACTAGGACTATTGATCTAAATGAATAAATTATGTGGATTACTATTTCTAGCTAACAAATAATTTTATACGAGTTAGCATAACTGAATCATTTTATCCGAGTTTGGTCAGCTGGTTAATTTGAGCTGTTTTTGGCTAACCTGTACTATAGCTATATTTTGTAGCAAAATATTCAGTTTATCGCAGCAAGCGTTTGCAATCAGAGATAAACACCTGCAACATTTGCTTGTCGTGGCTTGTTTGTAGCATTTCGATTCGAGTAGGCTATTGAAACAGTGCAATAGCTCGAATAGTATTGATTTTCCGAAAGGCTGTTCTTGTTTTCAAGCAAGCGAGCCGCTTGCAGCATTGGTTTTTGCGGGCGCATTCAGCTTTGGTAAGAGTGTTCTTCTAATTTATTCTTTGCGTATTTTGTTATTTAGGCTGGATTGCTCTGCGCCTTCAATCATCGAAATTGCTGCGATGCGTCTTCTACAATAATTAGGCCGTGAACGTCATCGGTAAGAATGCTTCTGCGAGCTTATTTTCGCAATCTAATTCTTATTAGGCCGGCTGGTGTGGGCTAGTATGAGCTACTAAAGCTCACAATACAGCTACTGAGAGCTTAAATTCAGCAACCTTTCGGTTCTGTACATAGCCAGGAAATCCAGTTATGTGCTGCTTCCTTTTGATGCTAGCTTTTTTTGAATGGCGACCTTGGGATTCTGGGAACTATGTAGGCAAGTTTGCCTCGAGACTCTTCATGGAAAAATGCAACAGGATCTCCCCTGCTGATCGCTGGACTTCAGCCATTAATTAATTGTAAGTACATGGTCTTATCAGCATCTTTTTTAAACAACAAAGGCATTATGCCGCAAACTATGTCAGTTCCTACTAAGATCTTAGCAACTTAAACTAAGCGTGTCAAATCAATCTTTTGGCTCAATTGTTTATAACCGCTAAAGAGCGAGTACTTAAATATTTCAAAATTGCTGAAATAGCGTGTATACTATATCCCTTGGCATTGTGCGTTTATCTCAATTGCGACTGCACAGGTGTTAACCTGAAGTTGTGATAACTAGTGAGTTAGGTAATGTTGCTTGAATTGAAGTTTTTAATATGTTTGTGCTGTCAGTTTTGTCTCGATATTACATGTGTGTGTAAGTTGGGTGACGCCAACTTTTGAATTTTGTTTCTTAATTGAATATTAAATATTCTTTAGACTGTTGCTGCTTGTATTTGTTGTTGTTCGCATTACTACATCTAGATTGAGGTATGCAGGTAGGTGTTGATTTATTTTGCTAGTTAGGTTTGTTTTTTTTTGTTGTGAGTAACGACATGGCGCCTAATTCTTTTATTAATCTACTATTCAATGTAAAAGCCCAAAGCATTTCTTAGCCTGGTCCTTACACCACGCCATATTCTGCTGAGAGTTAAACGAGCTAGCCGAGGCCTTGTCAACCCTTCGTTTAAGGGTGGTACAAACCCAATAATTTTAATCACAGATACTTTTTTTGTAACCACGCATAAATACGTACATAACTTTTAGTGGCAATCAGTTATATACCACATAATTGTTTATGGGGAGAAACTATACACTTAATTTAATTTTAATCATCTTTAGAAACATAATTTTTAGTAATGGTTACAATGTTAGCAACTGATGCCCTTGATTAATATTGCACTCTTAGAAATTCAACTGATAATGTTTGATCCAAGTTAATGTTAAAGGGCGTTTGTGAATAATTTTTGGAGAGTAAAGAACTATCCAACTATGACTAAGTATTAAACAAAGTAACAAACCTTGAATACAATTGTTCCAGTTATAGCCAAACTGGGATAAAATTATTTGGTTAGCCAGAAGCGGATAAAATCGGTTAACCTAATATTTTTTGTAGCCGATAATCAGATGAGAAATGAAAATATTGATAACTCCTACTTCTTACCTTTCTAATTTGTCCACGCAGGCATCCTGGTAGTCGTGTATCCATCGAACTCCGTTAAAGTGGCATACTTGTCTCATATCTTCAGGCAATTCTTCTGCTTCTGGCCATTGGAAGTTGTCAATGATTGGAATAATATTACATTGGGATTGTAACGCTGCTACAATTTCCTGTAACAATTTAGAAATTTGCACTTAATAGACATTCGAGAAGAGGTGAAATGTTTGTATTCTAAAGAGACGGGCAGGTGAAAAGGTTATAATCTGAAATTTTGAATCAATTTTTCTCCATTGCTAATTTATGCACTTGACCTATTTGTACCTTCACCCCATTGTTTATAAAAAGCTACTTACTCTGTGAACCCAGTCTTTCCGCTCGCCGTCTCCAACACACCTTTCCAATGCATTAGGTGTTAAGACAAGTAGGAAATGTTTGGCCTTCTGTATACTCTGCAGCAAGTTGTTGTCGAATTTTCCAGCCTCCAGTCTTTCAACATCTATAAATACACTGAAACCTCGCAGTTGCAGATGAACTTTCAGCAAGCTGGCTAGTTGGGAACCATTTGATCTTCTATAACTAACAAAGACATCCAGTGACTTGTCCATGTTATCATCATTTAAGTTTGCAAGTCCATTCTCGAGCGCCCTAATGGCTTCCATTATCCTAAACCTATGGATGGAATTTACAATGCTGCACTCAGCCAGCAACTGGTCTTCGGAAAGGTTTCTGAGGGCTTCTTTTGTTTCTATGCCTGCATTCAGCATGCTGTATGTGTATATGCTAAACTCAGGACCCATAGTCTGAAGGAAACTGTTTATATTTGCAGCATCTCGTGAACTGTAGTCTGCCATTTTCTTCAAGTTTTGAAGTTCTCTAGTAAACCTAAAAGCAAAAACGTATGTAGATTCTTCCCTAAATCAAAAGCTCTCAGACTTACCTCTTTCGTTTGATCCCATTCGTTAATCCAATATCGTCTCGTAAATTTTCTTCGGTCAGTTGCAGTAAAAGATCACCATCGACTCGACTTTCTACAAAGCTAACAGCATATTCTATAAAGCCAATCTGTTTCACCCATTCTTCTACATCTTCTGTCGACCATAAAGGCACTTGCTGACTCAGTTTATGGGGCACCTCCTCTCCAATGAGTCGGAGAGCTTGAGCTGCGTATTTTGAAGCTACCGCGTTCGGACAACTAGCTACCCTTTTCAAAGACTCAATTGCACCGATTTCGGCAAAGATATTTGTATTTCCTTGCTGCTTTTTGATTCCAGCTTCCATGCAGAAATGGAAAGCTGCCAGATTTCTCGCTTCTTCCCTTTTGGAACTGAGGACGGGTACTAAATGCTTCAACCATGTTTTGCTTTGTCCATGGGCATGAGCCAAATTGGATTTTGCAAATTCGGAAGGGTTGTGCGAGGTGACAAAGGGTTCGACTAGACCTAGAGTGCCTGACTGAAGCACTTCAGCTTCGATTTCGGCATTTGCTACTAAAACTGTTATGGCTAAGCAGGCATAATACTTTATGTTGTCATCATTGTGGAACGCAAGAGGGAACAGCCACATTGGTACTTTGCGTTTGATCATGGCTTCTTGGTTCTCAGCGCCACCATACAAACTTAGGTTAGCAAGAGCACCGGCACAGTGCCTCAAAGTCTCGACATCACTTTTCCTACATTCGAACAGAAGTGCGTCAAGGCCTCCAAGTCGTATCACATCACTGCAGGTCTCTTCACTATGTTTAAATAAATGTTCTAATATGCCGGTTCCTACACGTGAATGAGCCACCGAATTTGAGTGCTTGGTGCACATGCAAGCCACGTTAACAACCTTGTCTAGCCCATTGGAGACGACATGACCCCTATTTTCCGTCGTCAAACACTGCTCCAGCAACCGAGCACTGGAAAATTGCAAATCATTGTCGCTATTTGTGCAATTGGTCATAATTAAATCTAAGCCTCCACAGTTCCGTAAGGCATTGCATAGGGAATATCCCAGTTCGTGACCATATGTGGGGACGGCCCAAGCCTTTTGCATGATTTCGTTTATTCGGTTCAGGATAGATGGTGCCTTTTTGCCCAAGTTGTTTTTCTGCAAGTTCTTTATTGAAAGATCTAGGTATGTGGAGTATTTGTGAATGGCCCGCTCTACGTCTTGTGTGTTGGAATTGGATGATAACTGCTCCAGATCGTCAAATGTCATGTTCATTAGATCATCTTCAGGTTTCAATGAACCGTTCATTAACTGAAACTATGAGAAAGAATTAAAATTTTGAAAATTGATGTTATTGTTGGGATTTTTTAAAATTCTGCACCTTATTCTATAATCACTAATATTAAGAAAAAACCAAAGTTGATTTACAGCAATAATTCCAACTGTTACATACCACATACTTTCACATAAACATGACAACGCAGAGATAATAATGTTACATATACAAACAAGCGAAGTATGAACACAATGCTTTTGTTTTAGGAACAGTGATAATCAACATTAAGTAATCGGTATAACTCAACATTTTTATTATTATTTACATAACTAAATTAATGTTGTTGTTATGAACTCTGACCTTACAAGTGCTTGGAAGTATTTAAGCATCATTACCCAAATATCTGTCATTGTGTAATTTTTACCTGTGAAGCTGCAGCCTGCAGCATAGAACTTGAAGACGTGTGAATTCCTTTCATTGTGGATGTAAAGGTTGTAGTATTTGATTGTGAAGATGAGGTGTGTTTTTCTTGGTTATACATTCCACTGGCTGTTACCGTTTGTCTTTGTTGCTGCGCCTCCATAGCTGTTTTTTCGTGGCTGAACATATCTGTCGTTACCTTCATGCTTGTGTGTGCCATGTTTTTAGATTCTTGTTGACTTAGCTCGCCTGCTTTCAGAGATCTGGCTTCCTGCAATTACAAAGGAAACTAAGTTTAGTTAGCTATAAACAGCTATTCTGTAGTACTATGTGTGAGGAGCGACATGGTGCAACGTACATGCTTTTTGGCAAAACGTAGTGAAACAGTGGGCCTATATTTGCACCATGGAAATGAACAGTGACGGAGTTGCTAACGGAATATTTTTAGAGATCAAGGCCATGTTTTTGATAAACGTGCTCGCGGGCTCTTGCAGCTGACACTAGAGATGAGATTTAACACGATGAAGAGGATGTTAACCGAAGTACAGTGTTTAATCGCTTAAAAATACATATGTAAGAGTGTAAAAATACAAGTGGAAGTAATGGTATTAATGAACTCTGTAGCAGCAGTCTTAATGGGATGTCGTTTTTAATAAATAATTATGTTTTTTTCCCGCCTACTCGTCATTTTATTTATGTTAAAAATGTATAAGGGTAATGGAACACCATCGTGTTGAAATATGGTGAAAATGGTTTGTAATTTCTGCGATTTCTATTAAATTGAATAAACGTGAAATGGCTTAATTAGTAACCATATGGATAATTAAATTACTGTCATGTTTCCTTATTCCGATTTTATGAGGCAGCTAACAGTTTATTTCCGTCTCTGACATAAATCTTGAAACTGTTTCGAATCAAAATAATCATTTTTCGGCAAGGAACATACCGAGGTGTCTCGGCTGCGAGCAGTGGGCTTTGGTAATTGATTCAGGCCGTTACTAATTGTGAGGGGTGATAACAGCGGCATGTTCGATTGCTTCGCGCTCCGGAAAACACCTCTTCGAATGGGCCACGGCGCCGACATGTTGTCACATGACCTGCGGTATGTCGCACTTAATTGCCCGAAAACCGATTTGCGATAAGCGTCGGGTGAACTTGTACTGCAACTGTTTAACTTTCTGGCCTCGAAGACACCGCCAAACTAGCAATTCAAACGCCAAAGACTGTCCTGGCGAAGCGGGATAAAAATATATCGAATCTGTTTGGCGGAGTGCCATATTTTAACTCGAATATTTGTTGTGCGTAACGGACACGTGTTTTTCTTTTATTAAGGAATCAATAGGTGCGTGGTTGCTCTGATGAAAATCTAAGCCTACCTCCGTCTCGCTGGAGTCCACGCTGAACCATTTTCTCATCATGGAGAAGTTCATTGCGAGCACATGAAGGGGCACCTCGTGCGTCCTAATAAACGCAGGTTTTTGTCGGAATTTGAAAACTACCCTAAATAAGTGGTGGCTCATGGTGGAGCCAGAAAGCCACTGAATTTTTACTGGGTTTGTGCGCCGTCACCATGGCGGCGCCCAGTATTGATTGTATACAAACAAAATCGAGGACTTTTGAGCAATGTTTAAACATGATAAACGCGTTATTTTGGATCTTATAGGTACTAGCTCTAAGTCGCAGCAGAATTAAACAAATTTGTTTATGTTAAACACGCAGTTGGCAGCTTCACGAGCGATTTGTGCGGGTGGCTAATAGTCTGACTTATGTAACATAGGCATGAAAGCAAGTATCTACTATGCAAATACTAGTTTAATCAATTGTTGATTATACATTTTAAGGGTCTTACCTACGGGGTAGTCTATAAAAAGGCCAAAAATCAAAGCACAATCTTTAGAAATAGTTTTCTATTATTAAACTTTAATTTATTTTTAAAGTCTATACTAAATTAAGCAGCGGCAGCTGAATTTCGCATCTTTCACATGCGTTGCTATACAAGGTGTTTCTAGGCATCCGTGCCAAATGAATCATTTTGTCAAAATAAACAAAAAGTTTCTATGAACAAGTGTTTGCTACGCGGTATTTTGTAATCGCGCTGTTGTTGATCGTGTAGTCGAAAATGCGACTTGACATTTGCACGACGGTGGTCCAATCCATATTGCACAAGATATGGGTGTAGGTACTTAAACTTAAGTCTTCAAGTTAATATGTAACGAGAATTATTTCTAGCCCAGCTGTGGTGTCACAGTAATTCAACAATTATTTGTTTGTTCGTGAGTTTTGTAAAAAGTAATAACACGCGGATGAAAGTGTCCGTAGTTTGAAGTTTGCACCGTTGGCCCTACTGTCCTACGTTACTACAATGTGTAGCACCATTGCTATAGTTGGACACCCTTATTTCGCCAAAATTCTACTAGGACTTTGACCATATGAGCATAAGAGTAGATGTCTAAGGTACCTGGACACCGCACATCTAGACTCCCTAAAAAACTCAATTTCGCTAATTGCCACTTAAAACGATCAAACTCGCTTATAACGTGTAAGCAGATCGTAATAACTCATGGTAAGCTAGTAAGTATGTATATTATTATAACCGAACCATGCTGCAACAAACTCAATAGTAAAAGAAAGCGTCGCCATTTATTAATAAATTAATCTAAGAATTATTTTAAAAGTAACACTTGTCACTATTGCTTTCAGTAACTGTTTTTTGGACTTTCCATTTCCAGGAATTTTAAAACTAGCAATGAGGCCAAGCATATTGATGTGACGTCACACCTGTAGGTTAACAGACACGTCTTTTACCGGATTTTGCACAAGTGTTAGTTATTAACCTACAAAACGTGTTTTTTCTCAACGGAGATGTTTAAACCGATGACGTACTTAACCCCAAAATCAGTTCCAAGTACATAGCTCTACCAGAACACTAGCTCAACAATCAATCAAATACGTTTAGAAATATGTAGATACCAATAGAAAACTACAGTAAATGGGGAGAAATGCTATTGCTTTTTCAAAATTTTGGTAGATAGTTATTGCTATTGCAATACAAATGTGTAATACAAATGCTAAATTGTAAAAAACACATTTTTGAAATTTCATAGTCATGTCAGGTTAATTCAAAGTCCAGTGATACGAATTATTCGATAATCCGTACCGTCAAATGCGTTCATTTAGGGATGCCACAATACGAATTCAGATGCGTTCGGTAATCTATCAAAAATGTTGTACATTTCAGCAAATTTTCATTTTAGGAGTATGTATGTGCAATATTTAGTCACTAGCTGTAGCCCGCGGCGCATGCCACATTTAAAGTTTCGCGCGTTAGTATAAGATGCCCGCAAATCTTCCAGTCACGAATGCACTCGAACTTGCATCTGACGGTGACCTCGGAAAATCGATTTGTAAAGGTGGGTTTAAACGGATCGTTTGGACTCAATCAACAAGGAAATAATAAACCCATCATTAAATGAAATGTACTTGTGTTCGTAGTTTTAGAAAACACAACCAATAGGCATAATAAGTAATTGTTTTCTGTGATAATATCGCTATTAAAAGTAATGGGAAGTTTGTTTACAAAAACCCGAAAATAGTAACAGTCGAATGCAACCATGGTACTTTTGTCCGTTTAACACGGCATGTAGTGTTGTGCATTATTATATAGGTATGAATTTAGTCATTCGTGAATGCCAGGGCTAACTCAAAACGTTATTATAGAAAAAAGTGGTTGTATTAGACGAACGTAAAACGTGGAATTGACATAAAATGGTAAAACAAAAACAAGGTGGAAAATACAACGGTACGGAATTACAACTGTTGCCACCGTCATTATATGAATTCGATATCTCTTAGGCAAGTTAGTAATTGCTCAACAAGACCGGGGGGGGGGGGGACTTTCTATGCCAATGTTTCTTCAAATGCAAAACGGTCCATACTCTGAATAAGTCCGAACGGGTTTGTTATTAATTGATTCGTATTATCGGGCCACTACTGTATTTGATTATAATAAGCTGCAAGGGTTATATTTATATTACTAATGTTATTCAATTTTTCACAATTATTATAACCTAAAATTTTCACTTAATTTTTAAATGATTAGTATGTATTACTTTTCTCTTTTCATGTTTTGCTTAATTTTATATATTTATCTTCATCATCTCCTTTATAGCAGGTTACTTAGTTTGTAGTACAAACTTTATTTTGAATATAAAAATAATCTCTACTTGGGTAGGCCATGAGATCACAACTAAAGTCTTAAAAGTCTTACAAAAAACCGGAAATCACATTCGAATTTTATAAAAATTAAACTATACTCTCTAAAACAGCAGTATATGAATATAGTAAATTGTTTTTCTTCTGATAACCCACAAGTGTGAAAATACCAAATACAACCTACACTGGCACACTTCAGACACATATTGCGGACGCTGAATATTTTTATATAATTTTGAAAAAATCTGCTATTTAATAAATAATCGACACTGCATCCATCTTACCATTTTGTATTGTTTTTCTTTCTTTTTTTGATTAATATCTCACCTACATCATAGTTTTTTTTTTTTTTCCAAGAAGAGATAAAATATTATCTTCGTTTAATATGTAATTTTATTACTCTCAAATTCAACTATATTTAGTTGTTCTTCATATTTTAATATTTTCCATACACATGGGCGAACATAGCATGTGAGGAAGAAGATAGATCTTTGTATGTAATATAAATTGTTATATGTTGTTGTTGTATATTTATATTCTTTTTATTTTGTGTTTGTAAATAGTGCAGTCCCTCATTTATTAATATTTTCATGATTATACTTTAAAAGAAATCAATGACTTAAATATATTACGTTCTGATCAGTTTTACGTTTCAAGCCGAACCTCAAAGTTTTTATTTTTATTTTTGAAGTGTTACCTGTAGTAATTTATGTGGATTACTAAAACGAATAAAAGGTCTATAATGGGTTGTTGTGGTTCTACTACGCAGCTGAGTTGGATACTGTTTCATTGATAATGTTACTGCACTGATTTGCAGAAAGCCTCGTTGTTGGGTCATTTTCATAGTTCGTGCCTAATTGGTGCCGCCGTATAGTATACTATGTGCCTGGGAGTAGTGGAAATCCGGCTAGAAGATCACTAACCCTTGACCTGATAAGCAATTACCAGTGATCCCGGAAGCGCACCTAGATAACCTGGGATGCTCATTTTCCACAGAAACCCTGCGAAATCGGTCTCTGAGAGGGCGGTCACCGCAGTTGCAATTTGCACCAACGTGAGTTGGAGCATTGCAGGTGCCGTAGAACCCCTTGTACTATCATCCCGAAGACGTACTGGTAAGGGTAGTAATGCTTGCTTGCTTTACTTCAGAAACTGGCCGCTCATCGACTTGCCTTCCTGGGGTCGTATATGTGACACAGAACTCTTACACCGAAGGGGCGGTTCAAAATTTCTGTAAAACGCTACGCTGTACTTTATGGGAACCGATTTGAACTCGGAAAGAAATAAATCAGCCCCGCACCAAAATAACTGCCCAAGAATACAACATAGTCGATCGTCATTTGTTTCAATTCAAGGCCGTGTAATGAAAAACAGCTCGTTAACCGGCCATTAAGCACTTCGGTAGCTTAATCGCATTAACTGCTGAAAAGTCCAGATCGCGTGTTTGGGGTTTGCACTATCAAACAACCCCGCCCTCTAGTTCCACGAACATAATTTAAAGCACATTCAATCAAGCGTCAGGTGAAACAAATGGCGCTGACCGTGTCACGCCGCCCTGAAATTCCCTGAAAACCTGAAATAGGTACCGGGAACCCCCGCGGCACGACAAAAGGGAATTTAAAATCTCAGACTTGCACGCCATGCCATTATGTGGCCATTTACGGCCAAACCTTGACCCAAGTACGAAGTACCGCAGCGCTATTTAGGTCGTTTGCAGCTACACTCCTTTCAGGTGTGCCAACGCTACGAATGTAAATAAACACGACTACAGGAGTTTTGTAATACCGTAATGTCTCCGCTCGGCTGTCAATTAGAATCAAGCCGAAGTCGTCCATAAATTTGAAGTAGTCGCGTTCTGGCGTAATTGCGGATGAAACGGCAACAATAAACGCTTCATAGCTTTATTATTATCGACTCAGGTTGTAAATGTCGCCCCAGGTATGGCATAAAAATTTATTGTGGCTACAGCAGGAACTGTCGCCATTGGGATTTAATTACCGGTGTGGATGTGTATGTGTATCAATTGTGATCGTGCGAGGCCTTGGAGCACTTTACGATGCTGTTCGCGGACTAATTAGATAAAAATGGAATTGAATAGATTATAAACAGACGAGCAGAAGATCAAAGGAAGCGTTGTTGTGCTACCGGTTCGTCCTTCGCGATAATTTATGGCGCCGCGTTATGCAATCAGATAAAAACTAAAATGCACGTAAAAACAAATGAGAAACTCGGGGAAAGTAATTACGGAACGAACCGTTTCAATATTATGGACTAGGCTTTAAAAACGATGATAATCAGCGGCACATAAAAGTCCTTTTCGCACGCTTTATTCTGCATATCCTGCTTACTCATGCACGCTTCCTTTACAATTTATGGGCTGTTGAATTTCGTAATACGTTGGACACCAAATAGCTTAGTTGTGTTAGAACACATGTAGCATCTCTGTTAATTTATGTTTCATTCTTTATAACTCATTCATGGTTTCTTCTGCGGGTCACACAAAAACGCATTTTTTGTGAATGTTTAAAGTTAATTTATGAACTTAATTTAGCATCGATCTCATTTTTTAAGATAAAAATTTTAAAAAGCATAAAGCAAATGGTGAAAAATTGAAAATATACCTATATACAATGCAGGATGTATAAATAATTATAGACGGTGACCAGCTTTCTAACACTTGAGTAGTTAAATCTGATCGTCTTACAGGTGTCGGCCTACTTGCGCCCGGCTCATTTGCGCCCACCGCCATTTTCGACCCATTTGCGCCCCAAAAAAACATCAATAGTAATTAAGGGCTTATTAGCGCCCATGATTGCTACTTATTAGTCATCAGGACACCCGAAGTTGACCGACTATAGGTAGTGAGGTAGTCTTCTCCCTGCAAAATACTATTTTTTTTCGCTAAGCTGTCCTAACTTCTATGCGTTTCTGTTGGTACTTTCATTTTTGTGTTTATTTGAGACTTATCTTAAAACTTTAATAAGAGTTGTTGACCCGTGTCAAATTTATTGATAGTGGATAAGTTACTATCTTAAGAAAATACAAAGGTTGTACCATTTATAACTGATATGCTAAAAAAATGGGCTAATCTGTTCAATAATATGAAAATTAAATGAAAGTACCAACAGAAACGCATAGAAGTTAAAGCAGCTAAGGCGAAAAATTGAAAGTTTAGTGTTTCTGTAATAACTATTTCGCCGGTAGCAGTCGGCCAACTTCAGGTGTCCTGATCGTAAATGAGACCTTAATTAGTACTGATATTTATCTCAGGCGCAAATGGGCCGAACATTGCCGTGGGCGCAGATGAGCTGGGCGCAAGTAGGCCTATATCGTTTTACAAACAGACAGTCAACGTGGACTCATATTACTTACCTCTTGGAACCTCCGATTATTGAAGGTGCATTTTGTTCTCCACGCCACGAATACACAAATTTTAATTTAGATTTTTTCATTTTATGTTAATCCAAATTTTTAAATAATTTTAAAATAAGATATCCGAACTATGCCCTGTTTTTTACAGATTTGAAAATCCGACGCCTCAAATAGCAAAACCATAGACAAAAAATTCAGCGGTTTTTGAAATATGTACGAGTAAAAAACAATCGCCAATTTAGAAATTTCTCTGATAACTCCTTATTTTATTAAATTCTGTAAAAACCTAAAATCCTACTATTATAAAGCATCTAATTAAAAACAAAGGACAAAAGAAAAGCACTATTTTAAAACATGACTGATGATGATGAGCGACGAGTATTTTGTCACAGTTTCAACCCGTCAATCACTTTACTCAAAACCAATATACACCTCAAATATATTTTATTACGACATCCCCGTTATATAAGGACGGCATACTAAGAAATCGTCAGAACTTGGCTCAAACCTTCGCCAAATTACGTGGCCCATTCTAACCGACGTCAGCGTTTTATCACCTCAGCCCGAGTTCTAATGCAATGTTTTGTCTTAATGGCACAAGCCTGCAATTTATTAGCTTTATAAATACAATTATGAGAAGGACGCGGCCTAAATTTCGTACTATACTATTATAAAATGTACAATATTCAGGTACTGGCCTATGTGTGCATATACGTCATATTCACACGAAAACAGTCGAAATGGATTCCATAAATAAATTCTCACATATTTTGATTGTTTGAAAAGCATGGCGCGAATCGGAAGTATCCATTAAAAGCAGTTACTGACCTTAGCGAGGAGATGGCTTTTCTCTGCAGAAACGCCGTCCATTTCCAAGCGCGCGTGCGTTGCCGCCGCGGCGCTATTTTCCTGATAAGACACTTCGCCGGCTTGCATCCGCTTTACTTCCGCGCAGTTGGCACTGGATTTTTCTGCACTGAAGCCATCTTTCACAACCTAAAAAGGAAAAAGCGTAAAAAAATGCGCAAGCTGGAGCGGAACTAGATACTTCACAAATGGGGAAAAACCAAATCAAGTTGCACGTGGCGAAAAACTTTTGCAACAGAAGCCAGTTTGCAATTTTTAATGCTTTTTTGCGACATTAAGTAGCTTAGTATATTATATGAAGGTGAAATTATATTAAATACTATAAAATATATAGAATACACATTACAATAGGTAGAAGCGTACCTATTAACAATATTTTGAGCTTATTCAATTAAACTTCCTATATTGAATATTTTTTTTCTGCACTTAAGAAACCCTTTCAAGAATAAGATTTTAAACTATATTATATTAGAATAATCTAGTACCGCTAAATCTGTTCAATTGTTGAAAAAGTTAAATCCTAATAGTTCGGCTTTGTTGAACAGCTGATCGCATGGAAAAATCAATTGAATTCAGGTAAATATACTTAAATTTTAGCATAATAATTAAGGATCATCTTATAATCCACGTTAGTATAACAAAACTAATGTTATCAGGTTATCCGAAAACAATTGTATGACAATTAACCAAACGCGTAACCGCAAATGATAAGTGCACATCCTGACAAGAATACAGATCTGACGATTTGAGCTATTCTTAAAGTGCCTCGATAAAGCAAGCTTTATGGTCTATAAATAGCTTGGATAGATTAATTAACAGCGACGAAAGTGTACCTAATCGGAATTTGATTCGGTGAGGAAACCAGCGCTGCAAAGCGCACATATTCGTATGTGGAACAAAAACAAAATAACGCAATATTTTCTCGAAACACCTTGCTCACTTTTCCCGCTGATTCGATTATTTATCAAAAGTAATTGCTCAGCGTATTTAAATGAGGTTATGTTTGTGGAAATTGGGTCGTGCTGCTTGCTATATTCTCGTTTTTTATTTATGTCGCCGTACCTAGTTCGTTGTGGAAATAATGCCTGTATTAAAGGTCACGTTGATTCATAAATAATCTGCTTTATGTTGCTTCGATTTTATAAAACTATTCATTGAAACACGATAAGCTATTGTTAAGAGCACTACCAATTTTCCAATAAATTTTCTCGTAAATGAAAGGATATTGAGCGATTTTGGTTGTATAGCTGGTAAATAAATTAAGCTTCTTATTTATACACGGTGTCTGGGTCACAATTCGTATACGTGAACATAATTTCGATGTTATATTTTTTGGGGTTTGAATAGTTTTAATCATTTAAATGGAAGATATATTTTACGTTTATTTTTGACAGTTTTGTTTCGTTTTTCGTTTTGTCTAGATTTTGTTAATTTTACTAACCAAGTTCTATTAGCAATAAGAGTGCTAGCTCCATTAATACAACCTATTAATCAGTAAAGTGAGTGGTTTTCTTTTGATATTTTAGGTACAGCTGAAAATTCTTAAAATTTTAGAAAAATCGCCACGTTTTCCCTTTAATTAAAAGAGTTGTAGGGGATATTAAAAAGTTACACTCTTTAGTTTGCATTTACAATTTCATATTAAGCAAGTCAATGCAATAAATCGCCAATTTTGGCTTGTTAAGCATCCTTTTCTTGTCTACAAATAACGGAGGTTTTCCGGATTGCCTCTTACCTCTTCTAAACAACTTTTATGATCTGTATATACCGGGTGGATTTAAAAAACAAACGTCTCCAAGTTGAGCACTGTACAGCTCCTCTGCTAAATCAGCTAATGAAGTAAATCTCGAAATCATTGTCGAAGAATTATTGTAAAATATAGATGCCAAGTCTCATACAAGTTTGTTGAAAAATACCGGAAAATACGCAGAATCTTATGTTTGGTTTTGAACACACTAAATCTAGTAGCTGATGAATGGCCACCAAATTCCATTGGATTACTGTATCTGAGAGGCACTTCAGGAACTGGTTTATTTCCAGCGTAGAACACCATTTGAAATACTGGACGAATTGCGGGCAAAGATGGAAGAATCTTAGGACGAAATATCTTTAGATATAACTAGAAAATCAAATTTGCAATTTAAGAAAAAAGTTATAAGAGCAGTGAATATGAAAAATGGAGGGCCAATACAACATATATTTAAATAAGTTGAAGTAGTTTCTATACCTAGATTTTGACTAGCTAAATAAGTACGCTTGTAAAAACATTTTTACAATGTAATTTTTAGAAAGTTATGGTTTTTCTATTTTTTTAAGTAAATGATTTATATTTTGCGTACAAAATTTTTCATTCCTTGTTTACTACTTCTGAAAATCTCAAACCTGTATCTCTACTATAACATGAGTTAACGGGCCTCAAACAGAGGTAAGTTTTTTTAACCACCCGGTATATAATAAAATTATTATTCACATACGTCATTCAGATTTCTATTTAAACGTTCTTCTTCAGTAGATCCTAGAAACATACATTTGCATTTTCAGTAATTTCCAGGTAAAGGTCTGGTACAACAAATTAGAAGTAAATGTACTTATACCTTTCATTTTCTATTCATGAAAAGAGAAGTATGTGAAGATGTTGGTAATGTGTTCATAAAATATGTAAACAAGATCTTAGTCATAATTTTTAAATCAGTTTTAAATTAATCTATTTAATTCATGATTCAGCAATATATACTGCTCAACAAATGAACTGAACCAACCATAAAAATTGCATTTGTTACATTATACGTCGTAAAATATATATATAAAAGTTTTTTTCTTCAAACGGCAGTAAAATATGGCATTATACTGCTGGATTGATGATGTTAAACTGTCACTTTATTGCCAAGCGGCAGATAATATTATCTGCCGCTGACGAGCGGCAGATAAAGTTATTATCTGCCGCTGACGACTTTATCTGCCGCTCGTCAGCGGCAGATAAAGTTATTATCTGCCGCTCATCAGCGGCAGATAAAGTTATTATCTGCCGCTGACAACTTTATCTGCCGCTCGTCAGCGGCAGATAATATTATCTGCCGCTGACGAGATCAAGTAATTTTCTTCGAATTTTGTTCACAAAGTTGTAAATAATTTGTTATAAAAACGTTTGAAGAAAAAATACTATATGTTATTCGGAGCAAAAGTATCTTTATGTGGCTCGGCTGTACTTATCTGCCTCGCAAGCTCGGCAGATAACCCGTCCAGCCTCGCCACATAAAATATAACTTTTACTCCTAATAACATAATATACTATTGTTTTATAGTATACTCATATTAAGCATATTTAATTGCACTGTCCTCAAATATGAACTGAAGCATTAACAAAATCATATTAATAAAATTAAAAAATAATAAAACTATTAAAAAAACTAACAAAAATAAGGGGAAGGACAAACAAAAAGAAATTAATAGTATTTTGAGTCTCCTCGGAACTTTTAAAAATTTTTGGCAACGATTTGGCATACTTTGTAATTTTGTATACAATGTGCTATCAACATATGGGTAAAATTCAAAATTTTCAAATAATAATATTTTATTAACGGACTTTGTTTTATTTAAACCAAATTATGAAAAGCTACAAGGTTACCAAAATTCCATGACTGTCCGTCTGGAAAATATTTTTAAAAATTGCACCAATACGTACGTACAGTCGCGGAATTAAAAATCCGGGCGAGTCTTATAGAGGATTATTGCAATTTTTGGGTAATGTAAATTGAGCTTTGCCTTTTTAGCTTAGAAATTGACAGTTAAACAATGCAAAGTGAAATCAAAAAGCTCTTTATTATTGACTTCCGACTAATTTCACCAGGTAACGTGATAAGTAAAGTAAAGTAAGGTGTACACTGAATCATTTTAAGTGCCCGAATTTTTTATTCCGCGACTGTACATGCAAATGGTCCAGTTCATTTGTTGAGCGGTATATTTTTGCTACAAATATTTTCATTAACCCCTGATGGTATTAGGAGAGGTACATAATAATTTTTTTGTTGTACTCCAACGAAAAGCTACCAATTTCGGCAGCGTTTAGCGGCCGAAAACTCCCACTTTTTTATACTAGTAACTTTTACTTTTCGGCAGTAATAACCCTACAAAACCAAACAAAAACTAACAACCATTTCCATTGGTCGAAATCGAAATAGACACTCCTATTTGCGGTATAATCATGACCTCCTTGACTTTTCTCGACTTCCTGAATTAAACTGTCCTTTTATAATTAGAAAAAGCGCTTCCAACGCAGTAGAATACAAAATTATATATGTAACTCGCACGAAAGCGAACTTTTAGACTCGCCTTATTTATGTGCCTCGGCCGCTGCGCTCGCTTGGCCATGAACTGCGGCTCGTCCAAAAAGTCTTTACTGTCGTACTAGTAACATAAATAGCTATTAATATTCATATAGCTATTAATATTCATACATATATTTAGTAGAAACATATTGTCTCAAATGAAAAAAAAACTGGTACACGATGTAACAATTCAAAATGGTAACACTTTTCATTATGGCTACGCAAAATGACAGAATTAAAAGAAGCGACATTTATTTCAGGGAAACTGAAATCCTTTAAATCTAGGAAAATCTATTAAAGCAATTTAATAAATCGCCAATTTTGTATAGTTAAGTATTCTTTGCATTTCTACAACTAACGTAGGATTTCCAGATTGCTTTTTAACTCTTCTAAATAACTTTTGTGATCTGTGTACATTTATGAAAATTATTATTCACACGCGCCATTCAAATTTCTACTTAAGCACACTATTTCAGTATATTTTAAAAACTTATTTCCAAAGCCCACATGTTCGTCCAAGATTGTGACGTACACATACATTTGAATTTTGAGTAATTTCCATTTAAAAGTCTGGTGCAACAAATTCGCATTAAATGTATACCCTTCATTTTCTATTTTTGAAAAATATGAATATGTGCAGTATATTCATAAACCAAATGTTAAAGCCATAACTTTTAAAGTACGATATTTAGTATGTAAAAGGTCCCTTGCTAGAGTTGGAACTTAGTGTCGGCAAAATTCTAAGTAGGACTCTGACCATATGACCACAGCAGGGCGTCTAAGGTACCTGGTACTCTGCATGCCTAGACCTTGTTCATGACAAACAAATTACATAATTTTAAATGTATCCATTTATAATGATTCTGCAATTTATCTTTAATTCATATATTTTCAGTAACCACTGTTTGTATTAAGTCAGGTATATATTACTTCCTTGTGAAATAAAGGAAGTATTGGATTCACTCCAAAAATTTGAATTATTCACTTTTTAGAGTCCCCTGAACCCAAAAAACATCTTTTCGTTCATTGGTATGTATGGCTGTGTGCCCGTGTGTCTGTGTGGCTGTGGGGCTGTGTCTGTGTGAATACAGTGATTTTTCAGTATATTTTTCGATTTTTTTCAAAAACGGCTGTACCAATTTTTTAAAACGTTACATTTTTGGTCTGTATTGATGTGAGATAGCTGATTTTCCAGTTGAATGCCTCTAAAATACGTTTCTTTTTTCTATATATAATGTAGGGAAGCTAAAAACAAATTTTTGACTAATTATAAGATCACTGTAAAAGGAAGTTGTGTGCGTGTATCACACCATATTTTTTTATAGATCCGTACACGTATTTAATGCAGACAGATTGCTTCAAATGGAAAAAACTAATATACGATGTAACAATTCAAAATGGACCTAACACTTTTGATCATTGCTATATCTAAGTCGTCAAAGTTGCATACCCAATATATAATAAGTCGTCAGGGGTTGTTAAATGATAAAAATATTTGGCAAAACATGTATCTAATATAATTTACTTTTTATGTTCAAAGAAAATATTGATAACAAGCAAAACGAAGATTTGTTTCTAGTTCAAACGAACGACGGGTAGGGTTGAACCAGTAATTAGAATATATGGAGCGATTCATAAGTATGGTCATTAAATTAAGTGGGACTATACTGACCTCAGTAGAAGTACCTACATTGCCTAAAAATGTATCGCTTATGGAAAAAATCGCATTAAAATATGGTCCAAGCTTTTGACAACCACTGACTAAAACGAAACAACTGTTTTCTCTGTTTCTGCATTTTATTCAAATTCGGTCTTATCACAACCAACTGGGCTAAATTATATCTATATGTTTATACCGGGTGATTATAAGTGCTCTTCCATCAAGTTGTTTTTGAAATATTTATTGTATGAATAATATCTTGGTGGCACTGTAAGTCTATGTCAAATTCGAGGTTAGCAGGTTAGATTTTGCGTCAGTCTGTGTCAAAACTGGCGGCAAACCTAACCTGATAACCTCGAATTTGACAGACTCACAGTGCCACCGACATATTATTCATACAACAAATATTTCAAAGGCAAGCATATATAATCACCCGGTAGAAATGCTTCAATCAGTTTAAGCAATTATGTGTATAATTTTTTGTGGGATTATTATTAATCTTTGACGTACAGTTTATTATACAAAGTTGCTCTGTTTGATATTCTCTAACTTACCTTAAATTTAATTACCATTCTTGTGAATCACCCTGAATAAAATTTAAGATACCTAATTGCTTTTATTTGTTGGCAGAAATTTTCTTTAACATAATATGATCTATGGTGAAATATGGACTCGACAAAAAGTTGAAAGAAATGAGCTAAAACAAATAAACATAACCTCACTTGATCAACCCATTTTTCATGTACTTTTGACCAATCCCGCTGCACTAATATTTTAGAAGCATTAAATCTCAAGGTTTCCACGTGTTGCTTAACATTGCGATTACAGCTTACTAAAGCCGTCCAAATACAGAAAATCTCATTAATTTGTGTTTAAAATTAGTTTCTACTGGAATTCCAAAAATGTCCAAACCAATCACGGGCTGCTAAAAATAGTGCTACATCTGGAGTTCAACAAAACACAAATTTAAAAACTGCGCCGCGTATGCCAAAAAGCGTCGGAAAAGGTTTCCTAAGTCGTCTTTGTTTGCGTCTCGATTTAGAACAAAACAAAGGCTCACCTTGCTGGCTTTGAAGTTATTAACAGTCTTCTGCTCAAATTTGACGGTGTCCAAATTGGTGGTCGGCGAGGCCAGCTCCGAGGAGGGCGGCGGGGTATCAGGGTCTGGAAATGTGACCAAGGGCTGTGGCATGTCGCTGTCTTCCGTGTCCACCAGGTTTTCCAAGGAACTGCGCAGCTTCTTCAGCGCGTTGATGTTCGAGAGGCTTTTCATTTCGTTCATGTTGCTCTTGAGCTCGTCGAGGTCGGACTTCATTGAAGACGCCTTCCTGTCGGTCGATGATGTGGTCGTGAGGTGCACTCTTTGAGAACTGGAGGATGTGGATGAGGACGACACGGACGATTTCGCCACGCGGGTTGTTGTGGTACTGGTCTGAGAATTTGACTGTAACTGTTATAAAAAGGAAGCGTCTATGAGACATGTGATATTTCGGGCATTGTGATGCTTAGACTATATTTAGCTCACTAGGACGACTAAGTGGTAGAAACGCTGGATAATCTCCAAGTCATCTAGCTAGAAATGCACGTTTGGATGTTTGGTCACATGGCGTAATGCCGTTCCATGTAAACAATGATTACTCGAACGGTTGTAAAGGTGGGCAGATTCTAGAAGTCCACGTCTGCTAAAGGAAATAGCGTTTTGGAACGGTTTTCAGAAACAAACACTTTGGGAACGCGAAGGTTTGGTGGCCATGGCCTACTTTGAGGTGCCAAAAGTATCGGGAGTGCATTGAATTGACCCTACTTGACCCCCTAAATTTGATAAACCTGGTTTCAAAGGAGTAACCTCAGTAAGTAGGTTAGCTCTATTTATTTACTTCTCCAATTCGATTTTTATTTAGCAAGGTTTTAGCTGCTTCGGTGATTAAATTAATAGAAAACAAGCATTGAAATAATTAATAGGCAATAGATATTCGGAATGTTTAATGTCAGTACAGACCTATCAAAATAGAAATGCTTTGTATTTTAGAAATCGTTTTCAAGGTGTATTGATGTTTTGATAGCCGAACATTAGCATACAATGGATTAATTTAGAATTTAGTGTTGGTGGTTTTATAAATAGAAGCAAAACAGGTGAAAATCCCTGAATGTAAATATCTATTTAGAATAATATTTTGTATACAATATGGGCACTGTGAACGATATGAAAATATGAAAAACATCAGTTGTTCTATTGTGAACTGCAACGTAGCTAAACGTCTAATTATCAAATAAAAACGACTGAAATTATTTCTTTCTTCTTTCAAAAAACCTAAAACCCTATTAAATTTTGTTCTTGTTTTCTTATTGTTAGTGGCAGTACATGGAGGCAAAAAATTCGTCGTTAAAAAATAGCAACACAACAGTGTTCTTATGATAGATTAAGGTCAATGCCTATGTAAAAAGTTTCATTTCCAACCTATTCCTATTATGTCTTCAGTATGTACCTATCTTCTAAATTAGTATATCGTTCCTAATTGGTATTAATGGTTTATTTACTGTTCCTAACCAGACATATTCAAGAGATAATATTTGAAAATGTATGTTATAGTAGTTCACAATTCCAAAATTACTTTACAGCTTCATCTACTACATGGATAATACGTCACGTATTGCCTATTCTATAATCTAAACATTGGCACTATGCGAAAACGTCCTTGGAAGAATTGAATCGCACAGCAGAATTGAAGTGAGAATATTGGAACTGCGTCCTAGAGGATAGAGACAGCTTCCGAATACCAATAGCGAGATGTCGGGAAGAAGAAAGGAAAAGTTTCTGGAACAATCCCTCCAGCAACTGTTCCCTATTTTTATGTTCCTAAATCTTCTACAGGCTACCAGATACTGTCATCAAATATGGAATCCGTTATGAAAACTTCACGCTGTAAACCAACGTCAACTGTGAGTTAAAATGGTAACTTTGTAAAACAAACACTAAGGGATGTTGACTGAGAACGTCAAGACAACCAAGAAGATCATCAAAAAGGTAGAGGGATGGAACTCCACATCTCCAGAATATAGTATTGAGATTGACTACAATAGGTCGCCGACTTGGAAGAAGGAGGTGTAAATTGGAAAATTTATGTCGATACCAACAAGACCTGCTCCATTGGACGTAAATTTCTTCTGAAATTGCACGAATCGCTTGGTTTACGGTTACCTTATTAAATCAGATTTATGCAGTTGCACGTTACGATTGCCATATAAATTCCTGTTAGTTATGAAAGCGAAGAAACTTACGGTTATGCAGTAGCTCTTCGGGAAAATAACACATTTTTTAACAGTGGTTACCGCGGAAACAACTGAGGTGTTAATAATAACAATGACAGCTGCCGTTAATCAGGTTTTTTAATTGCACTCGTAACTCTCCGATGTGCGTTACTGCATTTCGAATCATTAGCTAGCAACAGTAAACAAACATCATTAAAAGTGTAATTGCTTCCGCGAGCTTATCTCACGTAAAAATTTCGCGCGTAAAACTTGGAGGCGAAATTCTAAACCGATTAATGCACTAACGGTATCTTACGGTCTTTTTCCGAAGCGCGGTGATTCACCATCTAGGAATTGAATCCGCACGGGCAATTTAAACGGAACTAAAACTAGTTTGATTGGAAACGTTTTTTCGAAAGGTCAGGGAATTAAAGAGTTTTCACCTTTCAGTGAGCATGAGAAGCACGGGTTGATTTCTGAATGAGTAATTCACCAAATATTAGTCTAGAACTTGCTATTCAAGAAGGGCAACTGGAAAGATTTGTTTCGCATTTCGACATGACTTAACCGTTACCTAAGAATTTTAATGGTATAGTTCACATTTAGTGGTTTTTCCAAAAAAGGTAGTCCAAGGGAGAAGTTGCGTTTTACTCGTATAGGTCAGCACTATACCGATATTTAATATTCATCACAACTGGTTGGTTTTGTTAATTTCTAGCTTGCAATGTGTAAATAAATTGATCTTATAAAAAATGGAGATACTTTTTACAACCTGTAAAATGTCAACTTTTTTCTTGGAAAGTGGTAAGGAGGTTTACAATTTTAAATAGAAGAAATTGTGCAAATTTTAATCGTTTTCGTACGTTAAATCTTACATAACCTTACTTTTGATACACGCCATACGTGGGTGTCCTTTTTGTAATTCTACTCCATTCATAACTCCATTTTTAAAATATAATCACATCCTTTTTTTATTTACGTGAAAGCAAAAAAATTACTTTCGTATCGTCTATTAAAATAATATGAAAAACTTTAGTTTAAAAATCCAAATTTACTGAACTTTCATCACAGCTTGGTGCTATTAATTAGTATAATACTAGCAGTCCAGTGAGACAAATGTCTCATTTAATAAAACAAAAAAGCCCGTTTTGCAAATAGAACGCGTATTCACCACACGTACGTATATGACGTCATTGTTGGTAGCAAACTACCAGTCGCATTCGCCTTGATAAAATTTGCCTAGAATCTAACCTAAAAAGTTAGGATTAGGATAATTAAGAAAATAATTAGTGTTAGAGACTGAAATTCGGTTCCTGACCTGACATGACCATTCCAAACATATAACTTCAATAACGTTTTTCTCTATCTCTTACGGTTTGGCTGTTGAAACAGCGTCCCGGACAGACAAGTCTATTATATATATGGATACTTTACATTCAAATACAAATACCATTTTATATATTTTTAAATAATACATGCAATTCTAAAATGACAACTATATGTGCTCTAAATTACCATCTAATATTATGTAACGAATTTCCGGGATTGGACCGTGCCATTGTCGAGATAGAAGAACCTCAGGTTTTTATGGGCCTTAAAGCCTTAAAAACTAAAACACTATTTGACAATATCAAGGACAAATTTGACATTTATGTGTCGGTAGTAGATACCTACATAACAACTGAAGTTGAAATAAATTTATCTGTTTTGAATATAAATTATTAATGAATTAATAACATTTATGGTAATAAATAAGATGTGGTTGTAAAAAAATGTGGTCCCATCAAATCAAATTACTTTTCATGGTTTTATCTTTTGCCTCTTTTCTAGCTTGATTTCTGTTATTTTATCTGTTCTACAACGTTCCAATATCAATTTAAATTTTCTGTATAGAAGCAAGAAAAACCGGGGGTTTGAGAGAAGATTTTTTTGGGAAAACTAAATAATGGTATGTATTTGAAACTGCAATATGTATGAGTTTATAAATAATAAGTAGTTCTTTTCCTCTCTTCATTTCCGATAACATATTAAATTCCAGTTAAATTACTTTGGCGTAAGTAAATTCTTTAAACCGCTTTTATCTTCAGGGACTATCGTCTAGTGATTAATTCAAACAATACAACACCAATAAAGCAAGTGGAATAATATTTTTATCACCATCTTTGACATCTTGGAAGAATAATAATTTATTAAATGAATTTCTATAATTGTTTACTGTAATTTTTCTATTAACGTTAACAATGTTTTGCATCAATAGACCTTTGTCAACAGCAATTAAATATAAATACATAATTAATCAACCTGATAACAATCTTAAAGGATATTTGAAGGATATATATATTGTACAATAATGATCAGCTTTGACATTTAGCAACACAACAAAATAATATTTAACAGGCACAGAGAATTGCCTTAAAACAATAATGGTTCACTAAAACAAATATCGCAGGTGGGAAGGGCGCACAAACAATAATTTAAAATTGCCTTAAGACAACTATGATTGACCAAAACAAATATTCCAGGGGCGTCCTTCTACACGATAAATAAATTAACTGGCAGAGAAGTACAAAAAAAATAACTCACAGAGAGAGGGCGTCCACCTCCACAATAAATAATTAAATTGGCAGAGAATTGCCTTACAACAACGTTTGGCCCAAACAAATATCCCAAGGGGTGTTCTTCTGCACAAAAATTATTTAGCGAACTGAGAATTGTCTTAAAACAACCATGGTTGTATAGACCAAATATTCGACTTGTACACAAAAAATAATTTAACTGACAGTGAACTGCCTTAAAACAACCATAATTGGGAAAACAAATATCCCAGGGGCGCCTTTCTACACAAACTAATTTAGCTGACAACGAATTGCCTTAGAACTGCCATGGTTGACTAAAACAAATATTCCAGGGGCGCCCTTCTCTACTATAAATAATGAAACCGACAAAAATTTCCTTAAAACAACAATGGTTGATCAAAACAAATAAGTGGGCGTGCTTCTGTACAGAAACATATTTAGCTAGCAGACAATTGCCTTCACACAACCATGGTTGGCCAAGCCAAACATCCCAGCGCAGCGGCGCGTTTCTACATAAAAAATAATTTAACTGGCAGAGAATTGCCTTAAAACAACGTTTGACCAAAACAAATAACCCAAGGGGCGTTATTCTGTACACAAATTATTTAGCGACCAGATAACTGCCTCAAAACCACCATGATAGACCAAAACAAATATCCCAGAGGCACGCTTCTACACAAACTAATTTAGCTGACAACGAATCTCCTTAGAACTGCCATGGTTGGCCAAAACAAATATTCCAGGGACGCCCTTCTCTACAATAAATAATTAAACCGACAAACATTTCCTTAAAATAACAATGGTTGATCAAAACAAATAAGCCATGGGCGTTCTTCTGTACAGAAACATATTTAGCTAGCAGAAAATTGCCTTATCGCAACCATGGTTGGCCAAGCCGAATATCTTCGGGGCGCCCTTCTACATAAAAAATAATTTAACTCACAGATAATTTCCTTAAAACAACAACGTTTGACCAAACCAAATATCCCAAGGGGCGTTATTTTGCACAAAAATTATTTAGCGAACAGATAACTGCCTTAAAATTACTATGGTAGACCAAAACAAATATCCCAGGGGCGCCATTCTACACAAAAACTAATTTAGCTGACAACAAATTGCCATGAAACAGCCATAGATGGCCAAAATAAATATTTCAGGGGCGTCCTTCACTACAATAATTAATTAAACCGACAAATATTTCCTTAAAACAACAATGATTGATCAAAACAAATAAGCCATGGGCGTTCTTCTGTATAGAAAAATATTTAGCTAGCAGAAAATTGCCTTAACACAACAATGGTTGGTCAAGCCAAATATCCCAGGGGCGTCCTTCTACACAAAAAATAATTTAACTGGCAGAGAATGGCCTTAAAGCAACACAATGTGTGACCAAAACAAATATCCCAAGGGGCTTATTTTGTACAAAAATTATTTAACGAACAGAGAATTGCCTTAAAAGAACCATGGTTGTACAAACCAAATATCCCACTTGCGCACAAATAGCTATTTATATATTTAGGGAGCAAAGGTATTCATTTCCTCCCGCGTGTGAATTTAACGCCCAACGCGTTAGCGAATGACATTAAACACACAAGGGAGGAAATAAACCTTTGCTCCAGTGAGATATATATGATTCTTCGAACGCCAGTTTTTAATGCAAAATTTTGCAAAAGTTATTTTTGTGATGACATTTTGTTAAATTTCCAAGTCGACATAGCGTTGCCAAGCTTTGGTGTTGTATCCATGGTGACATAAACACAAATGCGGGAGGTAATAAAAATTGGCTGGTTGGTAATTAACAGTTTTGTTTCCTAAAACTAGGGCACAAACGCCGACTTTTTATACAGTGAGTAAAAAAATCATTTAACTGACAGCGCATTGCCTTAAAACCACCATGGTTGGCCGACATAAATATCCTAGGGGCGCCCTTTTGTACAACAAATAATTTAACTGACAGCAAATTGTCATAAAATAACCATGGTTGACCAAAACAAATATCCCAGCGGCATTCTTCTGTACAGAACAATATTTAGCTAACAGACAATTGCTTTAAAGCAATGATGGTTGACCAAAACAAAAACCCCAGATGCAAAAACAATTATTTAACTCACAGCAAATGGCCTTAAAACCACCATGGTTTCCAAAACGAATATTCCAGGGGTGTCCTCCACAATAAATAATTCAAGTCACCCAGAATTACCTTAAAACAACTGTGACTGACCAAAGCCAATATGACAGGGGCGTATTCTTCTGTGCACAAAAATTTAGCCAACAGATAATTGCTTTAAAGCAACGATGGTTGGCCAAAACAAATATCCCAGGGGCGCCAACGTGCACAAAAAATTATATAACTACCAGCGAATTGCTTTAAAACCTCCATGGTTTACCAAAACAAATATCCCAGGGGCGTTCTTATCAAAATAAATAAGTCAGCTGACAAAGAATTCGCTTAAAACAACTATGGCTGACCAAAACAGATATCCCAGGGGCGTTTTTCTCCACAATAAATAATTCAACTGACAAAGAATTCCCTTAAAACAACTATGGCTGACCAAAACAAATATCCCAGAGGTGTTCTTCTCCATAATAAATAATTTCACTGGCAGCGAATTGCCTTAAAACAATAACGGTTGACTAAAGACACTACCTCGAGGCGCCCTTCTATACAAAAAGGCCTCACAGAGCATTGCCTTAGAACGAGCCTTAGAACAACGATGGTTGACCAAAGAAAAATATTCAAAAGGCGTCCACCTTCACAATAAATAATTAAATTGACAACGAATTGGCTTAAAATGACCATGGTTGGCCAAAACAAACATACCAGGGATCTTCTGTACAAACAATAATGTAACTGACAGAGTCATCTTAAAACAACTACGGTTGTATGCAATTAACTGATTTGTTTTTAAATTAATTAATGGAAAATTCAGGCTTAAACCGGATTTTGCATTCGACAGAATTGCTTAAAAATTTCTGGTATCAGGTACGTGATTTCTATTCCTATTTCTTATTATTATGGAAGAAACTCGTTGAAAACCTAAGATTTTTGAAAAAGAAAATGTAAAGCACGACTTGAAGAACGAAGATTGTCTTTAATATAATAATGTGCAAAACCTACGTCAAGATGAACATATATGGTTAATTTAAAAGTTTCTAAAATTACTTATCTTTACATTAGAAAAAAATTATAATAAATGTTTGCTTCAATTCTAATAGATATCACAAGTTCTAAATCGTTACAACTTTATTAAGGAATTTCTGATCTGATTCAAATACTAGAATAAACAAGTTCTACTATTTTCTTGAATATTTTGACACGTCTACCGATTCACTGATGCATCCATAATTACGTTACAAATTATGGGTGCATTCTACCTTTCGTTATCATCGAGGATCATTCATATTGTACAAAACAACGGAAGTAGTAATAGTCGCTGCTCCTATTCCAATTATCTTCATTGTGTGTCTTGTGTGTAGCGGTTTGTGTGTGATCTTGTTAGTCTACTACATAGATTTCGAATGGTCGCTGGGCTCAGTATTGATCCTGTGGCCCTCGGAAAAAGTTTTGTTTATCCTGGGATTCGAACAGAAAACTCGCTTTAACGAGCCTAGTACTCTACCAAGGCTTCCTAGTTCTATGGATATCAACAGGAAATGTTACTGTCATACATATTTTGAAAGATATTTATAATGTAATTATAATTGAGTCAGTGGAAAATGTTCTCAACTGTTCATAATTTTGAAAAATGAATTCACCCAGCTTCAATCGAGAAGCACTAAAATATGACGTTAATAATATTGAAAACTTGAATTTAAAGATTAAGCTTTCAAAAAACATTTACATTCCAATATACATCCCTCTAATTACCATTAACATTTATTACATCAAATGCTATCACTATGACCTTCTCTATATCTTACAATCACGTACAATAATTAATTCTTTGGCTTCGAGTACCACGAAAACCAACAATAAATTGAATAAAACATGGCAACCGCCAAGAAAATTAAAATTCAAAAGCTGATTTATTATGATTCCCTTAATCACGATGTATTTGATAAGGAACAACGCGACAAATTGCTTTTTTGACCTCTCGCGAATTTCGCACATATTTGGGAACCAGTTGTGGAGTGCTTAGCATTTTAAGCATTCATCTTAAACAAATTATTTACACGATTATACTTTGCACCTTCTGGTGTTGTACGAAATTGTTAACCTCGAATTCCTGGCATTCCAGCATTATTACTCAGCTCGGATAGGTTATGATTGCAGTCTTAAATTATCATCTTCTCAAATTCGTGTAATTTTGAAAATTACCTGTGAAGTTGTGGTAACAGTCACCGCCCTCGGCGTGATATTGTTTTTCAGGTTCATCATCGTCGTCGCTAAGTCGTTGCCATTTGAATTTTCCGATGGAAAATCGGTCGCCATCTGCAAAGAACCGGCATATGAGTAACAGTCTAGAGCTTCATCGCCCAAATGAGATTAGAAATATTTATAAATCATATTATAGGCGTTGAGTCGCGAAAAACTACGTGAGTAAGTTTGGCAAACATTGCGGAAACGACACGCATGGGAATCCACTATTACGAGCATTATCTAAAACATTGAGCAAACAAAGGTATTGGCTCATAGCAAATCCGCACGCATGGTGTTTGTTTTTACGTTGTTTGGGCCTGCTTATTGCAGGCAGTTTCGGAGAAAATAAGCCAAAATTCGGGTTATCTGTTTTTGGAACTGGACTTCTTGATTATTATCAAGAGAAAACGCGAGCTAAATGCCCAAAAATATTAGTCATGTGTGTTTGGTTTAAATCCAACACTACGTGTTTGTCATTAGAATCATATGCTTTCAGCAGACATTAACATGTTTGCAGCATTTATTGCTAGCAAAATATTCTTCCTCATGTTTGCTCAACAAGATAAACAACAAATGGTATTTTAAAAATGTTGGCACCTACATTTATGCAAATGGAAGATGGCTAATCAAGTAAACACGATGACAATAGACGAGCGTTCCTGGAGGCAGAATACTTATATAACAATTCTGTAGTAAATGATACAATGTTTAAGGTATGTTATACCATGACATCACATCCCTACGTCGTTGTTACGTCGCACTGAAGAGTACGTAATAACAGCTCTAACAGTTTTAATGACATCACCCAACTAATAATATCCAAGTCAGCTGGCAAAGGTCGGACAACGCTCATTGACTATGCCATTATGACATAATTTCGCTAGAATTCTATATAGTGATAATGGTCACACAACACGTCTGAATGCAGTGCTCGCAAAAAAAACGACATGACCTAATCCATCAGATACTAAACGGAACCAGAATTTATCTCGCCAAACGCTTGTTTGCGCAATCTTCGCTTAAGTCAGATTCGGGTCGGTTCGTTCAGCGAAGTGTACATTAGCTAGCCATTAGCACCATCCTACAAAAGTTTATTAATATTAATTTTACGTATGGTACGCCATGGGTACTAATCAGCATGTAGCCTTGAAATCTACAAATTTTATTTCTGAATCAAAATCTTGCTCTCCGGACGGATGTGGAACTTAATTAGAAGCGTTTTGGAAGCCCATTATGTATTCGGTTTTTTGGAATTGTTTGTTAAAAAATGCGCATTAACTTAATTAATAGCACATAAATTTGTCCATTAGGTATATTTGGGCTCTTATAATGATACTGTTCTGTGATGAACTTGGCGCTGCTCGATTGTAGTAATAATGAAAACATTAAAATTTGTGAATTGTAATATTGTGTGTATTAATTATAAAACGGACATCGTAGATAGGGCACAATACACTTATAGCACCTTAAAAACAACAATATTTATACACTCGTTCTAGCTCTTTGTTGATGAGCCTTTTTCTTTTTTCTTCTGTGCACAGGCACGCATATCTTTTTATTCTGTTGTACTAACTTGATTTAGATCTAGATTGGCATTTTTGCTTTACTATTCCATTGGACAACTTTGTCCTAACAACTCTCCTGGTGTACACTGCTCTCTCTCAACTATTGCCCAAATTAATTTTTGCGCCCCCTGTTGGAATCAACACAGCGGCAGTTCGACCTTTAATTAATTTTTTGACAGGAATGTGGTGCATTAAATAACATATTCGTTTTCAAATCCTTGGAGGAGAAATTCCCATTTTTTCTTCCAAAAAATTTAATTGTATTAGTTGAGAAAATGCTATTAGAATTTAAAAATTGTGTCCTACTTAAGAAAAAGGTTTCTTTACAATTTCACATTTTTTTGCTCTAATGCGATTTGGGCATGGAATAACGTTACGAGATACTCCATATACGGGTTATCGAGATGAACAACCCCTCGAAAATACTACAATCACCACACTTCCAGAATTTTTGCGATTTTATAATCTAGGCACTTACTAGATATTTTATTTAAATTCAAAGTGATTCGATTTTATACACTCTTTAATCAGAAACTGACAGTATTTTATTGCCGGGTACTTGAGTAATTCGGATGACATTGCTGTGTATCGTAATATAATAGGTAAACCAGTGGATAAACTTTATCAATTTGATTTCCCCATAATATTTATTTAATGTAGTAAACATATGGTTTTCGAGAACTTTTATCGCCGTATTATGTTGTTATTACCATTGATTAATAAAGCATAAAAATGCGTCATAAAGTTTTACTGCTAATCCCAACCAAACATTCTCAATATTGACAAAGCTCCTTGCCATATTTTAGCAATTACGGGCAACCCGATTACCAATAAAATCCTACCAATGTACACCAAGGGGAAAATAGAAGATTGGAAGACCAAAGAAATTCTGGAAAAAGACGAAGGGTGGCATAAAAGGTTACAACCTAAAACAAGAAGAGGAAGAAGGACTACCCATATGTTCCGGTGAAGTAATTACTTATGTAATCGGAACAAGCGTATTAATTAGTAAATTATACGTGCAATTTTCTAGCGTTGTTTCTGAAAAATAAGTTGACGGTGACTATGACTAATACCAATTTTGCTACAATCAACATTTATAAAATTCGACCGTCACGTTTATGGAATAAAGCATATGAGTAATGATTATCATTTTTATTATTATCAGCTGAATCAAGATATACGAAAGGAGATTTAACCGGTTAGGATTATTTTTATCATTTCCTAATTTTTTTATTACTATTGCTATGGTCCGGAGGGATACTGCGTAAGGTTATTCCCGATCTGCCATCTCTCTCCCTCTTGAAAATATCAATCTGGCGCCAGCATTTTCCTTAAAAAAGATCGATCAATCAATTCCCGCTCATCAAACTCGTAACAAGTCCGTCAATTTCGTAATTAGAGCGCATAGAAATACAGTACTTCAATAGAACCGCCAAGTATTAACCTCATTGCTTTAAAACAAATGTCAAGGAGTTAAACTCCGCAATTAAACCGCAAATGAACTGCACCAACAATACAAAAGCCGACAATACATACATAGTCGGTGTCGAGTGAATCGAGGGAGGAAAAAAGGGCTCTCCTTTTCTTCTCGAAAGCCCTTTTCCTTTCGCTGTCGAGGTTTCGCCTCCGTTCGTCGAAGCTACTGTAGGGAAACATTTTAACTGCGGTGCAGCTTAAAATAGATCACTACACTTTGACCCAGATAACTCCTCACGACTTGATCCAGCTTACACTTTTAAACCGAAGAAGTCCGTGAACTTAGCGCGATTGAATTATGTAAGTCGGATTTTGTCCAAGCACCACGGAGCACGAAACTCGACTGTTCCAAGTCTACTGGGCTCGGTATCTTATCATTTAAGATTTCGTCAGGTATAATTTAAGATAAACAAGCTAAGTAAATAGCCGCCTATTCCGAAAAGACGCGCCAATATTCCGCGGGACACAAAACGCGTAATCCACATCTTCGCGCCCATAGCGAATTGGAAAGAATGTTGCAAAGTTATGAATCAGTTTGAAAAACAACCGGCGGGGTTTCCAACTTTTTCATATCTTTATGCGCTTTGAGCCAATCAAAAGTTGAATAGTTACCTTGAACTTTAACGACAATTCGTCCTTTAATCCGATCGGAAGGGGCACCCAACTTCTTACATGTCCACTTTTCGGGTCACCAAACTATCGGGGGGTTCCAGTTGCACCTAATACACTTATCGTAGCCGATCATGTATGAAATTCCGTCAAGCTATCCGCGGCTGACTGAAATCTAGACAGTCATGAGTTTGTTTATACAAGGACGTCGCGATCGCGAGCACCCACGGTACACAGCGATGAATGGTCACCGCGTGTGGTTATATATCCTTAATTAGCAACTCCACCAGTTACAATTTTGCGTTACTCCCAATGAAAAGGCCGAAAGTGTAACACTGGCGCGCTTTTCCACATTCGTGAACCCCACTGTTGTGGGCGTGCGTGAATATGGATTAAGCTGCTAATCTGCATAGAAAATTCGATTCCTTTGTTTAGCCGTGCATATATCTCGGCGATCAGGATTTATTTCGGTAATTGCGCCTGTGTATATATCTGTTACTCACTTCCTGACAAATATGTAATCAGTACTTAACATGTTTGCAAACTTCTCACTTGGAAATCTGACTGGAGGTAAATTACCTTAAAAAGCATGACTTTTCAATGGGTTCAACGCTTCCACCCTTTCATTCTGATACGGTGATACGATTCCTTACTAGAAATATGCGTGTGCGTATGTCAGAGAAAATTAATTTGAATTCACTTCTAGTAACAATTAAAGAACGAAAACCAGAAGTTGAACTAGTTGAGCATACACCATGGTATGAAGAAGAGGATCAATCGATTATCAAATTAACCGTGCTGAGAAGGGAAGACAATTAATCTCTCTCCTAATATTCCATTTCCTCCCTTCCAAAACAAACGTTTGATTTCTCCTACAAAATACCCCCCTGTCCCCTTCAATTGAAACGGGCCAATTCGTGCCACATGTATTTACCTATTTTACACCTTTATATTATATACACGATTAGTAATAAAGCCTGACAGTATGTGTTATTATGTCCTATTCAAATATCAGCGCATTATAAGTAAGAAATTATGTGCAGGCGACCGCAGACTATACGGTCTCGAGTGCAAACACGCCAGTGAAAACGTGCGGGAATGTGCGAACCATGCAATGTAATTCGGGTAACAAAGAACAGCGGATTCGAAACGACGCTAGGGCCCGCAAGTGAACTGATTCGCGCTCAAGTTTGTGAATTGCGCGGGTCAACTGATTCGCTCTCTCACTGGTGAAGGGCGCGGCTCGACCTTTTTAAAAGTATTTTTGAAGGTTTGCGCGTGCAAACCGCATAAGACGTGCAACTTTAGCCGAGGTACAAGCTATTCAGGTGAAATAGCAAATAAGCGAGGCTGCGTTGTTCCAATTCAACATCGCCGGAAGCTGCGATCAACAGGGCACCTGGCGTTGTTCCCGTCCTTTGATGAACGTATCGAAGTAAGGTTAGTTCCTGCTTGTAACCTCGCGACGAAATAAGAAAGCAGTTAGCAATTGTAATTAATAATTGCGCAACTGTTGGCGATGTGTTTGCGGGTCAGATAACGGGGAAGTACCGGCAACAATTACACAGGTATCACGTCATTTGCTGACTCCGCGTCCAGGGGCTTCAAACAGCGACGCGCCCTAAAGAATCGACAACTTCGCGTTCAAGCTATTCGTGTGTGCGGAATTAATTTATACCTTGCGCTTGTGGACAGTTAAAGCATTTTCCCATGTGCAGCGCACAACTGTTTTATGTACTTGTTCTTGTGCATTTTTGTGTGTGTCTATGTTTTCTTACAGATTATATGTATTCACGTAAACTGTTGGGTTTTTATTACCATTGGTTTTTTGCCTATGTAAGCAGAGCATTTCAGGTGACAACGAGCTGAACTCAAACAATATTAGCTTTCCCTTAGCTGCACTGACGATGTGAATATGGCCTCATCGCTCACCGATCGAATAAGCTATCGAACCAGGGCAATGTAACGTAATAATTCAGTAGCATCTAGGGCTAGGAAAAATGCCGAATTACACAATATAACCTTTTCCTGTACAGTTTCCTTTCTCATAACCATTGCTGAATGGTTGAAATTTAAATAATCCAATTTCAATCAAACAGAAATTTAATCTGTAGCAATATGTTATTCACTAAGTCTCATAACTGACGTGTTGATATAAAATGAAATAGAACATAGTTTAAGATTTAAGCTAGAGGAAGAATCGTTCGTCCATTAACAATATAATTACGGTGAAGCAACTGATCGAACAAAGAGTAGACCGCAATTTAGAAACGCACATAATATAAAAATCGTTCGACCTACAATCCAACTAGATTTGTAGGCAATGTAACTTGGAAGTTTCAAACATTGAGCAAAGCTATAAGTGTGATGTTTAAAAGGAAAATTTGTAATCAATAGTAACACTATAGAGCAAATAAGACACTTCACATAAACATGTAGGTTATGACGTTAGTTATGAAAAAGATAATAATACATATTGAATGTGAAGAATATATAAACGGAGTCTTTCTTCGTTCTCGATCCCTAGTCCCCATTCCCTTCTGTTATAACACGTCCCCTCGTCTAACCCTTCTTTGCATATACATATTCGTCTATATCGTCGCTCTTCTAGGGCGCCCCCTTTTTTCCTTTTGGCGAGTATCCATTTCTAAATTCTTCTCGACCATCTTATGTCATTCGTCCTTTCTTCTTTTGGTATATCCAAACCAAGTTAGTTGTTTCTTCTAGACATCCTCTATATTATTATGTTGGTGATCACTGATCATGATCATAACCATACTTTTTCTGATTCTGTCATTTCTAACTCTTTTTAGTCTTGATCTTCTACAAATTCGATCGTCATTAGTTTGTTTCTATTCATTTTTTTCTTCTTCTTTTTCGTTCTTCTTTTTTTGTCGCTCTATGCTTCGCCTTCCATTGGGAGACTTATCTCAGGCGATGCGCATCAATCTGTCGTTTATCATTCGACTTATGTGTTCGGTCCATTGTTGCTTTCGTTGTAGCACCCACTCGTTTATATTATCTAAGTTACATGATCGTCTGATATTTTCACTGCGTTCCCTATGTTCATTTCTGTACTCTCCAGAAGCTATTTTGCTTTTGACATCTCTAGTCCTGTTTCTGATATGTACTTCATAATTGGTGTGGTTGTCGTTTTCAAGATCCGTGCTTTTGTTTTTTGTCTGAGGATAGCCCGCTACTCTAGTTGCATTGCCATACTTCGTCTTCAATATTCCCATAACTATAGTTATGTCTATTCTGAGATATTTAAACTTCAACTCTTGTTGGATTATTTGACGGTCCGCTTCCAGCTTGAATCTGACTTGTTTCTGAGATTAGGTGTCATACATTTTGTTTTCTCGACTGAAATTATTATTCTTGTATTATTTCCCCGTTAGGTTGAAGATACGAAGTAATCTCTGAAGATCGTCTTCATTGTCTGCAAATATTACAGCGTCATCGACGTAGCAGATAATTTTCATTTCTTTGTCGCCCAATTTATATTCTCTAACAACATATACTTCATCCATTACTACATTGAATATTAATTGACTTAGTGAGTCCCACCTGTCTAATTCCACTATTCACAGAGATGCAGTTAATTTGTTTGCCAACAATGCGATTCTGGACCTTTACTATTGGGATATGCGGTATATGTTTGATTTTTTTGTCATATTCCATATTTTGGCTTATTATGTGACTATACTTTGAACAATGCAGTAAATAATTATTCTCTTCGTTGTTTCCTTCGTAATTGTTCTGTCCCATAAGAATGGGTTTATAGCTCGGTATCGTCTTTCATCCTTTATTTGCTCGTTTTTATTTCATCGTTGCTTCTTCCATATTTTTTAAAGATTATTGCATGACATGAAGTCACGCCTTTTATATTTCCTGTTTATCTAGCACAAGAACTTCTTGATGGTCATTTCCTACTACCATGTATTCTGATTTCTACATATAAATTCTGAGCTTCATATTTCTCTTGAAGGTTTCAGATCATATAGTGCAAATCGTCTTGGTCCTCTACTATCACCACCTGATCGTCAGGGAAGTCTCCAATTTGCAGCTTCATTTCTATAGCATTGTTTGTCTACTTCTTCAGGGCTTTGTTTAAATATATTTTAGAGAGTAGGAGAAAGACGTTAGCCCTGCATCAGTCCCTTGGTGGTATTAAACAGTTGTGAGTATGATTTTCAATTTTTTATTCTTGTATTCCCGTTATAGCGATTTTTATTGGTTTTATCAGGGTAGAAGGTACATCTCGTTATCATATGCTTTCTCCAAGTCGATTGGTGCTATATGTAGTTCTCTATTTTGCAATTTTGTTTTTCCCAGACTATTTTGACAGTAAAAATATCTCTAGTGGATCGCTGGGTTATAAAAACCCGCATATTTTTCTGGTTGTTTGTCTTTTCTTCTCTTCTTCTCTTTCTCTGTCAAATTCTTTGAGTACATTCTTATAGTTGTACCTACATATTACTGCTACTTCCCTATAACTTTTGGGATTGTTCATAGTTCACTTTTTGTAGATTGAGGTAATACATACTATCCTCCATTCTTTATTTTTCACCATTCACACGTTGTTGGAACAGCTTTGAGGCTCTTCGGTTCGTATTTCACTAATTAATTGTTCGTTATTAGGTTCCTGATTGTAGCCATGTTTCTGAGCTTTTTGTGGCTCCCATATACCTATTGTTCGACGTTCACGCTTCGTTCTTCTTATTTATTACTTTCCTCTCGACTTGTCTGTTAAATACTCGATATTCATCTTGCACTTCCCTGTTATTACGGTCTTGTAGTTGTCTTCAATGTACGTCTTCCTTTTTCTTGATTTGTTCTTCAATATTTTTATCCCACCATTATATACGTGAAGAACTAAAACAACAAAAACGAGACAAAGTACATATCTAAGCCACGGAAATGTCCTTCTTACGAAGAGTGAAAAGATATACAAGATGAGACGGTACAAGCTCCTTATCGATATTTTGGCACACAAGAATAGTTGGCTACCCTATCTACAACCAGGATTGGCATGTTCGCTTCTTAATACATACAGTCTTCGTGATTATTAGGAGCTTAAAAATGATGAAGATGAAGTAAGAGGTTCTGAAATGTATGTAGCGTAGATAAACAACAATATGTGGCCGTACATTGATTACTTATCAATAAATCGATAATAAAGTAAAAAAAGTTTATCTTTTGAAAATGTTAATTGATATCTAGTATGTATTTAATGTCCAATTAGGTTGGTTGTTTTGAACTTTACAGGTGTGAGTTTCCTATATACATAGTAGTAGTCTCTTAACAATTAATTACAATTCTCAATTTTCTTGCACTAATAGAGCATACTAAAGTAAGCAGTACTTTAGTGCGAAAACATATTCATCAAAATCATCATTGCCTAAACTTGTTTTTAACAAACCCCCCAAAAAACTTTTAAGTGTCAAAATCGCCTGCTACTAGTATTATGTACTCCACACATAACAAAATATGACAGGAAATAAATCGTCTCAGCGGGGACTTCGATTGCCAAAGAAAACCTGTTAAGTCGGGACATATCATATAACTGACCAGCCCTAAGGTCATCGTCATATGAAATTTCCCGTCTAAATTTAGTTACAAACACTAGAAATGCACTGATGCGTTGGTGGCATGCAACAGGATGTACGGAGCACATGGAATAAGCACGAGGTTGGAATAAAAGTGACTCCTATAACAGAATAGCGACCACGACGTGCCAGCCAACACCGCATGGTTGGACGCCAAATTATTTTGAAACCTTGTGCATCGCCTGGCGACGTCAAATTTTGATTTTATGAACCTGAAAATGGTTCCAAAGTTGTCCGATACATTTTAGGGATTTATAGCTACAGCGTGGACGATAACTGGGTTAGTCATACTCATACCATTTTATCACAACGGACGCTTCGGTGAAATTTATAGCCGGTAAAAAATGCCATAAAAACTAATTGAATTTTTGTTCGTAACACTACAAGGTAGCATTTAGCATATTTATAAGCTGAGTTGTTCATAGAGTTAACCAAATAATTATTGAATTTTCTGGTGTACAAAACTGTTTTTTAAAAATTTTAAAATGCCATAGTTTCAAATCGAATGTGACTGTCGCCCGTCCTTAATACTCGAGTAATAGAATCTAGTCAATGGCTCAAAAACCGACATGCCATAGATGCCATGGATGCCATACACCATAGAGGAATAAATGCAAGTCAAGCACCCCCATACATTCGTTGTGAATGAGTCACCTGTGCCCAGCACGTCTATAGAAAAATCCGGATTTATGGAGATGCACACAGGTGGATGCGTCATCGACGGCGATGCACCGGTCAGTTGTGGCCGCATGAGTCACTCGCTTTCGGAACAAGCGGAAGTTGTAATTTCCATTCAAAAGTAGTGACCGGATCACCCAGCGAAAGAGAAGGGAGTCACTTTGGCGCGTTGCGAACTTACTTAAAATTCCTGGCGTGCTTCTTGCGGTGACGCAAGAGGAGGTTGGCTTCTTCATGGTGAAGGCTTATTGTTTGTGTCGGTTACCGGTTTTTTCTTGAAAATAACTTCTAGAATAATTCCAACCGGTATTTGGTTAGTTAAATTCTATAATTAAGTGATGGTGAGATGCTGTGGTGAATGTAATTACTATGTATGGGTTTGGGTACACACAAGTATTTAATTTCTAATTTATTTTTGATTAAAAATTTCCATTTCAAGAAGTTTATTGTATAATGAAAATGGTATACAAATCATGATCTGGTTTACCACCAGTCACCCATGCTTATATTTCTATTGCCTCTTAGGAAGATGTCATATCTATTAATTAAGTGGCTTATTATATTGCTTGAAGGAATCTTGTAAATCATGTCTCATATAGTTGATAAATATCTTTGATGATACACTGGATATTGCTAGTATTTTTATTTCATGTTGTTGACACAATGCAGAAGAAAAGAAACTTGAATAGCCCAAAACAAATAGAAAGTAAAAGAACTAATGGATGTGGATATTGAATATTATGTGATGACTTACTTTTTCAGGGTTGTAGGTATATCGGGAGAAGAAAACTAATGCGTTTTTAGTGTTGGGTTACACAGAAAAACTTGGAACTGAAAATTGAAATGGTAGTATATTTGTTTCTAGCTATATGACCATTTGCATGTTGGCAGCGGCGACAATAAACATATAAATTACTGTTTTATATCATTTATACTGCATTATTCTCTCAGGCTGCAAACGTAAATATTTTAGAAGAATTTAATTTAATCTTAACAATACCAAAGATAGACATTTCATTGTGCACTTGACGTTGTCCCCTCCTTATTCCTTTCGAACCAGGTAATCCATGCAATCGAACAAGTATGAAGGGTTATTGTTATTGCTGGAATTTGTTTTCTCCGAACATGAGACTCCCCATAGTTGACCTAATAACCGTATCAATTTAGATTCGCACAATAACAACGAGGGGCGATTAGTAATACTCGATCAATTGGTTGTGCGACAAAACCAGATCTTGGAGTTCGCAGAAAACACCATGAGTCACTCGAGGAACTTCTTAATGGTCGCTGCTTAGTCCGTGACTCATGAAACTGATAACAAATACGCTATATTTAGAGTACCGTGTAATGTGTGTATTGTAAAATCTACAAATCGCGACTATTTTGGGCGCTTGCGGTTCGGAAATATTATGTAAGTCACTGATAACCTCGAGAATTCAAAATCGAGGTCGAAATGTGTCATTGCGGGACTTATTTACAAAATATTGATGATTGATTTGCACCGAAGCCCGCATAGGTGCCGATTACGGTCCTTAGATTCCCAATTAGACAACGAAGACGCCGAAGATTAATTGTTGATGTTAATTCGAGTTTAAACTGGGTGACATGCGGTGCGGTGCAGCTGCGCGAAAATTTTAAGCATTAATGAGATGTATGACGTCTTTAGCGATCTGGTTACCGTGGTAAGTGGTAGATGTGGAGCAGCAAATGTAGGTTAAACAACTATTAAACTGTTTGCTTATGATTTCTTTGCTTGGTAAAAGGACCAAAATCCATATGTCGGGCACAAAAACTCACTAGACGTTGGGCAACAAGACTGGAGTTACAAAACAGATGGATTTTTTTGTGATATTATATGATGGTACAATCTTCAGTTAAATTTATTAAATTTTGTAAAATTAGAAAGAGAGAATATTAACTTATTTAGTAATAAAATTATAGGTAAAGATAGTGGCCATCAGAAAATAGGTAACCACTTACCAGTACCACCCATCGCAAATACTCGTTGGAAAAGTTGATCAACAGAGTTTTTGAACAACTTGCTCAAATCACACTCGAGGGAGATTTTTATGTATAAGTAAAAAAATAATATACATATATGTATTTGTCGTAGGGGAAAGAGATTAGATTTTTACCTCGAGAAATCTGCGTCAATACTTGCTATCTATGCAAAAGCTTACTGTTCAAACACGGCGGGCACATCCAAAAATTAGTTAGAAGGAAATGCACAAAAGATATATCTTTAAAAAGGCACATTGTAAAAACTGCAAGCATTGTTGGGCGCGCGAAGGATGATGTGAAAAAAACAAAACATGCTGAATTTATCACCGTGTGGCTTTCACCCCTTTTGTGTCCTAAAAAAAGTACTGAGAGGGCGTCGCTTTAAAATCGACGCTGAAGTACAGCAAACTGCCAGAGAATGGTTACCATAGCAACCTGCAACAGTTTTCCATGGTAGAATTTATAATGTATCGAAGCAAAGTGGAAGTTGTGTCTTAATGTTAACGGGGATTTTTTTAATATACATATTGTCAATATGTACAAGTTTTATTCGCTTCAAACTTGGTTCAAGTGAACCAGCTCTCTATATTTTTAATATAAGTGTTATTTGTAGTTAAATATGGTTTTCTTGTTGAGTATGCAAATTAAAAGCTATTAAGCGTCCACGTTCGATCAGCAGAGTTAAGCAACGCTGTCTCTGGTCAGAACTTGGATGGGAGTTCCACGGCTGCATCTCTCGGCGCCTCGTGGTACGGCTATCACGGAAAAAAGTTGGTCCCGGCGGTCATACAACATCATGACAGTCGTTAGTGGGGTTGGAAGTCCTCATAACCGCACAGCGACGCCTGTAATTGGCCTAACGGCTGTTGGCTGAGTGCAAATTAAATAAATAAATAAATAAATATTGTTATTGTATCAATACGATAGTAATTATTTGCAGATCTTTCTAATAACTGTATAGGCGTGGTAACACTGTACCTAAATTATGAGTGTTGTTCAGCCACTATTTTCTACTTTAGCAAAACCTAAACCTTATTAATTTAATATACACCTACTACGACCTATTATATTTGAGATCTAAATTAATATCGTAAAACTGGGGGTACTGAATAAAATTGGTGGATTTGTTAGCACATTTCAAAAATTTCGCACCTCATTATTTTAAACAGATGATATTACGGTTCTTGATGACACGCATTCAATCTAATCCTACCATTAAAAAGAGTGGAAAAACTATATAAGATCTTATCAATTGCCGTTCCAAAATAAACGTTCAAAATTAAAACAACTTGGAATTGATCCCTAGAATGCAGGTTTAACACTTAATTTTAAAATCTGATTTTTTTAACTAATAACAAATACATAGTATACTATGTATTCTATAAACCACAAACGCTAGAACACGAATAAAAATCCATAAAACTGTTTTCTATAGATATAATACAGAATTTTACGAAAACGAGGTACCGATTATTCCAACGCTTGTGGGTATGGAATTATTTCATATTAAACAATTATACAATTTTCAGCTTTTCAGGATGTCAACTGGGAATTAAGTCAAATTGAAGAAGGCACCAGATTATCTTCGAAATTCTACTCAAGTTTGCTAGTTGAACTAATCCTACGCATCTTACCACGAAAGGAGAGAAAAATGGGCATCCTGTATGCGTAACATATTATACACGATAGTGGACGACATTGTAGATTTTTATCTCGTCTCTATTCATTCTACAAGCCTTTAAAATTTCCGTTGCACTTTCGATGGCACCCTGTATATAGAATAAATTATTGTGGATATATTCCTAGAAAAGATATTTAAAAACGAAATAATCGCCGGAACGCCTGTCAAAGAAGAAGAAAAGGACGTATGTAAACTGCAGCGGCTTAATCCTCATTAGCATGTAATAGCCAGGTAGTGTCTCCAAAAAGTATGTAAATTGCAGCGGGTTCATGTTAATGACGGGCGCCGTGTAATTACCATGATCTAATGAGCGCCTAATGATAGAATTCCATACTGTAAAATTTATGATATTCCATTTTGAAGATGTGTTAACAAATAGACGAACTGTTGCAAGAAATTCTCACTATTCATTCAGCAACGAAACCGAACGTTCCTACGCTAAAATGAATAAAGTAATGGTTGTTGAGAGCGAACGCGGCAGAAAACTGCTCTTAGCAGACGGCTGCAAGTTTTACAAAAAGGAAACTTCGAAGTCTTCGGGTTTGACCTTGGAGCCCTACAACCCAAAGATCAACGCGTCTCAAGCTACTTGGATTACCTAGTTGACACCTACGTTTCCAAAGAGGCTCTCTTTCCCTCATCTATCTGGGCATCATCCTCAGCAGAGATGTGTCGAACGACTAATGCATGCGAGTCGTTCCACTCTCATTTCAATAAAAACTACGGCCCTTTCCATCGAAATCTGAACATCTTTGTTCAAACTATCTTGGAGTATCAGACCGAAACTTACGTCAAAATGAGGAGCATCGACTGCAAGAAAAAAGTGAACCGCGAAACGTTGAATAAACAACAGCTTTTAGAAGTCCGTTTGTCCGCGTACAAAAACGGATGTATAAATAGACTGAGTTTCTTGCAGCACTTATGCCATCGCTTTGGCGATACAGTGATGCACAAGAAGTAATTTTATTTGGTGATTAAAAAAAAATAAGAAAACAAATATCGAAAACACAAAAATACTTGCATGTTATTTGTCTAAAAAAAGTGGAAATAAGATTTCCATCATTTTTAAACACGCCGAATATATATTTAATATGTATATTTTGCCAGTCCCAAGCCTGAATAAAGTGTGATGGGAAATGATGTGATTAGTTGTCGATTAATGTTAATGTTAATTTTATGACCCCGCTGAAATTTACATACGTCCCAAAAACTACCTGAACGGTGCCCGCTGCAATTTACATACCCTCACTAATGATCCGCTGCAGTTTACAAACGCCGGAAGAAAATTCCTATGGCCAAGAAAAAAATTCAGTTTCCACAGAACTAACCTCAATGAAATATAGATGCAACCGACGTGTAGCAAAATAAATACATATTCCATCAGCAAATGACGATTGTGCCATCGCAGCAAAGAAAAATCCAAATCTAAATAGATACATAATTCCAAACATTTGACCATTAAACCAATAAATGAAAACATTTTAAGAGAAAGTCGTTTGGACCTTCGTTTTTATTTTACGGTTGTTTATAATCAATTAATTTATTTCTAAAATGAACGTAACAATATTCCTTGCCCATAAATCTATTATTTGTTGTTTATATCTATGATACGAGATATATAAAGGAGTACGTAAAACCCTAGGGCACCAGGAACACCCGCTCATTATGTCCTCTCATAATAAGTGGGCGAAATCATGACGCTCGCTCTTTACACCCTAGGGTGTTATGAACTGCTTTTCAAGCTTTTCAGTCTATTTACGTTTTTAAATTGAAAAATAAAACTCGGGTATAAACATCTTCATAATGTCCTTGGTACATAAATAACTATTAAAGCCTTTAATACTCTAAACACCGAAGTTATATATACATATAGTATATAATGATTTAATATAAAATACCAGTCTCACGAATACATTACTTGTTGTTTATACCTGTGATATGGAATATTGTATAAACAAGTCCATAATAACCAACACATTATTAACTGGCATTACAATTCATAACGTCTGCTCATCGCTAGCATCGAATTTCTGACCAATCACGTACCTCCTACGTCGATACGTACACAACAATGGTTGATCATCCAATAAAAGCTTACTCACCCGTTATTTATGTGATTAAGAAGCACATAAGATACATATATATAATTTTGTATGCACCATGGGCTTGTAAACTTGTCCCCATCGAACAGACATAAACATCTTGATAATGCCCTTGGTACATAAATAACTATTTCTAACAATATTTTTTTTATTGTGTTTAATTATTAATTGTACATCTAAATAATATGGGATTGTATTGCTTATACATACATGCAAAAACAAGTCTATTCTTGTTGGAAATCCATGGACAAACCCATTTAAAACAAAAATTTATATTTGAAAAAGTAATCAGCCGAGACAAAAATTTGCTAATCTGTGGTCATAACAAATAATTGCATTGATTGAGTATTAATTATTAATAGGTTTTCTAGTACTTAATACAAAATCGTTTGATCTACTGAAATAAAGTTTAAGCGTCCTTACAGTTTTTTTAAATTTTATTCAACTTACTTTCAATAATTAAAATGAAAAACTTATTGTAAAAATAAATAAAACATTTTATAGTTTTATGAAGTTATGTATACTTAGGCCAAATTAAATTTGAGTGCCATTTCGTTCAATATATCACCCATCCATTGAAAGTTCATACAGTAATATACCTGTACTTGATTTTTTTTTTAATTTCTTGACATTTTTCATCCAATAATACTCGTAATCAGGTACCATATTTCTGGTTTGAAGCTCAATATTGGTTATCGATTGAAATTTAGTTGGGTTTTGCTTTTATTAGAAAACAATAACGCATTGTTTACAAAGTTCCCAATAAGTCTAAATCTAATTGTACGTTACCATTATTTAAATACAAAATACATAGAAAGTTCAATTTTGTAGTAGTTACGCCACTACAATTGTTGTACACAATTTATGTTATGCAAATATGCAAGTGCATATGGAAGACGAATAAAAAGTACATTTCTATGTATGGGCAAAATTAGATACATCAATGTTTATTTATTTTTAAAACAGGAAAAACAAAATTGAGAACGAGTTTTAAATAATCTTGTACTAGCTGCATTTTCATCGAAATATCTTTAAAAAACACTACTTACTCGTATATTTTACCACAAATTTATTTTTAAAGCATAAACGTTCTTTACAAGGCAGAAATTATCAGATAACCGAAATTTATTGAAGTATTCTCACTTAAATTACGCTTGTATTGCATTACATTGCCGTACTTTATATGCAATGGAGAATATAAAACCGTCACCATTAAACCGGCTTTTCAGTAACTTGGTAATAAATTAATAATTAAAATTACTTGAATACGCGAAGCCTTCGGCCATGTTATTTTACCTGTAGAATTTAAATTTCACCAAAGAACCACTTACAAAGATAAAACAAGATATTTCGCAACTTCTCGCACGCAAAAACAGTGGACGTTTACTCGTAACTGAATCTTTGTATCTCTCAAACCCCTTAACCAACCCTTTCTCAGCACGCAACCTCCACGGTTTTCGACAAAAAGTACCAGTTTTACACATTTTTATGTAAATCTTGGCTAATTAAAGGTGTTCTGGAATATTCACGTTGTAACACCGAAATCAAGTTAAATGACAACTGGTTGCAAAATACCGGAAAAGACGACCTATATATTTAAAAAAATAAATATTACTCAGCTTTCGCCACAAAGGTCATAAAATTAATTAATTCCTACTTAGGTCACGTTATGTTAAGACATAAATGTCAAGTGTTCTATATCAATAATTATAGATTACAGTAATAAAACGCAAAATGATCTAATTCATTGGTATTGGTGATCTCAAAGACTTAATATTCAAATTTTTATGTAAATCCGTTTTACAGTCTAAGTGCCAGTTTATTGTAGTCGATAAAATCAATTTTGATGGCACTTAATAATATTATTTACGATTCGAAATAGACTGCCGGAGCATAACGAAACGTTAAATTAACATAACGATAAGTGAAATTACCAGGAAGACTGGTTCATTTCATTTTCACAAAACCTCTTCAAATTCACCGATACGATAACGTTTACGGTTAGTGTGCGATCGGCTTTAGCTTCAGAATTCGGAACGACCGTTTCATCACTTCTACACAGAGAAAAACATCAAGGACTACTACATGCTCAAATAGGAAGTTGAGTAACTTCATCTTGAGGTGAACTGGCGTGTTAACATGTGTAAGACATGAAAATTCCAGAAAAAAGAAGACTATCGACAACTATTCGATAATTTTCGAGTCTGGACTTGCGTTTTGTTGCATCACAATGACTTTTGTTCGAGCAAATTTATAGTTATTGAATTTTTAATTAGTGGTACCTGTGCAAGACAGCAGTTTGACCTATGCATGATTAATTGCAATTTTGGCAGCAACTTTCAATTTTTAAATTAACATAGACAGAGGTTCCTAGAAAGCAACTTGGATGTTTTACTAGAATTTTCCAAAGGAATCTGGTACATTTAGTGGTGGGCGTTAATTAGCATAGACGTGTTTAATTTTCCTGTTCACACAGGGGCCGCCCGTTTGGTAAAATTTGTTTTTCTAAATCATGCCAGCCATAAAGTTCCGACTGAATCTACACAAGACAAACGTGGGTGCTGCAAATGGATTGGTGGATTTCGAGAATTAATCACCTAATTGTTGTTTCTACTGTTATATTGGCATTTACTCGAAAATTCCTGGTAGTTAATTCGTCATTTTATTGCACCAACCATCCATATATATCTTGTGCCCATTTCTAATTCTTCTTCAGCCGAGAAGCGCCAATCTGTTCGCCGGTGGGAATGATTTTTTTAAATCCAAGGCTCCTTAGGCAAGAAGCTGTCAGTTGTAACCCGACCCGTAACTGAAATCAGATTTCCTCGAGTTAATCCTAGCACATGTAAATGAACAGCATGTGTGCTCCTTAAAAAAACGTCCTTCGCACTCTGTGTTTGAAAGTTGCGCCTCCAAATCATTTCGGAGACTGCAATATTATGAATTATGGCCATTGGAGTTTCTCACGTTGAAATCGTCCGTTGCCCAGAAAGGGAAAGTCGCAAACTCCTTGCTACCCGGATGTGGGCTTTTAGAATTCTTGCCGGCGATCAGGCGATCACGCCTAACCTCAAATTGATCGATCGATTGGCCAACAGGTTAGGACATAACAGCAACGAAAGTATCAATGAGAGATCTTATCTCGATCATTTGCATGCATTTGCTGGTTGGTCGTATTTATCGGGCCTTCGATCTCACAGGTGCGATATGGTCTGCCTAGAGACTTTGACGTTCTGGGCTTTCAGTATGTAAAACAGGAAAATTAACTGGGCGAAGTTAGGAAACAAGTAATATTTTGTTGAAAAATACATCTCTATGACAAACCCATTAGGTGTTTCAGGATGATAGTTATCACCATATTGAAGAAGATAGCTGGTCTGTTTAATGAGCACTTTCAAAACAAATAGATTGTCAATGGAGGACCAATATCTTGACCATTGCAACCCTCAAATGAGTATATTTGCTGTTCAACTAATATGGCCGAATTTAAAGTTATTGTCTGAAGCTGCGATGTATAATAGAAGGGAATTGTTTAATCTAAAAGACACCACTGATATTTGGGCTATTTTGGGCCCAGGTAGAAGAGCGAGGGCACACAGGAACCGAGCCGACAAGGGTCCACACACACACATGTGCGTGCAGTTGCCAATTCACATTTGTCCTAACAAGTTGTTTTTCAATATTTGGTTAAGTTTGTTGTGAATAAATAACATTAAAATCAGCGAGAGTTTTATTGGTGCTTCAATTAAATAATACGAGAAATTAAGAAGCAAAACCTACATGGTCCTTCCAGCCGGATGAATTTAATTCATTAATTACAACAAGGGAACTTCATAGCAACGTGCCAGGACAACAATTTACCAAGGGAACTTCATATCAACGTGCCAGGACAACAATCCACTAAGGTGAGTCTCCGATCAATGATATTTTGTTAACCCCTGCTAAGCACTTCATTGAAATCCCTACATAACGCAACATTCCTTATTAATTCACCTAAACAAACCCCAACCATGAGTGAGTCAGACAATGCTTTAAAGAGTTTAAGAACAAAGCGGGGCCAAATCAAATCCGCCGTGACAAGATTCTCCACTTTTCTAAACTCTTTAAACAATATAAGCGACAACAACCTCAGCACAATCGAGTTACGGCAACGTACTACTAAATTTCAAGAACATTGGCAGCTCTTTGATGACATACAATCTCAAATTGATGAAGTAGATCTAAACGAAATTGACGGTACAGAACGCGAAGAATTCGAAAACAATTATTTTCGGTTAATTAGTAAGGCTGAAGATCTCATTGCCAGGCATAATCAATCAACGATCGTCCATACATCAAATAATCTAAATGAGCCTACAAGCAACACCGAAAATCAATTGCAAAATCAAATTCGTCTCCCGCGAATAAATCTACCGTGTTTCTCTGGTTTATACGAGGAATGGTTTACATTCTACAACACATTTTCATCATTGATTCATGCAAATAATTCAATAACGGACATACAAAAATTCCAATATTTGAAAAGTTCCGTTTCTGGCAAGGCTTCTGATGTAATTCAATCCCTCGAAATTTCGGCGGAAAACTATCAAGAAGCCTGGGCTTTACTTAAGAACAGGTACGACAATAAGCGAATTATAGTACGAAACCACGTAAAGGCTATCTATGATTTACCCGTATTGACGAAGGAAAGTTTACACGGTTTACGGGAAATAGTGGATGGCATTTTAAAACATCTGCGAGCACTTAAGGCCCTAAAACGTCCGACTGAAGCCTGGGACGATTTGCTTACTCACTTAATCACCGCTAAACTGGACCCCATAACTAACAAAGAATGGGAAAGCAGGCAAACTTCAAATGAGCTTCCGACAATAAATCAGCTTATTGAATTTTTAACCCACAAATGCCAAACGTTGGAAGTTATATCCAAAAGTGCAAATCAACAACCAATCGCTCCTAAGTCGAAATCGGTCTTCCATAAATCTCCATTAACACATGTTTTAACAAAGAGACTTATTTGTCAATTATGCTCCCAAGAACATTATGTAGTTCACTGTGACAAATTCTTAGCGATGCCCATTGAACAAAGAATCGCGGAAATGAAGTCTAAAAGAATGTGCTTAAACTGCTTAAGAACCACAGCTCATCGTTGTTTTGCAAGCACTTGTAGGAAATGTCACAAACGCCATAACACCCTTTTACATTTACCTGTTCAACAATCACAGGTTATGGAAAATGCAGTTCAAGCAATTGCAACGTCGCAATCGGATTCAATCAATGGAAATAATTCAACCGACCAAGCACAACATGCTACAACTAGTTACCACTCGCTGCCATCACCGGAATTATCTACAATTTTATTATCAACAGCATTAATTAATGTTTATGACAGCAGTGGAAATCAACACGTTTGCAGGGTTCTTCTAGATTCCGGTTCGCAATCAAATTTTGTAACATCTTCGTTAGTAGCGCGCCTAAATTTGCCCAAAGAATCAAAGGCCACGCCGGTAGCAGGAATTAATCAAGCTAGTGTTCAAGTTCACCATGCAGTAACGGTATGCTTTAAATCTCGTTTTAATGCATTTGGAGCAACAATAAAATGTCTTGTTTTAAACAAAATTACAGAAAATTTACCTCAAGTATCCATCTGCAAAACAAATTTTGTTATACCACCAAATATAAAACTTGCGGATTCAGAATTTTTCACCTCTAAAGAAGTGGATATGTTAATTGGAGCAGAACTATTTTGGAGATTGTTATGCATAGGTCAAATCAAGAAGACAATTAATCAACCTCTACTTCAAAAGACACATTTAGGCTGGATTGTGACAGGCAAAATCGTATTAAATAACATAACTACAAGTACAGTTTGCAATTTGTCTACATCTGCAAATTTGGATTTCGACCTTCGACGTTTCTGGGAGCTTGAAGATTGCAAACCTCACGGAAATTTGTATTCCGATGAAGAAAATGCGTGTGAAAATCATTTTCTGGCTAATATGACACGTGATATTAACGGTCGCTTTATAGTAAAACTGCCTACTAAAGCAAACATCAAACTACTCGGCGAATCATATGAAGCAGCTTTGAAACGTTTCTTAGCCCTCGAGAAAAGATTGAATAAACAACCAGCCATAAAATGTCAATATCATAACTTTATGAAAGAGTACGAACTACTTGGCCATATGAAGCTTGTAACCAACACCGCTAATACAACAACAACATATTACCTGCCTCATCACGCTGTGGTCAAAGAAGACAGTCTGACAACCAAGCTCCGAGTCGTCTATGACGGCTCGGCAAAAACATCCAGTGGTTTATCATTAAACGACATACTAATGGTAGGACCTCCAATTCAACAAGACATATTTGAAATATTGCTAAGGTTTCGAATTCACAAATATGTCTTGACAGCGGATATTGAGAAAATGTATCGCCAAGTAAGGGTCAACGAGGAAGACGTTAATCTACAAAGAATACTTTGGAGAAGATCCGAGGACGAACCGGTATCAATTTTTCAGCTAATGACGGTCACTTATGGAACAGCTTGTGCACCATTTCTAGCAATGAGATGTCTACGTCAGCTAGCCGTTGACCAACAAGAGCGTTTCCCTAAAGCAGCACGTACAATTTTGAGAGATTTTTATGTAGACGACGGATTATTTGGAGGAGATTCCATTCAAGAAGTAATCACCACTAGAAATGATCTCATTGTGCTATTACAGCAAGCTGGCTTTACATTACGGAAATGGGCTTCTAATGAAAATAAATGCTTAGAAAATCTCCCAGTTCACAATACAGAGGCAAATACATTGTTTCTTGACAAAAACAAGCAGAACAAAACGTTAGGACTATTATGGAAAGCTGCCAACGATTCACTACAATATTCTATAAAGGCAGACAAAACCAGAGACAGAGTAACCAAAAGGACAATTTTATCTGCAGTTGCCAGTATTTATGATCCCCTTGGTTTACTTGGACCTGTTACGATAACGGCAAAATTAATAATGCAGCAGTTATGGCAGTTAGGACTCGAATGGGACGAATCACTTCCAATCGAATTATATACAACCTGGAATCAATATAGAAATCAACTTTCCGTTTTAAATAACATTTCAGTAGATCGAAGAGTGGTTTGCAATTCTCCCAGGACTGTCCAACTTCACTCTTTCTGTGATGCGTCTGAAAATGCATATGGCGGCTGTGTCTATATCAGATCAGAAGATTACCATGGCAACGTCACCACACGACTCTTATGTTCCAAATCGCGAGTAGCCCCACTAAAAAGGATCACATTACCCAAACTTGAATTATGTGGAGCGCTACTTCTAGCTCAGTTATTTCAAAGAGTCAACGCAGCGCTAGGATTAAGATTCGATAATTGTTATTTTTGGACGGACTCGACAATAACACTAGCATGGCTATCAGCAGCCCCAAACACCTGGAAGACCTTCACTGCCAATCGCGTATCACAGATTCAAGAAATAACTCGGCAATATTCTTGGCGGCACGTTCGTACATTTGACAATCCTGCAGACTTAATTTCAAGAGGTATTCAACCTATTCAACTGCAAAAGTGTAATATCTGGTGGACTGGACCAACGTGGCTCTCTCAAAATTCAAGCGAATGGCCAGTTCTACACCAGTTTAATAATAACATCCAAGATCTACCAGAAAAACGGAAAATCGTAGCGGCCTTAACCAGTGTGGCAGAAGTACCACTGATTGAGAAGTATTCATCACTCACAAGGCTAATAAGAGTGACAGCCTACTGTTTACGCTTTATAAATAACATACGAAATCCCAAGGAACTACGATTTACCAGAAATCTAACACCAATGGAACTGGAAGGTGCACTCCAACGGTTAACCAAACTGGCTCAAAATCAAGAGTTTTCTCAAGAAATTCAAGATTTGCTGAAGAATCAACCTATAAGTCGCAAGAGCAAGATATTGTCGCTAAACCCCTTTATAGACGAACAAGGAGTCCTCAGGGTGGGCGGCAGATTAAAACATGCAGCTGTACCATACGAGCAACGTCATCCAATTTTGTTACCTGCCTCACATGCACTTACAAACCTAATTGTTAGGAATGAGCATATAAAACATTTGCATGCAGGTCCACAATTATTGATGTCATTAATTCGACTAAGATTTTGGCCTTTGCGAATACGAAATGTTGTACGAAAAATAATTCGTAACTGCGTGATATGTTTTAAATCGAACCCCACTAGAACTCATCAGTTAATGGGTAATCTACCACAACATAAGATTATACCATCTAGACCCTTCAATGTATGTGGAATCGATTATGCGGGACCATTTTTAATAAAAGAAGGCACCAGACGATCAAGAAGCGTAACAAAGGCGTATCTTGCAATTTTCGTTTGTTTTACCACAAAGGCTGTTCATCTAGAGCTAGTGAGCAGCTTGACCAGCCAAAGTTTTCTGAACACACTAAAAAGATTTATTTCACGTCGAGGAAAATGCTCCCACATTTATTCTGATAATGCAACTAATTTTGTGGGAGCAAAAAATGAACTGGTTGAGCTGCAAGATTTTCTAACAAGGGCCGAAAACCAGCAAAAAATTGAAGAATTACTCTCGGAAGAGAACATCACCTGGCATTTCATTCCTGCGCGATCCCCACACTTTGGTGGAATATGGGAGGCAGCTGTCAAATCTGCCAAAAAACATTTACGAAAAATTGTCGGTGATGCCAAACTCACGTTTGAAGAAATGTACACTCTATTTGTAAAAATAGAAGCTTGTCTGAATTCACGTCCTTTAACACCATTTTCCAATAATCCTAATGACTTGACAGTCCTCACCCCTGGGCATTTTTTGATCGGAGATTCCTTAGCGGCTCTTCCGGAAAATAATTTTCGGGAGGTCCCTACAAACCGTCTATCTCGTTGGGAGCGAGTGTGCCAGCTGAATCAACATTTCTGGAAGAGATGGAGCACGGAGTATTTAGCAACCCTTCAGCAACGGACCAAATGGAAGGACAACCCATTCAAACCAATTGGAGTCAACGACATGGTTCTACTACGGGATGATAATTCACCCTCCTACACGTGGCAATTGGGTCGTGTCCAAGAACTTCATCCAGGAGACGACGGCATAACTCGTGTAGTGACATTAAAAACTGCAAGGGGTGTAGTGAAATGGGCTGTGTCAAAGGTGTGCGTGCTACCAATCGAACAAGACGATGTTTCTAATTTAAAAGTGTAGGTTAAGAGAAACAGACATTTACTTTAGTTTAATTATTCATTAACGATTATTATCTATTCTATGTAAACATTTTCTATTATCTTGTGCAAGTCAATAATTTTACTATTGTCCAGTGAATTTTGAAACCTACATTTCAAGGTGGGCGGTATGTTTAATCTAAAAGACACCACTGATATTTGGGCTATTTTGGGCCCAGGTAGAAGAGCGAGGGCACACAGGAACCGAGCCGACAAGGGTCCACACACACACATGTGCGTGCAGTTGCCAATTCACATTTGTCCTAACAAGTTGTTTTTCAATATTTGGTTAAGTTTGTTGTGAATAAATAACATTAAAATCAGCGAGAGTTTTATTGGTGCTTCAATTAAATAATACGAGAAATTAAGAAGCAAAACCTACAGGAATCAATGTGAATTTCCAGAATTTATCTAGTTTTGTTATTGGCTTTTTAGATGAACCGGTGCAATTGCAGTAAAGACTAAGTTATAACTCGTGTACTCGTATCCTTTCAATTAGCTAAGTACAATTTTGAGATAAATTTGCACTTAGAACTATACTCATACAAAAATCATCAATTATTGTCGCATTTACAAGTTTTCAGTTATTTATTTGTTCGGGTCCACTCTAACTCTAAAAAAAACTTCCATGTTGCATTAAAACCCAAGATACGAATTGTATTGGGTGAGGGACAAACATAAACTATTTACTGATACTGAAAATCACCAACTCGTGTCTGAGATTAGACAAAATAAGAATTAAAATATGCCATTATTTTGCACAATCACACACGGACGCAAATTCCTGTATTTCGTTAAGCACTCTTACAAAACATTTTCTATATTCACTCAACGACATGATCTTATATTTATTATAATTTCAAAGATATTGACATCACTAAGTATCTAGGTACCATGTTAGTGAAGTTTTCAATTAAAGCAATATTATGATGATACAAATCCAAGCAAGAAACGGCCACTACACCTTTTTGAAAACTAAGCGAAGGTCTCGCTATTCATAGTTTATGTAAATTTCTACCGAATTTTTTAGCAGTATTTTCTACTAGACATTCTGATTGCTTCCCTTAAAAAAATCCATAATTGTCTAGTTAATAGTTAATGACTATAATACTATTAAAATCGCTGTTTGAAGTTAAATAAAACCTGTCTACCACTTTTCAGTTTAAAAAAACTGGCAATGATTAAATCAGAATTAAGACAATTTACGACCAAACCAGGAATGACCCTGATGAAGGTTGGAAAAGTGTTTAATAAACAAAAAGCGTCTGTAGTATACACTATTGGGAAGTGAACTGAAGGCGGAGCTTAGTTAAATGGCCGCTCTAAGTAGGTACGATTCTTAAAGCCTATATATTTCCCTAGTTAAACGCTGATTTTAAATGTTTTTTAGTATTCGTTTAAATAATTTTAGGGGCATAATATTGGGATATTTTAAGCTTTCATGGTATACACTTTAATTAAAGATGTGTAAACGGATTTTAATAGGGCTGTTTTACCATAAATAAATAATTTAATCAGTAGTGCGTAAATATACCAATGCTGCATTTAACAGATTTCTAGTATTTTCTTAAATAATTTTACGGGCCTAATATTGAGAAATTGTAAGTCTTCATGATATGCATTTTAATTAAAGATGTTTAAATGGGACTTTAATAGAGCTGTTTTGATAGAAATAATTAATTTCACCAGCCGTGAGTACATCAATGGCTATTAAGTCATGCTGCATTATTTACAAAGTTTCTATTTCTAGTAGGTAGTATTTGTTACACACAGCAACTATTGGGGAATTTTAAGTCTTATGGAATGTAGTTAAAGATGTTCTAATGATACTTTAATAGTCACGTATTAGTCATCAATAGTACAAATAAATAAGTTCGTTACACGGCCAGAAGTTGTTTTGCGTTTACGTCTTGTGTTATTGGTTTTGCATTATAAATTTTAATTTATATCATTACGATAATAAGTATTGTACTCACCAGGAGAACATAATCTTCATTTTTAAAATGCAGAGAACAAACATGCATACTTTCTGTAGCTTTTTTCCCCATTCTAACTAAACGAATCCATTCCTTTCGCCGATCTGCTTTCTGATTATTAATTTTTACAAATTCTCCTTCTTTAGGAAACTTATAGAACCGCACAGTTGTATCGCGTTTTGATAGTGATTTATAACCATACACGCAACAAAACCGTTTCGATTTATTTGGTACAGGAGAAAATCTAGCTCCCTCACGTTCACGATCCATTTTTACGTTAAAGATATCCCGTTATTAAAAATATAAACAATAAATTAATAAACATAAACAAGACACTGAACTTCAGCAAGAACAAACCTAGTAAAAACAAGAACAAGCAAGGTAAATGTAGGCATGTACCAACGTATTTCAGCTGCGCTCGAAAATAAAAGTAAAAGAATTTAAATTTTAAATAGTCATTAGCGGGGTAGTTGTAGGTCTGAGTCAGAGGAGAAAGTTGCCAGAATAAATATTCCCTAGTATAAAGACATTTCTCGCATTAGTAACTTTGTTATAAGCCATCAAATAATTAGCTTAAATCATTTAGCTCAATGCGAGTTTAAATTTCGACCTCATTGACACAGTTCAAAATTCTACCGCATGGTGGCGTAGCGCTTGGATTCAGTTGCCAATACAGTATAAAATTTCATATTATCTCTGTTTCTCAGTTTGCAGTACAACGTAAAAAATAGGACTGGCAACCGAATCCAAATCTGAATCTAAGATTCGAATCATTAAGGCGGAGATTCGAAGCTTAAGTAGAAGTAGATTCGAATCTCAGATTCTTGTTCGAACACACCAATCTCGGATTCAGATTCCTTTTAACGAATCTCACATTCGGATTTGTAAATGCGAATCTCATATTCAAATTTGTCTACACAAATCTGGGATTCATGCGAATATCCAATTTAGATTTGAGGTACGAATTTTGGGTTTTAGGTCTACAGATATGAGTTCTGAATTCAGATCCGTCCTATATAGTGTAAATTTTGGTTGTCAAATAAATATCTCTAACTCACATTTTAAGCAATGAGAAACACATGTTTTATAAACAATTGATATGTATATATATAAAAGCGCCACAATTTACGACAGATAATTATATGCCCACGCATATTTAACACTTTTCTTGCTTTGCCTTTGACGTGATGGGTATAACTCGCTTTTGTTATTATATTAAATTTTAATAGCTAAAAGCTAAAAGTTTACGAGTCACACAATTATAATTACTAGATCGCGATGCTGCAGAATAACTGATTCTCCCCCTATTTTAAATTATAAATTTATATTTCACTTTGAACGAACAATTCACAGTAAAACATTCTGGGTTTTTAACGTATGTTGGTTTCCTTGTGAATCGTTTCAATTTAAAAATTCCCAAGAAAGAGAAAATGTTAAGCTATAGAAGATACTGTTTATTAATTGTATACAATAGTTGAATATGTTAAAGGCAGAAGCTCCTAGTTTTCAGAACTATAGAAATATTTCAAGCGTATATAAAGTATTGTTCATATTTCATATATTCTACTATTATATTCAAATTCGCAGATTCTACTATATGTTTATATTCAACTTCTAAACTTATGTTCAAATTTGAAGATTCTGGATTTGAATCTTAGAAATTTTTGAATTTGGATAACCCTACCTCAAAATATCGTATTTAGATTGGAACACTCAATTGCAGTGTTCATATTCGCATATTCGAACCTTGGGGAATCGAATCTTTTTAGATTCTAGATTTGAACCTTAAAAATTTCCTAATATTATTGACAGTCCTAGTAAAAACCACACCTTTGAAGTAGATATTACTGATATATGGTTTTATATCGATTTTATGTATGGTTCAAAAGTCAAAATTAACAGTCTAGGAATATTCTTTAACTAGAAGAGAAAAGCACCCAATCTTACAAATCAATACTAATAATAATATTTCGAAATTACCAAATTCAAAACCATTTCAGTACATATTATAGGCTACTTATTTGTACCTATCCTGGAAAAGCTTGTTTTGGTCACCATTTAAAGATGTTCTTTTGTTTTTTTTCGCAAAAAAAGATATCAACTTTTGTTTTTGAAGAAGATTCTTTGTTGCCATATCCTGAATTTACACCTTCGATGACGAATGGCATGGTGTTGCCTTTTCTACCCTGTCTATAGGCCCACGTTGTAAATTAGCCGGACTGACAAGATAATAAATGTGGAAGTTATGAAAAAAAAACACTGGAATACCTTGTACATGTGATGAGAGATCTAGAATGTAACCGATAATAAATATAGAAAAATATCAAGGTAAGAGGGTTCCTGGAACTTAAGACAACGATTTGTGCAAATGCAGCCAATAAATTGGCATTGATTGCCAACGTTGGCTAAGCGGGCACGGCATGTCAAGAAAAATAAGATAACATAACAAAATGGCGGTTTCGTGGTGTTCTTCTAAAACTGAATTTAAACAACAATTAGTTATTATGGACACATCGTTATATAACCTTTTTTAAATTTGGAAGCTTCAAATAAGTAAACAATTACAGTCACAAATTATAACACAAATTTTGTATTCCATACTGATTGGATAGGTACATAGCTATCTCAAAAACTGTAGTAATAATATCTACGACGATCCTTACTGTTGATAATAGAACAATATTATGAATAATCAAATATAAGAGGGTAGCACCGTACATTTCTGCAATCTAATCAAGTTTTGTGGCCAAAAATATTTTTTCTTTTTTCAAAATATTCGCCCTTGAACTCTAGGTATACATTTACGCATTCGATAAAACCAATTTAAAAACAGATTCCACTCTTCTTGAGTCACGGAACAAGATTTTTAAAGCTTTTCACATCATCTTCGGAAGTTCCAAATCGCACACCACGCATTTTATCCTTTAATCGAGGAAATAAAAAGTAATAGGTAGGTCGGGACTGTATGGGGTGTGACTTGACAATTTTAACCCGAAAGCCTGTAAAAATTATGTTGTTTGATGTGCGCTATGACTTGAAGCATTGTTATGGTGCAGAAGAACACTTCGAGTTCGCTTCACTTTAATTGGATTAGGAGTCGTTGGTCGTAAACTGCTTTAGATCTACCATCATCATATTTCTTACACTATTCCACACGCTGCTGTTTTTGTGCTTCTGTTAACATGTGTGCGTTATCCACCAACAACAGAATTTTCTTATACTCAAATGACTATGTAAAATCTTATTTGTTGCAGCCATGCCCATGCCCAAGGTGCTCCTAATAATTGTACATGTGACTCGATTTACCTCCTGAATCATTCTTCCCACGGCATCTATGTTTCTTTTGGTAAGTGCTGAAATTGGTCTTCCTTCACGAAAATCGTGGCAGAGTGAAACTTCAAATTTAATTTTATTAAACCAGTTATAAACAGCTCTCTGCGAAGACGCTTGGTCAACAAATGCAGCACGAAGTCGTTCAAAGTCATAGTAACTCATGGTTTTAAATTGTTCTCTGGTTAAATTCATTTTTTCTGCTCAACACTTATTCAAAATGAACTGATGAATTGTTGCAATTATCAAAACTAAATTTGAACGGTCAAATTACGAGAACAAACATTTGTTTCATGGCAAGTTTGATTTCCATAGTGCACGTGATCTATTAGTTTGCAGAAATTATAGGTGTTACCCTCGTATCTGTGAATTGTATAACTATCACTAATAGCCATTAATAGAAGGTACATGTGGGTTGCATCAGCGCAGTACCAAGAGTCGTCACCCTGTATATTTATTATGTTTTATGTGGTTTCAACAAGTAGTTTATTAATGTTTCATGTGATTTCAACAGGTAGTATACAGATTGCGGCAGGCAACTAGGACCATTGCAAAAGCAAGGACAATATGCATGTGGCCGTCGTGGTGTTTAACAAACGAACAATCAATGTACGATAGCGGTAGGTCGTTAGGATCATTATAAATACAAGGTATATATTCGATTTTTTTAATACAATTACGGCCACATGTAAAGTCCCCTTGCTTTTGGCATGGTCCTAGTTGCCTGCCGCAATCTGTATATGTTAAAAAGTGTTATGACAACGCTTAATCGTTGCTAAAACAGCGGAGTAAACTTATAACGATCTTTTCTAACAATAAAAATATCAGGAAGGAAACTTGAAAAAAAAACGACGCGTGGCTTCAATAATTAACAACGGGAATATAAAACCTCCATGCCACTTTATTTAATCCATCCTTTAAAAAGAGCCTAAGTTAAGCTCATCATCTTTTAATTTAATTAAAATGATAATTCCAGAATTTTCATTAAAATTCACTTCCAGTAATTTATAACCGTTTACTGTATATGGTCCAACAAAGGAACACCTGCGAACGCTAAGCAGTACGTTAAATTCAAATTTCTGCGCTTAATTGTTCATATACATAAAAAACGTGGGCCGTCGCTGACAGTACATTAATACCGGCTTGACTATTTCCAAAAAAACTTCACGGCCACCCGTCCAAGCGCAAACGTAAAATTCTGTCAGCAGACGCGAGAAAGACGGAGACAGGCATTCGTGGAACAAAATTGGAGGGAAAATTGGACTAGCAATTAAACTGGAGGAGCCTATGCCTTATTATGTTATTATTATCATTAATTATACACCCGGCCCTAATTCATGCATACACATTCTTGGGTTTGTATCTGCTCACCAGGAGAATCGGACTTGGTCGAGGTTTGAATAGTTCGAATGTTATTGAAAAATGTGTACCTAAATTGTATTGTATCTACATGACTAGTGTTGTAAATTACCCGGGTATTTATTTTCAGGGGTAAATACCTGGGGTATTTACCCGGGTAAATACACAAAATGGGTATTTAAGCAGGTATTTATCGACTCATTTACAAATATTATAAAGCTGATCTAATCAGTATAATAGATTGGTAAGTAAAGGTGCTCTATTCGAATTTTCTAAAAATGTTTAAGGAAATAGCTGAACTGAGAACATTTACTGCCTAAAATACCGATGAGGCCATAACTATACAGGTTCCCTAAAATTGTACGGAACATGTCAATTCCGTGAGTTGGAAGAGGTTTAACTACTATTTGCCATAAGTATAACCGAAATGGAAAATGCAATAAATACTTTGGTAGCTTGGTAACAAGTAGCTATTGTACCTACTTGTTGCCTAGCTACCAAGGTTATTATTGTATTTTTTTATTTCGGTTACTCTTATGGCCTTATGAACCTTTTCCAACTCATGGAATTGCCATGTTCTGGACAATTTTAGGCAACCTGTATATAACAGCAATGAGATAGCATGAATAAAAAACAGAATTCAATGATTGAATAAGAAGGAGATGAACATAGAAACAAATATTTGAGTAGACTTGACGCTGATTTTAATTATGGCATATGTCAACAAAATATGCCTATACTAAAATAACTTTTTGGTACGGTTATCTCTTTCTTACTCAAGTATTATGTGCTTTTGTTCATGCTATCTCATTGCTGTTGCATACTTATGGTCCCATCGGTATACATCGTTGTTTATATTATTTTGTGATATTCTTTGTCTTGTTAGGATTTCATCAAGTTAATGTTATGTTCATTTTTCAAAAATGGAAATAAGTCAGAAAATAGTGTACATACAAACAATTTAAATTATCTCCATCTCCGGAGTCAGAGCAATCACAATGTTTTTTGTAAACTGTAACAGGCGCAATTTATTGCGTCTACTGTTTATTTCCATAAACTTCGGCAGCCAATGTGTTTTCCCGATAAACGATTAATTTACCTAGGTGAATGCTTATTCAATGTTACATTTAATTTGTTATTTTACATAAAATATTCCAGTGCATTTATATGTAGTTTACTTATCAAGATAACATTATTATGTGAGTAAAAGTTAGCTTAGCTTTCTAAATATTATAAATTTGATAAATACCCAGTTTTTAGGTATTTACCCAAGGTACTGGTAAATACCCAGGTAAATACCCATTTATAAATACCCTACCCACTGGATATTTACCCGACCACATCACTATACATGACTTCTGTAACATACAATTACTATTGCCTATTGCTTGAAATGTCTAAAGATAAATGTTGAGATGTACGGATACCGATGTGGAAATACACACATACTAACACACTCGTTCCATTAATAGTGGATTACCTGAAACTGAAACACCTTAAACTTCAATGTGTAATTTAACACCGTTAGAAATCGAAAACCCACGAAAAGCACATTCAGCAAATTATATAGCCATTACACGTGTTACTACTACTATTTCAATTTTCAAAATACCTATATAATCAACTAAAACTCAAAAACAACAAACTTGTTATTACCGATGAGCTTTTATTTAGAACAACTAATCTTGGGCATTATTAAAGCAACGCATTTAAGAGGATTGCCTTGGCTACGAAACAAAGGAATCTTTGAACTCTTAATGCAGGTGCAAAAGCTTCTCAGATTTCCCTGTCGTCACATTTTCTTCATCAGCAACTCGTCAGCAAAAAGGGGACTTATCAGCAAGGCACAAGCCATAACACGGAGATAGGGATAAGTTCCTGTTTATTAATAACCTGGTGTTACAGCGTGAGAATAAGGTCGTTATCTCGTTATGTTACCAGTTTTGGCGGTTTGAAATGAAACATCTGGTGAACGTACTCTTCTCACTTAAAAAAATTCCAGGCGATGAATTTTTTATGTTGCCGACATTACTCGAAACACCATTTCAATGAAAATTAGATGGGTTATTTAGAATTGCTTTAGTTGTTCCATTAAATATATTTTAAGTTTGTTAGAAGACGTGCCAGAAGGGCTGGAATATTCCGAAGCATCACAGTATCTTGACGCTGCAGTCCAACTTACTTGATACTAGGGATGTTCCGAATATACAAAAATGCGTATTCGCGAATACGAATAGCGAATACAAATACTGTTATGAATATGCGCGAATACGAATACGAATACGAATGCATGACCTTGAGTGAATAATATCAATTTCAACATCGTTTTTGTACGCGCTGCAAATTGTAGAAATAGTATGGAAAATAGGTTTGTTTTTTATTTAATGTTATAGAATGGTTAATATTAAAAAATATGTTTCATTTAATGTATGAATACCTGTTTTATATTTTTATTAAAATTCTTATCTATATTTCTATAATTGTAATGTCCAATACTCGTATAATATTCGTGTTAATTTTGGCGAATACGATTACGAATACAAATATTGAAAATATAGCGAATACTCGCGAATACGAATACGAGTATTCGGAACATCCCTACTTGATACCAGTTAGTAGTTACTACTAGGGATGTTCCGAATACTCGTATTCGTATTCGTATTCGCGAGTATTCGCTATATTTTCAATATTTGTATTCGTAATCGTATTCGCCAAAATTAACACGAATATTATACGAGTATTTGACATTAAAATTATAGAAATATAGTTTTTATTTCTTTATTTATTTATTTCGCACTCAGCCGACAGCCGTTAGGCCAATTATAGGCGTCGCTGTGCAGTTATGGGGACTTCCAACCCCACTAACGACTGTCATGATGTTGTTATGACCACCGGGACCAACTTTTTTCCGTGATAGCCGTACCATGAGGGGCCGAGAGATGCAGCCGTGGAACTCCCATCCAAGTTCTGACCAGAGAGACCGTTGCTTAACTCTGCTGATCGAACGTGAACGCTTGTTCAAGCTACACCACCCATAAAAATGTAAAACAGGCATTCATACATTAAATCAAACATTTTTTAAAAATATTAACCATTCTATAACATTAAATAAAAACCAAAACTATTTTCCATACTATTTCTAAAATTTGCAGCGCATACAAAAACGATGTTGATGTTGGTATTATTCACTCACGGTCATGTATTCGTATTCGTATTCGTATTCGCGAATATTCATAAGAGTATTTGTATTCGGTACTATTCGTATTCGCGAATACGAATTTTTGTATATTCGGAACAACCTTAGTTACTACTAGTCTACTAGTTAAAGAAAGTAGGATTAAATGCGTAATTGTAATTCTTTACTATAATTATATTGTTTCTTTTACCGTAACGAAATTACAGTATCACGTGATCTATGACGTCACAATTGTACCACCATAATAACACGATAAAATTTCTCAAAATACGTAATTTCATTGTTAAAAATAGGTATTTTTGAAATATATGGTTGCCAAAGACCTGGTCCTGTTCTCCTCACTGACATTTGGTGTTGACAATGTGACGTTTGTTTAACTTTTTTAATGTCAGATACGTGAATTTACGCAGGAGCGTAATTTGGAAAATGTCATGCTCGGTGGCTCAGTGGTTAAGTATCCTCACTAGTGATCTAAGGGTCGCGAGTTCAATCGTCGGTCTTGAGGTTTTTAAAAGCAAAAAAAATGCGATTGGAATCCCTACTGACGCCATCTTTCACACAAGATGTAATAATGGCGGTTCCATGTTACTATGATGTATATATAGCATGTAAAAGATTCCTTGCTAAAGTTGAAACCCCTTAAAGTTCATTCAAATTCAAGATAGAGCAAAATCTGCAACCCAAGTGACAAATATCAGCAGTCAGTTGATTACTAATTTGATTTGATTAATATGTCGATCATGGGATGTACGTACTATCATATAGATTATATAGAGGTTATAGTTTTTGTAAAATTTGCAAAGCTTGAAATTGGAAAATTGTGCGATGTCTATCTAAATGAAATCTGCTGAATGTGATCTGAGAATAAATGTACCCACTAAAAAATGTTGCAAATGGCTTCCTTAAGCAAAAATTAATATTAAAAACATGACACATTGATTTTGACACTCATAAAGACAGCAGCAAAGCCATATCTCTCTGATCTAAATTTTAATAAAATCATATTAGTAATCAAGTTACTGCTGATATTTGTAACTTGGGTTGCAGATTTTGCTCTATCTTGAATCTGAATGAAGTATAGTTTTGATCAAATTCTAGTAAGGCTTTGGCCCATATGACTAAAGTAGTAGGTGTCTAAAGTACTCGGTCTTTCCGTATGCCTAGAACTTGTCGATAACAAACAAAACAACTACTATGTACTTGGAAAATGATCTTTCACCCTCAGCAACAGTTGCAGGTACTGTTAAGTAAATGCGTAGGAATGTAAGTTATTTTTAAACAAATATTTCAAAACATGAACTGAATTTGCGGTACATTACTAGATAGGTCAGTAAATAAAGATCGATTTCATTTTGTAAATCGAAATCGTACAAATTGAAAACAAGAGATAATTTGCACATAATAAATAGGGCCATTTTATCACATACTAATCATTTGTCACATATTGCATTGTAAATAAATAAATTTGTTCCAGCTGCCAACAATACCTGAAAAGCGCGCAACAATGCACTTATTCAAGAATAGAACACTTATTCAAGAAGAGAACGTATTATTCCAAGAAATTAAGATAAGAAGCCAAAATGAACAAGAATTATCGCCATCTATGGACCCCGAAACGTGAAGATTTGAATAAATCTTGGATAGTTTCATGATGAGTACTATACTCCCTTCGTCTTTTAGACGAAGGAATTAAAAAGGACTAAAAGAACAAACTCCTTACTTAAATCATCCCCAAACAACCGGTGAAGCTTGACCAAAGCAATACGGGTAATAAAAAAGTGAACCACCTGCACCACTAATAGTAGTAAATAAGTTAATAGTTTATAATAATCTGAAAACGCTACTAACAGAAAGCAATATTATCTTGAAAGCTAAGATGTTAAATAATGGCCAAATAAACATAAATACAGAAAACTACTGATTAGTTGGCAGCCTTACAGAAATTGCATATCACATACATAAAGATAAACACAAGAATAATTAAGGTGATGGCAAGAGGACTTCCACAAAGTGTTGCAAAACATGACAAAGTAAACGAAGTAAGTATGAGAACACATAAAATAAGTTATGCAGTAAATATAGTAAAGAATAAAGAGAAACTCAAAAAAGGGGTACTTGTGAACTAGTCAGAAACACTGTTCATGCTCACATTTGATCATATTGAGGACATCAAGAAAAATGTAAACGTAATAAAAACTGAAACAAGAAAACTCAGATTGGTGCTACAGTGCAAACTCTGTAAGTTGCATGGACACACACACACACACAAATGATGTGCACAAAAACCGAAATGCGTCAAGCGTATGGAAAAACACCCGACTAGAGAATGTGCTAAACAAATAGCACAAATATGTGCTAATTGTGGACAATATCATCCTGCAAACTACAGAGGTAGCGAAAGAATATAAGAAAGATAGAAATAAGATAAATAAAAATATAAAAGAAAATAGGAATATGAAAACACTACAAAAACAATATGCAATCGTTAATTAAGAAAAAGCATATATACCAAGCATAAAAGACAGACAACAAACGGAATTCACCCTCTTAACTATATACGAAGAAACGACCAACTAACTTATATCATCCATGGCTAAAATGGATCAAACATTGGAAACCCTCCATCGAAGGAATTGGTACCCTTTACTATTGGTCAGGGGGAAGAATGCGATTGATCTATTAGAATTGTTAAATAAATCTTTCCCTGGATGAAAGAAGACCCTTCGTGGATTTGCAGCCACTGAAGAAACCACGCGAGATGCTTTCAAAGGACGTAGAAGGTCGAAATGAAGAACATTTTCGATCTCTTTTCAACAATTATTGCTTGAGTAAAATTTGCGATTTAAATTTACAGCATTTGACGATTCCAAGACCTAGAAAAGTCCCAAAAAGGTTTGAGAGCCAAACCATGTGAATTTGAAGGAATTGAGGAATAATATAGAAAACAGTAGTAACACTGTTATTGACAATGCAATAATGAGCTTGCAAAAACGAATTCTAGATCATGAAGGAATGAAAAGAAAAACGTGTATTCAAAAGTTTCTTGTTTGAAGGATGCCTTAGATGCTCTTATGTTCCATGCCCAATGAAGTTAGATGGGCTATTCAGGAATGTTGAAGAACTTCTTCGCCTGCACCTCATTTGTCTTTCAAGCGGTGAAGCAGAATAGCAGAAAGAAGTTTTAGTGCATTGAGGACACTAAAAACCTCCTTGAAGACTTGGCCCAAAAACCGTTACGTAACGTATCTACTATTGTTTAAATGGATTGTCAAATGAGACTGACTAAACGGTAAATCCCCTAATCCAGAACAATGTTGAAATTGAATGTAACACTAAAACGTTGCCCGAAAAGCAATTTCTCCACTGACAATGCTAACGAAGAGACCTAAAAAGTCCAACATTTTCCTTTTCTTCCCGCCTCCTTCATACTCTAACCAAAAAGATGGGGAAATAAGTCGCAATTGGTTAAAATCAAAAGATAATAATAATGAAGAAATGTATTAACAGTTCTTATGTACCTATATCTATCTATATTATGCATTTTAGTGATAGTACATACTCGAAATCAAAGGGAATCCTAATCTAGTTATATCGCTGTGTGCATGTTTGCATGTGGAGTAAAATAATTAAATAATAGATGAATGAAATACCCTTTAAAAGCGACAATCATGCAATCATGATACAATTAATAAAAGTTTATGGCTGATACATACCAATCTTATCTTTGTTTATTTCCCATGAATGCGAAGGACATTAAAATATGGATGGATAAATATCTTAATGGTTTTAATTAGTATAACAAGAACCTTAAAAACTTCTCGCTCATGTAGAAACGTTAAGATTTAATTCATTTATAATTAATTGGGCTATCAATGCAATAATATTTTACTGATATCATCTGCATTTCAAGGTCGTATACCTTTTTTGCAGTTATTTTACATACATCAAGGACGTTTCTCTTATATTCGTGATAATACATAATTACAACAAAGCACAATGCGAACGCATAAAAATCTAGAATTAATAAATTACAGCAAATGACATCAATCTACAACTGTAGGATTATTGTAAAATTACAAAATAACTCCGTCAGGCTCCTACCATAATTTACGATTATGGGTGTAAACGTTGACAAATAGCCAGAGTCACAATAGATGATCCATTGTTCGCCAGCAAAATTGAAAAATAATTGCCCACCACAGATGGAGATAGGCCTTAAAATTCGTTATAAATCTTAAATTTCAATAAGCAGATTTTAATAAATCATGATTTATGTATCTTAAATTCAAATCTATTATTAAGATCACTAGACTGTGAATTGTTAAATGGTCTGTTAAGAAGAATGCATCGCAATTTTTAATGTTCCGATTTAATGCCTCGCACAAGTTAAAACGTGTATACGAAATGACTATAGCTTTTCATAATGGGTTAGTATGTATAGTTGGATTCTATTTATAATACTTCAATATTAATTGCTATCTTGGAGTGCAGATTACGAACATTTCCTCCATCGTTTAAGAAACACTATACCATACCCCAAGAGTGAACAATCCACTTACCCTAAAAGAATAATCCACAACCGAATAAAAATCGCTTTTTAGTTATCAACATCTGACCCTGCATGCACAATTTTGGTGTTGTTTTTAACGGAAGCATCTATTATACCCATTCCCTACGTTGAACAACAAATAAACGGTTCCAATTTAAACATATAAAACAGTAACTAATGCCTTTTCCCAGCATATTTTTGAGTAGACACATTCTTTCCAACTTGGTCACGTTTGTCGCATTTTTTGGAAATTAACCAACATCCATGTGCACAAATCAACAGCTCTGTTATGCTTTCCATATCGTAACTTCACGAGCCACTTCAGCCGGGTGCGATAAAACAGAAATTCTAGTGCAAGCACGTGTGTTCAAAGATCAGAAAAGCGTCAACCTCGCTACCACCCAGGAATTTTCTTTCAGCGGTCACGGTGGAAGAACTAGCTGAAAACGGCACGAACGTGCACCTGTGCGGTTGTGATACAAAGCCCATATCGGAGTGGACGAGGCCAAGAATGTTCTTATCGCTTTTGGGAAGTTATAAAGATTGGTGTTATCAAGCGCAAACCGCCATTGATAGGACATGGCTGCGAATCGTTCAATGAATGGACAGAAATTTATCAAGTTGCTTTGACTGCACTGCGCCAAAACGGTCAAGCGGTGTCCCACTGCCTCGTTTGATATTTCGGACTATAATAACTAATTGTTATGGGGGACAAGGTTGGGTCGAGGTTAGAAGTCTAAGGTTCCTCGGCAATAAACTATCTGCTTTGCTTGAACAAAACAAATTTAGGGCACAGTTGATTGTCTAATTATTGATCTTGTTTCTTATTAATAAATGGAGACATATCTTGGATCCCAATGTGAGCTTGGTGGTTGGTGCCCTTGGCTGCCTATTGATTAACATCAATCATTGTTGATTTATTACTACGCATGATATCCAATATTCAGGTAGGATGGAAGTAACAAACGCGATATATTTTCAAAAATTGGTATGCCCCGATAAAACTATTAGCGACACAATTACAATTGATAAATTGGAATCCGTTCAACTAACATACGTTTGGATAGCGCCCAATTAAGCTTCAAACTGAAACACTGGCTACTCAAAAGCCCACATTTGTATTCGAGCTAAGGGCTGTTAGTTAGAAGGTATGTACTTTATGTATTGATATTTACCTAATCAGACTTTGATAAAATTTAATAGTGATTGTATAATATGACACACCCAGGCCATAGTAATCCCCTTCCGTTACGTGCTACGTCATAAAATGTATAATAAAACGCTTCAGTTGTTTTTACCCCTTGCATAGGACGTCAGCTGGTGGAGCTTATTAAAGAACCCCCTGAGCAAAGCCTAAAGAAGAGTTTAAAGATAACCAAAGGCACATGTCGCTACAGTTTTAACTTGTAGATTGCTGATAATGAATAATGACTCATGACCGTTAACACCACAACTAAATATTGTGTTCGAATGTTACAACAAATTGTTTTCTGCTGTAAATTCCTTAACAAAATCATTATATTATTATGAAAGTGTGTTTTAGGGATGCACCGATACCGATAATCGGTATCGGCATATCGGCCATATCGGCCGAATTAGGGATATATCGGTATCGGTCATATCGGCCTCCTTTTTGCCGATATATCGGCAAAAGTGAATTTCCTTTCAATATTTAATATTTTAATATTTATTATAAGAAATGAACAATAAAATGTAAATAATCATTGTGGAGTATAAAATATAACTACTATCTAATATTGAAAATTCATTTTTTGTAAATTATTATGTAAAAACATTAGGCTCTCCATCCTGTGTGTTGCACCATGCAGCGAAATATCTTCCAGCTTCTGGAATGCACTGCATCAGCAAAAAAGAAAAAGGTAAAGGTTCAGGGTCATTTAAATTCCCCCAGCTGGGGGCCCTTTGCGTCCCTCTTCAGCAAATAACGGGAATATTTCAGAATGGGTGGAGAATGCAAGAGAGGCCACGAAAGGTGGAGAAGTACTGCCCCGACATTCGCTTCAGAGAAGGTACTCTGTTGACTCAGGAAAACCACCTAAAAACCTGAATTAAAGAAGGCGGCCAAGGGAATCGAACCCACGACCTCTCGAATACTAAGCAGACGTGGTAACCACTAGTCCACAGAGCTCGGTCCATCAGCAAAAACATTCGATCAGGCTATGCCATTTCAAGGTCTTGCATCATCAGAAATTGTTAACAATACTAACTAATAGGTCAAGAAAAAAAAATTACTGTGTTAAATTGCGTTATTAAAACGAAATGACAATAAGACACCTCCATAAGCAAACCTAAGCTAGAGTTCGTATTTAGGGGATTACCCTACCCGAATCAAGCAAGCAGCGGCGCACACGTGCTTGCATGTAGTAAAAAAGTAGTGGAGAGAGCAATGATAATATATCGGCCGATATATCGGCGTATCGGCCTCGATTATATCGGTATCGGCCGATATATCGGTATCGGCCAAAAAACCCGTATCGGTGCATCCCTAGTGTGTTTATTTACTAAATTGTAGATATTGAAGAAGCAAATATACGCATTGCAATCTTGTAATGCGATCACAATATTTATGTACGAAAATTGCAGTAAAACCATCAATAAAATGTTAAATAGCAAGCAATAACAATTTAAAGCATAAATTGACTTTTGCTTGACTTTTACTGATTAGAAGTTTATGGAGCTTGGATGTGATAAAATAGCACTAAAACACCAAGCCATCTAATATAGTACATACATACTTCGTGCTCGTTTTTACAAAACCCTTCAAATTTTCAATTTAAAATCTGAAGCTGTAAAACGGTCTTCACTTATTATAATCAAGTTCTGTTAAGAAATGTTGACATGTATTGAAATCCTTCATAATCTAAATATATCTGGAGAAGATTGATATTGATACTACAGTGTTAGTGTTAGACTTCCAAAGATTACCAAATATAATTTTAAAAAAGTAGGTTCTAGAGATTACTAGAAATTTCTATAGATTGCACAAGATCTCCAAAAATCCTCAATGTCTACTAAAGATTATCAGACATTTCCTCAAAAAACATTACATATTAGGTACGCCTAGTTAAAAGATGATATTTGACAGTATAAAATGATAAATACAGATGCTCATTAGCACTATTTCTAAATATTTTATTTTTAAAATGCCGTTAACGCTATACTATAGTAAAAACTCCATGTTACGAATATCAATAGAAAATATAAATAAAAATTTAACAATTGCTATAAAATTATGCTATATTGCGCTATTCAATTAAGATTTTAATTTTCCATTTATCTATACATAGTTGTGAAGGATTGGATTAAAAAAATACAATTACTATCTTCCCTTTGTTAATAATTTAAATACTCAACCATCAATAAAGATATTGCCAATAATTCTATTACATAGTCAATTTCTATCAATATTATTCAAATCGTTTCATATAAAGTCTTCTGAACGATTTTTAATAAAAACAAAACTACTAGTTACAACAATAACTGTATGTTCTTTTTAATGATATTGCATTGCAACAAATCGAACTTGAATACGCAGTTTTATTAATTTTATTGCTAAACAAACAAGCAAACAAGATGTATAAATCATGGACTCGGATTTGTGGCAAGATCACTTCAAATTAAGAAACCATTAATAGCTTTTTTATTTAAATACATTAATTAATTGGTCAAGTATGCCCAATTAAGCCACTATTTCATTCAAAGCTAAAACCCTGATATTTGCTTCCATAATTTTGTTTTTATGGCCATTTTTGAAGACAAAGTTAATAGATTTATATCCCAACGATCTAAATGCGGATTTATCGTAAAAAAAATTAAGTGCGACTTATCCTTATAATTTGCAACTCTTCGGGGTTTCCATATTTTTAATTTTTTAACATTTTAACCTGTTAGGATTTTTTTCCAATTGCAATCTACAGCAAAATGTTCATTCCCATGCGTTTTTCCTGAGGAGACGAATCAGTTCCAGCTCTATTTTCGATTTTTAAACCTTACCGTAACCTACCTACACGTGTTTACCTTAAAACTAAAGCTAAATGTCCACCTGCGTTTGGCGTCTATACCTACGTCTGAAGGCGCGAGTTTATAAATAAACGAACTATTTTCGCCGGGATTTTTTTATTACCAAGGCCAGGAAGCAACTTGTCGAACTTCACACTAAGGCGCAAAACTATACCTTTCTATTCAAAAACAATCTTCTGGTGTTGGGCTGAGTCGGCGGCATTGTGATTCTGTTAACAACCATTCTGACGGTTGATCAAGTCCACCTTTCTCTTTTTCGAGTTTTGATCAGTACTTGCACAATTCACAAAAACACAAGGAACAACTATTTGCTCACTGAAAAGGTACAAGCGAACTCTTCGCTACATTTTAAAATTCTGAGTTTATTAAGACCAATTCGCGTTCACAAACCGCAAACTGATATATTTTTTAAATCCCCACTAAACACACTTTGGTGAAGCACTTCCACTGGTTAAAGCAACTCGAGGAAAGAGGAAAACTGCACGAGACTTCCCCAGGCGCTTAGTAACGAAATGTGTAACTTTCCGTGTGCGTTAAAACAACTCTCCATACGCAGTTTAAAGTAGCAACTGTTGGTAAGAAACAGTGACCGAGTATTTTAGTGAGCTCCCCCACTCTGAACTGGCTTAACTTTAGCTACTCTGTTCTCAGAAAGACTAAAAGCATAAGCAAAGTGTCTTCGGTGGACTAATCGCGCCCGCTGCTCCTGGTTTCGACTAATTTTGATAGTAAAGATCGGAAGTACGATGACCTGGCTTCTCCCGAAGTGTTTGTTTCGTTATTTTTTATTTTTTCACAGTTTGTTGCAGGAACTGCCACTCGTTTACTATTTTAATCCTATGTGTCCACAAGCTGGTTTCATAAATTCGCAAATTTGGGCGTTCGGTCATTTAATTTGAACCGTGACCAGCACAATGGGAAGTTTTGGAAATTTACAGTTTTCATGGAAAATCGCTGCTCAAAACAACTTATACAACTTTTTTAAACAAAGGCAGAATTATATTTCACAAAATTGTTATTTCGTGCAAAAGGGAAGGGTGTATTACTGTTTTTTTTTAAATCCCTTGTTGAGCGTATTATATTATGCTATCAACTAATCACATAACCTAATTATCATAAGGGCATATCAACCTCATGTTTAATTTAAAATTGTTTTTCTTTGTCGTTCAAATACTATTAGTAGTATTTTTTTATAGTTACTGTAAAAAAATGTATTAAAAACAGTGATGGAAACTTCTACGCCTAATAGTCCTCAACAAATGAAACAAAAACGTCCCTGAGCCAAAAATTGCACTATTAAGTGAATGGAATCATCATATGTAAATTTGGTGGAAATTCGACACCTACATGATGTTTTATGCTAGTGACATTAAAACATTTGTTGTAGGGTTCAGGAGTTAGTTCCTGCAAGGGTGGTAGTGCTTTTCGTTATAACTTTTTCGAGTCGAAATATACGTACTTACATAAAAACAGTCGTTTTCGAGAAAATCGAAAGATTGAATGAAATGTACATATTTAATCCTAAAAAAAACACAAAGGTTGGTTAACAAGTAATTTTGCTTACTTTTAATCCGTTTTTAGTGCATAACATCCTCTGGCCTCTCAAGCAAAATAAAGTGGGACGCGGGTTTGCATAACATACATGACTTGTCTTTTAAATAAATAAGATAATTTTGATCATTTACAACGGTTTAAAAGCAGGTAATAGTATATTATACACCAAGGTTGAAAAGACTACCACTATAGCCCAAGCGCAAAAATTGTACTACAAGGGCATCAAAGGGTACAAGACGCGCCGGCTAAAATGTTCTTCTCTACCGCCATGTACATACATACAATTGTTTGCACTCGAGCACCTTAAAACATACAGAGTCGCGATAAATGCTAGAGTTTATTTATACCCAGGAAAATTAAGTAGGCCCAATTTCAAATGTGTGTACCTGTTTTAAGTATTATTGAACACTGGTGTATAATGATCAAGTTCTGTATATTTATGGGCAAAACAATAATTAGCCAACATTTGAGTTTCCCTGATTAAGCACATTTCAATCTTTGGTTCGATTTTCTCGAAAATTACTGCTCTCGGGATTCCAAACATTACTATTTTTTTTGTGTAAAAACTTTTTATTCTTTTGTCTATTCAATTAGCAATGAAGAATGTTGACTCGAAATAATAAAACTGTTAATAAAAAAAAATTGAAAGTGCCCAAACACCTCGCAGAACCAAATTACAATCATGATTTTTTCGCTTTTGTTTTTTCTTCAGCTTACTTTGAACATGTTTGCCCAAAATTAATTAGTTGTTCCAAGTATTGCCATGTGAATCGTCTAAAATAGGCTAAAACAGCTTGTTACACTATAACTAACAATGAAGACTCTTAATAAAACCGGGGCGATACTTTTCTAGATAACGATATCGGAGTACATTTATATTTTCAGGTTGGTAAATTTTGAGAATACGAATAATACATTTAACTATATGCATACATGTAATATGTGTAATAATAAATAAATGGTTTACGCAAAAATTACTGTAATTCTTCAAAGAATAAAGATATTTAGGCAATTACAAAATATATCTTTTCAAAAGGTTTGTTAAAATTTTAGTTCAACCTTTTTAAGTTAATATCAATAGCATGACATCTACGCATCTACACAAGTTTCATCAAGATACAGCACCTCCTCATTTTATTTGAATTCCGCATTTTTGTATCAACTATCTCCTCAACTATGCAATGAATCGACGGGAGAGGACGTATAGAAACGTAGTGATACCTACTTATTTGTACATTTTGTGTTTTCATTTAGTACCAAGTATAAAACTGCCTCTGTCTATTTATCCACCTTTTATTTAGATCACACTGTATATTTTCGAACACACATTCACATATCATTTCTTATTTTAATTAAAAAGGTGAGCCCACTGCAATGTGAAATGGGAATGTCGCACTCTTAGACTTCACGAACATGATTTTGAGTGGAAGAGTAACAACTGAAGTGTTTAGATCTCTAATTCTAAAATTTAACAATTAAAAAAATTATAGTAATCGCATGTAGGAACAGAGAGCGGAAGAAAAAGAAGAAAATGTGATAATAAAATTATAATGATCTATTATTACACTCATCAATGTTTGTTTTTCCTACAACACGTATAACCAAAATATTGACAAAAATATACAGTGTGGAAATAAAGTAACGGATAAATTCATTAACTTCGTTGATAATAATTTTTATGAAAAAATCTTGAAGGGGTACCGATAGCTATTTTAATTATAAGACATACACTACAACCACCTTTATGTTACTACGTCATTTGTTTTAAAAGTTATAACGTCATTGACTTTTTTTTAAATGAAAACCTGTATTTTTTAATATTGATTTTGGTAGTACTTTTTATGTTGTTTTGAATGATATAAAAACAATCGAGAAAAATGGTCTTAAAGTTTAAATATTAAAAACCAATGAAATGAGCAAAATAAATCTAGTTACCTGTGGATAAAACAAAAAAAGATTAGTTACGTGTCAGAATTAAACAATTTGTAAATGTCATAATAAAATAAGCGTCCTTTGCTTTTTCTAAATTAGAATTTACATTTAGCAAACTATTTTATTAATAAAAATGGTACAATGAAGCGAGACAGAGAATTGAATTTTTTATTTATTATCGTATTTTTCAATTCTTTTTTTAAATTTAAATAAAAACGAATGTGCCGTCAATGACTTTCCGTCAAACGTTGGTAACTAGATTTATTTTGCTCATTTCATTGTTTTTACTTCCTTTTACAATAAAGGAAGTATTGGATTCACCCCAAAAATTCGAAATCTGTCTGTGAACAGAATATCTCAAAAACGGAAAGACGTATGGCGTTGAAACTTCATATATAAGTTTTGTGTACTATGTAGATGCGACAGCAAGCTTTTGAAGAAAATCGCATAACCGGAAGTAGGTGTTTACTCTTGTGATTTTTCAGTTTGTTTCGATTTTTTCAGAAACGGCTCTACCGATTTTTTTTAAACTTTACATTTTTATTACATTTTTAATGTGTATTGATGTGAGATAGGTGACTTTCCAGTTGAATACTTCTAAAATGGGTTTCTTTTATTTTTTTTTTCTAATTTTTTTTATTAACTCCTAATTTTAAATAGAACACCCGGTATATTATTACATTTTTGAATTCAGCTTAAAATTCTAGGGAAAATTTGTCTCTTGAACTAACACTCTATTTTGTACCGTTTTTGTAAAATTTTTGGCTAATTATAAGATCACTGTAAAAGGAAGTTGTGTGCGTGTATCACACCAGATTTTTTAATATTTGAACTTTAAGACCATTTTTCTTGATTTTTTCAGATGTAACATATTCAACATTTTATATCATTGAAAACAACATAAAAATACTACCAAAATCGATAATAAAAAATAAGGTTTTCATTTTAAAACAAGTCGATGACGTCATAACTTTCAAAACAAATGACGTAGCAACATAAAGGTGGTTGTAGTATTAATACCTCTCTGTTGTGTTTTTAATTCATAAAATTAATGATTTGGACTACAAGAAATAATATAGTATGCGAACAATTTTTCCAACCGGATAGGCTAGGAATACTTTTTCGTACGGTTTACGATTAAACCTGACGTTTACAATAAACTATAAAATAAGTAATTTTTGGGTGTACTTCCATCGAAAAGAGTAACGCGACGGAAGAGTGGACTCCCTGAACTCTTGTGGCGCCTCTTTCAGCAAATGCCATCATCGAAAAGGAATATATCACTTTTCTTACTAGTCGCACAAAAGTATTAGTGTTGTACTGCAATTTCACTACAATTGATACCCATTAGTCTGGTGTGATACACGCACACAACTTCCTTTTACAATGATCTTATAATTAGCCAAAAATTTGATTTTAAATTTTTACGCATTTGTCAAATATTTTCAAAAATTACAAATTCTACAAAAACGGTACAAAATAGAGCGTTAGGTGAAGAGACAAATTTTCTCTAGAATGTTAAGTTGAATTCGAAAATGTAATAATATACCGGGTGTTCTATTTAAAATAGGAGTTAATAAAAAAATAGAAAAAAAAACAAAAGAAACCCATTTTAGAAGCATTGAACTGGAAAATCACCTATCTCACTTTAATACACATTAAAAATGTAATAAAAATGTGAAGTTTGAAAAAAATCGTTAGAGCCGTTTTTGAAAAAATCGAAAAAAACTGAAAAATCACAAGAGTAAACATCTACTTCCGGTTATGAGATTTTCTTCAAAAGCGTGCTGTCGGATCTACATAGTACACAAAACTTATATATGAAGTTTCAACGCCATACCTCTTTTCGTTTTTAAGATATTCTGTTCACAGACAGACACACAGACAGACAGACAGACAGACCAATGAAAAAAAATATGTTTTTTGGGTTCAGGGGACTCTAAAACGTGAAGATCTGTTGAAAACTCAATTTCGAATTTTTGGGGTGAATCCAATACTTCCTTTATTGTAAAAGGAAGTAAAAAGAGTATATTGAACTAGTTTACAAGGAATATAAACAGCAGAAGTGGTAACTTAAACAGTGGAAAAAGAAATCCTAAAATCTTGAGCGATTATTATGAGAATACATTTAAAGTAAATAAAGAAAAAAAAGAAGAGCACATGGAACTCAAGGCAATAGCATACAACAAACTAACAAAAAAGGGAAGGTAAGAAGTGAATACAGAATAATACTTAAAATTGTCAAATATGAAAGTGTATGTTTCAAACGATGTGCTTGGAATATCTACAATAAGGAGTAGGAAGACAATGGAATCCTGAACATGAATTTCTCAACGCACATAATGAGAATTGTGCATTTCTCCAGTCATTATGAAAATATATGCATGCAAAATTGAGATCGGTAGCTGAGGAAATGCTGGAGAAAAAATAATCAGCTTTTAGAGTAAGACTCCAAACTCAGGATTATATTAGTTTCTTAAGAAGTGCGATTGACAAGTGATTAGAGCAGGCAAAGAATTAAATTTGACATTCATCAAACTCAATACTGATTTTGCTACTATTTCAAGAAGGAAATTATGAAAGATTCTAGGAGAAATGGTTTTACCACGTAAAATGATAATGGTAATTAAGATTGTTAAGAAATGCCTTGTAAGAATTGAAAAAGTATAATCCCCCTACTGCGTATAATATACGTACATGGATCATAACAAGAGATCAATAAAAAAACCAATTAGGGTAGGCTGTGATATGTGTTATACTTTGGCAGTACTGAAGAGTATTGCCAATCAATGTCGAATTCGAGATTAGTAGGTTAGGTTTTGTTTGTCGTTTGACACAGACTGACTTAAAACTTAACCTGCAAATGTCGAATTTGACATAATAGTATATTGTCATACTTCAGTACTGCCAAACGTACAACACATATCACAGCCTACCCTAATTGGTTTTTTTATTGACCTCTTGTTATAATCAAACAATGTAAAAATAGAACACTTACACTAGAAATTGGAGACAAGTATTTAGGTCCGGTATACATCAAAAGTTTTATCTTTGCTAATGACGTAGTATTGATAGGCGACATAATCGAAATCATTGACTATGATAAACAATTCCCAAAGGCAACCACAAACATGAAACTGGAAATGAACGTAAAGAAAACCAAGGTAATGAGAATAACCACTTGAGAAACAGATAATTAACAAGCGAGAAACCACTTGCAATGGATAAATAATTGAGTAAGTAACATGGTACCGTTACTTAGGAGCTATGTGACTAGATATATTAAAATTAACTTAGATGCAGAATGAACAAGAATTCACAGACCATCGGGTAAATACAACACTTATGAGGAAGAAATAATAAATGTCATTCAAAACAATACTACAAATATAGAATGCAGTAGTCGTATCAGCTAACTATGTGGACTTGAAGCATGGACATGGAATTTCTCAAAAAGATACTTGGTGTTACAAAATACGACAGTCTACGAAATACAAATATTCGTGAGAAGCCAAGGGTAGAAGAACTACTAAAATAAGCAGCAGAAAAGTAACTAAAATAGTATGGGAACAAGCAGAGATCGCATAGCCACGTTGGTAAAATAAACAAACGAAAGGAGAGAAACCTCCCAAAGGGACTGGAAGAGAAAAGGACAAGTAGGAGGTTAAAACAATTAACGAAATGAAAACATTAGCACTCGATAAGATAAAATGAATGAAAGCATACACCTCGACTATGAAAGACAGAAGGTTGCCCATAGGCCAGAATAAATTTGAAATTATTTACTAAATACAATTTTATCTACTTAATTATTTTTTTAGGAAAGAAATAAAACTAGCATAGTAGAAAAAATTCACATCCTAACAACACTTTCAACTTTCACCTCTACACTGCTTCAGCGGCAGAGGAGGAACGATTAAGATTTTTTTTAATTACAAAAGAGCTTCGTCATTTTAAAGTGAAAAAAATTCACCCGAACTAATAAGATTCTATGAAAGTACTTTTTATTTTTTAGCATCTATGATTATTTATCAAAATCTTTTGTTTTAATATTGGCACTTGTTAAAATAGACACAACCATAAGCGCTACAATTTTCAGCGACCCGTAAGTGAAAAACCGCCGCTGTTAAGTAACATAAATAACAGACAGAAACAGTAATTATGCGGTAGCTCCTTGACATTATAAAAACGCAATTAAGCTGCAACTGCCAAAATTATTAATTGCTCCAGGCTTCCTACTCATTTATAATATCGACAGCCAGAAAAATAGCTCTGAAAATCTACCAGAACCTTTCACGCTGGTCTATTTTTAATAAAGACGCAATTTTGCGCATCACCACCTACGACTTACCTTTGCGGGTAATTTATGGTTGTTTAAGCCGTAAAACACCCAAAGCAACATAAAATTCGACAAATGACAATGATTACGCTCAATAAAACTCAGACTCCTTTTAGGGCGTTGCTCGGAAATAAGTGGTTTGAACAGTTTTTCTGAAAAGTGAGCGGCAACTAACGAAATCAAAGGCAACAGAGACAAAGAAGTTATTAATTATACCAATCCAGAAAAACTGCTTGCCAATTATAATAAATTTTACACCTCAGCTTATGGCTACCGAAAATTTTGCCACTTCTAAAAAAATAATTTGCATACACGCTCCAGATAATTATTAATAACAAACAATCCGGAAGAGATTAAGGTAATTCTACTGTATTTTGGCTTAAAATTCCTGTTAAGTCGATACATTTATTTACAGGTTGTCCAAAACAGTTGTTTTAAATATAAACCAATTTGTAAAATTAAGAAACAAGGACAATGCGCTTAAGTATACTTAACTTTTTGTCATGTGGGATTTTTAATTCTTCGTAGCGTTGCATCAGAAATTCTATATACTTGTAAATAAGACAAAACTGCAAAGCATTAAATAAAAGATAAAACAGGCAATACGAAACATCTAATATCAAAAACTAGATACAATCCTTGCTAAAATATTTTTCTAAAGCAATAACTCTACAGTCATGACGCCTTATCTTACAAAAAAACTGGGTCCTAAAAAATATATATTACTTATTTGGAACAATTTTTTCAAATAATTTAACTTTTAAACTAAAAAATATTCAAGCGATTACTTTTGAAACAGCCTATATGACTAAACTTTATATTTTATTAGGTAACATTTATTTCCGTCTTTCATACCCAAAATACAGTGTGTCCCCGGATTGAGTTCACTATAGGTATAATCGACAACAAATTTTACAATTTTATTTTAATGTTTTGGGATCCCGCCCTGCTTGGTCTGAAAACAATTTTAAGCAGAGTTTTAATTTTTAGAAATTAAGTCGGCCATGAAAAATGTGCAAAAACTATTTTCTATTTAGGTAAACTACCTTTTTTGTTCATGATACGGCAAAATTTTGTTAAGAAAAGTTGTTTAGAATCATAAATTACGGCCCTATACAAAATTTCAGAAAGATCTGTTGACTTAGAAAACACCGTTATTTTTTAGATAATTGTATTTTATTTTCAGGTAAACTACTTTTTTTGTTCATGATACGGAAAAAATGTATTAAGAAAAATTGTTCAGAATGAAAAATTATGGCCCTGTACCAAATTTCAAAAAGATCTGTCGACTTAGACTAAACCGTTATTTTTTAGATTAAACAAATTGCATTTATTAAAAATGACTGTTTCATCTAAGTCAACAGATCTTTCTGAAATTTTGTATAGAGTCACAACCTCTCATTCTAAACAACTTTTCTTAATACAATTTTTCCGTATCATGAACAAAAAAAGTAGTTTACCTGAAAATAAAATACAATTATCTAAAAAATAATGGTGTTTTCTAAGTCAACAGATCTTTCTGAAATTTTGCATAGGACCGTAATTTATCATTCTAAACAACTTTTCTTAATAAAATTTTGCCGTATCATGAACAAAAAGTGTAGTTTACCTGAAAATAAAATAGTTTTCGCTTCCCTGCCAAGGCCTACTTGTTTTTCAAAAACTGAAAATATTCTTAAAATTCTTTTCAAACCAAGCAGGACCGAATCCCAGAACCTTAAAATAAAATTCTAAAATTTTTAGGTATCTCACCTCTTGTAACATCAATCCTGGGACACACTATTGTATTTTCTTTTCAGGTAAACTACCTTTTTTGTTTATAATACGGCAAAATTTTACTAAGAAGAATTGTTCAGAATGGGAAATTATGGCTCCATACAAAATTTCAGGAAGTTCTACTTACTTAAATCAAACCGTAATTTTTAATAAATAGGTACAATTTTAACGGTTTCATTTAAGTAGGTAGATCTTCCTGAAATTTTGTATAGGGCCATAATTTATCATTCTGAACAACTTTTCTTGGTAAAATTTTGCCGTATCATGGACAGAAAGGGTAGTTTACCTGAAAAGAAAATAGTTTTTGCTTCACTGTCAAGGCCAACTTATGTTTTCAAAAACTGTAAATATTCTTAAAATTCTCTTCAGACCAAGCAGGGCGGAATCCCAAAACATTAAAATAAAATTGTAAAATTTTTTGTCAATTATACCTATAGTGAACTCAATCCGGGGACACACTGTACATACATATATGTCACAAAGTTTTAGTATGAAAATTAAATAAATGCAGCAACATGTAGCAAAGTGATAAAATGAAAGATTGGGAGTTACAAGCTCAGGAACGAAGAAACAAATGAAAAATATCAGAAACTCTCAGAAAGTAAAGAAAGAAAGAAAGAAATTGGAGAAACACAGATAAAAGATAAATGGAACCACCTCGAAAACAGTATACTAGATTCTGTCAAGACACATTCTGGAGCAGCGAAAATACAAAATACAGGTATAAAAACTCCGTGCTAGACAATAAAAATTAAAACAAAAGTAAAGAACAAAAAATAAAAATGGAGAAAGTATCTTCAAGCCACGAACAGATAGGACTAAAATTATCGGCTACAATGCATGGGATTCCATTCAATTACTTACTTTAACGAAATTAGGTTCTTCCCCGAAAACTTTTTTATTGTGCCTAACTATATTATACCTCAATTTTTCCTCGGCCCTTCAAGTCGCGGCCTCTCCAAAACATGAATTTTGAAAATAATTAAATATATCAATTTTATTTCCTATATCGATATATTTGTTTCGATATATCTCATGATATACAGCTTTCGATATATTTATATTTTTTGCTATCTTTAGACAGAACTATGAAGCTTAAAAATAACCGAAAACAAAGATAAAACATATAATAAAAACGGACGAAACAAGACGCTTGGCCCGATTTTGCTACCAGAATGAAGAGCATTTATATAGAACAAGGCGACAACGTTAACGACTATAAGGAACAAATGAGAAAATGTGCTGAAGAGGATGATATTTTGCAAAGGTAAATAAACTAGGGGAAGACGAAGAAGAAGCCGAACAAGCGGAAAAAGAAATAGAAAATGAAGACATTGAAAATAGTCAGAACGACCGAAGATAATGCGGAAGATCAATCTACAGAGAAAGAAGAATATGAAAGAGCAATCAAAAGTAAAATCGCGAAAGGCCACGGGAAAAGACGAAATATCGCCAAAAATGTTAAAGCATATGGGCGAGTTTGGAAAATAACAGATGTTAGATATAATGAACGACGGGATAAAGGCAAAAGACGTGTGCAAGGACAAGCACGTTGGTATTATAATCCCCCTGTACAAGAAAGAAGAAATAGGGGAGTGCAAGAATTATGCAGGTATGACATTATCTGTTCCCGGAAAAGGGTTACGATGCTATAGGTGAGCGTTAGAAAGATGATATAGCGAACAATTATTGAGGCACAATGAGGGTTTAAAAAAACAAGGAAACACAGATTTTAATATTTGCACTCACGCAAATTAGCGAGAAGGCACTAAACAAAGGGTACCAGTACATATTGTAGTGGTATGATGTTTACAGCAATTCCAGTTGCATTACTAACTTACGAAGATTAATAAAAGATTAAAATAGGCCCAGAATTGCTATTGTATTTATTGCAACAGTAAGAGTCACTGCTAAACATTGATAATTACATAAAATATGATTAGCAATAACTGTAATTAATTGACAGAGGTTCGTGATTGAATAACACAATATCGTCAGGGTTGCGGTCAACCTGTATTCAAAGTTGTGCCCAATATGGCAAATGTATCTAAGTTTATGATGACTGACGGATTAATTGTGTAACGTTGTCAGGCCATTTTATATTTCGCAGTAATTTAATTAGCTACATGGGTCTTTGAAACAGTTTTGGTATTTGGAGTCCATTTTAGTCATGGTTCATTGCATAATACTGCAACGCTTGGCATCAAGCATAATAATTGGAAATCTTTACACCCTTTACATCGTTGTTTCATGCAGCTGCGTGTCCCATCAGCGGTAAGAGCGTTGATTTTCAAGTTATTTAAAATTCAGCCCGTGAGTGCAAGAAGTATAGCTTCTGCTTGTTTCGCTGGCAAGCGATCACGCGTTTAGCGACTCTGACGCGCCTTGCGCTGTGATTGGCCGGAGCAGATCTCGCGAGGCGACAGCTGGGGCCACGTGCATGTTTTCTGGGCAGAGTTGCGAGGCAGACGCTGCTTGGCTACGCTGGTGAGCACTCGTGTTGTAATATGGCGAAGACCGTTTGCGAATCGTTGTGGGCGTCAGTCCGTATGTAGGCTGTTGAAGCCCATTTCCGCCGTCGTCTGTGAGGCGGGATTCTTTTCCTGAGTGACCCATCCAACGGCTACGCTGTTATCTGTGTAATGGCCAAGGGGGCCTTGACACATTTCGCTCTTTGAAAGGGGATTCTGTAGGACGTCGCAGCATTTCGTCTCTGCCACACACATCAAAGGCGAAGCGACATACCGACACTGAGTTGAATGCCACCGCCAGCTGAAAGCCGAGCTAGCTAATAAGGTAAATCTGTGCAATAGACTATTTCGCCGGCATGTTCGAGTAAATTAACCTTTTAAGTCTGCGCTTGACCCCTAATTAGTTCAGAATACACTCTAGTACAAATTTAATGTTTGTGTTCTAACACTCAGTGCTACAAGATAGCCTTTTCTTGTCGATTAACCTTTTTACGTTTGCGCTTGATGCTTAATTAACGCAAGTACCCTCTGGTACAAAGGTAGCGATTGTTGTTCTAAATTGTTTTGCTGTAAGTCAGTGCGTTCTGGTGACTCGAACTCAAATACAGATTGCATGCTTGCGCGTCACGCCTGTTGAGACCTAAGCCGACGTTTAACTAGAACCGATCTAGATTTGTTGTTCGGCTCAGCTATGCGCCGCCACTTTTAGGTAAAGCGCTTTCCAGCTGGGCGTACTCCATAAGTCGTTATTACAAATTGTCATACGTGCCGACTACATCGGTACTACTGTAAGGTGTTTGTTTGATCACGTGAAGTGGCCCAACAGATGTATTAACTGTATCGGCTTATGATTTTTCCCTTGTGTCTTGTGCATGTTTGTTTACAGGGTGACTGAGTCACTGTGTTACGGCCAATGTAAGGTGAGGCCCGGACGTGGCGGATGTGCATTGCAGGTAGGTTGTTGTGTCTGTCGCTGCGCTGTGGTTTCCAGAAATAGTTATTTGAGTATTCTTCTCCCCGTTTGACCTTCAAGGTCCGTTTGAACGGGGGTGTCCTGAGTTGGATCTTGTGGCGCCCATTTATGTGGTACTACCCTATAAATATACCTCGACACGCTTGCCCTGCGGCGTACCGTATCGAACCACGCCCATCTCCCTGAGCCTATTTGAGCCGAGACCTTCAGCCTGTTTTTGACGATTTTCAGGGTGAGCGTGCACATTTCCCGGACTTGGATTTGGTACTTACACAGTCGTGGGTGTCGATAAGTCGTTTTGATACTGTAACAACGTCAGAACACGATAATGAAGTCGCTTTAGTACAAAGGTGTTTCCAAGCTTTACAGAGGTTTAAGGCAGCGTTTGCATTCATGTTGAAATGCCAACAATCGATTACGTAGCTAAAGGGGTTATAAAGCAGTGCAACAAGGCACAGACATGCAAAGAGCATATAATATGCAACCTGAGAATTACTGAAGACAACAAAAATGTGCTAGGGGCGTGTGAATCAGTGTTTATTAACTAAAAGTGAAAAAGTGCGACCAATTGTGAGGTTAGAGTTTCCTGAATGATATTTACCAATACAATTAAAAATTAATATCGAAGAATGTACACTCACAGATAAACAATTGTAAATCATGTTGCTATGGTGACCTAAAGAGTCTATTGTTATTGTTTGTTGGGGAAGCCAAGCGGAGAGCTTGTGTGGTGCTTGGCTCCCGGATTTTGATAAATTTTGTGCCCAGTTCTGCGTTTTATTTATTTGCCTGTGGAGGCCAGCTGTGGTTAAATTGGCTGTGTTTCGAAGTGCAGTTCCAGAGTAAATTAGACCTGGAGCTTAGCCTGTGTGAGATCGTCTTCGAAGCTGAGATACAACAATATTGGGAGCTGCGAGGAGCGGATGCAAGATGAAGGAGCTAGAGGAGGCTTGGTTCGTGATCCAGAGACAGACAGCAGCCTCTGAAACCTTTCCATGAAGCAAATGCAAGCTTAGCGTCCTTTTGCACTTGCAAAAAAAATTCCAGGTTAGCCAAACCAAGTCATTCGTTAGAATCGAGCATTTGCCATTAAATGGTTAAATTTATCAACAGTGTAACAACATAACCCTGCAGCTACGAGTCTGAAATTGCTAGCCGGCGCATAAGTTTTCATAAGTTGCAAATGAATAAAATATAGAAACAGCAACATACCTTTATTACAGTAGAGCATAATTATATAATCATATTTTTAATTAGCCACAGAGAGAGGCAATAAAATTCAAAATAAGCTATGTCGTAGTTGGTCGCTCAAATAATTTTACTTATTTAATATATTACAAATAATAGTTAAAGTAAAGAGTTAATTAACAATAATACAAATATCACTGTGTATAAAGGCTCCACAACAATATATCTTGAAAAAACCTTTGACAGCTTAAGGGGAGACGTTAGGAGGTGTTTTAAAGAGAAAGGAATGAGGACGACATTAATCGATACAATAAGAGCTTGTTAGTAAGGGGTTACTAATTTTGTAAGAATAAGAAGTGACGAATCGACGGAGTTCGAAACTAGAAACAACTGCGTTTTCACCTTAGTTCTAGGCACTGCAATAAAAAAGTATATATCAAGTAAAGAATATAACATGTGAGCAAACGAAAATGAAATCAAGCTTGAATAATATGTTGGTGGCACTGTACGTCTATGTCAAATTTGAGATGAGCAGGTTAGGTTTTGTGTCAGTTTTGACACAGACTGACACGAAGCCTAACCTGCTAACCTCGAATTTGACATAGACTTACAGTTCCACCATATTATTCATACAACAAATATTTCAAAGCCAAGCTTGATTTCATTTTCGTTTGCTCACATGTTATTATTGGTAACTGGAGAATAAAGAAGACACTTTATTCGCAGATAATATGGTTATTCTATGAAAAACAGAAAATAATTTGTAGCTCAACACAGGAATCTATAAGCGATAATTACACAAGATAGGTACGCAGATCAACACAGAAAAAATTAAAAAAACATGATAATATTATCAAGTGAGAGTAACCATTATATTAGGCTAAAAAGAACGTTCTGTAACGGGTTGATAATTGTAAATACTTATTTGGAAGTGGTAATTAGCAGAAACTGAAAAAAGAACAGTTAAACACCAAAACAGTGGTGTAAGAGAGACAGCTAAGATGGTTAGGACACAAACAAAAATGCCAGAAGAAGAAGAACGAATAACAAAAAGGATATACGAAGCCAGAACACAAGGGAAAAACGAGGTTGGAAGACCAAGAAAAAAGTGAGTAAAAAATATGAAGCTTGCAGTATTAGGACGGTAAGAATGAAATGAAGTCCGAGAACTGGCGCAAAACAGAAAACAATCGAAGACTATGCAGTAGCAAGTCTTATTACACCTAACAGTAGAAAGGCTTAGAATTATATATGTATGAACTATACTGTATAAAATAAAACATACTTTTCTCTCCCTTGGTGTATAAAGTACTATTACTTTACAGAAATCAGCCAAAACTTTATCTTTTATTAATATTTATCAATGTCAAAAATTCATCGGTCATTTTGTTCTCTTTTCAGATTATCAGACGAGCTTTCTCAGATAATTTTGCTTTTAAAATTACCAATGTTTAAAAAACAAAAAAATATTATTAAGGACAAGTTTTAATTTTAGAGTCACAGTTTCAATTTAAAAACGTTATTAACGATACAAGTTTGATTATGAGCATCTTAACGATACGAGTTTGATTGCCAAAACGAGTTTTGCGGCAATGGAATAGGTCTCGTTAAGTGCCATAAGCAAACGTGTATTGTTCAATATTTTATCTTCATCAATAAATTATGGTGCAATGTATTTTTTATATAAAAAGAGAGCGGTAATATCCACTGGGTGTGATATCTATCCATTACAGCACTCAGTGCGCTAATGAAGCTCTTAACGATACTAAAACGAAGTTGGTTAATAGTCTATAACACCGATGAAGATAAATATTATTTACGGATTTATTTTGAAATTTGTCTCTGATGTCACAACTGGGTGAGAATGGACTAAGATTGAAATAATACTACGTACTATGCTACTATGTTCTTCTTTTAACAGTTTTAACTTTCATAATATGTACCTACATTATTTCCAGTCGTCATGGAATGAGGTAATGTTTTCAGATATCAATAAAAGGTTTATCATCATCATCGTCGTCGTCTAATATTCTGAGATGTAGTTTATGACTGTTATAAACAAAAAGGTCTAAATAATTTTATTGTTTTAAATAGAATGTAATAAACAAATTCACATATTACTACGTAACTCAAGTCAGGGTGCATGTAGTTTAAAGTTTAAACTACAATCTTTCACTTTAAAGACACATACTTATGTTTTACCTTAAAGGACAATCGTAAAATGCACTCACTTCTTAAGTTCTCTCTAAGAACAAACAGATACAAACATAATTTTAGAACAGTTCCGTGAATGCTTGACATGATTTCAGGGAACAGATACCTGAGACGAAATGTAGAATATGTTGCAGCATATTTATTTTAAGTAAATTTCTCAATTTTCGTTAAAAATAACCTCTTCTGAAAATTGTTAGTACATACTATGAATCCTATAATGTATGGACTAAAGCGGTAGCGGGTAGACACTCTCCGAGGTCCCAGCAAAGATAGGTCTACTTCAGGCAAGCGATCCTGCCCACGCAAGCCGTGGTTTTCTCTCACTCCTAAATACCGAGAGAAATCACGTCCTTACCTCATAAATCCTAACAATTTCATATCAAACCCTACCTATATCCTTATCCCTCCTCGTAACCCCTCCCTCTACCAACCCGCAATGGCCAGCGTGGTAGAGTATGGCCAAAAACCTCCAGAAATGTCCATGAAAAAATCGATTACTGAAAACAGTCCCCAGGTGCGTCGAGCAGAAAACTCGGAATCCCACACTGACGAAACACTGTCAGTCTGCTCCACGGAATATGGGGAGAGCAAGAAATCGATTCAAAAACCAAAATCTAAAAAACCAGCCCAAACTTTCCATATACTCACATATAACATACGAACGATGAGCACAGAAAAGCATCTAGAAGAATTAGAAAGAGAACTAGATGGTATCAAATGGGATATACTTGGGCTATGTGAAACCCGACTCCCAGGCGAAAAACTCACCACTTTAAAATCAAGACATATATTATACCAAAGAAATTCCGATATAAATAACAAAAACGGAGGCGTACCATTCCTAATAAATAAGAAAATATCACATCTTGTTACAAAATACATCTCGATTTCAGAAAGGGTCATTTATATAGTAATCAGATTAAATGACCGATATAACATGCAAATAGTTCACACATATGCCCCAACCAGTACTGCAGATGAGGAGGAAATAGAAAAATTGTATGATGACATAGCATTTGCAAAACAACAGGAAAAATCTCACTATAAAATCGTTACCGGAGATTTCAACGCTAAGATAGGCCAAAAATCCCCAACCGATCCCAACGTCTATATCGGAAATCATGGACTTGGCTCACGAAATACTAGAGGAGATATATTGGCAAGCTTTTGCAGCCGTCAAAAAATATTTTGTCTCAACACGTTCTACAAGCAACAAATCCAACGGAAGTGGACTTGGAGAAGTCCGGACGGAAATAGTAAAAATGAAATAGATTACATTCCATCTAATAACCAATATGTATGCCGAGATATAAGTATACTAAACCAGTTAAATACACGCAGTGATCACAGAGCTGTGAGAGGAAAGTTTGTCTTCAATCTACGAACAGAAAGAAGGAAACTAATCCAAACAAAAATATATCCAACAACAAAAGAATTACAAAGAAGAAAACAAGGTTACCAAAAAGAACTGAATGATAAGTTGCAAAATATGGAAACAAAAACATAGACAAAATGAATGAGAGAATCACAGAGAGTATACAAACTGCCACAAAGAAAATATGCTCACAAAGAACTAAACAAAAAGAGTCAAAGTTAAGCCCAGATACCATTAAAATAATAGAAGAAAGAAGAAAATGCGATACAGACACCAAGGAATATAAAGAAATAAACAAGCAAGCGAAAAAACTAATTAGAAAAGACATTAGAAACTATAAAACTCAACAAATCACAAATGTTATTGAAGAAAATACGGGCATGAAAGTGTTAAGATCCAAACTATCACGAGGGAAATGCAGTATACTTAAAATAAAAGATGAAAGAGGCACTATAGTTTCAACCAGAAAAGATATAGCACAAGCAGTCCAAAAATTCTACCAAAAACTATACTCCACAACAATGCCAGAACACCCCATCCCAACAGAGAAAATATTAAACGTAGGTTCAGAAGACCTGCCAGAGGTAACTAAAAACGAAATTTAAAAAGCATTCCTTCAAATGATAAATAAAAGAGCACCTGGCGAAGACCGTATCACAAGTGAAATGGTGAAAATGGGAGGTGATACGCTTATATATACCACGTGCTTGGAAACATTCAGAAGTTGTTTTGTTGTTTAAGAAAGGAGAAAAGACCAACATAGAAAATGACCGTCCCATTAGCCTTCTCTCCCACCTTTATAAGCTCTTTTCCAGAATTATAACCAATAGACTAACACAAAAATTGGATTCATACCAACCAAATGAACAGGCCGGGTTTCGAAAGGGCTTTAGTACAATAGATCACCTTCAGACAATCAGAATGCTCATAGAAAAGACTACAGAATACAACATTCCACTACATATTGCTTTTGTAGACAATCATAAAGCATTTGATACGATAGAAAAATGGTCCTTTCTAACAGCTATGAACAACGCACGCATTGACTCCAGATATTCTATGATACTTAAGGATATATATGAGGACTCCACAATACATGTTAAGATTGACGACGACTTGAAAACAGATCTAATTAAATTGGAGAGAGGCGTACGTCAGGGTGATGTTATATCCCCTAAACCTTTCACTTTGGCTTTGGAGGATGTCTTCAAACACCTCAACTGGGAAAACGTTGGAATAAACATAGACGGAAGCTATTTAGACCACCTCCGCTTCACCGATGACGTGGTCATCGTTAGTGACGATCTAAAACAATTACAAACCATGTTAGAACAACTAAACCACGCCTCCCAACAAATTGGTCTAAACATAAACTATAACAAAACAAAAATTATAAGTAAAAACATGGAAGTCGTCAACATACAAAACCATCAAATAGAATTTGTCAATGAGTACGTCTATCTAGGACATACTATCACCGTTGGAAAAGAAAACAAATCTCTCAAAGATCAAGAGAAGAATCGCTCTAACATGGGCCGCATTTAGAAAATTACGGCATATACTTACAAGCAAAGATATTCCAATCAATTTAAGGAAAAAAGTTTATAACAGCTGCATCCTCCCTGTAACAACTTATGGAATGGAAACTGTAGCCCTCACGAAAAAAAGTGCCGAACAGCTGAGAATATCACATCGAGCCATGGAAAGAGCAATGCTGGGCGTAAGCTTACGGGACAAAATACTCAACATAGAAGTTCGACGTAGATCAGCGGTTACAGATGTTATAGAAAGGATTGCACACTTGAAATGGCAATGGGCGGGACATATCGTGCGGCAGGACGTAGACAGATGGACTTATAAAATTATGCAATGGAGACCACGACAAACAAAAAGGAGTGTCGGTAGGCCCCCAAAAAGATGGGCCGATGACATTAAGCGAACCGCGGGAAATAATTGGATTGGAGTAGCTCAGGACTGACAAGAATGGAAACTTATTGGAGAGGCCTATGTCCAGGAGTAGACCACTCTAGGCTGAAGAAGATGGACTAAAGCATAAAAAGTCAACTAGAAGAAATATGCACCTTGGATTATATAGTTCACAGAACAGAATATTGTAAACTAATTAAATATAGGGAATATCTATGACTATTCACACAACTGATATTATTGAGACCCAAAAATCGTCCTTCTTCTTCTGCTTCTTGCTTCTTATGTAGTAATTTTCCCTGTGTATCAGCATGAAGGTCATAAACTCTCTCCATCATTTCTTAGGACTTTCAGTACTTCTTCCCACAGGTAGCTTATCTCTTATTGTATTGGCTAACCGTTGCCGATTCATCCTAGTTACGCTTTCACCCCTCTCTGGTTTTCTGATATCTATCCATTCGTTTATTGGCCTTCCTTTGCATATTCATCTAATGTCAGCATTTTGTACTCGATCCCTTCGCGTCTTATCGGTTATACGTCTCAGTGTTATTTCTTGTTTCAGCCGTATGTGATATAACGGACGTAACCATTGCTTTGTATATTCTTCCTCTTGTTTCGGTTTGCAAATGTCGATTTCTCCATATTGTCGTATTCAAGCATTTTACTATTCGATTTGACTTTGATATTTGTTCCTCTACTTCTTGATGTACGTAATAGTTGCTCGAGCGTGTTATTGTTACTCCCAGATATTTTATACTCATGAATTGTTCTAAAATGTTATTTTCGACATCTAACTTACATCGAATAGGTTCTTTCTAAATTGTGATGATTTGGTTTTATCACTAGAAACGAGCATATTATATTCTTTAGCAGTTTCATTGAACTGAAATAATAGCCTTTGTAGAGCATCAACAGCGTAGCAGAGTATTCTTATAATATATTTCCGATTTTATAGACTTTTTGATTATTGGTACACTGGATAATTACATCCTTTATACATTAAATATCAGTGGAGTAAGTGAGTCGCCATGTCGTCTGTCATATACTCTTTGTGAACAGGGATTGATATACTACTTAGTAATCCGTTGGCTCTTAGTTTCACATTATTGTCGGTGCATGTGGCTTTAATGAGGTTTATTAATGGACACTTGTCCCTTATGCCATCATCCTCATCATCATTATCGTCATCATCATCATCATCAATCAACTTATTTGCGTCCAATGCTGCTTAATTCATTCCACCTGTGTCGATCTTGTGCCAGTAATATCCAAGTTGTTGCGATCATTTTAATATCACCACTTCATCTTCTAAAAGGCCTAACTCTGTTTCTAATCGCTTCCATTTTGGGTCGCCATTCAAAGCTGTTCTTACTCCATTCGCATCAGCCATCCTTGCAACATGACCTGCCCAATTCCATTTGAGGCTAGCGATATTCTTAACTGCATCCGTAACTTTTGTTGTTTATCTTATGTGGTTATTGGGCACTCTCTCTCTCAGTGTTAAGCCAAGCATAGACCCTTCCATAGCTCTGTGGGGGTTTGCGTCACATTGTAAAGGTTTCTGCCCCATAAGTTACTACTGACAGGATACACTGATTAAATATATTTTTCTTAAGACAGATGGGTATGTCAGCCTTGAAGACGTCTCTCCTCAGCTTACAAAAAAAGGTCCATGCTAAACCTATATTTTTGATTATTTGACAGGTCTGATTGTGACGGCCGAATTTTAGTTTATGGCCCAAACATTTATAAGATGCGACTTGTTTTATTTGTGCCTTATCTACTGAAGTAGCATCACTGAGAACCATAATCATCATGAATTGAGTTTTTTAAATATAATATATGTATTTCATACATTATGCAGCCGAGTCTGATCGAAAGCCTCTGATGGATCGACGAAACAGTGAAAGTCTGGTACATTAACTTCTAGTGTTTTTCCACTATTTGTATAAATTCTGAATCTACACTTCTAAAGCGTTTTTACTATTGTTCGGTCAATGTTGTAATTGAGTTAATCTGGCCAGGCACTGTTCTGGTTATTAATTTTAGCATGTTATTAAGAAAATTGTTCTCTAGTATTTACTAATCTCCCTTCTTAAATAATAGCTATTTATGCAACAAGTGCTAAAAGTCGACGTTTATGCACGCGTTGCATACAATATTTTATCTACGACCTTAATTTTACTGTTATTAATCCATAAATATCGATTTAACAAAGGTTTGCATCTATGACAGTTAGAATTTATGTCATAATTAAGAGAGGGCCTTGGTACGCGGGCGAATGTTTGTGAAACCAATACTGTCAAAGTCAGTTATCAAAGGTAATTATTAATGCTACACATCTGACTGTATTCATTACATAACGCTTTAATGATTTCAAAAACACTTTACCTCTAACGCAAGAAGTAACTAGAATAACTTTACAACTACACTTCCAGTTCGAAATTGTAGTTTTATAACCTCACTTCACTTTTAGCACATGGGCTAAAAGTAAACAGCTGATTTCTTTAAACACGCTAAATTATAAAACGTCACTTTTAGTGAAAAAAGCTAGCGCTAAAAGGCCTACTTTTAGTGGTGGTCGTAGATAAAGTAATTAATGGGTTTGTTCTCCATTCCTTGGATTTTTTCCTGAAAATCTTATTAATCTGAATAGTCAGCGTTTAAATATTCTATTCTAAATTCCTTCCGACTTTCTATTTGTTAACTTTTTAGGCGATCGTTTTACAGAGGCATCGAAAAAAATGAAGACCACGTGAAAACGTAAATAGACAACCCAATTAACACTGTTGGCAACCGCGTTTATTAAACTAGATCTGACAAATATTGTGGCGAGCCAGATATTAAAAAAAAACATATTTTAGGAAACTAAAGGAAATAAAGTGTCAAATCGGCGCTTCCATGCAACATTAGAATATTAAATGTTATGGGAATGTTACCGATCAATTGGTCTCCATTTTTTTCCATGCCTCTGTACTGTACTTCCTCTTCCGTAATTTTTCTATTTGTTATTTTTACATGTGATATGTTCTTTGATTGGTTCATTGTCTTTTTCATATTATTTTGTTAAATATTGCACTCATTCGTCAATATGCATTTGCGTCGTTTGTACTCCCATCTCTTTTGTTTCATTTCTTTGGTTTCTCACAAATCATCACAATAATCGTTTCTTATTTTCTTTATTTTTCAATTTGATTAATTTCTAACATGTTTGTATTATTCGTACGCTTCACAAGTATTTATCAATATGTACGTCATATATGCTTTCCTTTTCTATCTTACAAAAAATCATTTTTAGTTTATGAACTGTTGTAGTTACTTTTTCAGCCTTTTATGTTGTGTTCGTAAATATTGCAGTCTCTAACTTATTAGTGGTTCTATTATGCAGCTGAGCTGGATGCTGTTTTATTGTTGATATTGCTGCACTGATTTGTAGAGAGCTTTGTTATTGGGCCGTTGCTCATTGTTATTGTTGGATTGGTACCCAGATGGTACCGCCATATAGTATACTATGTACCTAGGAATAGTGGACATCCGGCAAGATAACAATGACCGGTAACCTGATCAGCAACAATATTTGTATATAGTACTGCATGCTCATTTCCCACAAATGCCTTGCGAATTCGGTCTCTGTGGGGGTGGAAACCGTAGTTGGAGTTAGCACTGACATGAGTTGGTGCTCACTGATCGAGTTAGCATTCGGATAACAGGCGCCGTATGCGATAAGCATTTGTATTATATGTATTAGATTATTAACCAAAATTGTATATCTAATATTAGAACAACCTGTATTTCTAAAACTCAATAATTTAGAATACATTCCATCATATTAGTGTACAAAATTTTTTAGTAAGTTCTTTGGTTTTGTGTTGTAATAGACACAGCCTGCTATTAAATAGGAAATTTACTCCACTCCCCCACTTATTCCTAATTATTGGATTAATGACTAACCAACTGGCATAAACTAAATACGGTGTTTTAAGCTCTATTATACTGTGTATTAATTAATATTTGCGTTTAAATGCAATTTTTGTATGCACCTTATAATAAACCTTTAGAAAATATAGCATGCAACGCTTAAGGTAAGAAAATCGCACTCATTAGGAACATATCACATACATTATGCAAATCCTTGCAACACTACGCTGCCATTTCATTAAACCATTGATAATTTATAACAACTTAATTAGTTTAAAGTATACGGCTAGCTATATGACATTTAGCTATTTATTAGACTAAAGTTTCCATCCACGCAATTATTATAATAGCAGACACATCAACCTTGCCCATTTTATAGCCCTGTGCACAAAGGCTCGAGCCGTTAGTAATTCTGTAATTCTGTAGAAAAGCCAGTGGCGTATCAGACGTTCCCAAAAGCATCCGATTAGTTCCTCGTCGTTAATCATTTTATGGCGCTCAGTTTTCAGAACAGTTGTCACTGGCAGCGATAAAGCAAACCTACACAAACCGAAGCGAATTAGTGGTTGTGAATGAACTTAATCATACAAACCGAATAATAAGTAAAGAATTTACGAGTTCGCGTTAAGCGGTGTGTGCAATTGGGCTTAGGAAACCCGTGACTCAGGAGGCCATGTCAAGTGTACGTAGGAGCCGCCACTTATGTCACCATCGAAACTTTTCTTAAATCAATAGGAATGTGTCACGGGTTTCCTCGGAAGCGTCTGAGATTGCCTGAACGATCTTAACTAATCAGATTAAGATTTATTTGTCTTGTGAATCACAACGCCTGCGGTAATCCTCACTTTTTTTGCTTCCTGAAATCGAGAGCAACAGGGTGTGTTAATTCGGGAAATTTTCTGTCGCCCGACTCAGATTAAGAAAACAAGAACTAGTGATTGTGACTGTTGTTCCATAGAAAAAGTTAGTCCTGGCGCCGCGACGCTGGCGACGTCTCTGAGCTATAATTGCGGTTATTACTGTAGGTAACACACAGAATTGGACAGTTACCAAAGCGTGTTTCCAATTAGTAATTATCATAGCCTGTTTGTCATCGAGTTTTTGTCTACACAATCCGGTCACTGTACGCGTTAAGCAAAATAGAGACATACATAAGGGCACAAAAATTTTGGAGATGCCGGGGATCGAACCCGGGGCCTTTCACATGCAAAGCGAACGCTCTACCACTGAGCTACATCCCCACCTATTCATACAGTAACTGTGACTTTTACGGAGGTATTGATAACGACAAATCTACACAAGAATCTAACATAGATACAAATATCGTACGAATGTGTCCAATGCAAATATTGTATAACTCAATAAACTTATATATTACAACAGCAATTTCTACTTAATAAATGCTATCTTTATCTTGGCCATATCAGTTTAAACATTGTGTTATGAATTATCAGCTACAACTCAGAAGTTCATGACCTATACGTTCTCAAGCATGAAGAAAAAGTAAAGACCCATATTAAAAGATCAAAATAGATAGCTTTATCTTTGCACTATATTTCCATCTCCTATCGGGGCCACAATTTATCACACTCATACTACGTGCGTGGGTCATTGTTTTCAATACAGAAATTAAGCGTTTTTGTAACGATGCTAATAATTACATTCTTTACAACAACATTCACAGTAAATTTCCTGAAAACCACATTTGATAATAAAAAAAGAACATTTTGCTATTCTTCACCCCATTGATTGACAGTGCGAATGTGGTAACACCATTCGTCGTTTCTCTGAACGGTCGTTATAATTTTGGTCATGTAAATTTTTATTAACTACCTGATGTTCGTTATGGCATTCCCTGCCTTCGCTTTTCACTATTCTTTCTGGCATCTGCCGCATCTATTTATCTCAATTTTATCTTTTGGATTCTATTTTTGCAGTATGTGTATTTCAGCTATAATTGTAGCGTTGGTACCTTCAGCTCCTGAAGTGAGTGCTGTTGCGTTTCACTCTGAAATTTCTTACACGTCAGAGGTACATACCTACATATATCAGTAGTCTGGATGTATGTTCACTATATATTTGTTTTGTACCTCCACTATCACTATGTCTCATCGAAAGTAGTTAAAAAGATAGCTACGTTGTATTTATCAATCCTTTTGATCAGTTTTCTCATTTTCAGATACTTTGCTACCCAAATAACTAGCTTCGATAAAGATTCTATTCATAGATTTCCAGTAAAGCTTCCCCCAACAACCATATATGAAGTTCAAGAGTACAAGTGAGAAGAAGAGTGCTCGGTCGTATGGAAAAATCGCACGTTTTAAACATTTTGATAGACTTTTACTGAGATGGTGAGAAAGTAATTTGCTCAAGAAATAAATTTGGTCAAGAAAGAGATATGAATCGAAATTGTGTAGAAAAGTGTGCTTGGTAACAAATGGTTCATCTGCAAAATATTTTCAGAGGAATGTAGGTCCCCATTTTTTTAAATATTTCACCAACCTGCTGTATTCTATACCTTCAGTTGAGCAAGAAATTTAAAATAGGAAGGAATGTTGTATTTTATAGTCCAAGAGCCGACAGCAAAATGGGATGTCTTTAACGGGAAATCATAAACTTTCATTTAATATAGGTTCAAAATATCTTCATCTGCTCAAAATATTTCTGTTCGGTAGTTGGGAAAACGATAAAAATAAATTATTATATTGTAAAGTACATGTTGTAATAATTACTTTTGTGTTCTTGGGGCTTTTTGAAAATATTCTATTATTTTATTTGTATTCGTATAATTATGGGCTTTCGACTAAACCAGCCACTGAAATATGATACGTTCTAAATTTAGCACCCAATCGGAACGAGTTCCAAGCCAATTTACAGTAGGAGGATTGCTTTTAAGAATCGGGCGGCGTTTCCTGTATGTAGTTTTTAAATATCGATGGGCCTTTTGCTCCGGGGAGTTGGACGAGAATTCCTATATTGGAATGTTATAAAGCCCGAAGCGAATGGGGATGGAATTTTACAATGCGACGCTTCTTATGTGTTTTGGCACTTTTGGCAGTCTGTAGGCGAGGTCGCACGCGTGTGAACGTGAAGAACATTAATCCTATATGTATGTGTTCTTGAAGTGGTTGGATTGTGTAAGTTATATGGAGTATAACTTATAAAAGAGCGGATGAAACGATGAGGTCTGTAAAAAGAATGGTAGTGCTTGCGTAAAAAATCTAGTTAATGAACAGCGGAGTCGGACATTCGTTATTGTTCGCACTGAGGCTGATTGTAGACAGCTTTATTAATTGGGTCGTTGTTCTTTGTTATCTTTGGCCAGGGGTAAAACTACCTGCAGAAAGCGCTCTCGTACCTGGATCAGTGGCCATTTGGCTAGATGGCCCACGATCTTTGACCTGATAAGCACCTTGCTTATCAGTGATCCCAGTTAGCGCGACTGGGTGGCTTGGGAAGCCTGTCTCCCAAAGATGACTTGCACCTGTGCCTCTTACGGTCCATGCGGCCACCGTAATTGCGGGTTACATTGACATTGGTTGGACCCATTGATGCAGTTAACGTTCGGTTAATGCGTACTAGAAGCGGTAAGCATCAATGTTTTCAGGATTATTACAGGTACATCAACGAAAGTGCAGCGAAGAATATCCCTGATGTTGTCGGCTTCGAGATGCGACGTGGGGACGAACCGGGGGGCCATAAAACCCCCTGTAAGTATTATGTAATGAGCACGTTACTACTAAAAGCTGAATGTTTGTTGTTTTGCTTGCATGACTGATTGTGGAATTGACTGAATTTGTGTTCGCGTCGGGCGTCGGGCGTGTGTGACCACCTGCTATATGAAAGGACTCGCCGTTCGCCTTGCACCCCCCAGTATCATGTTTCTGATTTACAACCCCAGACCGCAGGGGCGTTATGGAATTTCGGGTCAGTCACCAGTTCTTGTAAATTTATGCATCTGCACCGATCTGAATCCAGAAAAAAAAATTAGCCCGGGTCACCGACAAGATGTGCCTAATATAATATCGAGATTGGTATATATGGAATTAACATAGAGAACGTAAAGGAGTATAAATACCTGCGATACAATATAATGATGTGTAAAGAAAATCAAGTTCTAAAAATATTTCGAAGCATTGCCTTATCGTGGGCTTTTTTGGAAAATTAAGACATAAGTACTACAAAACAGAGATACCCCATAAATTTAAAACGAAAGGTCCAGATACCTGTATTACACCAGTAGCTACATACGGACTTGAACAAAGAAAAGTGCAAATCGGCTACGAATAATGTAAACAGCTATGAAGAGAATACTGCTCAGAATCTTTCTAAGAGTCAAACTTAGAAACAACGTAAGAAAACAGAGGACAGGAACAATAGATATTGTACAACGAGTCGCAAAATGAAAGTTAAGTTGGGCTGGCTACATTGCATGAGACACTAACAACAAATGGACATCAAAGTTACCCATTGGGGACCCAGAGAAACAAAAAGAGATAGGAAGATCACCGATAAGATGGGTCGATGACATACGAAAGGCAGGTGAAAAACGCTGGCATCAACAGGCCCAGGACAAAGAGAGATTGATAACTCTAGAAGAGGCCCACGTTCAGAAGTGGACGGTAGATGGCATATAAAGAAAGAAAGAAGAGCACGCTTGCGCGAGTATTGTACTAATCCTATATACGGCCTTATTCTTCGAACATGTAAGTCTTATATGTTCGAAGGCCTTATTACAGTAAATACCGTCGTGTTAAGATGGGGTAGAAGGTAGATGGCATCTTTTAAAGTCGAGAATGTAAGTAAAATCGAGTCTGTTCTGTTACATTTCCGGGACACAACAGAGCACGGTAATTAAATTATAGGAGTCTTCGGCAAATGAGTGTTGGCGTGTAAGTTTATGTCCAAGTGGACAAGAAATTGATGGGGGAAATCAATTCAGGCATTCGAAACTATTGACCATAAAAAATTAATAGATATATGTGGGGTATATAGAGTACGGCGCGCAGTTCTTAATTGGATAAAAACTATCTAAACAACAGACTTCTACAAGTAGGAAATAAACTGTCAGAAAAATTAGAAATAAATTACGGAGTTCCACAAGGGAGTGTACAGGGCTCTTCATCTTATATAAAAGACATTAACATTATACTAGCTTTGGCGCTAAATCAAGTTTGTACTATAAAATTGTTGATTCTGTAGCTGTAAATTTACATTACTATTTTGTGAGTATTTCCTGAATTTTCGCATATTTTTAAATAGAAAAACGGTTCTATTCTTCTAAAAAGACTTAATTTTAATGTAATGATCTTAAACGATCACGTAGGCGCGTTACATCCATCAATACCAAATCCTTAATTCATATTGAAGATAGTTTCTGAGCTGTTTAAAAGAACAATTTGCTTATGCCATTTCGAAAGGCGTCTCTGAACGAAATACGATAAACCCAAATGTTAATTCTAAGTATTTTCAATCTCCAAATAATATCTCGAATATATTAGGCATTTTATATTTCAACAAACCTTAGCATAAAAAAAGATAAGAATGAAATAGCACACATTAAAGCTTACATAAAAAATTATTATTGCCATGGTGTTGCCAAGCCAAATTCTCTTGTTTACGAGTACAAACTGATGCTCAAGAAGAATTAGTGGCAGTAAATGCAGCACACAATTCTGGTCGGCTGAAAAAAGTCATTCGAAAAAAGGTCACCTCTCGTCCTTACCGAACTGCATACCTATTAAAAGAACAATGACTTCCATAACCTCTACGCCGCTTTGCGCCACCTGAAAATTTTATTGAGCTTCGGTAAGAAAAGGTGGAATAAAGAGCGTTTTTGAAGGAACTACTTGTAATTGTAAACCAGTATTCGCTTTGATAACATCAAGGTCGCGCGTTATTGTTTGAGAAACATAAGTAACTTCATATGTATTTATGAGCATGGTCGTCTATTGGACAGGGCAAGTAAATCCTCAGCTGAGTAAATAAATAATTTGCATCTTTGTGAATTTCCAGTTTTCGATAATAATTTGGTAACATTTAATAAACAATAAAAGGTGAGACATTCGTATTGAGGCAAAACCAAATGAAACGCTGCTCTTCAATGCCTTTTCAATTACTCTCGCAATATCTTCAAGCATTCTGAAGTATGTTTTGATAGAAAATAGTAGAAAGTCAAATATCCTCATATACAGGGTGTTCGGATAATAGGAAACCATACATTGATGGTGAGTTCTACGCATTAAAACAACTCGACAACAAACAAACAAAAATTGAATTTTTGTTATCAAGGCTAATCAGATAATGACCCTGAAAAGAAAAGCCTTAAAACTTTAGATAGAATTTCTAACCAAATGGTTTATGTTACGCATACCAAACAAGAGTATGTAAATTAATTTTGAATTTTTTTATTCCCTACCAGATGCCGCATCTAGATCGGAGGTATGTCTTTAGATATAAAAGTTATGACTAAAAAAGAAAATATGGTTTTAGGTTAACTGCCAGTTCAAAATACATGTTATCGATTATTTTTCTTTTTGTTTGTGAACATTGGAATAAAGAGCACGTACACTAAGTTTAACGTATTTATCTATTCAGTTATAAAAAATAAATAAAATTTTTAAAAAAAGTTAAACTTTAAGGGACGGTATCTACGTCAATAACGATTTTCGGACAATACTGCATATGAAGTTTTTTATTATTTTAATGGGTAGAACTCGCCATCAATGTATGGTTTCCTATTATCCGAACACCCTGTATAAACGACTATTGTGTCTGACTGCTTGTGTCATGTTTGTAACGTCACCGATCGGACGCACTTCGTCCGCGATCAGTCCAGTCGTTACCATGCCCTTCATAATGCAATGATAAGCAAGTACGTTACGCAGTTTTGATAGACGAGCAGGTCAAGCTTTACTAGCCGAGCAGGTAAAGCTTTACTAGCCAAGTGACTAGCAATCGGATTCGTCATTAAGGAGCAGATTCGAATCCTACCGACTGATGTTTTCTTTCTTTCTTTGCTAATTAATGTCATACGCATTACCAAGCGTTTCCTTTTACTCTTTCAGTATTATTAGAAACATAATTTTCAACACGTCAACAGCTAATCATTATTTCTTGCGGTGCGCTTTCCTTATTAAAGACGTTAATAGTCATTTGTTGTATACGTTCTTTAGAAGGCGTTTTATCCATGACCGAATGTTTAAATGCGAGAACGAACTTGGGTAGATAAACCGCAACTAAAACACGAATACAATATAACGTTTTATCAAACAACTCAATAAATATCTAAAAAACATAAATTTTGTATTGACAGTCGTGAAAATTCATAGTGCCTATTTGGAAAGTACTGAGAGATCAAATAAATTTATAATTAGAGTCGCCTGTGATGCGTGTTGTAAGTTTGGCAGTACTGAAGTGTATTGTCAGTCTATGTCAAATTCGAGGTTAGTAGATTAGATTTAGTTTGTTATTTGACACAGACTGACGAAAAACTTAACCTGAAAATCTCATAGCCTGTCAGTGCTACTAACAATGCAGTAGTGAGTGACATGGTTTTTACTCACTAGTGGCATATGGTTATTATTTTACTAGTGGATAATGAGCCAGTTTAAGGGTCTAATTCAATGTGAAAATGCCAAAGTTATTTTAGTTAGATATAGGCGACTTATGTGGTAGGCTAAAAAGCTATACTTTTAGACCGTGTTTTAGACAGATCACCGGGATTCTTCTTCACATATTTAATCATATAATTTTATACAGGGTTATTCACGTAAGATGACGGGCCTGACCAGGTAAAAGTGTAACCCAAAATACGATTTATAAACCTCGAATTTGACATAAACTATTTACATGTCATTGGTGACACTGTAAGTCTATGTCAAATTCGATGTTAGCAGGTTAGGTTTTGCGTCAGTTTGTGTCAAAACTGACGCAAACCTAACCTGCTAACCATGAATTTAACACAAACTGACACAAAACCAATCAGCTAACCTCGACTTTGACATAGACTTACAGTGCCACCAATGACATATAAACAGTCTATGTCAAATTCGAGGTGCTAATGCAATAGGCATCCAGTTAGCTTTATAAATCGTATTTTGGGTTGCATTTTTACCTGGTCAGGCTCGTCATCTTACATGAATAACCCTGTATATGATATACAAAATATGGTTGTATGGCTGTTTTACACGAAAACCCATAAAAATGTCACTCAAAAATTGTCGTCAAGCCTTTTGAAAATAGTTGTATTTCAAATTCTGGTTGGTTAGTCATAGATACGTAGAAAATAAAGTTTCTTCACATAACAATTGCTACAGAACGCATGAAGAACAATAACAAAATAATCTGGTGTGATACACTCACACAACTTCCTTTTACAGTGATCTTATAATTAGTCAAAAATTTGATTTTTAATTTTTAAACATTTGTCAAAAATTTTCGAAAATTACAAATTCTACAAAAATGGTACAAAATAGAGCGTTAGTTCAAGAGACAAATTTTCTCTAAAATTTTAAGCTGAATTCAAAAATGTAATAATATACTGGGTGTTCTATTTAAAATAGCAATTAATAAAAAAATAGAAAAAAACAAAAGAAACCCATTTTAGAAGTATTCAACTGGAAAATCACCTATTTCACATCAATACAAATTAATAATGTAATTAAAATTTAAAGTTTGAAAAAAATCGTTAGAGCCGTTTTTGAAAAAATCGAAAAAAACTGAAAAATCACCTACTTCCGGTTATGCGATTTTCTTCGAAAGGTTGCTGCTTTATCTACATAGTACACAAAACTTATATATAAAGTTTCAACGCCATAGCTGTTTTTGTTTTTGAGATATTCTGTTCACAGACAGACAGACAGACACACAGACAGACAGACAGACCAATGGACAAAAACATGTTTTTTGGTTTCAGGGGACTCGAAAACGTAAAGATCTGTTGAAAACTCAATTTCGAATTTTTGGGGTGAATCCAATACTTCCTTTATGGTAAAAGGAAGTAAAAAATCAAAATGGGATAAAGCATGAAACAAAAATGCAAGCGAAGAGTGTATGATAACTGATATCTCAAAATCGATAACAGTAAGACGACAAAACAGGAACAAACTACGAATGGACGAGCACTGGTCATTAAAAAATACAATTAAATAGGAAATAAAATTTATAATATAAAAGGCATAAAAAGAAGGTGGCGAGAAAGCTTGAACAGAAATTGATTACAAAAGAATTTCTAAAAAGAAGAAATACAAATAGCCAAATTTTCCACATATTTATGCGTCGATTTAGAATATTGTACTTCTAATACTAGATGAATTAAACTCAAATTTATTTATCTTCCATATTTAATTTTATAAAAAGTTTGTGGAGATGCCGGGGATCGAACCCGGGGCCTTTCACATGCAAAGCGAACGCTCTACCACTGAGCTACATCCCCAATTATTTGTACGATGGCAGGTATCTTACAGGTGCCAAATGAATTTTCTCTGTGTATCTGTGAATTTGTTATTATTTTTTTAAAATTATAATAACGATTTTTAATTTAACACGTTTTCACTACTCAAAAACATTTACTGGAAAATTATTCAAACTGATCCTGGTGAACATTATAACATTTAGTTGAACTGCAGTTCCATATGCTTTAAGCAACGTTAAATATGGGGACCATCAATATTATGATTTTAAACACTTTAAGTTTGACTACAAATCATACATCTAAAAATGTCATAAAGTGTAGGTTGTGTGAAAGTAGCGCAACTTTCACAATAATTACCGTTGCAAACAGAATGTTTGAGCAATTTGGGGCATACACCCTCATAGTTGTAAATAATTCTTGCACACGATGACGGTGACTTTGAAAGCTACTACATGTTGAATATTGTTGATTTTAAACATTTATTACCTTTACACCAATTCGAAATTTAAAGAAACTTCAAATAAATTAGGAATATATAGTTAAAATCAATTCCAATTTCGCCAAGTACCTGTTCTTCATATTTCTGAACTACAATTAATATACTGTGTTGTAACGATCATTACCGATGCTGTAAGAACGAATACTGTTCCCTCAAACGATAAAAACTGATGTTAGATATATCTTAATTGATACCTATTCAATTCATAACAGTTGCTGTTTTCAAAAGTGTTTAAGTAATTAATAATTAAAAAATTGTGAACGCCGCTACTCTTGTCGTTTTGGTCAACATAGTATGCCAAGTCACATCGAACCTTACTTCTTCCCCTGATCAATTCACCACCACACATGTAATTTAGCTTTAACAACTTTGCCTTAATAACGCAGTTGGGCATTAAAATATCTCGAACCATTTCAGAGCTTACAACGTAAACGGTGTAAATATAAAATCTTTGTCTAACGATAATAACATAAAACGATAACTTGCTATGTTGAATGGGGACATCCTAACAAAATCATTCAACTTTTGATAGTAACTTTTGAACGACAAATACTACGCAGAATACCACAGTCGATGTATTTCTCCATTATTTTGGATTGCACCCATATATTTCAATACAACTAATAACTATTACGTGTTGAGTATGCTGAACATGTTGGAGTAATTGAACAAATACTAGCCGTAAACATAATGGATTGCAGTGAAAAATATCAAATGCCTATCCTCTAGAATCCATCATCCCTTGTTCAGCGATGTTAATGATGCAGCAGGGACAAGTTTTCAGGAATTTTCTAACGTCAGAGTTAAACGTATTAGGAGGCGAGGATGAAATCAGGAACCTGTGATTGTATATACCTAATCAGACAAAAGAGTGGCAACTGCCAAGGAGCAGTAACTACTTAACAACACTCCATCAAAAAGATTTGTCCAAAGTAAAATTTATCGTGAAGAGTTCAATAATTATTCTTCATCTGCAATATTTAATTTAAAATATACAGTAAATAGGAATTTTACATGAAAACGTACTAAATATGAAACATGTTTACCAAACAGATTTGTAGATAAAATAAAAAAAGCTGGAGATGCCGGGGATCGAACCCGGGGCCTTTCACATGCAAAGCGAACGCTCTACCACTGAGCTACATCCCCTCCTGATTGCTGAGGCGATGCCGACGGTTGTGTCGAACTGGAGAACTGCGGCAGTTGTAATCGCGAAGTTATTATTTTATAACGCAAATAATTTATAAAATCGATTCCGCAACAAACGCATCTGCTTGTTAACAACTTCCCGATCGACTTTCTAATTAGCAACATAAATGTATATCGATTTCTCAATTAGCGGCCACTTTAACAGACGCAACCAGAACTTCACGCCAATGAATGAGCCAATTTTCCGCTTTTGATACAATCAAATAGAAAATTGAAGCAATCAGTCTTTCAATAGAGTCTATAAATCATTTCCTCGTCAGCAAAATAACTTTCCATCACTTTCTTAATACTTTCGACTACTGGAATGTTGTAACATAAATCAGCAACGAACTTCTTGCAGCGGTACTGATATAACTTAAATTAATCTAACCAGCCCATCGTTTATTTGTCTTAACAATGCCAATGGTTGTTTCGAGGCGTGGTCTTTTCTAGGTCACAGATATGTTTAAGTGCTTAGCTGCAATCAGTAGTTGCGAATTGATTTTTTAAAATTAATGATTTTTAAATTCCGTGTGGCTTATGTGGAAAAATATTGCTTTAGAACACGCTCTAATAATTTTCCAATAAAACTTGTCCGTTTTTCATGAATCATAAAGCTAACAACAATATTTATAGTTTGACTAATATTTCCTGAACAGCTGCACTGTGCCCTGTAACATTGTATAAAATAATACACTCTTTAAAATCTATTTTCAGAGAAATTCTCGTTAGTTATACAACTTTGAATTATGAAAATACTTTTAGTGAACGGAACTAATGGCAAAATCCGGTTTGCAAATTTATTTCTAAGCTAAAATCTTTTCTAATACAGACATATTTAGAATTTGTGCCTTATTTAAACGATTATAAAATTTAAATTAACTGAAATTATGATAAAAACTACCGGCCATAGAAATCATTTACTTCAAATTGTTTCTCTTTTAAAAGCTACTGTACCTTACAATGTAGAAGTTAGTTTTATTTATTCTTTGCGAATAAGAATTATTATATTAGAATATGGATAACTGAATTCCTGTTAGATCTCTAGAATTTTTAAGAGTATATAACAAAAACTCTATTGATAGCGATATTATGTTGTACTATTTACTTTAACGCCGTTTTATTTTGTTTTGTAAATATTTCAGTCTCTCATTTATTGCCTTTGAATAAATCAATAGCTCAAAATGTTAAGCTTAAGTTTATGAAATTTGATACCACAGAGGGTGGCATTCCGCTGAGAGAGCTCTTAGGTGATTTTTAAAGTGTTGTGTGTGGCAATTACGTCGATTAATTGAATGGGCGAAATAATAAGGTCTGTAATAGATATTATTGCTTTGCGATAGATGTTGTATGTAGTTCAACGGTGTAGCTAAGTTTAACACAGTTTCACTGTTAATATTACTACATTGATTGTAAAGAACTTTGTTAATTGGATTGTGGCTTATTATTTTATTGTTGGGTTGGTGCCCAATCGGTACCGCAGATAGTGCGCCTTCCCCTTGACCCTTGACTTAATAATCAATTATATTATCAGTCATCCAGGAATGTACCTGGATAGTCATGGGATGCTCATTTCCCACAAATGCCTTGTAAAGTGGATTTTCTGCGGGGTGGCAACCGTAGTAGCAATTCACACCACTTTTCGAATATCTTTTATATCAGAATAGCAGAGAAACGAATTCCCGTTTGATCACATAACTATGTATGTAGATAAAACGAACACAACTGATTTATGAAAAATGTATATCAACATTTCTGGAAAAATGGCACAATATGTAAAAAACTAAATTGATAGTGATATTAGCTTAAACAATATCAAATGCTGGTATATCATCATATGCAAATAAATGTCTTATGGCAATTCAGAATTTAATAAATGAACAATGAATAGGGCTTGTACTTCTATGTGCTAGAAATCATTCATATGTGCAAACAATTTAAAAAAATAAATAACATTATATTTAAGAAGAAAGTAGAATTACGCCTACTATATGTACAAAATAATACATACAAAGTGTGTTCCAAAATGATAAGCAATAGGATAATAGTTATTTTACAATACAAGTAGTGCTATGTGGGTATTACCCACTAAAGAAAATGTTTGGCCCACGGTACCGTAGGCCGTGTGAGCTAAGCGTACAATACAACATTTAATCCACACCTCTCAATAAACTTCGAAAAAGCATCAAAACCAAAATTTTTGTTTGAAATCATACCTTTTAATTATAACATTTACGGTTGCCAGGTGACAATGTGACAAGGTGACATCACAACACGGAATACATTAAACGTTATTGCGCGTGTAACATTGATATGGGAATTGTTAAAATCACTAAAGTTATGGGGTGTTTATTGACAGGTATTGGATAAACAAAATAACATAAAATACTAGATCAACAGCTTGACTTTAGGAAAGGACATCCTTGTTCTGACCATGGTGTAAAGAATACAAGGTGTAACGTTCCGCAAAATGTGGGCGGACCTCAAATCAACCAATATGACATGGGCCCACACATGACACGATTGGTAGTACTGAAGTGTATTGTTGAAGACGCTGTCGATGTCAAATTTGAGGTTAAGTTTTGTGTCAGTTGGTGTCCGACTGACGAAAAACCTAACCTGCTAACCTTGAATTTGATATCGACTGACAGTGCCAGCAACAATATACGATCGCGGCCATGGTTACACTATAATCGAGGCCATGATGGATTTCCTTGTGTAGGCCCATGGGGGATTGGTTGACATCTCCCCTCTACTTTCTGAACGACTGCGCATCTCCGGGAACGTTTCACCTTCTATTATTTACACCATGGTTCTGACAACACGTTGACAAACAAGCCATTAGAAAAAATATAGGGAACACAGCAAAGAAGCCTACTTATTATCTGTAGAGCGGAAGAAATCCATCTACATTTAATAAAAGTCATAAAGAGCAAATAGCTTGTCTTCAGTGCTTTTTTATGTATACTTAAACGACGATGTAAAGCAATGACTGAAAAACACATGTTTATGCCCACGATCTAAGTAAATAATTCACTTAGATATGGAAATTTTAGTTATTTATGGTCCGCAGAGAGCATCCGGCTCTCTACCTTTATATTCACTGAAAACAACGCTAGTTGATATGTTAACCACATCAATATCTTGCCTTGGGTGATTTTTTGTTAACTATTTCGATCAAAGTAATTATTAACATGTGTAACTGATGAACCTACACGTATTACTTCAACTACTTCTACTCTTATTATAATAATTATTAATGCCAATAATGATATCTTATAGAGTGTGGTGTTGTCGATATGCATCATCTCACTGACCACAACTTGGTCTCTTGTCGGATTCCTACGGGGCACTCTAATAAATCCGACATTGCTAAAACCTACCATAGCTTTAAACATATTAATTTTGATGCATTTTACCAAGATCTGCGTTTCGTTTCATGGGATGATATTTTTAATATGCCAGATATTGACAATAAAGTGATGTTTTTAAATGCAATTATTCGATTTTCATTGCAACCAGCACTCGACTCTTGGCGTGAGCAAAATTATCCGTAAGTATGTCTCGTCCTTGTTATATTACTATCGATAATATAACTGCTACTGATCGAAATAATATCGCCGTTCTAATTTTACTTGATTACTCCAAGGCCTTTCATATGCTTAACCATGATACACCGAAGGTCATACTCTGTTTCATAGGCTTTGCAGCTGGTGCTGTTGGCATTATATATCGTCGTTGATACTGCAATAGGGCCTATGCCAAAAAAATGCTAATTGAGATTAAGATGCCAAAGTATCCAAAATAAATCAGTCTATTACCATGCAAAACATCGTATGTAGATACCCAATAGAAATTCCGCTTTCAACGGCGTAACAAGGTGGCCTATGTAATATATGTTTTATATTAGCTACCCCAAACAGTTGTATGTGAACATCCTGGATAGTTGGCAACACGTAAGTCGTATACTGGTTACTTCAGTTAGTCATATGTGAAGTGTGTGTGTGTTTTATGCGGAAATTTGTTGTAAATTGTGCTATATTTGTTACCATCACATAGAATTGGTAAGTTGAAAGTAGTTTATAGTTATTATATACAAGTTCAATATCAATATCTTCTTAACTTGTAGTTGTAAATTTTCTAACCTATAAATAGTTCTCCTTTCTTGAAAAACTTATTGTTAACTTGTATTACGATGCAATTCCAGTAGGCATGGATAGAATTAGCACTACAATGCTTCAATATAATGTTAATTTTTCTAAAAAAGTTGTACTTTTTCCTATTTATTAAATTAACAATTACATACGACATATTGCGGTTCCTACTTAATAAAATAATTAGTACATACGTCATATTGCAGCGTAAAGTTTATTTTTTCCCTCTTTACAGTACGGAAAATAAACAGCAGAGGTAGGATAATGGTAGATCTGGCACTTGGCCAGACGTCTTCAACATCAATTCATGTAAACACCAGAGATAGAGATGTTCCTGACATTGCCGAAAACAATATTATTGGTACGGAGTTAGGAAGTGGTATTCATGTAGAATTGCAGTTCGTTGGTGCTTTGGAGAGCTTCGAAAATAATTCAATAGAAATGACTGAAAACATTTACCAGGAGGATGAACCATTTCAGGATTCTGGTTCTGAATACGTTCCATCTAAGGGTGATTCTGAAGAAGAAGAACAAAATAAGTCAATAGTTGAAACTTCTGATGAAGACCTTTATCAGCAACTAGTAGATCAAGATCATGAACCTGTTGATGGAAGAAAAAGATCAAGGAAAAGCAAAGGGCAGGGAGATCCTGCTAATTGGAAGCGAGCCAAAAATTCTAGTGCCCGACTAAAGGGCGATGCTTACATTGGATTCAAGAAAGATGCATCAGGTAAATACAAACAAACAATTGAAAAAGAAAAACGTAAACTCGGGCAGAGGTGTGAGGGTCACCCAAGAACTGCTTCAAGAGGTCCAAGACAAAAATTTGAATGCACAACCATATCTGAGGAAGAACGGAAATCAATTTTTAATCACTTTTGGTCATTGAATTCATGGGAAGCTAAAAAAGTTTTTGTATCAACTCTTGTGTCATACACCCAACCAAAATGTCGACGTAAATCAACTTTACCTGAAGAATCACGTAAGCAGATAGGTTTCCAATATCATTTTAATGCGGTGGCCGAAACTGAAAAGCCTAAGCGATTAGTTTGCAAAAAAATGTTTTTGTCAACTTTAGCAATTAAAGAGAAAACTGTTAGGCTTTGGAGGCTTGATCATGGTACCCCTAGTACAAAAGATCAGAATAAAGAAGTCTCACCTCCAATGCAAGAATGTTCAAAGAATGTTCGTGAGTATTTAGACAGTTTGCCAAGGGTTGAGTAGCATTATTGTCGAGCCTAGTCTAGAAAACTTTATTTGGAACCAATATGGACCAGTTACAGACATCTTTATCGGGAGTTTCTTCAAAACTGTGAAGCCAACCGTAAACGATCATCTTCTTGGAGAACATTTTTAAAAACATGTAGGTCTATGAAATTGGAAATTTATAAACCTAAAAAGGACCAGTGTAATTCTTGTTTAATGTACAAAAATGGAAATTTGGAAACGTCTATTTACGAAAAACACATCAAGAGAAAAGATGAAGCTCGTAAAGAAAAAATTAAAGACAAGGAAAGTGCAGTTGAAGAAAATACATGCGTATACACTGTTGATCTTCAAGCTGTCTTGGTGTGTCCACGCTTAATGGCATCGGCTATTTATTACAAGACGAAATTAAAAGTGCACAATCTTACCTTCTATAATATGAAGAATAAAGATGTTACTTGCTACCTATGGCACGAATCCAGTGGCGGTTTAGAAAGCGATGTATTTACTTCTATTATGGTAAAGTTTCTCAAAAATGAAATACAAACGCACCTGCCTTCCCGTGTCATTTTATGGAGTGATGGATGCTGTTACCAAAACAGAAATACTAAGTAATCTAATGGTTTTCTTGAATTGGCTATTGCAGAGAATGTTATTATTGAACAAAAGTATTTAGAAGTCGGCCACACACAAATGGAGGTAGACTCCATTCACAGTGCTATAGAGAGGAAACTAGGTAGAGGTCGGGAAATTTGTGTCCCTGCTGACTACGTTCACATTATAAAGTCGGCCAGACAGAAACCCTTCCCTTATAAAGTGGTACAACTCACATACCGAGATTTTTATAAGTATGATGGAGGTATCTATACTAGTATACGGCCAGGAATTAAGAAAGGTGATCCATGTGTTACCGACATTTGTGCTTTGCAACACAAACCTGAGGGTATTATAAATTACAAATTGAATTTCAATGAAACGTGGAAAGAAATTCCTAGGTGGCCAACAAGAAACTCATCAAAGCCTGCACCACCTGATAGACAGTCCCCTCTGTATCATGCACCATGTCCCATTGAGTTGACCAAATTTCACCACCTCCAAGATTTGAAATCTCTAATTTCAGATGACTACCACGAATTTTACAATAAGCTTAGTCATAACTGTGGATCTGAAGAGTGCACTCATATTCGTGCCATAGGTAAGCCTAAACAACGTTCCTCTGCCATAGGGAATCAATGTGAAGACAGTGATAGATAAGGGATAAAGAACTCCGTTTCCTATCAAATAAAAACTTCATTAGGTTAGATTTTATTTTTGGTTCTGTTTCGGGTTGTTTTTTCTGAGTTGTTCTCAATGTCTATTATAATTTTTAAGTTTAAGTTCCTTTAAGTTTTTCTCAATAATTTTAAGCCTTCAAGTCAAGTTTAAGTTCCTATAAGTTGCACTCACTCATATTACAATGTTTCAGCAATATGTCGTATGTGACATAACTAACTCATTTTGAGTTGTAAAATGTCTTGTGATTTTTTTTTCTGAAAAAAATAAAATAAATTGTGTCACATTTTGTCATATTAAACTAAACCTAATTCATAAATTTTAACAAAATTTGGAATCATTGGTATCAATATTGTCTCTACACTGCGGTTTTTTCCCTCTCCTGAACATTCAATATTTTTCACATAGGTCCTATTGCAGTATCAACGACGATATAATTTCTTGAATGACGGAAGTGAAAGGGTTGTTTTAGAGGACGCTGTGTCCGATGCCTTAATTCTTGACAGGGGTGTTCCACAGGGATCTATTCTGGGGCCGCTTTTGTATACTATATATATATAGTATAGTATAGTATATATGTATATACATGTAACAATGTACAGTCGTGTGCAAATAAATCTGGGACAGTGTTTTTTTCACATGCAGATTCAGTTAAGAATTTGAAGAATATTTCCATGGATTTTCTCTTATCAGAGAGACTTACGGGTTTCAGTACCTGTTAAAGTTTAATGTAACTCTTTATGATAGCAGGAAATCCATGGAGATATTCTTCAATTCTTAACTGAATCTGCATGTGAAAAAAACACTGTCCCAGATTTATTTGCACACGACTGTACATGTACAAAATTGCAATTATCGCATTTATGCGGACAAATTTATTATTCTTTCTCACTTAATGAAATGGGGACTGCAGTAATTTATATTAATAATGATTTCAATAGCCTAATAGATATATTCAACAAATATTCGCTTAAAATTAATCCCGCTAAATCAACAGTCATAATTTTTGGCAGAGATTATTTCCCGCATCCCGCATGCCATGATTTTTCAAAATTCAACCAATCAGTTGCTTTTATAGTGGCAAAGAATCAGAATTTTCCCTTGGGGTTTTTTATCAGTTTCTTTTACCATTTGTATCTATGGCAACCACCAAATATGTTGTTTTAATCAAGGTGGTATTTCAAAAACGATTTAAACAGTCATTGTGGATCAGTTTAAATATCATAGTCATTGCATACCGATGCAAGATGAACCGATATTTGGGAAATAGTCCACAAAATTCGAGCTCATGATTTTGCTCGGAAAATGTTTTACTCAAGATTTGCTCCTTTTTGGCAATGCCTCTCGACAAACTAATTTTGATAAATTCCCTCGCCTTCGGCTTGGGATTTTGATCAAGTTTTGTGACGTTGCTAAACAAAAAAACTTCCGTAAAACATTTTACCAGAAAAATACATTATTACTGATAATTTAAGGAGACCTCAGGAAAATACAGTTATTAAACTCGGTAATAATATTCTGCAAATACAAGACTGTAAAAAACCTTGGTCTTCGCATGGATGCCAAGTAGCAATTTAAAACTCACGTGAACCTCATATGTCGAGCCTTTTATCAATTAAAAATTTGATACTGTAGCCGTCATTTTTTAAATAATAAATTAAAAACAATTCTCTGTGACTCAATCGTTCTATGACAATTTAATTGTTGTGATACTGTTTATGGTCCTTGTCTGGATTCATATTCAAAGTTAAATAATATCTGCAAAGCCACATACAGCGGTTTTTATAGCTATTTAAATGGGATATCTTTGATTTCTTTATTGTAATATAGTATTCATTTATTTATTGTAACAATATTTATTACTGTTACTAGCTTAAAATGCGATTATGTAAAACGAAAATAAAGAACTTTATTATTATTATATGATGCCACCAGGATCGAGAGTACAGAACTCTTGTCTTCCGTCAATTTTTGGCATTAGAAAATACAACCATATTATAGCATAAGTTATTCGATTCCGGTTGGATAAATATCTGTAGAAGAAGGCTGTTGTATATGAGGTGTTTCTATCACAAAATGTTGTATAAACGGATCCCTCCATGTTTATATAATAAAGTCGGTGTCCGGTGAAAATCACTCGGGAATAATCCCTCCGGTCAAAACCACTCCGGTCACAATCACTCCAACAACAACCACTGCAGTCCGTAATCACTCCTGCAGAAAACCACTCCGGACAAAATCACTTTGGTCAAAACCACGTCCGTACAAAATCACTCCGGCACAAAATCACTCCTGTACAAAACCACTGACATTATAAATCAGAAAAATTCGGGAGTCATTGTGTCTTCGAGGATTTTATGGTTTCGACTAGTGATGGGCATAACCGGACAATTTTCATAACCGAATTATTTGCATTCGAATGATATTAATAACCGAATGATTATTTGAATAATCATTCGAATAAATTTTTGCTCTCGATTCGTTTCGATTAAGTCAGCCGGTTTGCCGGTTGGCGGTTCACCGTCATCTGCATCGACATCGGTTCACCGTCATCTTCATCGACATCGTAACTTGCAGATAGCAGAGGAACCAAAACATAATATGTACGGTCGGCGCCTTAGAAATCGGGACACGTAATCTGTTCTTCTAGTCTTTGGAGTATTCTTGCTCCGGTTACTTCATTAATGTGAGATGGCATTTCATAATTGACAAACAATAAACAATCTGACGTAACAATTAAAACCATAATAACTGCAAAAACCCAGTTTATACACTTAAAAAATACATGCCAAGTATATCATAATAGTGTGTAGTGTCTTCGATTTCTAAGGCGCCGACCGTACATTATGTGTTATGTATTGGAAATTAAGAGGTATTTATTAAGAACTGTAGAAATAAATAAATATGCGGGACTGCTTGCTAATCGCAATAAAAACAGTTGTAAAACGTTTATCTTTATCGATCGGGCGGGTTAAAGGCGCCTCTTGTTTTGAACCTTTGGAGATGTAAGCAAATAAAAAATTGTTTTATAGCTTGATGCGTTTGCAGTTTTTAGGCGTTCAGGTTTCAGGTTTCAGGTCCCTAGAATTTGATAATTTGATATTTTTTATGATAGGAGGTAGGTACGCGATAACCAAATGGTGTTTCCAGTACAACCTGATTTGTTTATGAGTTATGACGTATTTATATTTACAGAATTTTGAGCACTGCGTAGGTCGCTGAGATATGGCACGTAGTACCTTTGAATAGAGGTTTTATATTCAAAGCGTAGTACGTATCAGCATGAGGTTATTTTTCATTCGAATACTTGGAACGAAAACCGAGTTACATAGGTTATTTCAATAACCGGATAACCGGTTATTTTTCATTCGAATAAACCCATCACTAGTTCATAACCAACTTTTGCACCTGTGTTTCATATGCTTTCGCAAGTTGCATAATCTTATCGTTGGGGACAGAACACCGTGGGACAGCGTCCCGGCTGTCAGAATTTTTTGACTTATGCAAACCAAGTCAATAAAGCTATTTTTTTCTATAGCAAATGTTCAAGTGTGTTTTAATCAACTCAAAACAAAAGGTCAAGCGTTACTTTCACAGCAAGGGTAGATACAGTAGCACTTTAACATCAAGGATAGATAAAATAATTTAATTTTCTAACTTTTATTTAAATTAACTATTACAGCTTCGTATTATCCTAGCAACCCAATCTAGCTACTGAGATTTTAAAATGTGATTGACTTCCCTTATTTTCTTTTGAAATTGTTAAAGTTCTTGCTATAGACAACAAATTGTATTATATACGACAATAAAGTTATTACTATCCACTCTTGACTTCGTCTCGACGCTAAACGAATCACTCTTGGACAGTGGCGTATTTAGGATTTCGGTCCGGGGTGGGTTAAAATCGAAATGTATGAGTTGCTTTCAAGCTATTTTTTTCTATAGCAAATGTTCAAGTGTGTTTTAATCAACTCACAACAAAAGGTCAAGCGTTACTTTCACAGCAAGGGTAGATACAGTAGCACTTTAACATCAAGGATAGATAAAATAATTTAATTTTCTAACTTTTATTTAAATTAAATATTACAGCTTCGTATTATCCTAGCAACCCAATCTAGCTACTGAGATTTTAAAATGTGATTGACTTCCCTTATTTTCTTTTGAAATTGTTAAAGTTCTTGCTATAGACAACAAATTGTATTATATACGACAATCAAGTTATTACTATCCACTCTTGACTTCGTCTCGACGCTAAACGAATCACTCTTGGACAGTGGCGTATTTAGGATTTCGGTCCGGGGTGGGTTAAAATCGAAATGTATGAGTTGCTTTCAAGGGACAAATACCGGGGGGTCTGGGGGGTACGGAGAACCCCCCAGGAAGGGGAGGGTCGGGGGGCCCTCCCCCGGAAAATGTTGAGAATTTTGACTTTAAATACACGATTTTAATGCTCCCAAAAAAATGACTGATGAATCAAAACCTATTCCTATATTGTTACTAGCAAATGTCATTACACATTATTTTATATCAAATAAAATAAAGTTATTATATTACAAATGGAAGTCGTTTTCAATTACTTCGGAGGCCGATATTACCACATTGTGGTGAATGAATAAAATTGCCAAACCATTCAGCCTTTTCTGCATGAAACAGAACTAACTGATAATGTTTTATTGTTTTGCAATGCGTTGCCTAAATATGCGTACTTACAATAAAATGCCAAACTTTTGAAAAGTAGATGCTGAAGCTCGGTAAAACTGACAGTTATTTAAAAGAAAAGCTGAGTTATATCTTTTTACGCACAAAGATAGTTCAACAGGCTTTTAATATTTACCATTTTAAGTTAGCTACGGGGGGGGGGGGGGTTAGATCCCCTGCCCCCCTCCCATAAATACGCCACTGCTGGTGGATAAAATTTAACTTGATCGTCTTGTATAATAAATTACTATTAGCGCTTTCGCTCTAAACTGACTTAGGGGCAGATAATTTAACTTGAAATATTTACCACTTTAATGAGTGTGGTGCTTCAACCAAATCACTGCCCTATCGAGTATGAGCATTAATTTTATTTTTTATTTTTTTACATACATTGTATTGTATTATGTTTCATGGAAATAGTATATTAAAGTATGAGTGGATAACAAGGTCTTTAAAGCACGCGCGAGTTTTCGAGCACGACGGCGTAGCCGGAGTGCTCGAAATAGAGCAAGTGTTTTAAAGACCAGTTATCCACGAATACTTTACGCTATTTTTTATTATACCTCCAATACTGGAAATAAATTACGCACTAAAAACTTAGAAATAATTTTTGTCGTGATAAATCGAGAGGGCATAATAATATTGCTACTATAGTTACGAGAATTATTTACGTTTTTGTCGCGTCCATGGCCGTTGTTGCATTCAGTCGTTTCCTTGACAACCTTTAAAGCTCGGCGAGCTTTAATCGCCTGTATTTGCACGCTCAGGCGTGCTTTAAACGGCGATTCTGATGAAGGTATAATAAAAAAGTAAATTAAGCACCGCTATTAAAGTAATTGCAATTTAAAAATATTCTTTTCAATACGATAAATTCAGTTTTTGTACATTTTATATTAGGATTTATAAATCAATCAAAATTATTCGTAATACACAGTGTGTCCAAGATAAGGAGGGCCATTATGGGGATCTCGTTAATAGCAAGAGATACAAATTTGGTTAAATAGGAAAACAGTTGCGTAATTAATGGATAAATAAAATGACGCATACAAATCCTTGGTATGATTTTCCGTTTTTGAGTTACTTGAAAAAATCGAATTTTTGGATTTTTAATTCAATTTCTTTCTGGCGATAATATTAAAGCGAAACTGACAAAACTTTTTTATAACAACTTTTAATGGACTTACAGATTGTTATCAATATTTTTAAGGTTAAGGTTTAAGTAAGGAAAAGTATGCCATACAAAAATATTATCAATTTTCCAGCTTAGGTAAAAGTCACGTTAATGGTACCAATTATTATAAACGCGTCAGTAGTTCAGAGGACTCATACGCACGCCACTGGTGAATTAATGGGAAATTTTTGTGTTAGAATACGCCAAGGAATCTACCAGTCAAATTTCAACACGTACTTAAGAAACACCCTGTACCTATATTTGTACAATATTGGAATTTTTATAAACCATGTACCAAATACTATAAATGAGGAAGAAAAGCTAATAATTATAAATAAGCAATAAAAGCATTGGACATTATAAAGAGTAAAGCATTTTATTCTTTCTCTTTATTATGTCCAATGTTTTTATTGCTTATTTATAATTTATAATTATTAGCCTCTCATTATGATCGTTATACAAAGCAATATTATATTGGCCATTTCATTTGACACATTTTCAGAGCATCTACAAGGTTGGTGTTCTGTGCCGTAGTAATGTCAGTGTAATTTGAGCAATTCTTGTCATGCATTTCTTACTACGTTTCAGCCAAATGGTGCTCAAAAAGGGTGAATAGGGAAAAGTTTTGGAGTTTTGATATTCGGTTCCTGTAGGTTTTTTGGGTAGCTGTACGCGAATATCAGGTTTTCTAACATTTTATTTATGAAGATTCATTTCATATGCCATTTTTGATTTACAAAAAATGGATAGTTTTCGAGTTACTTTAAAATAAACTGGGGTAATTCCCTTTTTTTGCTAATAACACCTAATTTCGCGGCACTCTCGCGGCTGAACGATTAATCGGAGAAAAATATCGCTTCTACATAAAATGTAGAAAATTGTATCCTCTTTCATTTCATATAGGTTCAACATTTACAAAATTGGATGGTTTTCGAGTAACTTTAGAAAAACTATATTTTTACACCGTTTTTGCTTAAAAAACGTGTTTCCGGTCAAAATTCTTGTTGGCAAACTAGATATTCGTGTACAGCGACCCAAAAAACATATAGGTACCAAATATCAAAACTCCACCGAAACTTTCCCCTATTTTCTACCATTTGACTGGATTAACTGGTGCACTGTGCAATGGTAAACAATGACAATACGCCCGCGGTATTCTGCCGCCAAAAAATATGACTATGCAACCCTCGGGACCATAAGAAATACAGATCATGATTTCATGAATATAATCATATAAATGCCCGAATTTTTCTGATTTATTATGTGAGTGGTTTTGTACAGGAACGATTTTGTAAGCGAGTGGTTTTGACGAAAGTGATTTTGTCCGGAGTGGTTTTGTGCAGGAGTGATTATGGACTGGAGTGATTTTTGTTAGAGTGATTTTGACCGGAGTGGTTTTGACCGGAGGGATTATTCCCGAGTGATTTTCACCTAGACCCAATAAAATCAGTTTCCATACATATGTTCATCATCTAAGTTTACGCTAACTAGGTTTAATATCTATCCCCTCCTTCTGCTCTACGTTTTTTAAACGGTCTTTTACTTAAGATTTCCCAAAGTTTTGGAATAGTATTAAAAATGTCGAATTATACTGCTGAATTATTTAAAATAAAACAGCTTATTATGGACGGTTAAGGTTTTTGCGATTAGTCTCAGATGGTTCTCTCTGCTAGTTTTAATTTTGTTTCTTGTATTATTAACAGTTATTACACTATCTCATTATTAATTGTAAATAATTTATGCAGCTAATTCAATTATTTGTACTTAAAATATTTCTGTAAAATTACGCTGCGGGATGGGGGGGGGGGGGGGGGAGAACAGAACTTTCTGACCCCTCACTTTTTCATTATAGATCAATAAAGCATATTATTCTTATTATTATTAAATTACAGTAGAACTTCTATTTAATGAAGTCGCTAAATCCAACAAAAATTGTAAAATAGAAATTCGTTTAAAATGGTATAAGTGTACCTTGTCGTTTCCAAACATAATTTTATATATATGAGAAATTTATTCCCTATTTCTACACAGGTTACTGTTTTACCATCAGTCTTTTGCACAATCCCGTGTCTGCATTTGTCCAACCAACCGGTACTTCTTTCAAAATCCTCGTATCCGAACTCTTACACAAATTGTTATGCGTTTTCGCGTATTAATGTACCCGACAAACGCAAATTCTGTTCCCGCGCTAATTGCAACCGCTTTATCATAGCTTCGTCGAGATTCGCATACTAAATTGACTTTTCAGATCTTCACGTTTTAGAGTCCCCCGAACCCAAAACACATGTTTCTGTTCATTGGTCTGTCTGTCAGTCTGTGTGTGAACAAAATATCTCTAAAACGAGAAGAGATATGACGTTGAAACTTCATATATTAGTTTTGTGTACTATCTAGATGTGACAGCAAGCTTTTGAAGAAAATCGCATACCCGGTGGATGGTGTTTACTCTTATGGTTTTTCAGTTTTTTCGACTTTTTCAAAAAAGTCTTTAACGATTTTTGTCGAACTTTACATTTTTATTAAATTTTTAATGTGTATTGCGATAGGTGATTTTCCAGTTGAATGCCTTTAAAATGGGGTTCTTTTGTTTTTTTCTTTATTTTATTAACTCCTATTTTAAACAAAATACCCAGTATATTATCATATTTTTGAATTCGGCTTAACATTTTAGAGAAAATTTGTCTTTTCAACTAACTTTCTATTTTGTACGGCATCTGTCGAATTTGCAATTTTTGAAAATTTTTGACAAATGCTTAAAAGTTAAAAATCAAATTTTTGGCTAATATAAGATCAGTATGAAAGGAAGTTCTGTGGGTGTATCACACCAGATTTTTTTATATTTATTTTGTGCACATTTCGGTACTGTTGAGAAACTTATTAAAACAGAGAATTGTGAAAAGCAG
>OW679196.1:137492145-137709904 GCA_940337035.1 Agriotes lineatus | reverse complement strand
TCTCTCTCAACAACAACAACGGAGGAGGAGGAAAAGAGAGAGATTCTCTCTCTTTCCTCCTCCTCCGTTGTTGTTGTTGAGAGAGATGGTGAATGGGCAAAGTACAAAGTCGCTTGAAACGGCGCCGCTGCATTTGTTTGACCCCATTCTTGTTTATTTTGTTTCGGTATTATGCGGTAATTATGTCGCAATCTCTGAATTCATTCATTAACGCGGGGAAAAATAAACAACCACGCAGATTTCAGTTAAAGGCCAAGTAATTGCATTTCTTGTTGCAGCAACGGGGAAGGTGCTCCGTTAGTAGTTTTGCAATTAACTGAAGAGATCTGGCCTTACGAGTGCACTTAATTTCTTTTCATAGTTAGCATTTACGGAATGTATAAATTATAAAAGCCTTATTAAGTTTCTTTAATTAGCATTTAAAGTGCCATTATGTAAGTAAATAAACAATAATAAATATGTTGTATTTAAAAATTTTAAAAACGATTTATCATTACTTTGTTTAAAAAGCTTAAGCTGTGTCATTGTAAAGTAATATTAATTGACAGTAGTCAACAAACTTTTATTTCTTAAACCTATTCATTAATCTCTCTATTCTGAATTTGTAGTTACTATTCTTCATGTTTTAACCTTCATATTATTCAAATTTCAAATTCAATTGTAGTAATCACTTATTCAATTCTTAAATAATAGCCACTTTGGCTGTTACAAGAAATAATTACATTTATCCAAGTTCCATTATACTATTAAAAATTCGTGTAAATATAATGTGAAATATAAAACTATACAAGTAAGAACTATAATAGGATAAATACCTACATTTATAATAATCGTAAAACTGTATAATAATAAATTTTTTCCTACTTGTAAAGTTGTATTTTATCTATTAACATCTCCATGGTGAAGTAACGTTTTAATGATGAGGGTGGATAAAATGTTCCTTTATTCACTAGGAATAAAACAGTTCATAATCCATAAAACTAACAAAATGCAAACTTGGACCTTGGTAACTAGCACACAACCAGATAATATGAGTACCTACTTGTTTAAAATTATTTATGAATTTGTCAAACTTTTATATATAATTAAACGGGGACAATCTTCTATGATTTCAATTCAATTTAAATTCCTTATGCAATGAAACTGTACAACGGACACCCATGAGGAATCTGAAACTGTCCGTTGTAGAGAGGGATCCGCTATTTAGAGATTTTTTTGCCATATACATATTCCTTACAGTTCTACACATCAAAAACTGTCCGTTGTATAGAGGTGTCCGCTATTGAGAGGTTTTCACTACACCATTTTAGAGATATAAAGTCTCTCGTTATTTTATTAAAATAAATACCTATATATGACTTTTTTAGAACTCGTAGAGAATAATAGCAATTTTAGATGGCTTTATGTGATACATTATAATGAATATGGGCAAATTCTTACAATTATTTTAATATTTATTTTTATTTTCAAAATAGCTTATATAAATATTAGATTCAAACTAGTAACCCAGTGAGACAAATGTCTCATTTAAGAAAACAAAAAAGACCGTTTTTCAAATAGAACGCGTATTAAATAAAAACTGTACGCAGACCTGGAAGGTGTCAAAGTGGTACGCCGCATCGGAACATTCTGGCAGCTGTCAAAGTGGTTGCCTAACCGATCGAGGTTTTAAGGCGCAGAGGGTCGCAGCTCCGTTTGGCTGCTGAAACAGCGTACTGACACTTCCGGTTTTCGAGAAATCACGTGATTTCTCGAAAACCGGAAGTGTCACGTGACTGAAATTCGTTTCCTGACCTGACATGACCATTCCAAACATATAACTCTTAAACAACTTTTTTCTCTATCTCTTACGGTTTGGCTGCTGAAACAGCGTCCCGGACAGACAAGTCTATTAGATAAAGGATTTAATTCAATTGCGAGAATTTTGATCTTTAATTTAATCGTTAAATCTTTATATCAATTGACTAGCTCGGTAGAACAAGAATAACTCAATCAGGGTTGGGTTTTTACACTTGGGTAAATAATTTGATTACATTACCATTAGATCCAATGCAAAATTGGTTAAGTAGCACTACTAGTTACTTGGTAGAAAATCCAAACTAATAATCTTCTCATTTACGATACAGTTTTCAAACCATATGAAGACTATTTAAGCAAAATAGCACACCATCCTAATGATTTGATTCTAAACCTACTACTAGACAATAGTAAAAATCAACAAAGACTAAATAGATCTAAACCATTAGACTTACATCATAGATATCATTAGTTAAGTTAATGTAGTGACATGTGTTTGTAAATAAATATGAAGTTCAGTAACCGTTGTGTTGTAAATCGCTGAATTTCAACATCTAACCTATCTATCTACTAACATAATATGTGTTTTTTATTGTTTCTATATAGATTGCAAATAGTTAACTGACATAACTTTTTTTAAATCCATAAAAATAAAGACGATGAATCCCTGTCTTTATTAAATCTAGATAAAGGTAACTCGGTTTTCTAACAATTTCCTGGGACTTTGTTAATCCATTTTATATCTCGGCGTTTTTCATATTTAATTGATTCGCATCGACTTCAGCTAAAAATAATATTATCAACAAGCACATATTTATAAGCTTTAAAGAAAAATTATTACCTATAATAGTTACGGAGCAAACGTCTACAACTAGATACACGCATTATAGTGTGAACAAGACTTCAGTATAATAAACGAAGAAAAACCGACAGAAGCATTTGCCAAAGACGCTACATTTATTGTGAACAAGGCCACCAAGCCCAACAAAACCGATTATATAAAGTTGAGTTACGTGCAGTTTATCGTCGTATTTGTCACAGTAAAAGCATTAAAGCAATCCCTGTTTTTATAACTCCACGCTTTAAATTTTCTTAATGTGTTTTTAATGCTCATTGTTCTTTGTACCGGTTTATCTGTAGTTTCGCTTTAATATTCGCAGAAAATACGATTTGTTAGTAGGTATATAAAAAAATTCTGATACGTTATCTTTTTCGTTGTATCTGTTTCAAATGAGGGTAGATCATCACCTATTTCAACTTTGATGACAGCATTGCGAAATAGTTTCATTGTTGTAATGGAAAATCAAGTTCTTCGTTCTTGATTTCCTTTGTCAGCCATTGCAATAAGGGTTACCTTGGAAGTGATCGTACTGGTAATTTATTGAGCTATCTTCGAAGTGTTCATTCTTTTAAATTTTTGTTGTAGCTTTCTGACAGCCGTACGTACAATTAGTCTTCCCTACGTTTAGATCTAATCAAATATTGTAGACAGGATATGACTATATTCAACTTCATTAATAAGTGTCTTAGCATGCGTCTCCTACAATACTTTGACTTTGACCGTCTGTCGTAATCTTCCGGTTTTCATTCTTAGTTTTCAGACGTTACAATCTTTCCAGTCTTCAATGTGTAGCCCTCTTAATTTTAGGACTTTTTTCAGCCATTAATTCTATTCTGGTTGTAACTAACTGGTGTTCATTACTAAAACCTTTTTGGGTTGGCCATGACTCGAAAACCGTATATCTTCTCTTAATTAAAAATTGGAGAATACCATGACAGATAACATGACAACTGAGAGTAAGTGCACTAAATCAATACATACGTTCAGTAAATCATAGCCAATCCCAAACGGTTTTATTAATAAACTACTACTTTGCTTCTTTGGTGAGGGACCCATTTCAATATTACTTTCAGCAAAACAGTTTTCTTGTAAGCAAGACGTAACTGTCCGAAAGGAATTGTTTTTATTGCTTGTTTCCTTCTATACATACTTTTCAGTCTTTTTCATTTGTTATTCTTTGTAATTTGAAAGTGCAGAATGATCTTTACTAGTAGTATGTAATTGTTGTAGATTAGATGAAGTAACCGTTTTTCATTAGGGTGAGTCAGTTGTCACATGTTTGCACTATATAGTGTACGCTCTCTACTGTCAAGCACTACTAATACAACGTTTAATAGACTCTACTGTAGCACTGTAGCCATATTGTGACATCAAAGTAGAAAAACATATATAATTAACATATAAGGTTGGCTGCTCTGAGCGTAGATGAACAATCGTCATTTGTATTTAAATTTTATTAGGTGTCAAAAGTGCCAACTAAAGTTAATTTTAAGAGCTGCCGAATAAGCATTTGGGAAGTCGTGCAAAGGAACTTGTTGCTTCATTAATAATATATTTATAACAGAAACTTGATAATGGGGACCCCTTTTACACCGTTGAATGCCGCCAGGAAGGTAATTTCCAGTATTAACTGGGAGAAGAAGCAATTTTTAAGGAAAGTTTTTGCACACTGTCTTAAAAAATATAGGATTTAAGAGGCAAAAGGGTAATCCTCAAATATGTTTTATGGAATTGTACGACTTTTCTTTAAAACGAGCCTTATCAGCGCATAAAACAAAAAACATTCAATCAATTTGTCTTTGGATGAGACGTGGATATTCCAAAATTGCACTATAGATCGCTTTTAGCAATACATTGATTTGCGAACTATTAAAACCACAAAAGTAGATGGAAAACGGTTTACTGAAATTAGTTTTTTATTTATACCTTGATTTCTAACAAAATTTTGTTAAAATTCTGCTAACATATCGGCAACACCGCAAATATATGACGTCGTGAAAGTTTATGGCGGAAGTTTCCTTAGAACCATTATAGTGTACTATATTTTACTTTATCTTCGTCTTTTCTCGACATGAGGTCGGTGACATGGCAACGACGCCTTCATCTTGATCTGTTTTAGAGATCCTATGAGTTGAGCTGTAGTCCAGTAAGTTATCAAGGATCTCACTTCCTAGTGTTATTTTTGCTTGCCGCTTTTCCTAGCACCTGGGATTTCGTTCCTTTGTACTATTCTTAACATATGCTCTGTCTCTCTTCTTTGTATATTGGCCTCGCCATCTCAACCAGTGGCGTAACAAGACGGTTTGGCGCCGGTGTGCAAGAATAAATGATAGCCGCTGTAGACTAGAAGTTTCAGAAAAAGAGGGAGGGGGGGGGCAATTTTTGGTCATTGAACACTTTAAATTTAAAAGAAAATTAATAAGCTCTTTTCTTAACATGAAAGGTTACTTACTGCAAAATAAAACAGATTTAGATGTTTCAATCCTTTATTAAATACAAGCAAACGGCGAGCTACGCGCACGTGTGAAATAGGATACGCCGAAGGCCAAGCTGCGAGCCGACCGCTCAGATAAGAAAAACAAATATAAACATCTGCGAAGCCGGAACGTGAGTTTGATTTTGTGCCACAGACAGACAGACACACATTAAGGAAAATTATATTATAGATAACATAATAATAATAATAATCATAATAATAATACCATTATTCCCTATTGGGACACAGGGTATTCGTATATTCTCTCCAGTTGTCATTTTCCTTTGCTATTTGGCTCAGATGTGCTACAGTCGTTCCTGTCTCTTGTTTTACAGTTCTCCTCCACGTTTTTCGCGGGCGTCCTCTGTTTCTGAAACCCTAAGGGTCCCAATCAAAACTTTTCTGCAAATTTCAGTTTCATTTTTTCGCAATGTATGCCCTAACCACCTGATTTGTTCGGTTCCAAAGATCTTTGTTCGAAATAATTGTTCCAAAGATCTTTGTTCGAAATAATTACTGGCCACCAAACACAAAGATACTTTTGCTCCGAATAACATATAGTATTTTTTCTTCAAACGTTTTTATAACAAATTATTTACAACTTTGTGAACAAAATTCGAAGAAAATTACTTGATAAAGTTGTCAGCGGCAGATAAAGTCGTCAGCGGCAGATAATATTATCTGCCGCTTGGCAATAAAGTGACAGTTTAGCATCAAAAATACATTTTACCAATAAATCAAGTATACTTATTTCAAAATTAGAATTCGTTTTCATAGAAATGCATTAGTTCTACTTAAGTAAGTTGAGAATTTTGACGTTTTAACGAAAATTTCAAATTTTTGAATTTTATAACCTAATAAATCATAATTCCGTAAACAAAAGCGAATCAAAAAATCTTTTATAGACATACGTAGTTTATTACGTAGATTGGAATTCTATAAACAAAAGTACATCATCCTATTTAAAATTTTAAAGTTACAACTCACCCCTCAAAACACAGATAGGAGGTAAATGTCAAAAATATGTTTAAATATGTACCCCCATCTCCCTATTACCTCACGAAAGTTTCATGAAAATATTGTAAACGGTTTTCGAGATATCGTAACACTTTAAAAAACTCACCCGGTAGATATATAAATATGTAGGTATAGCACCTTAATTAAACTCTCCTTTGCGAGACTTTGCTAAAGCTAACATATCTATCAGTGAATTAAAACCAAGAGTACTGGCTCTTACTTTCTCGATACTCAGTAATGCAAAACTCTTTAGGCGTATTTGGCTCATCTTACTTAGCAAAAAGTGTTTAATAATTTTTAATTTAGAAAAAGATCTCTCAGTGGAGGCTGTAGTGACGGGATGTAAAAAATAGAATATAAGCTGTATACAAATCTGGAAAGCTAGCCAATGATGTGTAATTAGACAGACATTTTTCTCCCACTTCCTTCACTGATAAGCAAAATTTAATACTAGTTGTGCACGAAGATCGAAATTGTACAATTTACTTTAGTAAGCCGTCATCGAGATCAGTTTCATACGTAGTTTGAAGTAATTTGGCACCCTCTATGACCTCTGTATCTGAGGCAATCGTCAGAAATTTGCGGTTTAAAACTTTGAATTTATAGTATGTTACTATGCACTATGCACTATGAAATCTAAGAATCACAAACACACACTAGAGCTGGAACTTCTAATCTACCCAAAAGGAGAAAAGACTGCGCACTCAAAAGAGCCCAGTGGCGCTCACGTATCATAGTCTGTTGCCGCTTTGAACCTCTATTCTAGGAAAACTTTTATTTTCACAAAAAACTCCGCTACCGCGGCGCCTATATACATTCGGCGCGGAGGTTCTTTGCACCCCCTGCACATATGATAGTTACGCCACTGATCTCAACCTCTTTCTCTTAACTTCTCTACTACGTTAGGTCCGATTCAGTTACGTAAAAACCTAACGACCATCTTAGCATACGCATTTCAGCAGCATCTATCATATTTTCTTCCTTCTTCTTCAACACCCAGCACTCTGTCCCATATAACATGGCTGGTCTAACCACTTGTCTATATATACTACCCATTCGTTTTGCAGGCACTTCTCATCTTTAAATATTCTGATCATTTCTTTCCACCTCGCCCATTCTGATTGTATTCTATTTCTTTTAACAACGTTTTCGCACCCTCTTTGATTATCTATTACCGAGCATAGAATTTAAAATGTGATGCTTTCTTTATTTCTGTGTTTTCATTATGTAGGGACCCATTTTCTTCGTCACTGGATTCTATATACTACGTCTTGTTTCTATTCACCTTCAATACTTGTTTTTCTATAGCCTCCATCCAGGTTGTTTAAATCTTCCTGTACGTCTTGTCGTGCTTCCACTAGCACTATATGGCCTGCAACGGGTAGGTCTGCTGGGGTCCTTTTGCATGTTTCAGCTTATGGTATCCACAACTATCAGCAGGAATGGACTTAGCATTGATCCTCAGTGTAGGGGACTGGAGAGAGATAATGCATGCCAACTTTTGTTTCTACATTTCCATATTAGAACCGTTGGGATTCCGTCGTATGGCTTTTCCAAGCGTATAAATACCAAATGTGTGTTCGAATAGTACAAATTCGTCCCTTGTTCCCCTATTTTTCATGACGCCGAATTGGTTTTCCGTAATCTCTCATTCTAGTCATTTGATTGAATACATTTCTTTTTTATACCAAAGAAGAAACTTGTCTTAACGAATATAAAACTAGACCAAATTATCACATTTTAATTACATTGGATGCGATATTTGTTATGACCAAGATTCAGAAACAAGACAAAAATAAATCCATGTGCGGAACAATAAGACCATGAAAAACCAAGTAAAAGTCTGACACAACTTCAGCTACATAAAAGGCACATTCTGTAACATTCTGTGTGCCGGCGAATGGTGGCTTACCTATCTATAACCTATAACTAAAACGAAATTAAAAAACACGCCATCAGCAGAAATTAAACTTGAGTTGCAAATAAAGATAGACTTCTAAACGAACAGATAACAAAGATGTTAAATGTAATCAATAAATGAAAAATGATATTGTAACGAATGCGAGAACGACTTCCGGATCGATCTAGAAGCAGGTGTGCGCGATGAGTCACTTTGAACAGATGCCCCGAGAACGGGCCGGGGTCAAATGCGTCATGCTTCCGTCTGGAGTTTCTAGTGAATATCGAGACTATTTGGAAGCTTCCGGAAGGGAATTATTGGCCATATAAATACCCGGCCGTCGGACCCGCAGTTAGTTCAGTTCGGAATTCGCGTAGAGCCGTGTAGAGCTCCCACATAAATAAAAGCCCGTGTGTACATATAACTATTGACATAAATAACCATATAAATATAACCATATAAATAGAAATAAATCGTTAGTGTTAAGAGTGAAATAAATAAATAGTTAAAGTTTAACCAGTGTAAATATTAAATAAATGTATCGATAGAAATAGTGCCTATAGTTTAAGTAATTTGTAATCGGCTTAATAATTCTCGTGTGTTTGTAAATAATAATAATTAATCCAATAGTTGTAAATAAATGTTTAATGCAAGAAGCGTTGTTATAATTTTTAAATAGCCCGAACAACTGTCACGTAACAGTGGCGTCAGGTGTGCGGTTTGTACCAGGGGCTATAAGAAAGTTATTGAACAAACATTAAATAAATAAATAATTTAACAAGTGCCGATAAAACGACGTCAGATAAATAAATTGTAGTGTATAGAGTTGGATGCGTTTGACGAGCAGTAAGATGGGAAGCCCGATTAAGCCAACTTTTGCAAGAGTTGGAAGTTGGCCAAGGCAAGGCAGAGAAGGTGCAAGAGAAAGCAGAAAAAACGCTAGAGGTTCTTGAGAAGGGAAGGAAGCACAGGAAGAGCTGAAAGCCGGGCAGGAAGAGCTGGAAGCCGCAGAAGAGAAAGTAGTCCAAAAGTTTGATGGAAAAATAAATGGAAGAGTTCGGTCTCTGCTGTTGGATAGTGGAGCAACCAAGTCCATCGCCAGGTCCGACGTAGTAAGGGACGAGGGTCAGCTGCTGCACAACAAGACACGCCTTCGCACTGCCACGGGGGGCGCGGTGACCACACATGGGGAAACTGATTTGAAGATTGGGAATCAAACCCTCAGGCATCGGGACCTGATGGCTGACAGTGCGGACGAGTACATCCTGGGAGTGGATGTTATGGATAAGTGTGAGTGCGTTTTGGACCTGAGACGCGGCGAGTTGCACGTGGGTGGGGAGGAGCTTTCCCGACACCCAGGAGGAGAGATCGCGGCACAAGTGGTATGGGCGGAAGATGTTATTCTGCAGGGACGAACCGAGAGGGTCGTGGATGCATACCTGGATGACGATCTCCGGAGCAACGTGGTGCGCGTGGTTGAGCCCGATTATGCTGACATTGCGGATGAGTGCATCCTGGGAATGGATGTTGTGGATAAGTGTGAGTGCGCTTTGGACCTGGGACGCGGAGAGTTGCACGTGGGTGGGAAGGAGCTTTCCCGACACCCAAGAGGAGAGATCGCGGCACAAGTGGTATGGACGGAAGATTTACTCTGCAAGAACGAACCGAGAGGGTCGTGGATGCATACCTGGATGGCGATCTCTGGGGCAACGTGGTGCGCGTGGTCGAGTCTGATGGTGGCAAGAAGCTCACTCATGGTATCCTGTTAGGGAAGACGTCGGTGACGACTGGGCTTGGGGTCCCAGTACGGATGATGAACGTCAGCAGGAAACTGGCAACCGTCAGGAGAAACACAATACTGGGAAGGGGCATGAGCCAACGAAAACGGAAGAAGATAGAAGATTTGGTGGCCCGGTACCAAGACATCGTCGAGGGCGGAGATCATCCCAGCGGGCGTACTGACGTAGGAAAACATAAATCATTCGAGTTTGGCAGAAGAGTCTTGCTGAGGACTAACCATGCTGCTCTGAAATGGCTACTGCAGTACAAGAACCCTAAAGGACAGATGGCTCAGTGGATCGAGCGCCTACAAGAGTACGACTTGGAAATAAATAATCGGCCTGGCACAGCCCACCGCAACGCCGATGCGTTATCCAGGGGGCCCTGCCCTGCGGACTGCGGCCACTGTTCGAGACTGGAGAGTCGTGCGGTACCCACCAATAGTACCACTGTAGTCGACGACTCGTGGGAGCCAGACGAGTTGCAGAGCAGCCAGGAGAACGACCCCGACTTAGGCACGGTTATAGCCGGGAAGCAAGATGGCCGTCGACCTACCTGGCAGGAGGTCTCCGCCACCAACGCAACGGTGAAGACTTATTGGGCGCAATGGGACTCCTTGCATCTGGACAACAACGTCCTGACCAGACTCTTGGAAGACGAGGACAGTAGGGCAACGAGATCACAATCGATGGTTCCAAGGAGTAGAGTGGCCGAGGTTCTGCGCCACCTGCGTGATGGCTCCTCTGGGGGACACGTTGGATTCAAGAAGACGTTGCGGAAGGTCCAAGAAAGGTTTTACGGGGCGAGCTGCAAAGGTGACGTCCGAGAGTGGTGCCGGAGGTGCGAAGCATGCGCTACAGGAAACGGACCGGTTGGAAGACGTAGAGCTCCGAGGTGGCAGTACAACGTCGGTGGTCCGTTCGAGGGGATAGCCATTGACATCGCCGGACCATGCCCCGAAACCGAAGCTGAAAATAAATACATCTTGGTGTGTATGGGATACTTCACCAAGTGGCCCGAAGCGTACGCCGTTCCGAAGCAAGAGACCGGTACTGGCACTGATGTTCTGGTGAAGGAGTGCTTCAGCCGTTTTGGAGTACCCCTAGAGTTACATTCCGACCAGGGCCGGAATTTCAAGTCTGGACTGTTCCGGAACGTCTGCAAGCTACTGGGAATACGCAAGACCCGGACCACTGCCCTCCATACGCAATCGGACGGCATGATGGAAAGGATGAACGGAACCATGGGAAAGCATCTGTGCAGGGTGGTTTCCGAGCATCAGCGTGACTGGGACCAGTGCATTCACCTGTTCCTGAGGGCATACCAATCGGCAGTACAAGGGACGACCGGCGTCCAGATCGAGGTCTGCTGTTGCAGCCCCTTACGAAGCATGGGGCCCACGGGGAACTGCTGCTTCTTCAGCCAGTCCATGTGCAAGAAGGGCACCGCCTGCAAATACCGCCATCAAACCCCCACAAGAGCGAGTGACAGGCACCCGACGCAACTCGTTCTGGGACAGAACGACCTAAGACGGGGGCAGTGTAACGAATGCGAGAACGACTTCCGCATCGATCTAGAAGCAGGTGTGCGCGTTGAGTCACTTTGAACAGATGCCCCGAAAACGGGCCGGGGTCAAATGCGTCATGCTTCCGTCTGGAGTTTCTAGTGAATATCGAGACTATTTGGAAGCTTCCGGAAGGGAATTATTGGCCATATAAATACCCGGCCGTCGGACCCGCAGTTAGTTCAGTCCTGCGTTCAGTTCGGAATTCGCGTAGAGCCGTGTAGAGCTCCCACATAAATAAAAGCCCGTGTGTACATATAACTATTGACATAAATAATCATATAAATATAACCATATAAATAGAAATAAATCGTTAGTGTTAAGAGTCAAATAAATAAATAGTTGAAGTTTAACCAGTGTAAATATTAAATAAATGTTACGATAGAAATAGTGCCTATAGTTTAAGTAATTTGTAATCGGCTTGATAATTCTCGTGTGTTTGTAAATAATAATAATTAATCCAATAGTTGTAAATAAATGTTTAATGCAAGAAGCGTCGTTATAATTTTTAAATAGCCCGAACGTTAAAAACGTAACAATATAATATAGTGTGATAGGTGCAGATCAGTACTGCCGATTTATTGTTAAAAAATTAATTACTAGAAAGGAAGGTATTTTGAATATCTAATTATTAAAAGTACAAGGGTGAAATCAATCAGAAATAAAACAGAATAGCTATACAAAAATAATATTCTAAAAAATAAATTAAAATTATTATCTTTGGATTAAGATGAATGGTTATTGTAGTTAACAGGGAGCAATTTATAATTAAAAGGTAAATAATTAGAACAAACTATAAGTTATTCTGAAATAATATGAAAGTTATCAGCTAAATTAATATTTGAATAAGTTACTCGGAATTTGTCAGATTAATTAAGAAAATATACTGTATGTAGGTAGTTAAAAGTAATCCAGAATGTTAGTTTTAAACATTGTATTAAAATTGAGGATTGCTATAGTAAATTTTATTTATTGAGCATAACAACTTATTTTTATTTCTAAAATGTGAACATAATTATTTTGTATCGATTTAAATTAACAAAATAAACCCCGTATAATTAAAAGTTTATTATTGGATGGATATACAAGGGTGCAAGAAACAAAATTAATTGAAATAAATGGAATAAAAGCGAATTCGAAACTGAAACAAACTGATGTGAAGAAGGGGACCATTTATGTGATAAGGGAGAATAACGAATATTGCAACTGGTGAAAGAAGTCCGTTCTAGTAGGGATGATTATAGGAGCTGTAGTAGATATTTTTTGTCAATATGCAGATATATGTAACTAACTTGAATGGGTATGGTGGCATAAAGTTATTAATGGAGTAATTATAACCTGAACTTGGGGTTGCTGGTTCGAGTTCATACAAGTCGTAGTTAAGTCGAGGACATCTGGAAATTTGATTTTAATTGAGCTTGCTGTCACAAACTCATCATTTGGGTCGGTGTTTGTGGAATGGAATTGATGCATTAGATTCTATGCTGGTTGCTGTTAAGAGGAGGACATCTTGGAATTGCAGTTGTATGCAATACAAAGGATCTACCATCTAGGAGAGCTGGGTGGCTGTTGCGATTGTAGCAAGACACTTTAGCAGTGTTTAATTCATTGTTACACCGTGGATTGTAATTGAAGTGGGGTTCCTGATTGAAGATGCAAATACAGGTGATAAAATAGGTTGTTTATATTTGTGCTGTTTTCTACAGAAGAATTGGATCCATTTAAGAATGAAATATTAACAGTGGAATAATGAGTTGCATACTTCCACTTGTTAACATGTCGGAACTGATGTGTGTTGATTAAATATAAATTCAGCTTAAGTGTCACATTAGTACTTTGACAGTAACAGTTGAATGATCTAAAATCATTCTAAAATAACTTGTCAACAACCAAATATTTTGTACAATTATTTTGATAGATAGTACCCTCCTGAGATAAGATGTTTGTCATACCCTGAACTAGTCAAAGAAATAAATGATCTGATTAAATAAATTGGAATTAAGGCAAATATTTTATTTAAAGTATTTTGAAGTGAATGGATAGGAGTATTTTAGCAGTCTAGTAGCTATTATTATAATATTGGCTTAAAAAGTACAGTCAATACTATAACAATATATATCAATGGATAGAACACCTCCAAACAACGATAATTCCCAAGAATGTGATCCATTACAAAGTAAAAGGAGCAAAAAATCCGGGCAGACCATCGAAAATATGCCACAAGAAACAGAAAGGGACCAAAGACTTAATTCATGCAGACATAGTGAACGAGATGTAACACCCCGATTTTACTCCCTTACACGCGACAAAATCTTTAGCCAATTCCTATGTTAAACATTTTAGGTATGGTTTTTATTCAATGTAGTTACTTAGGATATATCATAATTTGTTCTTCTTTATTTAGAATTCCCCAACATTAATTTGTATAAACAGTGTTTAATGTGGACGTACATTTCGACAACAAATAAGTGTTACAGTTTGTAATTTTGAATCTAGTCTCTCTTTGTGTAATATTTCTGAGGAGGTGCTAAACATCAAGGGATATAATGTACTGTTTTCACGTTACTTGTCTGCTCTTAGAGATTTGTTATTATTAGTAAGAATTTCGGTCATCTGAACCGAACATTTATGTATCCCTCGTTCTGCCCTGTTGGAAGTGATAAATCGCCATCCGGGGGTAATCAATGCAGCATGCATACTAGTTATATTTTGCTACCTACGGAGTTTCTGTAAATGAATATGGGGAGGCTGATAATGAAATATATACAAAGTGAATATAAAGTATGGAATAACACTAATAAATACGAGTTGAAATCTAAGTTACATTTTAATGAGTTTCACTGGTAAGGTCATCAAATATTTTAAGATGTAACCCTGTAGTATTTTTTTCTTTGATAATGAATGTCTGGTAATTCTGTCTAAACATAAAAAATATCGCCTTCTTCCAACAAATAATTTTTGTACCTACTGTAGCTCTAACAGATAGACAGACCGAAAGTGAAAATCTGAAGAAATTTCTGAAACTGCTTTTTCACGATTACAATATTTTCTTCGTCTTTTTCACGAGGGAAGTAAAAATATTGATTACTCGGTCGTGAGCATCATTGAACATCTCTATTACCTATTTGATCTCATAGTCGTCAAAGAGTGTTACGAATTTTATTCTGTAATATGTTGCATCTGGAGAGTCAGTGTCCGTTATCTGAAACTCAACTTTTTCTCTTTACTGCTTTTGATTACTGATATGTTGTGTTGTTTTTAATACTAGCCTTTTCATATATTTTTTAAAGTGATTTCATTAGCCTTTCTGCCTCTTTTAAATGTGGTATGTTTTATGGGTTCTTCTCTGCCTTCATCAATAATCTTTCCGCGTGCTGTTGTTTTCAGCTCTGTCTTACATTAAGTTTTTGTAGATAACGAAGACATCAACCCATCCCTTATAAATTGAGCCTAGTAGAATAATTTTGTTGCTAATCATATATTAATATTTTTCTTAGTCGCATTTTTAAAAGATTTCCTTGTTAAACAGAATTATATTTCCAGCAATTCAATCTCTAAATCTTCATTTTGAAGCTTTAAGAGCATGGTGCCGCATAAAGCATCCCATAAAGTTTTCCTTGAGAATAATTTTACTCGACGAAGGGCAATTAAAATGCATTGATTAATGACAAAAAATTAACAAATTTAATTAGTTTCTTCGTGAACAATCTTATAATAAAGGGCAATAAAAATAAAAAATCGCGTGTACACATAGAGTTCCGCACTAAAGGTAATTTGCATTTGCAAAAATGAACAATGAAGCAATTACAATTATCGGAGTTATGCACACAATCATTCCCACATAAAAATGTCGGCCGTAGGAGAAAACCAGCAAGTATTACCAATCTTTCCAAATTTCCCATATTTATTTAGCTTGCGGCGGTTCGCCCGCACTCCAACTTATCGCCATTTTGTGGGTGTAATTACGCGGACGTGGCGCAAAAATAAACTTCCAGTTCCAAAATAGCCCGGAATTTCTGCGGCTGTTTAGATTTGCCTTCAGATTACACGAAACCGCGGTTATTAATAAGCTTGGTATTACAAGTGTTAGCCTCCGCTGCATTTCCAGACTGATATGCCCAACTTCCCCGTTTGTTTGTTTACTATGCAAATTATCTAAATGACAGCAGGATGTGGTTACATGCGGAAACTTCTGCCGTCAATGAGTCCTTATCGTATGTAGTAAGTCTTGTTGTGCTTACGCAATGACTTGCGTATTAATGAACTGACACATCGGTGATGTACGTGTCAGAAATTCCTAATATCTGCAAGTCAGTGACATTTTATCTTAAGCCTTTTTATATGGAAATGGGAACCCTGCGAATGTCATTCACATAAACGAGATTGTCATTTCTTTGTACAAGCCTACAATCTTCTAGTGATTTACTGCAAAGGCGAGAAAAAGTGAGATATTTAACAGCTGTTAGTGGCGTGAAGCTTAACCACGAGGCCCATAGGAAGCGATCCAAGGAAGATTTATAACAAATAACCCTTGAATTGATATCATCATCAACAAGGACACATTTATAAATAATATGCAGTAGAGTAGAACAAGACAGCCATTAATTACCAATGCATTGGAGCATTGGAAGACTAAATGACATCCTGTGAGTATATTTTTTACAAGGCACAATAAGAGGATCAATTACAACATATGATCAGTCGGTTTAGGTATGATACAAGGAACGAGTCTGGACAAAATTTTGTCGAGTTCTGCATGGAAAATAGATTGGCTATCACAAACACTTTATTTTCTCATCATCCAAGACGTCGCTACACGTGGACCATACAGAATGAAGATACAGCCTTTTAATGTAGCACATTGACGCCAAACAACTATGCTTATCACCATAATGAACATGAACAAGTATTGCAAGAGAGTACTAAAAATGGAAAAATAAACAATCGATATTCGACAAAACTTGGAATATAGTAAAAGAAAGAAAATCGCTTAGGTAGACAGGTGTAAACACAGAAGACTCAATATGAAGATTAAGTCAAGCAATACAGCGATTATGCCGATGAACCAAGAATAACCACATGGTAAGAAATCGAGAGATCATCAAACACTAACGAAACACTACATTTGTTTAAAAAAATCAAGGAAATCACAACAGAATTCAGACTAAAAACTTAGAAAATAAAAGAATACAAAAACCACTACTGATATAGACAACGTAGTAGAAGTATGGAGACACTGGCGTTTATAGACAGACGGATCAAGGAACCTGATAATGTTCGGAAGTACATCATGTCATCCACAAGCTAAATAACAATAAAATTACAGGTACAAATCATGTAAGTGGAGAAACGTTAAACCAATTGAGTTTAAAAGGTATTGGCCACTTCTTGAGCATTTGTTAGGACAATGGTCAGCTGATTGGAGCACATCTACCTTCGCTCCCCTGTATAAGAAAGGGTTAGGTCAGTTGATTCATTTATATATCAACAACCTATACTATGCAGATGACATAAGTCCTATTGAGAAAGACTTGTTCAAAGAAATTAAAAGACATGTATAGCATTTACCAAAATAGCTATGACCAAACTCAAAAAATATGGAAGGACAATCACATCACAAATACAACAAAGCGAAGGCTTGTCAGTACACTTGTTTTTTCTAATTGCATTATACGAAGCTCAGGTAGAACTCTGAAAGCTGTGAACAAATCGAATATAGATGCCTTCGTGATGTGGTGCTAAAGCAAGCTCTTGATGATTCCCGGGATAGCTCACAGAATTAAAGTTTTAATGCTAGAGAAACTCGACATCCAGTAGAGGTTATCAACTGTCGTAAAACGATAAATCCTCAAAAACTTTGGTCACATCAATCGTAGGAAAGATAACAATCTGGAAAAATTTGTTATCCAGAAGAAAGTCGAAGGGGTGCGACCTCGAGGGCGTCCTCCAAAACCCTGGATCGACCAAGTCAAAGAATTTACCAGGACTTCACTTCAAGCAAGCATAAGATATGCTTCAGTAGAGAGTCAGCTTCTGTATTATTGCTAGCCATTATTTGCTCTTATATTTTCAACTAATTAAAGATGTACATGCACAGAAATCCTTGAAGCAAGGACAGAAAATGAAACTTAGAAAAGCATATAAAAATGACTTCAGCTATTCTTCTGCAGCAAAAAAATATGTTGGTTAAAGTAAAATGGCGAAATTTCGGAGGCTTTCACGGCCATTGTCATTAAGTAACAGACGACTTCCGTGATTGGACCGTGTCATGATTGAGGTCGAAGAACTCAACGTTTCGCGCACTTTCGTAAGGGGCTTCATCAGGAGGAAAAGCAAAAAAACACGGCAACTCAACGTGTAAACCACGCCAGAGGCGAAACTCTTTTGCAAGAAAAGGGATAGAAGAGCACGGTAACTCAACCTGTAAACCACGCCAGAGGCAAAACTCTTCTAACTCCGTTTAATTAATTAGATAACTATGACATATGCTATATCGCTATAAAGAGAATTTTTTACAGTTTTAGAATATGTAATAAATTGGGTATGTTCCATTTAAAATTTTGAATCTACTTGCTACATCTAACACATTTGATGCTCAATTGTTTTTTGCCTATGGCAGATAATAGAAAATTAAATGTAGAAGAACTCTTCTTCTATAACATTTTGTCATATCTCTAACAATAGCCGAGATATCTGCTGTGGCAGCTAAAATCAAACAGACTGCATATGGCTAGTACTTTATGACACATATTTTGAATGAGTGGATTTGAGAAATTGTCATCGGTGGAGTCACGATAAGCAACCTCCGTTGCGTATATAACATGGTCTTAGTCACAAATATAGTTGATGAATTATCGGATTTGATACCCAAATAAAAACAAGACTAGTGACGATAATTATTATTGTCCGTGCCAATAATAACCGACCAGACATAACGCATATCAGATAATATCATATAATTCGTTTACTTCACAGCATCGATAATAAACAATGGTAGATACATAGGAGAAATCAAGATAAGATTAAAATAGTGAGAAGGACGACAAAGAATGTTCATAAAACGTGTAAAGGCGTGAACGAGGAACAAAAAAATATCACACAAAAAAATCAATGTATCAGAAATGGGGTGCTGAAAAAGAATACTTGTATGATCACGCACTATCAATTACTCTAGAAGACGAAGAAGAAGAAAGTATTTTTCCTGCTATTCATGAATCATAAATATCGAAAAATCCCGCCATCTTCTACAAACCTTCGTAAAATATGTCTGATTATTATTAACAATTCTTGCTTAACATACACATATGTAAGTTCACAATAAATTGAGATATGTACCTCATTGTGAAATATAAAATTTGACAAATGACATTACCAAACCCTTCATGGTAGAATTAACAAGCTAGATGTTAGAAAATAAGACGATCTTTTGATAGATGGTTAATAACGTAACGTATACAATTTCACATTATTACTTCCGTTTACGATAAAGGAAGTATTGGATTCACCCCAAAAATTCGAAATTGAGTTTTCACCAGATCTTCATGTTTTAGAGTCCCCTGAACCCAAAAAACACGTTTTTGTTCATCGGTCTGTCTGTCAGTGTGTTTGTCTGTGTGTCAGTCTGTAAACAGAATAACTCAAAAACGAAAAGACATATGGCGTTGAAACTTCATATATAAGTTTTGTGTACTATGTAGATGCGACAGCAAGCTTTTGAAGAAAATCGCATAACCGGAAGTAGGTATTTACTCTTGTGATTTTTCAGTTTTTTACGATTTTTTCAAACGTTACATTTTTATTGCATTTTTAATGTATATTGACGTGAGATAGGTGAGTTTCCAGTTGAATACTTCTAAAATGGGTTTCTTTTGTGTTTTTTCTATTTTTCTTATTAACTCCTATTTAAATAGAACACCCGGTATATTATTACATTTTTAAATTCAGCTTAAAATTTTAGAGAAAAGTTGTCTCTTCAACTAACGCTCTATTTTGTACCGTTTTTGTAGAATTTGTAATTTTTGAAAATTTTTGACAAATGCTTAAAAATTAAAAATCAAATTTTTGGCTAATTATAAGATCACTGTAAAAGGAAGTTGTGTGAGTGTATCACACCAGATTTTTATTTTGATATTGGTAAAGTTTAGCTGAACAGATTTGTTAAAGATTACAGTAAGAAACTAAGTTATAAGAAATTTATTTATTTTCTCCATTCGTATCCTGGTAATTCTCTTTGTAGTTTACAGCTTGTAAGAACTCACCGGCAAACTTCTATTTCAACAACAAAAATTTTACCTTGCGGAGACGGTGGCTCAAACTATCTATCCGCTTTTAATAGCGTCTCCAAGTCACACGTCGCGTCGCTCGTGCAAGGATAAATTGAAAAGTCTCCGGCCTAACCCAGATGCGGTTTGAATTGGTACCCCATGCCTCCTACTCGCCGGACTTAGCCCCCTTAGATTTTAGTTTACTTCCTAACTTAAAAAAATTCATGCTGGAAAGAAGTACGAGTCCGATGAAGATGTGATTGCCGCCACAAATGTCTATTTTGACCAGTTGGATGAAATGGCTTTTAGGAATAGAATAAGAGCACTTAAATATAGATGGACCAAGTGCATTAGACTTAACAAGGATTACGTTGAAAAATAACATTACTGTTTACACGATATTCTTTTGTTTTCTTGTCTAGGCCGCAGACTTCAATTTATCCTCGTAGATCATCTTCAGGGCAAGAAAGGATGACCATTGCTACATTTCAACTTATAAAACGAAGCAGACATATTAAAAATGTAGACTTAATACCACAAGTGCACTCGAAGAATACAACGTGCCATCACGTATGCGGTAGATAGGACAAAAATAATAATTTTAACCGGATCTGTCAAGAGATTGAGTCGCATACTGATAAAAGTGAGATAATGGAAGTGTTTCGTAAAATAAAAAAGATTACTCGCAAGTTTACCTCTCGAATATGAGCTATTTTGGATATAAACAAAAAATTGATAAAGGAAACTGAGCAGGTTGCGAAAACGTGAGCACAGTATTATGAAAAGCTGTATCAGGTTCTAGCAAACATTTCAACAATTATGACGAGTAAATGGACCCAGACACTCTCCTTTCGAAAAAACAAGCAGTAATCCGGAAATTAAATTTACATGAATCTCTCGGCACTGATTTTCTCACCATGGAACATAAGATCATTGGGTTCGTGAGGACGCAGAAGATTCACCATTATCTGTTAAGCAATCTGAAACACTGAGGAACTTTGGGATTTGAGTTGTTCCTTTGCACTAAACCGGTTCTAGTACTAGGGATTGTAATAATAATCGACTTTTAGTATTATGTACTATCACTCACCACTAAGATCAACCAAATAGTTAATAATCGAATAACCGCCGTTCATTTGAAGTGGATCATTTAAAGAAACTAGTTTCGACGACTTTTTCATAACAAATTGTAGTTTGTATTATTAATTTTATTATACCCATTCGGAGTCACGTGACTTTTGTCTGTCACTGTTCATCTTTAGTAAAATAGATGAAATGGAAGAAATTCGAAAAAAAGGCATGTCGATTCATAAAATTAATTTTAAAATTTGACGTTTCTAATCTGTCAGATTATATTTTTCGTTATTAAGATAAGGGTAATAAAACCTAAAATTGTTGAACCGAAAACTGTAAATTAAAAGAAACCATCGGACATGCGGTATAACGAGCAGTCACAACAATTAATTTGAATATTAATCTTTTTTTTAAGAGTACGACAATATTAATAATAGTAAATCAACAGTTTCACCCTCCAACGCTGTTCGCCGTGCTTCTCTTGAGTTAAATGTCTCGGAGAGCACAATTTACCGAAAATATGAGCCAGAAAGTAAAGAATGCAAAAACGGTAGTCGACGAAGCAGTCAAGAACTCCATCAGGGACACTACAATAATATAAAAAGTATGTAGCTAAAGAATTTGTAACCATAGAAAACCTAAAAGCGCTTGGTTGAAGAATCTGTAGAAGATTTTTCACATTCAGTTTCTTCCCTAAATAGATTGTGCAAGGAAATCGGTTTCAAATGGCAATGTTCTATAACAGAATATGCATGCACAGAAATTGACTTAAAATTTGCTATACGCAGCAGCTTTTTAATGTAGCAGCTGACATACCTATATTATATTTACATTTTACGACATGTTATGTTTTTTTAACCTGTAAAGTCAGTTTGATTTCATATAAGAGAATAAACTCGTAGCAACCTTGTTTTAGAAATTGGCAGATGTCATGATAACCTACAAAACGAAATGTCATTTATTACCCTAAAATTGCATTTTTAAGAATCTCCATACGTAAAGTTACTAGATTATCACGTGACTCCGAACGGGTATAAATTTGACTATTCAACACTATAACATATAAGCCAATCACATTGCAGACATTTGCTTTTTTCAACCAATAACAGCAGTATATCACTGAATATTGGGCACCATGCAAAATATTCACAAAACAATGTAAGTACTCAAAAAATAAATAGCTTTGTTGCGAAGTATCGCTTAGCAACGATGTTCTGTCCTTAGTGATATCGCTAGGTTAAGTAACACTATACCCCAACAAACTGTGTGGCTTGTTTTAAAAATTTTAAAATGCTGTGTTTTGGAAGTATTCCGCTGAATTTAATTGAGAATGAATAATTATATTAATTGTTGGATTATTTTTCAATAAAGTTAATCGTTATGTATTAATATTGTTAAATAGTCGTCCCAAATACCACTCGAAGTGGATATATATTTTTTAAATATTTTGCCATTTCCATAGAAATTATTGCAAATTTCACTCAACAAAATCACATTTAAATGTCACTCGCCTTCGGCTCGTGACATTTTTTATGTGATTTTGTATCGTGAAATTTAAACGCAATAATTTACATGGAAACGACAAAATATTTGTCAAAAATATATCCACTGCTTGTGGTATTACCCTTGATTATTTCCTTCATATCCATAATAATGCGTAATCACCATGGTTTCTGTCAGTTTAATAATGACTAAAATTCAAACGTCAAAATTTAACCGCGGTTAAATTTATGTCAAAATTTAATCGCTTGTGCATAATTTTAACATGATTATTAAAGGTGCTTCACCAACTGAATTTTATCTATTTATTCAGGAAATAATCACTCCGAACATCCCGCGTGCATGTAAACTAGCCTGAATAAATTGTGACGATTTTCTGTCAGAATGTTTTGCTCTGAAGAAATACATCTCGTAAATTTTCCGCTTCAAAATCCCTCGTGCTGCGCACTCGGGATTCTTGTTGACCGGCAAATTTACTTGACAAATTTCTTAGCAAAACATTCTGACAGAAAACGTCAAAATTTAATCGGCTATTTTAATGCACTTGGGATATTACTGTTGATTATTTTTTTCGTAAAGATTTCGACCAATCAGAAGGCTAGATTTAGTTAAGTTATCTTGTATAATTTCGATTATACAAAATCGATTATACCACGACCTGCTGAATTGTTTGACAAACGTCACTGTATACGGCCTGGGCATATGTGAAGTTTCGCGATTCTCCGCAGAGCGCTGTATAGTGTATACCCACGAGCGGGAATTTCAAATTTGCAATGTTACATCAGTTACTACGTTGACTACAATGCAAATATTTGATTACATTTTACGTTTCTTAAAATTTTACAACAATAATATAACCCTCCCGTGTATTTTTTACTTTGATTTTCTTATGTGTTTTTTTATCAGTTTCCTGCTAGTTTTTTCGTATATTTTCTCACTTATATTATTTACATTCACAGTATAATTTGTTGATTAATTTATATTATTGCTTATTATTTCGTTTGGTATTGTTAAAATAGAAAGCGATTCTACAACGTGCAAATATACCAATTGGGAAAGATCTTATCAGGAATTTACCTCCAACTAAGTTTTAGGAAGGTAATGATCGGAAAACTATTTAAATTATTGTACTGGTGCTTTAAACAACGTACCTTTTTAGCGATTTCTATTTTCTATTTTTATTTAAATAGGTATGTATAAACAACGGGAAAGAATTGTTAGTTGTAGCTTTCAAGAAAGGTGCTTCCGAGTAACTTCTTCTGGGCGAAGACTATAAAATCACATTGATTTCCTTTAGTACATTTTTAATTACTATATTTACAGATAGATATCTAATAAAACAAATAACTTTTAAACGTTTAATTTGAAATTTTTTACAATAAATAACACATAAACTTACAACCTTGCAATAACACACAGAATAAAATACTTCATTACTATCACCACCTAGAAAATCATCCAAATTTGTAAGAAATACGATTATCTGCATATCATGTGCTATTTTAGAGTAAATGTGTGAGCTATCCAAAAAATACCTGCCTGAAAATATGAATCCGTCTTCAACTACGAATTCTTGGAGTTCGACACCTCCCTCAAGAATGATATTACAAACTATAGATCTCTAAGGTACTTACACGACACTAAATAGATTACACCATTCATATTTATATTACATTCAATACAATAGGTCATTATCCTACTGATACTACATAAAAAATCATTTCTAAACACGAATTAGTCTTGACAGCCGTTGTCATTTAAATGTCATCGTGGGTATGTGGCGCCAAATGGCCAAAATTGGCGTTTTCTCAGGAATGAAAACAACAATGGATTTCCAAAAAATGCCCAGGCCGTAGAAAGTGACATTTGTCACACAATTCAGCAGGCCGTGGTTAATACAAACAAATCGAGCTGCCAATAAAATATTTATTTGTTCTAAATATTAAAATTTACTCAAAAAATAATCAAATCGAATACAATGCGTACTTCGAACAGGTTATACGTCTCAAACTTCCTGCACAATAACAAATCGTGTCAGTTTGACAGAATAGTCCCCCCGCTGACGCGGTCGGACTATTTAACCTGTCAAACTGACACTCTTTTATTATTGTGCAACAAGTTATCGACATATAACCCGATAATATCGAAGTACTTATAGTATTACTTCTGACTATACTAGGAAGCGAATTAACTATTGTTTTAAAAGCATCAGGTAGCCACACGTCATTTTTAAAAAATATCAGTTTTAATAAGTAATAAGTTAACAATGCAAAACTTGCAGTAAAGAAACTTGAAGATTTTGGTGTGTTTTGTGTATTGTTTGATAAAAATGCATGAATTATTAATTCATTATTGATTATTACCGCTTTAAACAATGCCACTGAAGTTATTTTTCAAAACTGCCATATCAAGTGCTACATCGTTGGATTCTACACAAAAACAGCTTTCTAATGATGGTACTTTCGACCCCCATTTCAATTTAAAAAAATAATCAAGTTGGCCGTGCTGCAGTCGTAACGATCGATAAAGAAATTGGAACCACGAATATTAGTAGAAAACCGTATGTATAACTTCTATACCAAATTTCAGAGTTCTATCTATGGCCGTATTCAAATAATACCACCGTTTTCATACTTAATTTACACACTGTATATACCGAGTGATTTTTACTTATTTAGAAAATGGAGCCTTTCGAAATTGTCAAAATCTGAAAAGTGCCTTTTTTCGGAAATTAAGTAAGATTTCAATGAGATTTTTTTTAGAGTGGGTTATTTTTAGCTAACTGAACAATTTCAAGGCCAGAAAACCCCTAATTTTTTCAACTTTAGCTAAAAATTAATTTTTCTATTTTTTAAATATTTTTCAAAATTTCACATACCAAGACTTAATATTAAAATTCAATTTTTTTATGTGAACATTTTAAAAATTTATAATTGGAAAAAATAATATAAAATGTTAATTACTCCTTTAGATTTTTTATTATTTATCGATAAGTTATATTTTTACATAATTTTTACATTTTCAATGCAAGGCGCTTTTTAAGAGAAATACTTTGTAATAATAATTAATATCTATTTAAATGACTTCAAGAAACTTTAATCTAGCCCTGTTAATGAATTACTGTTACAAAAATCCTGTAAATGTTCTTTTACAGTTGTCTAAATAAAGAGATTTTTTAGAACATGTAAATTAGATAAAGAAAAATCTCCTCATTTAGACAACTTTAAAAGAACGTTTACATAACTTTTGTAACAGTAATTCATTAACAGGGCTAGATTAGAGTGTCTAGAAGCCATTTCAATAGATACTAATTAGAATTGAAAAATATTTCTCCTAAAAAGCGCCTTGCATAGAAAACGTAAAAATTATGCAAACATACTACTTTTCCGTAAACAATAAAAAAATCAAAAGTAATTAACATTTTATATTATTTTTCCCAATTATAAATCTTTAAAGTGTTCACATAAAAAAATTTGAATTTTAATATTAAGGATTGGTATGTGAAATTTTGAAAGAGTAAAAAATTTTAAAAATTAATTTTTAGCTAAAGTTGCAAAAAATTAGGGGTTTTCTGACCTTGAGATTGTTCAGTTAGCTAAAAATAACACACTATAAAAACATCTCATTAAAATCTTACTTAGTTTCCGAAAAAGAGCACTTTACGGATTTTGACAATTTCGAAATATTCCATTTTAACACGTCCTGCTGAACTTCAGGGGCATCGAACGCGCGCTGGATGGAACGTCATTTGCCAGACGAACCTTGAGAAGGTCGAGGTTGTAATAGCCTCGAAGACACAATGACTCCGTTGGCGCAGCCAGAAGAAAGGATTAATTCCTGACCACCCGGGCAGACGAGTTGGGGGCCGTAAACCCTTCAGTTGACGCAATAGGACAGAAAAATATATACACGATCGGCACAAGAACCCGGGCATTGCTTCTGCGTTCGTCCACCGTTCACTAACTGGACGCCCGGAATTGACCGTTAGAACGCCAGGAAATGCGCAGAAGTATATTCTTGTATACTTATGGTGTAACTGAATTGTATATGTATATATTGGCATATGTTGAGACAAAAGCTTAAGCAAAGAGACTAAGATACATTTAATTAGAGCTGTCGTCTATTTTAACACACATTGCTGTGTTGCCGATCGCCCTAGAATAGAAGCATTTGAAATGTGGTACTGGCATAAAGTATTCCGTATCCCTTGGGCCACCCACAGAAAAAATACCTCAATTAGCTTAAGATCGCAGGTATGGAACAGTTGCATTTTGCCCGTAATGACCTATGGCACCGAGACGATGGCACTTACCCTAAAGAGCGCTACAAAATTGAAAACAACGCAACGTGCCATGGAAAGAGCTATGCTTGGTATAAGCCTAAGAGACCATATCAGAAATACAGACATTAGACGACGCACAAATGTTACCGATGTCGTACAAAGGATTGCAAGGTTGAAATGGAACTGGGTTGGACATGTCGCTCGCAAAACATCAAGTGAATGGGTGAGTCGAATTACGAAATGGCGACCAAGAACAACCAAAAGAAGCGTCGGGCGACCACAGAAGAGGTGGCTTGACGATATCAAAGAAATCGCTGGGAACACATGGCACCAAACAGCACAAAATAGGACCAATTGGCAAAATCTAGGGGAGGCCTATATCCAACGGTGGATGAAAGAAGGCTGAGAAGAAGAAAGAAAAAAGAAACCTATATAACTAAGTACTACAGCCATTAACAATATGGGATTAACCCAAAACCTTTGATTGTGTGAGTCACACAATTTTAATTGGTACGATAGAAATGTATGATATTTGTGGAATTGCTTTGGAGTACTTCCGATTTACATATGACCTCTCAAAAAGTAATTGTGCGATATCAAGATGGAGACGGGCATATTAAGAAGATTACATCAAAATCTAAATTAATTACGTGTGGCGTAATAGAAGGCTATATGCTGGGGAATATTATTTTTACATTATACAGGGTGTTGTGAAAATGTAACGCTATTAAGGAGCGCTTCCTGAGTAGGAATAAATAATTAAACAAATTGTATAATATTTTTTGAAGATATGGGAGACCAACATTTTATGATTATATTCTTTAATATATTCAGTATTAGGATAGCAAAACATTGCAGACTTAAACCTAATGATACGATTCTTGAAAGTAAGTTGATATTTCTGAAAATTTGCATGGTACGGCAATTTTACATTTTGAACAACTTTCCTTGGTGATATTTTGACGTATTTCGAACAGAAAAGTTACTGTACTTAAATAAAAATTGTTTTTATCTAGCATTCATGAGAGCTCATGAAGATAAGTCCAACATTTTAGTATTAACATTTCTACTCAGAATTTTATAAGGAATATCTACATGTGTGGTTTCTCGCCATTTTAGATACATATTGTATTAGGCGAAATAAATAACTTTTTTCGACTACCATTTCCTAAAGGAGCTATTATTTGACACTTTCCATATGCCAAAAGCATGTTGTTATTGCATACTATGCAATATAGTATATTATTATATGAGCGATTATGACAGCCATTATTCACGACGATGACATTTGCGCCACAAGCCGAAGGAGCGTGGCGCAAGTCATCTGAGTGAATAATGGCCATAATCGCGAATATAATACGATATTTTATCTACTCCTATGCAATAGGAGTCTTGTGTTCATATTTCCCAATTATGACATTTGTGACAGATGTTAACTTCAAAAGTCATTTAATAATAAGAATGAATTTTGTGATTGGCTACAAACGATTGAATAATGAAAATAGAATTTTATGATTGGCTGCAAACTGTGAATTATGAATCATAATTAATGGCAATTGTGCAGTAGGAGTAGATAATAGTATATTATTATATGAGCGATTATGACAGCCATTATTCACGAAGATGACATTTGCGCCACAAGCCGAAGGCGCGTGGCGCAAGGCATCTGAGTGAATAATGGCCATAATCGCGAATATAATACGATATTTTATCTACTCCTATGCAATAGCAGCCTTGTGTTCATATTTCAGAATTATGACATTTGTGACAGCTGTTAACTTCAAAGGTCATTGAATAATAAGTATGAATCTTGTGATTGGCTACAACCTATTGAATAATGAAAATAGAATTTTCTGATTGGTTGCAATTTGCAAACTATTGAATAATGAAAATAGAATTTTATGATTGGCTGCAAACCGTGAATTATGAATCATAATTCATGGCCACTGTGCAGTAGGAGTAGATACAAAATATTATTGCCTGCATTTGTCACTTTATTGCACGCTTCTGCCAAACTATTTATTAAATTTGGTGAGATTTTAATTTAAAACAACCAAAGTATACCTAACATGATTTTTAATGAATTTTCAATTTGAAATTACGTTGACGTTTTCTAATCCCTTTTAGCATAAATATATGGTAGCCGAAAGAATTATGTATAGAACTCGTATCTAAAGCTTCTTTTTGGACGTGTGAGATTTAATCCTAAATCCTTTTGAAGTTTATTTATTATCGGTAACTATGGATCATTTTTGAAAACACAAAAAGTTAACAAGTACGATCATAACGAAAATGAAGTGCACTCTTCAAACACTTAGAGGACAAGTACGTAAAATCTAAAATGTTATCTACTTAAGCTGGGATTGGTATTTTTTAAGACACCATTGAAATTGAGTGCAAAATAGAACTGAAGACATTTAAAATGTATAATTGTGAACAATTTTCATTCATGGATTTAAGTTTGTCGTGGGTACTTTTTATCTGACCTTTCCAGGAATGAAGCAAGCCTTCAATTAAATACAGTACAAATTTGAGAACATCCAGTCATATTCTAAATGTCTTGTAAATGCCCCATAAACACGATTTTATGGAACCGAGGGTTTAAAAACTTGTGAATAGTATGTACACCTTCTTTGCATTTAAATCGAATTGATACGAATTGGTGGAATTGAATTAAATTATCTGAATTGACCGAATTGCGTTGAATTTATTAAATTGCGTTGAATTGACTTTAGAATTAGCTGAATTGAATTGGAATTATTTACATTGAATTGATTTACTTTTCGAAAACACTGCATTGAATTAGAATTTTGAACTCTAGTTTTTAGTTTAATTAAATATTTGTACCTTCATACTAATTAGTTCTCAAGTTTTCGTCAATTCTATATTTGTGAATTAGTTCTCACGCTATTTATGCTGTTACTAAAATTATTCATAACCAAGTTCAATGCACTTCCTTTATTTACAACATTGGTCCGACTTAAGTTGGGGGTGCAGCAGCGTTAAAATTGTAATAAAATGTTTGCCGATTTTTGCAACAAATCCGTGGGAAACGAAATTCTGGATTTCTGTAAGAAAAATACTTAGGTACCTGCTTAGTTTCATTGGTCACTCACGCATCCCCACTTGGCTCCCGAATAGAGCAAAAAAATGTATGCGTGTATGGATATATTAATTCAAATTCATGAATTGAATTCAAATTCATGAAAACGCGCCCTGAGATTTGAGATCAAGTGGTTAGGTACAATTGATGATAGCCAAGTTTTATTAATTGCAATGATATCTAAATTTTGTTCGAATATAACATCTTTTAAATTAAAAATTTTTAAAACTAAATATGATCGGATGATTCACAAAGAAACAAACATACGTCGAAAAACAAGAATGTTTTACTCTGAATCGTCCTTTCAGTGAAATGTAAATGTATAATTTAAAATGGTTAAAAGATCAGTTATCTACGGCATTGGGCTAATTACTATATATGATAATTACTTATAAATGTGTGGCGTGCAAATTTTACTCTCCAATGATCTACCCGCGGAATTGAAGAATTTCCTGACAACTTTCAGGAAGCTGACAGAACGTCACGAATTGATGACGCGCTGTGCAGCATCTGTAAGATAACGCCACCTACCACTCTCTTAATTCCGTGTGGACATTTTGGGCTCTGCGATGTGTGCAGCGAAGACATCCAGGGCCGTATCAGACGGGACGAAAGGCCTGACGAAGACACTGGTGTGCATGTAAACTATAAGTTATGTCCAGTTGACAGAGTCGAAATTAAACAATTTGTACGTGTAATCACAACTTAAAATATTAATAAGTGTGCTATTTGTGTATAGTATTTCACTAAGAAGACTACTATATAAATCTACTATGTATTTACATTGACAGTGATTGGAGTTACAATCAACATTAGACATGCACAGTGATTAAAGAAGAACGACATCTGTGCCAAAGCTAGTTCAAGAACAATAAGGTCACATATAATACATAAATTAATAAAGTATTTATCCCGCCCTAAAACAAATATTCTACTAAATTCAGCGATATACCGAATGTGCAACCTGAGCAACAGATTCGCCGGAAAACTGGATTTTTACATGCCTTCTGTTGAAAAGTTTAGCCGAATATATTTCACATTATTTTAATAGTTATTTACTATACTAGTGGGATAAGAGGATCATTAATATACGTGTGTATAAGTTACAAACGAGTGAGTAGTACGAGTTAAGCGATTAAAAAAGCCTCAAAAACGTTTAAAAAAGCTTTAACTTAAGCAAAAAGCATTAACTCTTACTTAAAAAAAGTAATTCTGAAGAACAAGCATGTAATGTGGCACTAAATATATCAAATGCAAACACAATTCATAGAAAAACTTTAAATGTAACACAAAAAATAAAATAGAAAACTTGGGCACTAACAAATTAGTCTTTCAGAAAACTATTAGTTATTAAATATTGTTCTAAATGCTCCATTGTTAAATTTAGTCGCCTTTCACTTAAAATGTTCTTATATGTAAAAAAAAAACTTCTTTCTACGTCAACACTAGTTATTGAAGCATATTTTAAAATTACTACAATAGTCGGATCAATCTCAAAGCCTTCTGCAATTTCGCCTGCCAATATTGTGGAAATTTTATGGCCTTCTTTTTTGGAAAAAAAACCTTACATTTAGAAAGAACTATTTGACCAATTCGCCCAGGTACTTCACAAACAGCATCTTTGAAATTATTAACAAACACTTTTTTCGCAAGGTGCTTTGATCGGGAACGTGCATGTGACAACATTTATCCAGGAACATTTTGAAGGAACTATTTTGTCATTTTTCAGTGGTATGTTAGGTTTTACAAAGATCGAAATTAAACTGTGCTTGTGCCCTGAAGTAGAAGCAAACGAAGTCACAATTGTTTGTTGTTTTGGCAAATTTTTATACTTCTTTAATTGTTTTTGATGGAAAGTGGTTTTTACATGTGGAATGGCCTATTTTTTGTCGCACTGAATCTAAAATGTTAGTACTTAAATAATTTTAAAGAAGTTTGTAAACTCTTACCGTCTTAATACAAGCTTTACAAATTAATTTATTGTTTTTATATTTTAATTCATTATAGCCTCTGACACAAAGGATGATAGGCGTATAACTATCCCCAGATCTGCCGTTTTGCTCTTGTTTGTATTTTGAATTAAAATCATACAAAACGAGGAGTAACCGAGTTTTCTGCGTGTGTGTTAGTTAACCAAAATAATTCAAGGGAATACCCGAGTTTTTTAGGAATTCCCAGAAAACCACTGCACTGACTGCATTTTTAAGCCCGTCTAACTGCGTGCAAGCAAAAAATGTGCTCGCAAACGAACTAGATTGAAATATTCGATTACGAAATGAATTAGGCCGAAAATAAATGCAAACTGACAACTTAAAAGTAAGTACAAATTAGCAAAAAAATCCGAAATATGCATAAAAAGGCTAAAAAAGCAAAAAACACAAATTTTGCAGAGGTCCCCTTTATGATGTACCTATACAAGGAACAAGGAAGGATATTTCGAAATTCAACCCCTAAACGGGTAAAATGGGGGTTCCAATTTTGTATGGAAAAATAATATTAAATAGACATTTCGACTTGGCACTTCTTAGGAGTACTCCTAAAAACAAATAAGCAAACACGCACTTCGTGATTTTCCAAAAAACGATCCCTTAGGGGGTGAAATGGGGTAACTAAGCCTAAACATCGATATGGGTGTCGTTATTAAGGTTTTTAGGGACGTTAATTGCGGAAATAGCATTTATTTTTATGTCCAAAACGGTAGACATAACATAAATTTAAAACCCTATAGTGGTGAAACGAGGTTTCAGAGACAAATTATTTTTGGACAGAACAATGTTTGCCGGGCCAGCTAGTCTAAAATATAAACGCGGGCGACGTACAAATAATTTTGCTCATCCCAAGAGTCATCGTGCTGATTGCTCTTAGAAAACTGCCATCGGGACAGTTTTCATTACAACCAGCGCTCGCCCCTTGGCGTGTATAAAATTATCGGTATGTCTCGCCCTTGTTATATTACTAATGATAACACGTAAAACCACGTTTTTTCAGTGACGTCAACCTTCTCTTTTATTTTTAGTTTTTAGCGACTTGTAAATACTTACCTGCTGGTACAATAAGGAAAAGTTTTTTTCGAATGAGGTGTAACGCAAACCAATGAATCTTTAGGTATATTTAGTATTATAATATGACCCATATGCTTCATATGCCGATTTATATGAGAAATAAGCTGGAAATACATACACTAGACAAAAACCAGCAGAAAAGAGAGACAAAATCGTCAAGCATGGGAAGGAAATAGTTGAAACTATACATTGATTAAAAAAATACATGAAATAGCCTAAAACCAAGTTTTTTTTAAATTCTAGAAAACATTAGTCCACTAAAAAAGCATTAACGAAGACAGTTAAAAATTTATTAATAAATAACCAGTAAAACAAAAGTGGGCGTTGTGTCCAAGGTGGACGTTATGACCAAATGCGAAGGTGGACGTTGTGACCAGAGTGGGCGTTATGGCGGTGGACGTTGTGTCCAAGGTGGACGTTGTGACCAAATGCGAAGGTGGACGTTGTGACCAGAGTGGGCGTTATGGCGGTGGGCGTTGTGTCCAAGGTGGACGTTGTGACCAAATTTGAAAGTGGACGTTGTGACCAGAGTGGGCGATATGGCGGTGGACGTTGTGTCCAGAGTGGACGTTACGACCGACGCCGTAAACTGTTATTCTCAAGAGGCGTCGGTGGACGTTGTGACCAGAGTGGGCGTTATGGCGGTGGACGTTGTGTCCAAGGTGGACGTTGTGACCAAATGCGAAGGTGGACGTTGTGACCAGAGTGGGCGTTATGGCGGTGGACGTTGTGTCCAAGGTGGACGTTGTGACCAAATTTGAAAGTGGACGTTGTGTCCAACATGGCGGCTATACTAGGTGGTGGACGTTGTGACCAGTGGGCGTTGTGTCCAGGCCCCAGGAAAATTTGTGGGCACCAAACTAACAAATATGAAATGCAATTCTCTAGGCCGATGTTGATGCTCCTCTTCCCCTGAACTGAGGGTCCGGGTTTTTCTAACCCTTTAAACCCCCTTTAATCCTTAATACGATGATGATCATGGCAATACAGCCAATACAGAATATAACTACGAGTTTCAACAAAATTATTATCGTTTACTTTGTACTAATTGCATCTAATTACCTAAACAACATGATCGAAAATGTCAAGTAAGATTATAATCTAAAAAAAAATTGGATAATGTAATGAAGCTCTCAGTGAATTCAAGTACAAGAATAATTTTAAAGACTGGGGAAAAATCTATATATTTCGTCTATAACTGACCACAAAGCATTGTTTTTTTATAAGTGGCTCTTATGATGAAACAGATAAATAAGTACTTACATGTGTACATGTGTAAGAATATGTAGTTTAAGAGTTAAGCAAATAAGATTAACAAGCCTAGGTCTATGCTCAGCGGTAGGGTTACTTCAATGGCGTCGGTTTCGGAAGAGGAGGGTGGGCGTTACCCTCAGCTAGACACTGGATTTGATTGGAACAAAGTTTATTATATTTACACTAACTAACATACAAATAAGCTTAGAACTAGGTAACATATATGTACAGGAAAAGAAAAGAAAATGGCGGATTGGCATCCGCGATTGGAAGCGGGTGTGGTCCTTCGGAGGCGGGGCCGGCGGCTCCCTCCTGCGGTTGCAGCGGCGGCGGTGGCGACTGGCGACGGGGCGGCGAGCTGAGAGCAGCGGCGGCGGCAACGTCGGTGGCAGTGCTGATCTCCTTTGGCGGAGGCGGCGGCTGGCGGCTTCCTTCTGCGGTGGCAGCGGCGGCGGTGGCGACTGGCGACGGGGCGGCGGACTGTGAGCAGCGGCGGCGGCAACGTCGGCGGCAGTGCGGATCTCCTTTGGCGGAGGCGGCGGCTGGCGGCTTCCTTCTGCGGTGGCAGCGGCGGCGGTGGCGACTGGCAACGGGGCGGCGGGCTGAGAGCAGCGGCGGCGGCAACGTCGGCGGCAGTGCTGATCTCCTTTGGCGGAGGCGGCGGCTGGCGGCTTCCTTCGGCGGTTGCAGCGGCGGCGGTGGCGGTGGCGACTGGCGACGGGGCGGCGGGCTGAGAGCAGCGGCGGCGGCAACGTCGGCGGCAGTGCGGATCTCCTTGGCGGAGGCGGCGGCTGGCGGCTTCCTTCTGCGGTGGCAGCGGCGGCGGTGGCGACTGGCGACGGGGCGGCGGGCTGAGAGCAGCGGCGGCGGCAACGTCGGCGGCAGTGCGGATCTCCTTGGCGGAGGCGGCGGTTGGCGGAAGTGGCTCGAGTTCCCAACTTTGCCCGAAGACGGAAGGCAGCAGAGTCCAATGCGGAGGATTGGCCCTAAGTCCACGTATGTGATAGGCTCTGGAGAGGGCTGTGGCTGGTAGATCCTTGGAAGGCTGGAGCTGCTAGCGGGGCTGAGTGGATGCTGCAGAAGACAAAGTCCAGAGGTGGCTGGATGCTGCAGAAGACAAAGTCCAGAAGTGGCTGGATGCTGCAGAAGACAAAGTCCAGAAGTGGCTGGATGCTGCAGAAGACAAAGTCCAGAAGTGGCTGGATGCTGCAGAAGACAAAGTCCAGAAGTGGCTGGAGGTCCTGGAGAGGCTGGATGGTTCCTCGAGCTGAAGTGGCTACTGGTGGACTCTCCTGGGTTGAGTTGATGCTGGATTGACCCGCCGAGGCAGAGTGATTTCCTGCTGCCAGCGTCTGACTATTTAAAGGAGCCAGTCCTTTGTCAAACGCGATCTCGCAGCTCATTGGTCGAAGTAGAAGGGATGATTTGCCCGTTTTCGCTATATTTCGGATTATCGCGTTTAATTGAGCGGCGCGATCAATTATCGACTTGATTTGAGTTGCAATCAATAGTCGTTGAAATGTCGATTCTAACGACACCCAATTTGCTAGGTTTTGGTAAAGATTAGTTCAACTTGGAATTTTTAATTCCGTGTTCGGCGTAAAACTTAATTAAGCATTACTCTTAGGGCGTATGTTAATAAGTTTATTATGCTTCGATCGGTTGCGCGCTATTTTTACAGGAATTTTGAGACTATTCACGCCTTCCTGTGATGCTTCCTTCCGCTAATTAAAATTTAATTTGTAATTTTGCATCCTTGCGCGCTGTACTCGGTCGTGGCCCTGATTTCTTCGTTACAAAATGCCTTTCCCCGGGCCGTGGTGTATGCTGAATTTCGGCCGCTCCGCCCGCATGCATTCGCTGGCTGATGGAAAAATTCGTTTTTCTCGATCTGCCTGGGTGTTAGAAACTTGGGATTGATTTTATCAGGTGGCGGCTTATTCCTCCTATCGGCAGGTATCCTTATGTGGGATTAAAACAGAGCGCACTCTGTTTTAAGAGCGTTTTAGTGAAAATTTCTTAATTCAATCTGCAAACATTCGTGAGGCGTATTTCGCTTGCTGTCACCTTTCTTGGCCGGCCGGTTCCAATAAAGTTTATGGTTGCAATCTTGCTGCACTTTAGAAATTCGTTGTAATTGCACTTATTTTTATGATTTTAGGGTTTTGAAAAATACTTTTGCGTAGGATCGCGGCGGTTTGTTAAGCAGATGTAATATTCTTTGTTCTTCTGGCGCCTTTCGGGCGGCGTGCGTTTCCTTTGTTTTTTCGATCTGTTTAACGGTTCATATCAAGATTTTCTCTTTAAAATTAATTAGGTTTCTGGAGACTTACGTAGTTTATGTAATCGTTTTCATTGATTAAAAGCCCCCATTATTCACAAGTGACTAAAATGTTTCATTATATACTACTACTAGTTCTATGGCAGTTGACATTTTGTATCGTTTTCAAACTTGTACAAAAGCTGCTACTGTAAGATATCACACGTGATTGAATTGCCATTATATGCGCTCCAGAGAATTATCATACTCGCGCTTACGCGATCGTGTGTCAAACAAATATTTCACTTGCGTATTATGACTAATTTCACTTACTTATAATATTTATAACGTATTATTATTAAATTTTAAAATGAAACTTGAAAACACACACATAAGTAATAAATCAACGTAAATTAATTATTAGCTCCGAAGACATCCGAACATCTAAGGTCGTTTTCATTCATTGTATAACAAAACCGGCCTTGAATATTGACAAAATACATGCAATTAATTAAAAATAAATCACGTATTTCCCTCAATCCATATTCTTATTAAAAATCACCGACCTTGGCTCCTGTTGGAATGCACACAAACAAATAGGAATAGGCTTTGTTCTCAGCACTAAATCGAATTTGCACATAAAAGGAACGTTAACGAGTATTTACTAATAGCAATTAATTACGATTATTGCTCCTCAAGGGCCGTACAATTAATTTTACAACATGCTTGCTGGAAGTTTTTCATACTTCGTGCTGTAATAGGCTCTTAGGATAACTTATCGTAATTAATCTATCGTTTAATGCCAGATTGCATTATCCTAGGATAATTTTTCAGAAACTATTAAAAGCTAAGTATTTTTTTACTTGTGTAAATTAAAACATAGACCGCCATTCGAGCAACATTTGTGGAATTGAAAACTATTTTTATTTTGTTCTAGAGTTTTTCAGGAAATAAAAACTACATTATGTATAAATAAAAAGGAAGGTCAATAACACTTAAAATTACATATTAGTATTTTTACATACTTTATTTGCTGCTGGAGCTGTGACGCAAGTGGAGATCTGGGAAACATTTCCTCCTTCCTTTGCCTAAAAAAATAAGAAAAATCCAAATTTATACCAGGATAAGAATGAGCTAACATTCAACATAAAAATGCAAAAAATTTAAAACTTATGTGATGTGATATTATGACTATAGTATATTAACAAATAAGCAATACGAAATATTACAACATAACGGCGGATTCGAACCGCAAAAGGAATTTTTAAGCCATGGCGAGCTCTACTAATTCGCTGTTAAACAGCTCTGAAAGTTGTAAAATCAATATTTTATTTAATTTTCCTGCCTCATTGATATCAAATATTAATTATATCTCTGCCGTCGCCATTATTACGCATAGAAAAGTCAAAAGTGTATTTTTATATATTCCTACTCACATTTAAAACTCAGAAACACAGTTCTAGTTTGAGCTGTACGATTATTTTTATAGGCCATCGTCGTAAATGGTGCACTGTTTTATGCAATGAGGTGGCCGACTGGGCGCCAGCGCCAGTCGCTCCGCCGTCGCCCTGTCGTATGTCAGATGCGCGAAATTTGCAATGCATTTAGTAATAAACCTAAATATAATTGTAATCCAATCTCAACCAGCATCTGTACACAGTAAATGGGGGGCGCTGTAAATAAAACCGTCGCCACTCATCAATCACTTTAAGTAGGTACGGATTTCCAAACGTCCTTTCCCATCTATTAATTTCCAATATTATCCTTGCATTGGCTACTTAATTGCTTAATAATCGCATGCCAGTCACTCCGACATTCAACTAAATAAAATTCAATATTTCAACAGAGAAGAGACTGATAAAACTGGAAACGGAACTGAAGGAATTAAATGGGACATTGCAGGGCTAAGAGAAGCTAGAAAACCTGGAGAGGAAATTACATAGGTACTATCAGGACACATACTATATTACAGGGGGCAGCAATAGTCAAAAATACATGGAGTGGAATTCTCCATTAATGTACGATACAAAAACAATGTGACATTTTATTCAGTGACGAATCCCGATTTTGTCTGGGAATGGCCGATGGCCGAAGGGTAAGAAGACTTAGGGGTGAAAGAAGAAATATGGACCTAGCTATCGCGCGACATACAGCGCAAACTCCAGGGTGTATGGTATGGGGAGCGATATGGTTTGGAGGCAGATCATCATTAGTTTTTATTTAGGGTACATTAACTGCCAATCGATGTGTAAACGAAGTTCTACAGCCAGTTTTGCTTCCTTTATTAGAAGAGATAGAGAATGGTCTTTTCCAGCAAGATAATGCGCGACCTCACGTTGCAAACCACACGATGGATTTTCTTGATAATGCCAATGTAAACGTTCTTCCCTGGCCTGCCAAATCTCCCTATTTGTCCCCTATAGGACATGGGACATGATGGGTCGGAAAGTGTGTAATTGCAAGAACCTCCAAGAACGGTTATCGAATTACGGCATCAACTTCAAATAGCCTGGAATGAGCTCTCCCAGGAAAGAATTGATGATCTTATTCGAAGCATGCCTAGGAGGGTACAGGAACGTACACGATGTGGAGGTGGTCCTATAGGTTAATAAAGATTTAAAAAGAAAACAAATTTTTTCTTATGGCGTCATCCTTGAACGTAATTTACGTGTCTCAATTCTGAAAATTTGATCATTTGTTTACATCCATGAGACATTATTTTTACTAAATTTTCGAAGAATTATAACACTTCCTTCAAGGTGTAACATTTTTTTGGAACTCAGTATATAAGTAAATTACATTTAATTAATACCACACACTATTAAGATCGAAAACGTATATAAATTATAAATAGAAAACAGTAAAAAGAGTCGGAAATACACCCATCTAAGCTGATGTTAGAAAACTTGAAGAATATAGTAACAAGTATTAATAAGAAATTAAACAAATCTACCAGCAGCAACAGCCAATTTGTAGAAACACATTGAAGGAGCATGCTGAAATTATAGTATACACTATCTACACTAATAATAGGTGCAAATAATATAGCGGGAGAAATAATAAGAAAGTAAATGACCCAATAACATGTAAAGAAGAGAAAGGAAATGAAAACAAAATTCCAGTAAGAAAATTGAATGGACAGAACTGAATAAATGTATTCGAATGGAACTTCTCAATAATATACGGAAATATAGTACCGAATCAATTTGAAGAACAATAGAAGAAAACAACAGAACCCAAAGCAATCCAGAAGAAGATAAGTATGGAAAAGAAATAAATTGTGAAGATAAAGAAAGAAGAAGAAAATATTAGAGGGAGTAGAAAATTATTACATATACTTGTATAACTCCAAAGTATAGTATTCCAATTAAAAATTGGCAACCTATTTAAAATCAAGTTCTTCATGGAAAGTGTAAGTAATGTCTAAGTTGGTTTCATACAATCAATACTCGTATAGTAATTTGTACAACTAGTTTTGAAAGCCATACTTTTGTTCATGAATTTGCAGTTTGATTAACGAGGGCGAAGCAAATGAATGAAAAAAGGGACTTTCGAAAGGTGTTGTACACGTAGTTTTTTTGCATAGTGATATACTGTAAGCTTGTAACTCGAAATTTAGTCGAAAAGGACTTTGGAATTTACAACTGTCGAATGCCATTTCAATGAAATAGTTGAAAACTAAAAATAAAATATTTTCCCTCTTGTAACCTCAATCCGGGGACATACTGTATATTTGTCTGCAATTTTCTCACTTTCATGCCAGGTAGGTATATGTGTATGCAAAATATCGTCTTCCCTCGACAAATAGTTTTTGAGTTATACCGCCAACAGACAGACAGACAGAATTGAGAAAACCTGTTTTTCGTCATGTAGGATCACAGGAAAGACAATCAATGGTAATAAAAAGTGGTCGATAACAGAATACATACATTTTACAGCAAATAGAGCAGATGGAGATGGGTATGGCATCTAGTACTAATGACAACAGATGCCATATACTAGAGTGGGGGGAGGACCTCCAAACAGCAAAAAAATATCAGAAGACCTGGAAGGATGACATATAAAAGTTAGAACCGTAGTGGATGAAAACAGCCACAGAAAGGGAGAAGCATCCAGCAGTGGATGAATGTAGTCTTATCACGATCACGATCGTGAATCAAAACGAAATAAAGATTATCGGATTTGATTGTGGCTTGGGATACCGAATTATTTTTCTAGACAAGGTTGATGAAAGATTGTTATTGAACCAATACCGCTTATAGAACCAATACCGCAATGTTATTGGTTAGTTTTTTCCGTTCATTTTCAAAACTCATAACAAGTTATCTCTATTTCTGTTAGGAAATGAAGCTCATTACACCACTCAGTTATGTAATGGCCTCATTATCTAACTGAAATTATGTCAAATGAATGACATAATGACATTGGCCTACTAAATTATTTTTGAAAATGACAGATTTGACATTTCTCTTAATACACTTTTCCTAATTTTGGGCAGTTGTAGATAAAATTTTGTACAATACATGTGTGATAATGCATCATTAATACACTTGTCTGCTTACATAACTCGTGCTACGCACTCGTTCGTAACTTACACACATGTATATTAATGATGATCATATGCTACTTGTATAATAAATAACTATTATACGAGTAGCAGTTCTTGCAATTTTATATTGATATTACTATTATACACTGGCGGCAAAAATTATGATATATTATTTTCTCGGCTATTTATTACGTTTCATTGTATCATAACCCCATAATATTCACGCTGAATTAAACCACATTCGGAAAGCTCTTAGGAATAACGGTTACCGTGCTAGGGAGATACAGTCTGCCATCAATTGCCATCTTCATCCACGGCCACCCAAATCTCCAAAACCCGATCCTCCTGCAGCAATAGTCTTTCTTCCCTATATCCACCAAGTCACCGACCGCGTAGGAAAGTTTCTTGGAAAACAAAACATTAAAACAGTATTCAAACCTCCGAGCAAAATCTCACAAGTTCTTCCTTCATCTAAAGATAAACTAAACACTATGTCATCTAAAGGTGTTTATAGAGTCCCTTGCTCTTGTAATACTGTATACATTGGGGAAACAGGTGGTTCAGTGAAAACTCGCATCTCTGAGCACCAGCGCTGTCTCAAGTCGGGTCTCGTTTCATCATCAGCCACCGCCGAACACCAACGCGATACTGGTTCATAAGATCCTTTTTGATGAAACTTCCATCATCTGCAAATCCCCATTCTTCTTTAGCAGAAAGATTCGCGAAGCCATTGAGATTTATAAACACCCTAACAATCTCCATCGGGACGAAGGCTTTCCCCTTCCTTCTATGTGGAAAGTGCTAATTCCTAACGCCCCGCCCACCGCCACTGAACCGCCACGGCATTTGCTGAACCGCGACCGCGCTTTCCTATAAATTCTCGCCTTTCTCCTTCGGATAGTTAGTCGAGTTTCGCCTCTGACGTGGTGCACACGTTGAGTTACCGTGCCCTTCTATCCCTTTTCTTGCAAAAAAGTTTCGCCTCTGGCATGGTTAACACGTTGGGTTACCGTGCTCTTTTGCTTTTTCCTCCTGATGAAGCCCCTTACGAAAGTGAGCGAAACGTTGAGTTCTTCGATCTCAATCATGACACGTTCCGATCCCGAAAGTCGTTTGTTACTTTAGTGCTATTTTAAATTTTAAATAGTAGGCTCGAATTATATAAATAAAAACAATTTAAAAAATTTGCATTTTATATGATTTCGTATGCACATCAACTGCTGCACATAATGCGTATACAGTAATGGTGCTTTGGGTCTACGAACGCAACTATATGCTTGTGAAAATACCATGACTGGTGCGTTATATGCTCATGATATTTAGAAAATATTGTAGTTCCTTTGGCAGCAAACGTTGGCCTACATTTGGTATTTTTCGATGACAACGCACCTCCCCATACAATTGCCATTCTGAGAAACGTCCTAGCAGTTAATAGTATTCGACATTTGGAGTTATCAGCGCGTTCACCTGACCTAAACCCGGTGGCACTGAAGTCTATGTCAAATTCGAGGTTAGCAGGTTAGTTTTTGCGTCAGTTTTGACACAAACTGACACAAAACCTAACCTGCTAATATCGAATTTGACATAGACTTCAGCGCCACCAATGACATGTAAACAGAAAGTTGGGGTGATACACCTTATAAACGCACTTTGCTTTTTAAAGATACTTGTTTCGAGCAACATTGTACCTGCACTTTTATTATCCCTGGCAATTCTTGCATATGTTTCCAGAACACTATCATCTTTTGGGTTAATCTCCCACCAAGATAGAGCAAGCTATCGATCTTTTCAAAACTCATTCTTCGGTTTTCAGTTATTTCCACCACCAACAGGTTGCCTGTAACTTCTGGTAAATCTACTTTTCCCATTTCCGTCCATTTCGATTTATTTTCGTTGATGCTCAATTCCATTTTTGAGCTTCTTTATCTAATCCCTCGGTAACCTTCTTTAGTTCATTCTGTGTCTATTTCCAGATCATCGGCGTATGCTATATACTGATGTTTTGTGTTACTGTCCGTTATTATTTTTCAGTACAAGTTAAATAATAGTGGCGATGGTGAATCTCCTTGTCTAAGTTCTCTTTCTACTTTGAAACAACTCGATCTTCTTCCGTGTATTGTTACAAAACTTTCTCTATGGTCAAGTCTCATGTTCAACAGTGTTATCAGTTTAATAACCATTTCTAACGTTTCCGTTGCACTGTATAACATATTTATGTTTATTGTAGTATAAGCTTGCTTGAAATATATAAACACTATATGTACTGACTTATAATGTTTATAAAAGTTAACTTAGATTTGATTTAAAACAAATATTTGATCGATTACCTGTTACTTCTGAAACCGCACTGATAATCACTGATAACATCTTCTGCATATACACCGAGCTTTTCCTTTATTAGATTAGCCATTATCTTCTATCCTACGTCAAGCAAAGCTATATGATAATTTTCGCATGACTGTGTCTCACCTTTATGTGTATGGGATGCAACATTGCTCTTGACCACGATTCGAGTTCTTTTTCCTCCTACTCCTTTAATGAGTCCCAACAGTTATTCGTGTAATTTTTCACCACCATATTTTATCATTTTCTATACTTTTACCACATCTTCTTTAGATGGCCGTTCTATTTATTCATTCATTTCATCACGTACGTCTCTTTCCTCTTTTTTCTTGTTTGCTTTTTCTTTATCTACAATTCTTTAGATTCTTATTTTTCATCACGTAGGACGTGAGCCTCCTGTTCTCTTTTTAGATCTTGTCTTATATCGCCAAAAGTATGAGAGTACAAAATCCTTCATAGACTTATAAATGTGTTATTGCTCATGACAACATAATGTACTGCATTACTGATCAACGCTATGTTGTCTGGGGTTCGAACAATAGACTTTCCTTCACTCTGCTTCAATTTTACAGTAGTTTCTTCAAAATCGGTTACTCATCTCAAGTCGCCTGAAACGTTTTTATTGTAAACATCCTCTGAATAATCGGGAACTTGACTTTCTTATAAAATTACATGTCATTCTTAAACAATCAACTGAACACTAATGGAATGTACAATTTTTAAAGCTATCTTATTAATTAATTTTCTTTCTGAAATTGCGATTAACATATTACCTATAACAGTTTTTCTTAATCCTTTTCTGGCATATATCAAGTCTATTAAATGTTAATGTTGACAATATTTTGTGCATACTATTTATCTCTTACTGCTTACGAGATCCCCATGCATGTGAAGCTAATCTTGAATAGGTACAGTATACACCTAAAACAATTGACACGAGCTTTAGGGCAGAACAACTGGGCGCAGCTATAAATTAACTCGCAAAATAGTTACACTAATTACAAAACATTACAATTATAATTGAAATTACAAATTTATGTTGATCAAACAATTAGTCGCGCCTAATAACCTTACAGTAAATAAATCAGAAACGGTTTGGCACAGGCAGACGTCACTGGTCGCAAAAAAGAATAGTGCAAGCAAAGTGACACGCTCTAATAATAGCTTTGTAGATAATCTGGATTTACTCCAAACGACTCGCATATGCGTGAACTGTATATGAATTATTTTATTTTAGTTCTAAATTTGGCACCCTTAAATTTTCTCTTGGCATGGTGGCCGTCTGTCAATCTGTCTCTAAAGCTTGCTGCTGGGCGATAATTAAAATGAGGTCATTTAAAAAATATATTTACTTTGATTTAATACTACAGTTATTCTCTTCAAAATTTAGTGATATAGTAAGAGTTATGTAAAAATGTATGATTGTCTGATTAGGTTTCGTTCGGTTGACTATTCTGTAACCTTCGTAAGGCAATGTTTTGAAAGTAACATTTTTCAGGTAAAAGTCTTATACATTTTTTAGTATGTTGTACAGTTATCACGTTTTATTGCTGGTAATTTCACTCCAGCACCCCCACCATTTTCTCACTCTTAATTACTGTTTAAGCGATGCATTCCTTTTTCTGAATTAGAAATTTTGTGTATTAACTGATAAGATATTCAAAGCAAATTGGAAGAAATTATTATTTATGGCGTACTGTTCATCAAAATCCCGACGCAATATATAACTTCATAAAATGTCATTTCTATATTTCCTTTCATTTCAATTACTCCGGTTTGTAGAAAATGCTATTAATTTGTAACATTCAAATAAACAGCCTTTATAATATTCAAGTAGCAGGGTATTCGACCGAATACATGCTATTGTACTAAATTTCAAATAAGCATGTAGTACTTAGTAATCATAACTATGGCCGTAATTGGTCGAAACAAAGTCATCATTGCAACCCTCTGAAAATCAAATATTTTTTAAAAATTGTCAATTTGACATTCGGTATGAATCCTAAAAATATAAAAGGAAAACCAATAAATAGCGGACGTTTACGTTTATTTGACATATAGAACACAATTATTCTAAAACACGAGCAGTCACACAAACTTATATTTTCCTAGTGTAAAACTGATTTTTGAGTTCAGAGCGCCATCTACTGCATTCTTATTTGAAATTTAGTATAGTAATTTGATACTGTAGCGGACACAAACTGTCATCTACAGTGGAAGAATGAAGCTCATAAATCCTGGATGAATAACTTCCGGTAAAGCAGAACCTTCATATGCAAGCAGGTGCGCTTGAAATGGTCAAAAGGCGTGAGTGGCTGATAAGCTCTAAAGACGAAGTGTCGGATTAACGCAATCGGTAGAAATTAACACGCCCTGCAGACCTACAGGGGCGTCAAACACCCGCTGCAGAAAATCCCAGCTATCCAAACGTTCATAAAGAGAGTCGAGACAATAAAACCCTGGAAGGCACAATGACTCCGTTGGCGCAATCAGGAGAATAAAGTAATTCCTGACAACCCGGTAAACGTGTCGGGGGGGGGGGGGGGGGGGCATAAATCCCTTCGCTGACGCAAAACCCTGGAGGATACAATGGCACATCGGAAGCCAAACTGTACGGCACTATTTTTAATAGTTATTTATGGAACACATGCACACAATTTTTTCTAACAACTCGAGAAATACGCTTTTTTTTGTATTGATAGCTGTGAGGAGTCAAAGTGACAAATTAATTGATTTATGATCTATATAGTTCAACTGAAATCAGCATAATTATAGCGCCATAATGAGGTATTGGATGAATTAATACGTGTTAACCAATTGTCGTCTCTTAAAGTCGGAATTGGTGCAGTTAAAGGAAGCGCCCAGCTATGTTCCTATTCAATACTTATATCGAGAGATAAAAAAAAAACTGTTCCTCAGCGGGCTGTGGAAATTCAACGTATGAATAATATGTTGGTGACACTGTACGTCAATGTCAAATTCGAGGTTAGCAGGTTAGGATTTGCGTCATTTTGTGTCAAAACTGACGGAAAACCTAACCTGATAACCTCGAATTTGACATTGACGTACAGTGTCACCAACATATTATTCATACGTTGAATTTCCACAGCCCGCTGATGAACAGTTTTTTTGGATCTCTCGATACTAAAGTTAGCAGAGAAAAAATACAAAGCGTTAATGTAAGAGAATAGCTGCACTGATTGTAAAAAAACATATACATGTTTATCGATGATGATTATTCACTTTACAGAACGCTTATGCTTGTTTTCTGCATTTCCAGTTGTTAATACATCTATATTATAAAAAGTTTTGGAGATGCCGGGGATCGAACCCGGGGCCTTTCACATGCAAAGCGAACGCTCTACCACTGAGCTACATCCCCACATACTTCCGCTATAGCAGCTACGTTGCAGGTAACAGTAGCTGATATTCAATTGTTTTAATAATATGTAAAATAATTATTTCTGCATTTCTGTGCATTCACTGTGGAGGTGGTAGTCACAGTCACCAATATTTTAATTTATTTAACCACTTTCTCCAATTTCTGCAAAAATGTCTAAACTGCACATTATAAAACTACATTTAAACTAGAATTAGCTGTATTATTAGTTCATGTGACTAATAAGCTACACAAATATGCAAAATTATGTAATTTAAATCAAATTTACAGATGAAATTAATAGGTAACATTAAAATAACATGTAGATAAGTTAAACAAGATATTAAAAATGAATTTTAAACTTTGACAATTTTACGTCAACAGAAAACATGCTAGAGATTACACAAATTTTATTGTTTTCAATTACTCCCATGATCAAGTTTATTTCTGATCTTTCTGTATTATAATTGCTTTATGGACAGTATTATAAACGATCAATAAATCATTAGGTAACTATTTGTGGAGTAAATTTACTTCCCCAATAAACTAATAGGCAAATAAACAAAAGCGCATCAAAATTTGTTTACTAATGAATAAAGTGTCATAAGCATTAACGTTTTGATGCGCTTTTGTTTACTTTAACAACGACTTAAAGTTAACCTGTACGGTTATTTTGTGTTTATAATACGCAAATCTGCGGAATAAATTAATTTATTCTCAAAGTAAATTTAATTTTGGAAATAAAAAGTTTTATAATACCGAGAATAAATGACACTAATCTGACTAATTCAAATATCAAAACAATTGAACTGGATATAAGATAGATATAACGATTTTATATTCACACAAAAAATATTTGAGTTTCATTTTACCATCAAAATGTCAAATAAAAGATGCTCCTGATACACATATTGATACATGGAATTTTACTATTGTTATCAATGATTGAGCCTCTCGGTTTGTACCGACTCCATGGGGGTTGGTAGGGGTCGACCATTTGATCGTTCCAGCGTTTCTACGGTTTTTACACAGATTTCCTGCCTTCGGTTGGTACTGACACATCGGTAGAGGGATTGTTTTTCTTGCATTATTTCTGTATTCACCATCTGGTGCTGGTGGTGCTACAAACTAAGTGATATAATATTGGTTTTAGTAATTCCAAAAAGAAAATGTTGAATATGTCAGAATAACATCTGTAATTTTACTAAACTAAATTCGTACATTCAAAGATATTCAATATAACTTTGAATAGTGTCTTAGGTAAACTTCTGCAGGAACTAATACCATCAGCAAGATGTTACCTCAACTTTATTCTCGGCGAATATAGCCACACTCATTCGTAAAAATCCTATACAGATATAATTAATACTAACTACCTAAATTCGAGGTAATGAATTTTCAAAGTACTACTTGATGTCCCGTCGTATTGTGGACGCAATTTCTGTAAATTTTACTTTTGTACTTCCATGAATGTGGCACGCTGTGGGCTTTCAAGTTGACAGCCTGTACACGTATATATTATTAAATTTTCATCTGTATTGAATGTATTACCTGTAATTGGGATTGTCCTGTTGGAAAAAGTTATTATTATTATTATCATTCGTTTGTTCATTTGTTCTCGGATCTTTATCCGGTGGCGGTGTTTAGCAGTTGTAGAAGAAGATTTCATGCCAGTCTACGCTGCATTATATGGCAGGTTTGCATAACAGCGCCTCTTTGCATCTGTTTTGTAAGGTCTTCTGGGAGAAATAGTTCTTGAAGAGATATTTTCAATCTTTCAGTAACAACCGCTGTCACAGATATAACTACCGGTAAAGCTCGTACTACTGTCAGTTGCCAGGTTAAGTCTCATATCTTTTCTGCCTCGGTTTTTTTAAGTTGCTACTTAGAGGACAGGCGATATCCACTATCCAAGCTCTTTTCTGTATCTTATTTACGAGCACAATGTCTGTACGGTTGTAATCTGTCCCTTAGGATTTGTCTGTCCCAATACGTTAGCATGTGGGAGTTTTCCAGTACTGCATTGGGTGCATATTTGTAGTAGGGTGATGGATTTTCAATTAAGTTATACTTTATGGCTAAATGTCGATGTACGATCTTGGCATTGTGTGTTGATAATGTTTGTGCTAATATCGGACAGCCGGCAGTTACATGTTTTATGGTTTCGCCTTGTGATTTGCACATTCTGCAAAGGTCTTGAACGTTCGGGGTTTTTGCAATAAATTTGCTGTAGTTTCGTGTATTTATCACTCGGTTCTGGATAGCTATTACAAACCCCTCGGTTTCAGCATAAAGAATTCCATCGGTCAGCCACTGCAGCGAGGTTTGTTTGTCGACTATGTTGTTGTTTAACGTGGCTGGATACTTTTCATGCAAAATTTTATCTTCCCAGGTCCTACCCAGTTGGCGGTTTTCATCATTAATAATATCTTCCTGTGGGCGGGATAGTTTCAAGGGGGTATGGTTTTTGTCATTCTCTGTTTGAGCGATGGAAGTAGTTGGGCATATTATGTTCTATTGACTATGAGTAATATTTTTGATATAACAGATTCACTGATGATAGTAATAATATACTGATATCTTCAATATCTCCATAGAGAGGTTATAAAAATAGTATTATACACTTTATTTTATAATAACATTTCAAATTTCAAATAAGAATGCATTAGGTGGCGCTCTAAACTCAAACTCGGTTTTACACTAGAAAAATACAAGCTCGTGTTTTACAATAATTTTGTCCTATATACTTCAAATAACCATTAAGTCAGTCTATTTTGTCTACTCTTTATCGAATTTTCTTTTATATTTTAGAATTCATACCGAATGTCAAATTGACAATTTAGAAAAACTATTTGATTTTCAGATGGTTGTAATGATGACTTTGTTTCGACCAATCATGTCCATACTTATGATCACTACTTAGTTCCAAGTTGTATGCTTATTTGAAATTTAGTATAGGAATAGTTCTTTAAATTTCTGATTAACTCGAGATTTTTGCGGTTATATCTGCGATTTAGATGCGAAGTGATGTCTGTTTGTGAGTCTGCCAGACTGTGAGTCTATCAGTCAGTGAGCATGTGTCCTCTCTGCAGCCCAGACGATTAAATCGATCGGAACTGTAGGTATATCCTCGATTTCAATATAAATTCGAAGATCCTTGTGATTTTTAGTTAAAACCGAGTAACCGAAAGTGGTACTTTACTCTTGTTTTCCGAAAAAAAAATTCTAATTGCTTAATAAAATAAAATTTTATAGAATAAGATCATCTGTATATTGTGCAATTATCTACAACTTTCGTTGAGAAAGGTTTTTTCTAAGAAGCATAGTTTTTGGGCAACTAGCTATTTTTTAGAGAAAAATCCGCAAAATTACTAATGAAAATATTTTTTAAACACTACTCTACAGTCACCGCCAAAAAGTCGGCATAATATGGAAAAAAATTTTATTTTCGATTTTTCAAAAAAACTTTACGTCAATAATTTGTGCTTGTTTAAAAACCTATTTAGCCCCTATCATATATACCGATTGATTTATACTTATTTAGAAAATGGGGTTTTTCGAAATTAACTCGAAAGAGTGCTATTTTTCGGATAGTAGGTAAGATTTCAATGATATTTTTTTAGAGTGTGTTACTTTTAGCTAACTAAACAAAAGCAAGGTCAAAAAACACCTTTTTTTAACTTTAGCTAAAAATAATTTGTTTCGTTTTTTAAATATTTTTCAAAATTTCATATACCAAGACTTAATATTAAAATTCAAGTTTCTTATGTAAAGACTTTAAAGATGTATACTTGGAAAAAAATAATATAAAATGTTAATTACATCTTTAAATTTTTGGTTATTTACCGAAAAGTAGTATGTTTGCATAATTTGTACGTTTTTTATGCAAGGCGCTTTTTAGGACAAATATTTTTCAATTCTAATAATATCTATTTAAATAGCTTCTAGAAACTCTAATCTATTCCTGTTAAGGAATTACTGTTACAAAAATTCTGTAAATGTTGTTTTACAGTAGAATTTACAGGATAATTTTCTTTATCCAATTTACATGTTCAAAAAACTGAAAAATAAATTTTTAGCTAAAGTTAAAAAATTAGGTGTTTTTTGGCCTTGAGATTGTTCAGTTAGCTAAAAGTAACACACTCTAAAAAAATATCATTGAAATCTACCGTATTTAATTTCCGAAAAACAGCAGTTTTTGAATTTTGACAATTTCGAAAAAAACGTCATTTTCTAAATAAGTAAAAATCACTCAGTATATATTAGAGGGGCTAAACAGATTTTTAGACAAGCACAAATTATTGACGTAATAAGCTTTTTTGAAAAATCTAAAATAAAAAATATTCCCATATTATGCCGACTTTTTGGCGGTCACTGTATATTACGTAATTATCTATAACTTTTGTCAAAAAGGTTTGTATAGTTTTTGAAAAAAAATCGCTAAATTGAATTTTTACAAGCAGTAAAATAAAATCGTGTGGTGATCTCACCTCATTTTTTTAAAATATTAGATAGCTTTAGAACGTCACGTGTTGTAATAATTTTAATTTTCTAAATCTCAAATGTAATTCGAGTAGTAGGTAAATCACAAAAAAGAAGTACCATAAAATAGTATCTAATATAAATATGAAAATGTTAAAGTTATGCTTTCTATTTTCATACATGTTTAACTTTGGATATCTATTTTGATTTGGAAACAAATTTAAAATGTTTAGAAGCGTAATATAGTGTATCCTGATTCAGCCAGTGTCACTCAATTGCTACAAAGTAATTAATGAACGAGCAACGTAGTTCGTATATATTCTATAGAAACGATTATAGTGGGTCAATAAATTAACAAAGTTGAGGCCACCTCAAAAGTTGTTGCTATCGCACTAGTACATGGGGATGTAGCTCAGTGGTAGAGCGTTCGCTTTGCATGTGAAAGGCCCCGGGTTCGATCCCCGGCATCTCCAAAACATTTTTATAATAACTGATAAATAATGTTTATTAACTTTAGCTTTCAACTAATATACTAACAATAAAAAAACCGAATATAATCGTTAAATATAAACATACAAATGAATGGAATTGATTCATATTTTCTTTATTGTTCGAACGATCAATTTTTATGTACATTCATTAATTTCAAGAGGGTATGTGTATAGTTTTTTATCAACTTCTACTTAAAGCGATCCAGCTTAAGCGTACATCTTCTATACTTCATAGAAAACGATGAATATTACTTTTTCCATTGTACATGCTGACTTATGATATTGCTGTAAAAACTAAGTAAATGTTTACGAATTCAGTATTTCTTCATGCTGCAAAATAATTCTGGAACTGCTGCCTTTAAAACTACCATAATGTTGGTATCAATTTCTTCTGTGTCGTGACAGTGTCATCCATCGAGAAAGTTTTCGAAAAAAGAAAAATGTCTCAAAACCCAAAACTGAACGAGTACAAAATGTTTATATACTATTTGCTTGTCAATAAATGCAATGTGGGAGGGGAAGCATTGTGGAAAAATGTCTGCTCATTTTGACATGGAGATACAAATTCAATGTGGACATGATATTAAAAAATCTGGTGTGATACACGCACACAACTTCCTTTTACAGTGATCTTATAATTAGCCAAATGTTGTTTTTTAATTTTTAAGCATTTGAAAAAAATTACAAATTCCACAGAAACCGTACAAAATTGAGAGTTAGTTAAAATTAACTAAAGAACATTTTACAGGTATTCAACTGGAGCCGTTTATGAAAAAATCGAAATAACTGAGAAATCACAAGAGTAGACACCATACTTCCGGTTATGCGATTTTCTTCAGAAACTGTCGCATCTAGATAGTACACAAAACTTCATATATAAGTTTTGAGATATTCTGTTCACACACCCACACAGACGCACTGACTGACAGACAGACCAATGACCAAAAACATGTTTCTTGGGTTCAGGGGACTCGTGAAGATTTGTTGAAAACTCAATTTCGAATTTTTGGGGTGAATCCAATGCTTCCTTTATTGTAAAAGGAAGTAATACATCTGGTGTAATACAGGCACACAACTTCCGTTTACAGTGATCTTATAATTAACCAGAAATTTGATGTTTAATTTTTAAGCATTTGTAAAAAAAATTTAAAAATTGCAAATTCAACAGAAACCGTACAAAATAGAGCGTTAGTTGAAGAGACAAATTTTCTCTAAAATCTTATGCTGAATTCAAAAATGTAATAATATATGTACCGGGTGTTCTATTTAAAATAGGAGTTAATAAAAAAATGAAAAAACAAAAGGCACCCGTTTTAAAGGTATTCAACTTGAAAATCACATATCTCACATCAATACACATTAAAAATATAATAAAAATGTAAAGTTTTAAAAAATCTTTAGAGAAAACGTCGAAAAAAACTGAAAAATCACAAGAGTAAACATCATACTTCCGGTTATGCGATTTTCTTCAAAAGCGCGCTGTCGCATCTAGATAATACACAAAACTTATATATGAAGTTTCAACGCCATACCTCTTTTCGTTTTTGAGATATTCCGTTCAAACACAGCCAGACACACAGACAGACACACATCCTGACAAACAGACCAATGAACAAAAACATGTTTTTTGGATTCAGGGGACTCTAAAACGTGAAGGTCTGTTGAAAACTCAATTTCGAATTTTTGGGGTGAATCCAATACTTCCTTTATTGTAAAAGGAAGTAAATAAGGGATTGGTACAATTTTAACTTTTATGTGTGATTTAGATTTTTTAGACTTTGAGAACTTCGACTATTCCATTGATCAGTCTGACGCTTCCATTCAGGATCGTATTGATACCCAAGCTTCATCATCAATCACAAAACGTTCCCCGTTTGTTGGCTTTTGACTTGACTCATTTTCTTCAGTTTAAACTTGTCTGTTAAAATATTTGTGAAGGATTTGTCTCTCAAAGTGCACTTCAACTTACATTCAATCCACGATTAACACGAAATTTCTGAATATTGTTCTGATTTCTGCTTGCTGATAGCTCATCTGGATTCACGTCATCAGAGACAATTCTATAACTTCTTGAAACCGCTTAACCATTTGTAAGTCGTTTTTTTAATATTACCTCATAAACACTTCCTGAATTTCAGACTCGGTTTCGCTGGTTTAACAAAAAAATAATGTCCACTTTCTGCTCCACCTCAACCTTGAACATGCTTGCGATTTAACATAAAAACCTTAGCAGAAATAAGCCTCTGGTCAATACCAGCTAAGGAAGAAGGCCTCAGCTCTCCGCCATGACGTCAGCACGGTATGTCGAACGTCGGTTAAATCGCATAGGCCCAGAGTGTTTATAAATTTAAAAATAAGGACTTTCTGTGGAAGTGGGGTTACCGGTCGTGAAATGAGAGTGGTGCCCTATTAGCTTGTTTTGAAAAACGAAGATTCGAAGTAAGAAACCATAATTTTAAAAAAATTAATTTTAGTATAGGTATAGTAATAAATATAAAAGGATGTGTTTTGTTTATTAGTAGCTTCAGCGTACTTATGCGAACGTTTTGTCCGTCCGTCTGTCTGTCTGTGTGTCTGTCTGTCTGGATCGCCTGTAACTTTCGAACGGCTACAGATATCGAAATTTTGAAAGGGGGCAAAGTTGTTGCTAAGGTCCCGAGCACCTTCATGCGCTATTTGGTTTTGGCGAAAGGGCAACCGTTGTTTTCGCAGTGCTGAAGCTACTCTTTAGACCTGTACTTGAGCAGTTTATTTGTTAACGTACTTGGTTTTTGACTCTTATTTACTTTGCTCAATCGATTGTTTTTGATTTTACCACGATAATTTTAAATCAAGGTATCAGTATGTGTAGAATTATAATTTTCACCATTCTTTCTTCACTATGATATTAGAACCTAATTAAATAAACTAAGTAGTCCTCTTCTATAAGAAATTTTAAAACCAGCTGCTATACAAAATTTCGTTTACTATGCATATTTAAATATTGTTCTTTCAAATGCTCAAATATTTCAGTGAATATAACATAATTAAACAAAACTAAAATCACTACCGCATTATGTGGACACAACACACTCTTACGACTTAAATTCTTGATTAAACTCTAATTGTCTTCTACCGCAGTAGCCAAAAAATTATTATTACAAGAACGACACCCACTTATACACATAATGAAAATATATATCTATATACACTTTCACAAATATTGTATATAGTTGCAATGTTCTATATTTATTTACTTTATCTACCGGCAAGTGTTTTAAAAGGCTAGCAACTCGCCATTATAGCTATTCAATGATCGGTGACGGTAATTTATTTATGCAATACTAATGGTAAATCGCTCACACGCACACCACTAAGCACTAACGAAGGCACCAAGTGACAAAGAGTTTAACTATAATCCATAACTGCCAATTAAAGTGCAGCTATAAGTTGTAGTCACAGTTCATGTCGCGGTCATTAACTACCTACTTTAACCAACGTCATAAGCACGTGAAGTCGAAGAGAGTTGGCCTATTTCTTTAGCTGGTATTGACCAAGTACATAACAATGAAACGAAAGAAAAGCAAGTTCGGAAATTAAAATGCCAAACTTTCTATTATATAACAATAGACTTCAACATGCTACGTCCCATAATATATACGGGGTGTTGCACTGTCGCATACAACATGCACATTTAAAGTCTTCAAATACTGGCAGTAAAATAATTAGGAAAGCCAGTATTTCAGTACTTTGAAATGTGCATGCTTCGTCCGCCGGTGCAACACCCTGTATACAGTTCACTATACAATGTAGGGTAATTCATTTTCGAGGCCAACCATTGATTTCGCAGACGTGTTTCAATTATGCAGAATTACATAAAAATTATTTTTATAGCTTAGAGTGCATATCTTAGACACTTCCATTTGAAGTACAATAAATACTACCTCATTCAATCCAAATGTATTCTATCACACTGAATATAATATCTACAACATTGCATTGTGAAAGATCATCATTTAAAATGTTTGCTTTTATTAACTATTAACAGTTCATAATCTGTGGTTATTGTTAGTACTGGCTGTAGCACAATTAGGATCATCAAATTTTATGACAAGCAAAATATAACAATTTATGGTTATGCACCTATTCGGTTTGGTTCGTTTTTCATACAGTGTTTATACTCTAGTATAGGTTAAAAAGCTACGTTTGATTCTAATATTTATGAGCATATACATAATTAGATATTCAAATAAATAAATAAATTATAACTGTCATCCGTTATAAAAATGTCTTTCAATTAACCTTGCATAAACTTCATTCCCCTATAAGTAAGATTAACTTAACTCAAGATGTGTTTGTTTATGTACTCTTTCATATGTATTCTTGGCCCGGTATAATAATTACATATGCTCAGCTAATAAATAATTTTAACATGACACCCTTTTTCTCAAGTTGGGACGTGCATTTTGATTATTCTCTAATTCAAAATTATTTTATGTTCAAACTATAAATCAAATATGTAGATTTCTTTTCATTAAATTGCACAGCGACAGTCCATAATAGTATATTAAAGTATGAGTGGATAACAAGGTCTTTAAAACACGCGCGAGTTTTCGAGCACGACGACGTAGCCGGAGTGCTCGAAATAGAGCAAGTGTTTTAAAGACCAGTTATCCACGAATACTTTACGCTATTTTTTATTATACCTCCAATACTGGAAATAAATTACGCACTAAAAACTTAGAAATAATTTTTGTCGTGATAAATCGGGAAGCCATAATAATATTGCTACTATAGTTACGAGAATTATTTACGTTTTTGTCACGTCCATGTCCGTTGTTGCATTCAGTCGTTTCCTTGACAACCTTTAAAGCTCGGCGAGCTTTAATCGCCTGTATTCGCACGCTCAGGCGTGCTTTAAACGGCGATTTTGATGCAGGTATAATAAAAAATAAAGTATTACAAGTGACTCGACGAATATTCGTTCGTTTATTTGTGTAATTATTTAATCAGTCCTTAAACAGTTTACCTTATGAAATAGCTTTTTCATATCTCACGTCAATCCTGTAAATCTCTGCTAACTTTAATTGACAAACCTTCATCTAACTATAGCACTATCTCGACAACCGAATATTCTACAACGTCGACCTTTATACTCCTATAAACATCCAGCTGTCCAGCTCCAACTTATCCAGAGCAAGGGTTCTTTTCAAATGACTTTACACTTTTGTACCTGTACATCTCTGCTACATCCAACTGTCTACCTCCAATCGATTCAGAGCAATGCTCCATACAATATACAATGCTGATCTTTGCACTTTACTTTGACATGCTTTCTTTAAATTGTATTTTCATCACAAATAATGTAATATAAAATAATTGAATTCTTATAAATTTCGTTACATATCAAATTTCTGTACTTTATTTTCAATGAATAATAAAAATCGTACTTGTGATTTGCCTTATACCCTTATTTCCTAGTATCTAGCTTAGTTACTAAAATTATATGGTTACCAAATTTTACTGAAATAATTTACATTATTGCAAATTTCAACCAAAAAATTTAACAATGATACAATGTGTAAACGAAAATGTCGTACATAGGGAAAAGGCAAAAAAAATGCGAAGGATCAATTATATCTGTAGTCATGTAACATAGCAACGTTGTTTTATGGTTCGCGCAACGAGAGATTTATGTTAGACGTTTGGCAGTACTCAAGTGTATTTTGGTAGCACTGGCAGTCTATGTCAAATTTTAGGTTAGCAGGTTAGGTTTTGTTTGTTATTTGACACAGACTGACGCAAAACCTAACTTGCTAACCTCAAATTTGACATAGACTGCTAGTGGTACCAACAATACACTACAGTATTGCCAAATGTATAACACGAATTTCTCGTTGAGGGGACAAGAAAACAAACATTGCTATGTTATATTTACATACTTACTTACTTATTCCTGAGTTTTTCTACCGTGAGGTGTAAGACTATTGGGTTGAGTTGATTGGCCTTTTCCAGCCCTTCCTATTCTGAGTTAGAATTTTAACTTCGTTCCACCGGATTCCTCTCTCCTGCACCACTTTTTTCACCTCCTCTTGCCACGTTTTCCAAGGTCTTCCTCTTCTGTTGATTCCTTGTCCTCGCGCTTCATACACTCTCATTGGAAGACTTCCGTCTGTCATCCTATGTATATGTATTTTTGTCAGTATTGGTTTTATTTTAAGTTTATTCCTGAATGTCTCATTTCTGATTGATTCATCTCTTCTTGTTTGCCTATCTATTTTCCTTATTAATCTCATTTCTGTTGCGTTTATTCTACTCCTCTTATCTTTGTTCGTGAGTGTCCAAGTTTCGCTTCTATCTTCTATCTTTACATCTTCTGTTATTTCTCTTTTCTCCAAGAATGTTGTCCTTAGTCCGTTGTATATTCTTCCTACCTTTGCTATTTTATCGTTTATTTCTTTTTTTATCTTTCCATTTCTTTGTATTACTGTTCCCAAGTATTTAAATTCTTCGACTTGTTCTAATTTCTGCCCATTTACATAACCACAAATATAGTCGATCCTTCATAATTTATCACATTGCCTTTTTCCTATGTACATTTACGTTTACACACTGTATACTATTCTATTATATTAAAGTCATCCTTTACCTACCGATTTGTATATGCCGTTTTATGAATGAACGTAAAATAAGGTTTTTCAAAGAAAGTAACCATAATTTAAGTCTCTTATTGTTTTATATTGTAAGTTTGACTTACTAATTAAATCCAAATAGCATATTGTAACTGAACTTGTATTATTATTTATTTTTCATTTGAAATAAGGTATTAATCATTATTTTTATTCTTCCATTAATACTTTAACATCATATGTATGTTAGCTTATAGAAGAATTCATCTCTTCGGTGGTGTCGATTTCTTGACCCATGGGGTCACCGGCGCTATTAATTACACCCCATAAAACGGTCTGCGAGACGGCTGTCTAAAATATGGAATACATATTGTGTTATAATTTCAAATGCGCCGTGTGAACAGGCAGATTCGTCTCCTAGTCTGGCCCGAGGCTGCCAGCGCAGATCGTTGCGTTATTCAAATACGGTGTAATTCACTTATTAATAAAGCTGGTGCGATACTTTGTTCTTAATTAACAATATCTTTATTGTTTCGTTTACGTTTTGAAGGTCCCGGGTGGTGTAGCTTGAACAAGCGTCCACGTTCGATCAGCAGAGTTAAGCAACGCTCTCTCTGGTCAGAACTTGGATGGGAGTTCCACGGCTGCATCTCTCGGCGCCTCGTGCTACGGCTATCACGGAAAAAAGTTGGTCCCGGCGGTCATACAACATCATGACAGTCGTTAGTGGGGTTGGAAGTCCCCATAAATGCACAGCGACGCCTATAATTGGCCTAACGGCTGTTGGCTGAGTGCGAAATAAATAAATAAATAAATGCATGTATAAGTACAGAAACATAAGAATATGTACAACATTTTCACAAAAAAACAAACGGAAATATAAGAGTTGCTAAAAGCTATGCTCATCAAATAATACCAGCAATCTTAAAAATAAAGATAGCTACACAAGCCTAAACGCCTGACTAGCGATGTAAATGTTTTGGGTTGCCTGATAGACATTAATTCTATCACCGTCTTCACCAAACACAGATTTCAGTTCTAGTGATTAGAAAACTTCTCGAATAAAACATCTTGTCATCCTTTGGTCCAAGGATTAATACATTTCATTTTTAATTCTCGACGATATTGTCTTCACGATTAGATGGTACTTCAGATAATTTTATAAAGTGGCCAGGTATCAGGTATTCATTTACTTGCAGTACGTGCTTGGTGATTATGAAGGACATACTGTTCCCAAGAAATCTAAATTTACTCGCGTTTGATCTGATAAGCGTAGTAAAATTAATTTTGGCAGCAGCATCCTAGTGTTTACTACGTCTTTACGAGAGGTCATCCATTCGGCAAAACTTGCGCCGTCTTCAAATAACCCCTCCGTGTGTTTATTCTAAATTTAGAAGACGGCGCGGCAGCGTTTTCTCTCACCCTGGCCAGGTCCTGTTCCAAATTTGGTACAGAATGACACCTTAGAGGTTTCAGCGATTAATTGCGTTTGATTCTGGGAAAGCGAGTTCAAAGTAATGGGATTAGCGAGGGACTAGCCCTGGCAAGTGTATTCAAATTAGTTTTGAGTTTGTGCATAAACAAGTAACTTATTCGCGAGATTTATTAAGCGTCTTCAACGAGGATGAGTCACGGGCTGCCCGATTTCCAGGTCGCCGCACCCAAAAGGAGTGTCTGCCGCAGTCGCTGTCCGCAGTCGTCAACCAGGAATGATAATAACAAGCTAGATATTGTCCTCACTTGGAAAAGTAAACGGCATGTGGCATATATGCAAATAGTGCCATTATTTATCAGGTGTACGGACAGGGTCGGTTAGTCAAAAGATTAGCATAGAATTAGATTAGATCTGTTGCACTCGTTACACTTTTTTGTATACCACCAACGTATTTTTGAAACTACCCAACTACGACATCTTTGAAAAATACCCCGAGTTCACAAACGCAAACCAAAAACTCACTAACATATCCATGGTCAGTGGTCACTTTTAATTACACCTCTAATTAGCATCAGCATAATTATCTTCGTCTTTTATAGGAACACATAATCATGAGATTGTTAGTTAACATGAAAAATTTAGTTAATCTTGAATGCGAAAAGTTTTCCCTTCGAAATTATAACGATTTTTATTTTGAGAAGCACTTTAATTTTGCTGCAGTAAATTTTAGAAATTGTTAACCACCCCTAACATTCCTATTTCAGACCATGTATTAGTACCTGTAGTATTCTTTCTTCTTCTTCTTACCACCAGTATTTAATTTTTAATCATCCACTTTCTGCACATTAGCTTTCCCTAGATTTGTTTATATTATCTTGTCTTGTGTTGTGCTACACCATTGTCTTCTTGTTATTTCGTTAATGTAGTCTTTCTATCGTTTTTGGAGTCCACACGTATACTGACATTTCTTTTGGTAGTTGTTGGGCACCAATGTTCAATAAGTAGGATCGATCATCACATGTTTTTTCGGGCTACATGTTCCGCCCAATTCCATTTATGTTATACTCCACTTTTTCATATATCGCTGTTATCGATTTTTCTCTCACACTACGTCCAATCGCAGCTCTCTCTATAGTTTATTGAGTTCTTCATAACTATTTCATGCTTTTCTTGGATAAAGCTATAGCTTCCGTGCCAGAACTGGCAAAAAATGAAATCATTTTCTCTTTAAATACAGAGGGATGTGCTTGTGTTTCAAGATTATTCATAATCGCTCAAATGCTGCCCAGCCCAACCTTCTTCTTCTGGAAGTATGTACTGATTTAGCTTGCCTAGTTTTAGGGAATATGCTAAATATACAATATATATTGCTCGACCTTTTCTATGGGCTGTTAGTCCCAAACAAAATCTTTACTCGGAACTTTTGATTTTTTAATCATTTGCAGCCTTCTTGTTGCTTTTGAGGTTCGTTGATGATTCAGTAATTTGCAATATGTGCTGGTGACATCGGTTTTGTCCCCATTAGTTAGCCACTGGACTTTACTATGTCATATTTCTTTTAATGCTTTAAATAAGAACGCAATACAGTTGTTCGTATTGATGGTAGTTTAATAACCATTCTTCACCATTGTTTTGTTACAGGTTTAAAGTCATTTATAAATATTTATGTAATTATTTGCCTTATTTCAATAAATCTAAATGTTTCCTACAATTTAACTTTCATCTTTCAAATTTCGATGTATGAATATTCCTAACGGGAAGGCCACACTCCACGAAAATGCTGCTCTGGTTGGCTGCACTGCGTCCTTTCAAGGTTTTCAAAAATGTTGTAATTTCTAATCCCTTTTCTGTCATTCGCATCCATGTTCTGGTGGAGAAAGGCATGCTCTTGTGCAATACGTTTCTGAAATAAAACTTTGGATCAATCGGGTTTGTTCACGGGCATCCTTGCTTGGAAATTCATCTTGAGGATTCCGAGTGATTTTCCACATTGGTTTGCTATATGGTTTGCACGCAGCACGTTTCACTCTGGCGAATATAAGGGCGAAACACCCAAGGGTATGCTTTACTTTCTGTTTATTTGGTGTATTTCTATCGTTTTCCCTTTTTGTTTAGCCCTTTTTATTTATGGCACGGGGCGAAAGTCGTTCGTTTCTTGGGTAATCGCAGCTTGTTCGTATGGGACTCGTGCACATGAGGGTTCTACCCCTGAAGCTTCATCGCCGAAAGCTTACCTGCAGTTCCCCTGTTCAAATCTGCAGCATGGTCGCCTGACCTCGACGCTGTTCGACAGGACTTCCGATACGTGTGTTTGCTACCTGGGGGAATTTGACGCATAAGGTCTGTCTCAATTCATTCTGTTTTGCCCCTGCGTCGAGCTGTCGGCCTCCGAACTCACTTACGGTTTGGGAACCCATTTTTAATATGTCTTATTTTGTGGTTGTGTTAGCTTGTTTTGCATTCAGCAAACCTTAATTGCCCTTGTATTTAGATGAATTTAGTGTAAAAATATAGCGCTTACCTAAGTAGCACAGAATTATTTAGTTAAATCAGATTTAGGCGTTTGTTGACAGTTTAACCTGTAATGTGCCGACCAAAATTTCTCGTGGAGGTGTCACACATACCACTCACGTGAATTTTAATTGTAATTTTGGAATTTGTACGGCAACCTTGCATGCAAATCTAATTTGATTTCGGCTTTCACGTCAGATTGACCAAAAAGAACTTATGATTAATCCCGCACTTACAAGAATTTGCTTAAATACTTACCATTATTCGCCGCATTAAAACCGATGAGATTTAAACCAACTAAAAGTTATATTCCGGGTTATGTAGCGCCCTATAATCAGAAACAAGATCTTGCGTCTGTGGAAGCGATTTTGTTAACTACTGTATACATCTAAATGCCCTTGCATTAGTGGTTTAAGGTCGAATTCAGCTCGACACCCAAAATTTAATCTGTAATAATATTGTCATGGTCGTATGAGCTACCGACAACCTTCTGGTAATACAAATTGCCAATTTGACAGTCAATCTGTAAATCCTTTCTTTACAATATTTATTTCCATTAAACATTCATAGGTACATCAATTAATTAAATTATATATAAATATTACATTCATACTTTAATTAATTTAATTATACACTATAAATACTTTGGTGAGTTTCTAAACAACATTTTATATTGTGCAACTATTAAGAACAACAATGTATTTTATTCAAAATAAATTTGATGACATCGCCACAAAATGTAATCAAACAGAAGCAGTGGATAGCACCAACCATAAGTGTTAAGATTAAAGAACATATCTCAAGTAAAAGGAATAGTTTTAAAAGTAGTCAACCTCTCATAATTACGGTTGGTTATTCTATATGTAATTTTATTCCCATTATCGTTCGCACATCGATTTCATAAAGTATTATCCCATTAATTCGATCAAACGAGAAAAATAAATTTTAAGAATTGCCTCTTTTTATGTTTTTAAAGGATTACGTTCCCAAAGTGACACTATACAGATTGGTGGCGGCTTGTACGAACATAAGGACATGCATGAAAATCGAGTTTTCATGGAAGACACCTTAATGTAGCATGCTGTCCAGTAGCTGCCCATAATTGTCGTATTTGTGTTACTTTTACTGTTACATTCACTTCAAGACTTAATTTGCACTGCTCTAATCTTTTTTGCAATTAACTACATAAATTACTTCGTGTTGTTGCTATACAGAAGTATTCTACATGTAAAACAAATCAAGGCGCTTTATAGTGTAACAGGGCAATTCTCTTGTATGTCCCTATGTTCGTACCACCTGGGTAGAACAGTTGGGGCTATAGCGGCCATTTTGGATTGGGACATGGCGGCCATCTTGTTTAATCGGATCAATTAAAAGTCAATTAAACCGCGAATTAAACCGCGAATCAGATGCTCTAATTAATGTCGCGGATTGACCTAATTATTTTTGATGTGTGCTACTGATTAAATTACGCATTAGCTTCCGATTAAATTACGCATTAGATTTTTTATTTTCTTCCGGAATTACGCGGCGGCCATTTTTAATTTTCGCGGGAATATTTGAAATTTGAATTTTTTCCGTTTTTTTTCTAAGTTCCATTATTTGAATTTTAAACTTCCCGGGTGTCAGCCATCTTGGTTTTCTGCGCGCGCACTTCTAGCGGAAATATTTGAATTTCAAACTGGTAGATCTATCTCTCTCTCTCTCTTCTGCTCTGGTTGTCTCTCTCTTGCAGTCACAGGATGGATGTTTAATTTAAAAAAATCTCTGGCGGACTTGGATTTGAACCCTCTACGTTTGCATACACATTGGGCTCACATCGATCGATGCCGCTAGACCACGGAGCGCTACGGGATTTAAAGGGTTTGAACAAAACGTCATTTCACAGCTCTGCCGTCACGCTGCCAGAATTTAAAACAATCTATTTTTTGAGAAATATGATTTATAAGAACGGGAATGTATAGCTTATTGTGCTTAAAGGTAGATACAATTTAAAAAAAATAGATTTGTAACAGCTTGTTAATTATTTTATAATTTGTGCCTGCTATATGGCTAGATTAACGAGATTCTTATTGTCCCTACCTACTATAGGAAATTTCCGTCTAAGTTCCCTTTTTAAAACAGGTCGGTGCCTGTGTTTTGTTTGGTTTTAAAGGTTTGAACATTGTACCACTTAGCTGTTCTGACATTACACTTCCATGTTCATATTATAAATAAATTTTAAATGTTATTTTCGACTGAGTTTTAGCCGCTTATAAATTACAACAGCTAGTTTAAAAATTAAATGGGCGATGAGAGGTAAAGGCAGATCGTAATATAAAACGAGTTACAAATTTTATTTTAATATATTCCTGAAATACTGATAATACGTATTGCTTGAATAAGAAAGAGATAAACATAAAATGCGTAATTATTCGCAATGGTTTTTGCCCCGGGCGCGTTTTCAGTTAACTTGATTGTTAGCACAGACAATGGAATTTGCTATGATATCACCGAATCTGCAGGGGTCATCTTGTCTACGCTCATCTCGTCCGCATTTATTTAATTAGAAACAGCTTTTTGGGGTGGCCCAAGTCGGATTTGAACCCTAGCCACATGTGAATAATTATTTTAAATCGCGAAAAGTGTTGAGTAAATAAATGCAACGTATTATAAATACGTAAAACTTTTAGTTATTGTGCGTTTATAAGATGGGTCTTTTGACAAAATGGAAGAATCAAACTGTGCTATTGTAAATGTACAGATTTTTCACGGTCAATTTGTATATAACAACTTAATGTAAATTGGTAATTTAGAAAATTTTAACGAAAACAGCGACTTCTTTCGGAATAAACTGTTTCTTCTCACCACGGAACCCTTGCAGATCTATGAATGCACTGACCATACTGACGAAATGTTTGAGAATGACTAAATTTTAAAAATTGTTGTTGGATTTTCGATATAATGTTACAATTTTTACATCGCTTCACATAAAATTCTACAAAAACAATATTTTTATACAACTTTCATTGAAAAAATAGTAAAATTTTACGAAAATACGTCTGTGTTGACAACAAATTAAAATAAATTTGAATAAAAGCAAGCAAAAATTACGAAAAGACGTATGTGTTGACGACAAATTAAAATAAATTTGAATAAAAGCACGCAATTCGTTGAAAAAAAAATGTTCTGACACCATCAAAACACACAATTTCATTGAAAAATCTTCTACCACAAGCATCTTGACAAGCAAAATTTCAGTTACGTAGGCTCATTGTTCATTTTTATTACGAAAATTAACTCAAAATTGAACAAAAATCACGCATTACACATCATCTCACATACATTTTGCAAATGTTTTACACTTTTTTCTCTAACTTGTTGCAGTTTTAGCAAGATTTGAATAAAAAACAGCAGTTTTAGTAAGATTTGAATAAAAACACAATTTCGCTGAAAAATGTGTTGGTCCACATAAATTTTTACAAAAACTGACATGTCACTTGAAATTATACAAAAAACGACATTTTTTACTCAACATACGACGAAAATTGAACAAAAATCACTCAATTACACAGCATCTCACATAAATTTTTACAAAATCGCCATCATGTTACATAAACTATGCATAATTTTGCAATTGTTTTACACTTTTTATAAAATGCACCCCTCAAAATTAAAAGAAATAGCAATTTCATTGAAAAAATCTACTACCACAATCATTTCGATAAACAAAATTCTAAAAATCTTATACTTTTGATGGAAATATATGTATGTTGACCACAAATTAACATAATTTTTAAATAAAAACGCGCAATTCGTTGAAAAAATATTCTGACACCACCAAAACACGCAATTTCATTGAAAAATCTTTTACCACAAGCATCTCGACAAGCAAAATTTCAGTTACGTAGGCTCATTGTTCATTTTTATTACGAAAATTAACTCAAAATTGAACAAAAATCACACAATTACACAACATCTCACATAAATTTTTACAAAAATCGACATCATGTCACATAAATTATACAAAAAATGACATTTTAATTCAACACACGACGAAAATTTTATAAAAATCACCCAATTACACATTATCTCACATAAATTTTTACAAAAACTGACATCATGGCAGTTGCAATTATACAAAATATATATATGTTGTCCACAAATTAACATAAATATGAATAAAAACACGTAATTTTGTTGAAAAAATGTTCTGGCCCCGTCATTTCACTTAAAATTTTACAAAACTGCCATCATAACACTTGAAATTATACAAAATATATGTATGTTGATCACAAATTAACATAAACCTGAATAAAACACACAATTTCGTTGAAAAATTTGCAAATGTTTTACACTTTTTATAAAATGTGTCGCTCAAAATTAAAAGAAATCACAATTTTTAAATTATATCACGCCATTATGAAATCGTAGATTGATTTTTTGAAATTTTACACTTTGTAGCTGTAAAATAACTTCAAATACTAATATTTTAGCTTTAGATTTTGTAATTATTTCAGATTCGTGAAAAACAAAAGCAGAGTAGAAATAAAAAAACACAAACACTTTGTAATAAACGAATATATTGTTCTTATTTCGTATAATACTTAATAATATAAATATAAATGTACAGCTGAATGTCTTATTTTCTAAAAATTTGCTAGCAATTTACAAAACGGTAGTTTGAGGTGCACAACATTTCAAATTAAAAAGGCTGCAAGTAATAAAATCAAAATTTCATTGTGTCATTTTAAAGTTTAAGATGCACCCAATCTAGAATTCCCTTCGTTTTTAGTGTTGATGACATCTGCCTTAGAGGCGTTTTTCTAGCGGCCCTTTTTTGGAGGCGTTTCCTTATCGGCGTTCTTCTGACTGAACCTTTTTGATGTGGGCTTGGATGAGTAGCTGGTGTTTTTAATTTATATTCTAAATCGGACTCGCAGTTATCAGTTTTCATTTCGGTTTTTCCTGTAGTACCAGTCGGGGTTGGCTTCTTTTGCTGTTTAGGTTTAGCTAGCAGCACATTAGCAACGTTAAGGTCTTTGATGTAAGCAGCAAACTGTAGGCGTCCGGGTGGATTAATAGTTTTTCGAGGCCGCAGAGTGTCGTGAACTAAATCGACTATGTTAGACGCCGGTAAAATTTCACCCTTTATAGTAACGGTACCCTTGTGATCCCAGCTCACATCGTTTGAGGCACTCAAAATGCGTAGGAAAACTTGATAGGCTGTTACTGGTTGTTTCAATGGGTATTTTGATTGGCTGCCGTGCCTGGTTTGTGAAATGAAGGTACCTTTGTAAAACCTGATTGTACTGGATCCATTTATCGTGATCAGTTAATTTGGACTTTAAAACTTTTTGCATTTCGTCATCAAGCTGTGATAATATATTTTTCTCCGCATCATCGCCAGACTTAAGACGTTGGACAAATTCCGGCGATACAATCAACATCTTCCGCTCTTTGTCCATTTTAATCGAAAAGGAGCTCAGTCGTTTGTTCTGGTAGAGCCGTCGTAAATAAACTAGCTTAAAATCAAGACTTTCATAATAAATATATAAAAAATATGACAGGTACGGGAATCGAACACGTATTCTCTCTCGAGATCAGAACTTGAATCTGACGCCTTAACCATTCGGCCAACCTGCCTCCCTATATAAACGAGCACTCTCTGCCTAATTAAGAAAACATATAGTTTAAAAAGCCTTCTACATGCAATTTCATACAATATTTCATATAAATTAAGCCATGTACAAATTTCTAAATCGGCTTTGATATATATTTTATCGAAAGACTTGACCCTCAGCTGCCGTTTTATTATTTGTCGTGTTGCGTCATCGTTGAATTTACAAGAGCCAACCTGTCTTTTTTATTTCTACTCTGCTTTTGTTTTTCACGAATCTGAAATAATTACAAAATCTAAAGCTAAAATATTAGTATTTGAAGTTATTTTACAGCTACAAAGTGTAAAATTTCAAAAAATCAATCTACGATTTCATAATGGCATGATATAATTTAAAAATTGTGATTTCTTTTAATTTTGAGCGACACATTTTATAAAAAGTGTAAAACATTTGCAAATTTTTCAACGAAATTGTGTGTTTTATTCAGGTTTATGTTAATTTGTGATCAACATACATATATTTTGTATAATTTCAAGTGTTATGATGGCAGTTTTGTAAAATTTTAAGTGAAATGACGGGGCCAGAACATTTTTTCAACAAAATTACGTGTTTTTATTCAAATTTATGTTAATTTGTGGACAACATATATATATTTTGTATAATTTCAACTGCCATGATGTCAGTTTTTGTAAAAATTTATGTGAGATAATGTGTAATTGGGTGATTTTTATAAAATTTTCGTCGTGTGTTGAATTAAAATGTCATTTTTTGTATAATTTATGTGACATGATGTCGATTTTTGTAAAAATTTATGTGAGATGTTGTGTAATTGTGTGATTTTTGTTCAATTTTGAGTTAATTTTCGTAATAAAAATGAACAATGAGCCTACGTAACTGAAATTTTGCTTGTCGAGATGCTTGTGGTAAAAGATTTTTCAATGAAATTGCGTGTTTTGGTGGTGTCAGAATATTTTTTCAACGAATTGCGCGTTTTTATTTAAAAATTATGTTAATTTGTGGTCAACATACATATATTTCCATCAAAAGTATAAGATTTTTAGAATTTTGTTTATCGAAATGATTGTGGTAGTAGATTTTTTCAATGAAATTGCTATTTCTTTTAATTTTGAGCGGTGCATTTTATAAAAAGTGTAAAACAATTGCAAAATTATGCATAGTTTATGTAACATGATGGCGATTTTGTAAAAATTTATGTGAGATGCTGTGTAATTGAGTGATTTTTGTTCAATTTTCGTCGTATGTTGAGTAAAAAATGTCGTTTTTTGTATAATTTCAAGTGACATGATGTCAGTTTTTGTAAAAATTTATGTGGACCAACACATTTTTCAGCGAAATTGTGTGTTTTTATTCAAATCTTACTAAAACTGCTGCAGAAATTGCTGTTTTTTATTCAAATCTTGCTAAAACTGCAACAAGTTAGAGAAAAAAGTGTAAAACATTTGCAAAATTATGCATAGTTTATGTAACATGATGTCGATTTTGTAAAAATGTATGTGAGATGATGTGTAATGCGTGATTTTTGTTCAATTTTGAGTTAATTTTCGTAATAAAAATGAACAATGAGCCTACGTAACTGAAATTTTGCTTGTCGAGATGCTTGTGGTAGAAGATTTTTCAATGAAATTGTGTGTTTTGATGGTGTCAGAACATTTTTTTTAACGAATTGCGTGCTTTTATTCAAATTTATTTTAATTTGTCGTCCACACATACGTCTTTTCGTAATTTTTGCTTGCTTTTATTCAAATTTATTTTAATTTGTTGTCAACACAGACGTAATTTCGTAAAATTTTACTATTTTTTCAATGAAAGTTGTATAAAAATATTGTTTTTGTAGAATTTTATGTGAAGCGATGTAAAAATTGTAACATTATATCGAAAATCCAACAACAATTTTTAAAATTTAGTCATTCTCAAACATTTCGTCAGTATGGTCAGTGCATTCATAGATCTGCAAGGGTTCCGTGGTGAGAAGAAACAGTTTATTCCGAAGGAAGTCGCTGTTTTCGTTAAAATGTTCTAAATTACCAATTTACATTAAGTTGTTATATACAAATTGACCGTGAAAAATCTGTACATTTACAATAGCACAGTTTGATTCTTCCATTTTGTCAAAAGACTCATCTTATAAACGCACAATAACTAAAAGTTTTACGTATTTATAATACTTTGCATTTATTTACTCAACACTTTTCGCGATTTAAAATAATTATTCACATGTGGCTAGGGTTCAAATCCGACTTGAGCCACCCCAAAAAGCTTTTTTTAAATTAAATAAATGCGGAGGAGATGAGCGTAGACAAGATAACCCCTGCAGATTCGGTGTTATCATAGCAAATTCCATTGTCTGTGCTAACAATCAAGTTAACTGAAAACGCGCCCGGGGCAAAAACCATTGCGAATAATTACGCATTTTATGTTTATCTCTTTCTTATTCAAGCAATACGTATTATCAGTATTTCAGGAATATATTAAAATAAAATTTGTAACTCGTTTTATATTACGATCTGCCTTTACCTCTCATCGCCCATTTAATTTTTAAACTAGCTGTTGTAATTTATAAGCGGCTAAAACTCAGTCGAAAATAACATTTAAAATTTATTTATAATATGAACATGGAAGTGTAATGTCAGAACAGCTAAGTGGTACAATGTTCAAACCTTTAAAACCAAACAAAACACAGGCACCGACCTGTTTTAAAAAGGGAACTTACACGGAAATTTCCTATAGTAGGTAGGGACAATGAGAATCTCGTTAATCCAGCCATATAGCAGGCACAAATTATAAAATAAGCTGTTACAAATCTAATTTTTTTTAAATTGTATCTACCTTTAAACACAATAAGCTATACATTCCCCTTCTTATAAATCATATTTCTCAAAAAATAGATTGTTTTAAATTCTGGCAGCGTGACGGCAGAGCTGTGAAATGACGTTTTGTTCAAACCCTTTAAATCCCGTAGCGCTCCGTGGTCTAGCGGCATCGATCGATGTGAGCCCAATGTGTATGCAAACGTAGAGGGTTCAAATCCAAGTCCGCCAGAGATTTTTTTAAATTAACCATCCATCCTGTGACTGCAAGAGAGAGACAACCAGAGCAGAAGAGAGAGAGAGATAGATCTACCAGTTTGAAATTCAAATATTTCCACGAGTGAATGCAAGAGAGAGAGAGACAGCAGCTTCGATGAGGGAGACGGAAGATCTACCAGTTTGAAATTCAAATATTTTCGGTAGAAGTGCGCGCGCAGAAAACCAAGATGGCTGACACCCGGGAAGTTTAAAATTCAAATAATGGAACTTAGAAAAAAAACGGAAAAAATTCAAATTTCAAATATTCCCGCGAAAATTAAAAATGGCCGCCGCGTAATTCCGGAAGAAAATAAAAAATCTAATGCGTAATTTAATCGGAAGCTAATGCGTAATTTAATCAGTAGCACACATCAAAAATAATTAGGTCAATCCGCGACATTAATTAGAGCATCTGATTCGCGGTTTAATTCGCGGTTTAATTGACTTTTAATTGATCCGATTAAACAAGATGGCCGCCATGTCCCAATCCAAAATGGCCGCTATAGCCGCAACTGTTCTACTCACCTGCCATCACTCTGTATGTATACCTTTTGTAAACATTGGATCACAATTTACAGTTTTGCTTTGAACAGTTAATCTTCTTTCTTTTCCTCTTCATCCACCTCTTGTTTTTCCTCTTCTTCTTCATTTTCCCCTTCATCTTCCTTGGTATGAGCACACTTACAATTAATTCAGCTACATACCACGTTGCCTCTTCCACAACCTGCTTCCATTTCTCTTGTGTAATTGTTTTTCAATGTCTAGAACAGGGGTCGGCAACCTTTTGCGGACGGCGGGCCATTTTCAAAATAAATTTTTTTATGCGGGCCGCACATTCAAATGTAACTTAAATAGTGCTTTTATATCATATACGAGTATAAATATTATTTAAAATAAATATAGAAAACATTTATTTTTTATTGACATGCTATAATAACAATAATGTTAGAGAACAAAAATTTTACAATTCTTAAAAGGGAAAAAAAGAAAATACAATTCCAATTAAATATGTATAAATATGCAAATATAAAGTATATAAATATAAAAAATATAAAATATTGTAGTGAAACGTCATACGGCTGTCAACATGAACGCACATATGAACATACAGTAGCAAACTGGCGAAATGAAAGAATTAGTGATGGGCCTATCCGGAATGAATAATCGGAAAGTTTCCGATTGTTCAAAAAATCGGAAGGTTCCTATTATTTCGGAACTTTTCGGAATTCGATTATTTTACTGTTCGGTGCACAAAATTCGGAACTTTCGGAATTCGATTATTTTACTATTCGGTACACAAAATGAGGAAACGAAATGCCAATTTGAACTGAACGGAATACGGAATGTTGTATTGACTCACTTGACTGCTATATGCTGGTTGGCGAATGTCGACGGGTCGCGCCGTGTGCGCATGTGTATGATACGTGAATGGCACTAATGGCAGTGGTATTTCGTAGATTAATTATTAGATAGTACACCTACAGACAAGTATTGTTTTATACTATCTATTATGTACTTTATGTGCTATTAAACTTTAAAATATCACTACCATTTTCCGAAAGTCTATTAACGTAACTGCTGTAATAATTTGAAAAAATATTTTATTTCCTCATATCCCACTGTGCGACTCAAACTCATAAATTGTTTTTTAGCCCTACGGTTCGACCTGCAAAGTATTGGCGCGGCCATAAAAATGTTGCTACCGGTCTAATAACGTAAATAGCTATTACTGACCGTCCTACAAACCCAAACAATTGATGCCAACGCAGATAAGGGCTTACGGCGCGACGGCGAGTGCTCTCATCGTAAATTTGCACGCACTTCATCTTCCTTCCGCTTGTTGTTATTTCGTTCGTTTTCCCTTGCTTGTATTTACGGAATGTAAAATAATCGGATGATACTCCGATTTTATAAACATTCCGAAATGGAACATTCCGATTATTGAAATCATCCGATTATGCCCATCACTAGAAAGAATGCTACACTTGCTAAGCGAGACGTCGTATTCGCTGGGGAGTGGGGATTAAACTTGCGCAGTAAAATAGGTTTCCCACTATGCTTCTGTTTGTCGCGCATTTTTGTCACCGGCCACATTTCGGCACGCTTACGCTCTAAGTTTGTTGATTTTTCCTAAAGTTATATTGGTGCTTTGGCGGGCCGCGCAAAAAGTTGCAAAGGGCCGCATGCGGCCCGTGGGCCGCAGGTTGCCGACCCCTGGTCTAGAACATTATTATGAGTGTGGTCTTTTCGCCGATTTTCTACCTCTCCTATTCGTCAACTTCCTCTCTGTGTGCTTTGACTAAATGTGGTTGCTCTCTACCTCAAAAAGTTGTTTCCAGCTACTTAAATCATCATATAGATTCTTTTTAAGATATTCCTCGAGTATGTTTTTAATAACTCTTGATTTCCCGTACTCAGAGTCTGAGTTTGATACCCATAGGCCGTAACTGGTTATATCAGTGTCCTAACTTTACTTTTTATATTCTATGTTCAGGAGTTTGGCCCAAGAATACAATGTACTATAAAAAGACCATTGTCACAATTATATGTGCTTTAATTTCTATGCCAATGTTATCTGTTTATTTAAAATATTCCAAGCTATTTGTATTGTTTAACTTTCTGGGACATACTCTTTTGTTAGCTATAATTTTCTTTATTCTGTCCTATGTATAAGCAAATATATTAATAACAGAAACGCCATCTATAGTTATGACGTAATTATGTTCAATTTTATGGATTTTTCTAAAGAAAAACGAACATATATTAAATATATGTCATGACCAAGACGTTATCAAATCTTAAATTATGATTGATCTGTTTTTTACATCTGAAAAATTCCGTCTAAAGGAATTATGTTGAAAAAGTTATTTAACATACTAGCGTTATGATGAATCTGGAAATTCAGAGAATTTTTTTTTTGAAAATGCATTAATATATTGTTGTCTTTTCTTTGCGTATGAAATTTCAGTAACTGCTTATTACTTTAAAATACTTACAATGGTACACACTGTAACTGCTGTAAATCGCGGAGGACTAAAGGTAGGGAAATAATGTTGTGTATATCAATATTAAAATAATGTCTTAAACCTTTTTGTGGCGTGATGTAATTCATGCTGTTCAAGGGGTATTTCGCCGCCCCATAAAATTAAAATTACACTGTCAGAGTTGGTAAGCACGCAAGCCTACTAACAGGGAAAACCTTGCAATGCCGGACTGCGTTCTAGCTAGGGAAGTAAGAGAGGTAAAGAATTGGTACTAACGCCGTCGTACTAACAGGCATTTCCTGCGATGTCGGACTGCGTTGTACCTAGTGAAGTAAGAGTTAAATAAGTTATAAGCTGTTGCAGTAGTTCTCCGTATTAAGCGTAGAACTACCACATGCACCAAACTTCGCTTTCTTTCCCTTGCAGTCCTATTCAGATGCGTTTTATACAACTTACGAAAACTCCTCCATTCCGGGTCGTAGAGTGTCCAGCCAATGACAAAAATCAAAATTTCTATGCCAGAGTTGCCCTTCCAAAGCCTACGACTATTTAATCTGTTTTAGATCAAGTTTTAAATTGGGATTTCCCACGGAGCATTCGAAACTGCCCTCAACACGTGTTCCTTTGGTTGAAATCGCAACATAATAAATTCTAAACTAAATTAGTTGGCGGTTTGGGCTATTTGTTTCCCAAATCCGCCTAACCCCGTCATAAATATAACATAGTTTCTCGCCTCTCGTTATGCTATGCGCCGAGATATTTTATTACATCCCGCCGCATTCCTAACAGCTGCAAAAGGTGTCGGCTTACAACCTATTCAAATTAAACGAAAGCTTTCATTTAAGAGCTATAATTGTTTACTACTACAATACATACAAATACATCTACTTATCAAAATACGAGTTTTTATTGTCTTTCCTGGAAATAAAATAGCCTAAATAAAAATGTTTGTAAATACGCGACCCTCACAATACTTACTCATATATGTCAAGATGCTTTTCTTTACTGCGCTTTTAGCGACGTATTTGGTTGTTGTGGTTGCCCTAATACAGTAAATTTATTTTTAGGACAATGTGGTATTCTCGTTTGCATGAGGACTTTATTGTTACTATTGGTTTCTAAGGGTAGACCACACCATGTGTAAAAGCGTTTATTTTAAAATGCAATATGTGAACCGTAATTTTATTGAAAAAGAAGCACCAGAAAGAAAAACAGGGCATGTTATAACCCACATACTTGCTGTAAACTGAAGTCTCTATACCATTTTAGCAACAGAATGCCGTCCTTCGTAGAATATATTATGTGTTTACATATTCAGTAACGTGTCCATATTGCATTTTAAAATAAACGCATTTACACATTGCGCATTATAATAAACCCCCTGTATAAACGCAGCCTAAGGCGTCTGATTAAACAACAAATTTCCTATGGGACTGAAGGTTCTAATGTTACCGAGTGCGATATTTTTTGGGGATTCATGTAATTCACATTATTAAGCATTTTGCTTGACCATTTTAGTCTTATTAGAGACATTAAGATGTTGCGTACGGAGAGGAAAAAGATCCGAAAAGTAGGTGTACCACCAGTCTAGAAGAATCGCTTCTTTAATTCTATATGAGCCTTACTGACCGTATCATAAACCTTTGCAAATACGATACAGCATGATAACATATTCCTTTTCTGCAACATATTCCAGAGATTCTTTTAATTTGGAACTTTATATCTACAGCCTTACAACCACTGTGCGCCGCATTTGAATGACCAATCAGCGTTACGTCGCTCCGAGCGGCTGGTGCAGGGGACTACAAATAGCTCCACACCCATCTTCAGTTCTTAGTGTGCAACTGTCACTCTGATGACGCTAGCTGCAAGGTCTTGCGAAACGTTAGTCACTATAGGCGTACAAACAGCAACAAGGCCAAATCTGCGTAAGTATCCTCGTTCTCAAGGTACTCAAAGAACACGAGCCACCAAAGAGCATGGCTATCGCGTGGATCCTTGCTCGAGTTCACAAAGTGCAATGCACACTAAGCCAGAGAATGCTGGGTGTTTATCCCCAAAGACTGCGCGGTGTAAGCCGAAATTCTATGTTAACAAGAATAATTTAAGTAACAGCGAAAGCCTCAAACAGTATATGACTTTATATGGCAAACAGCGGAAAATGTATTTTTTTATTGTACACTGTAATATTACTTTTCCGATTCTGTGTGCTCTTTAATGATCAAACTATAGTTCGATATCGCTGTAAATATAAAATAAATTAATACCATATCCCTCTCGCGTATTATTGGGAGATAAATAATTGGTACGGTTGCGTTATAAAGTAGGTCGAATTTTAAAAACTTTGGTATATTGAAGTGCTCTATGTCAATGTCAATGTCAAACTTGATAAGTATAACATATTTCAGGAGCGTGCGTGAGTTTTTACTTTCTTTTACAGTAAAGGAAGTATTTGATTCACCCCAAAAATTCGAAATTGAGTTTTTGACAGATCTTCACGTTTTAGAGTCCCCTGAACCCAAAAAACATGTTTTTGCTCATTGGTCTGTCTGTCTGTCTATGTGTGTTTGAACAGAATATCTCAAAAACGAAAAGAGGTATGGCGTTGAAACTTCATATATAAGTTTTGTGTACTATGTAGATGCGACAGCAAGCTTTTGAAGAAAATCGCATAACCGCAAGTATGATGTTTACTTTTGCGATTTTTCAGTTTTTTTCGATTGTTTCAAAAACGGTTTTAACCATTTTTTTAAACTTTACATTTTTATTACATTTTTAATGTGTATTGATGTGAGATAGGTGATTTTTCAGTTGAACGCCTCCAAAATGGGTTTCTTTTGTTTCTCCTATCTATATATATATAAAAATCAATCAGCGTGTGTTAGTAACGCAAAAACTCGAGAACGACTTGACCGATTTGGATGTTTTTTTTGTTTTGTTAGTCTTACCCCCGAGGTGGTTTAGCAAAAAACAAACTTCGGAAAAATCCAAAGGGAAAGCCGGAAAATTGGAAAATAACGAAAGTGTGTTTTTCTATACACTGCACGACTTTCTATTTGCAGTCACACTTTTATGATTCTGTGCTTAATGGTTTGAAGGGTTTTCACCATCATGTCATAATCCAAAACAACGTTTGCCGGGTCAGCAAGTTTTAAATAGAACACCTGGTATATTATTACATTTTTGAATTCAGCTTAAAATTTTAGACAAAATTTGTTTTTTCAACTAACGCTCTATTTTGTACGGTTTTTGTAGAATTTGTAATTTTTGTTTGACAAATGCTTTAAAATTAACAACACCAGATTTTTTATTTTATTTATTTATTTATAATCATAAACTCTGTTATCTTTTCGAGTGTCGAGGAGCATTAATTGCACTACGAAATCGCACAAGCCACTGATGAAAATCATATGTACATAGGAAAAAATTGCAGTACGAATTATTTATCTCGCAATGGTACCTAACATATTTCCGTTATCAAGTAATGAGATCTGTTGAGAGATTACAATATATAGAGCAATACGTTTTTAGTTGAAATCATCAATTAGGAGCATGTTAATAATCTACTAGAACATTCATATCAATTTCTTTTTTGTGCATACGTGCTGACGACATCGATAGTTTTGTTCCATTCTTTGTCGACTGGCTTTAAAATTGTGTAAAATATAACACTGCTATTCCAGTAAAACATTATTTGTAATGCATTTCTAAATAAATTTTTTCACAAAAAGTAAAAATAAGGATATCTGCTTTATCATAAGTTTAATCACTGTTTGTGAGTTCTCAAGACAAGCAAAACTTTTCATCTACAATTATTACTTTTTCTTGAAGAATAAAAAATGAGAAAGTTTACAAGAATCCGATATCCCATCAGGGCAGAATAACACAAAGCTACTAAATAGATTGGAAATATGTTTTACAGTTAAATATTACAGTAGTACTAAAATATTTCAACATGATTGCTTTATCTAGTTTAAACAGGGCTACGTACAACAGGGAAAAAAATACGGAAAATGAAGATTTACTCCACATATACTTTTCATAAGGTACATATTTATCTACGAACATTTAGACATGTGCGTTTTACTCGTGTCGTAGTACAAGGCATTGAAATTTTGCCAACGTCGTGTAGGTACTAATTACTATTTATGTTAAAATGATAAAGCCAACGTTGTGTAGGTACTAATTACTATTTAAGTTAAAATGATAAAGCAGAATAAAAATTAATTTCTAGCACTAATAGACAGCAGTTGTCATCAATAGCTGCATATATTTTTCTTAAACAAAGTTGCTATAGTTTGTATTTTCCATTGACTTCCAGTGTAGTATTTATGTTAGAAATTACGAAAAACCTATTACAGGAATAAGATATCAATAGTGCAGTACTTCGCGTACTATATGAAATATTGTGTTATTTGGTAATAGAATAGAATTATAAAACACCACGTGACCTGGACATTTGGTAATTTAGTGAATTTAATGTCCTAATATTGCATGCAGCTCCGCTATGACATTTTTAAGCATTCACCTTCGTGCTGTAGTTTAGAATTCTGAAATTGTTAATTTTCTATCTTGCGACACTTTAGTCCCTTCGCATCAGCAACAGTTCTATTCAGAGCTAAGTTACTTACTTTTAAAATGATTCGGGTAGGTATCTTCCTATAATACGTTATTCTTTAACATGTGGCACGCCACTGCTACTGTCAGAGTTAAATTTTCTGACCGTTGTTGTCAACAGTGTTAAATAGGCTGCTTATATTGCGTGGCCATTTGTTTCGATGTCTCTGTATAGAACTGTTTTAATTGCATAGCAGTTAAATCAATTGTTAGCAAGTTTATTAAATAATCATTGTATGTTGTATTTTTCCTCTCATAAACAGGTGGAGCAAATCGTAAAACTACTTGACTTTTAGAAAATATCACAGAAAACATAAAAATTTCAAAATACTGATGAGGTTCGTATGTTCTTAGAACGCCTTGTGGACCTTGTGGTATAATTGGAAAAGTTTTTTTGGAAACTGGTAAGTTTTTGCTGGTTGCCATGTTTTTTTAATAATCGTTTTTTATATTTTTCTAGATATCCTAGTCAACGACTTTCTGCTAACACTAAAAATATCTGAAATAGGCTTGATCACATTATCTCGTCTCACAGTTTTTAGCAAGAAACTATTTCTGGACTGAAGATTGCTTAGACTTGGAAAGTCTGGTCTTCGTTTGCTGTGGGTGCATTAAGCATTAGACTAGCTATGCATGTTATGCAATAAGCGTTTTCTGAAACGCACGTGGGCACAGTCATTGCCCTCCATGCATGTGGTCAACTGTAAACTCAAAACTGGCTTCAGCTGATCTGTCAGCTAGCGGCTCGTTTTTGCGCTGGGAAATTCTATGCTCCAAATGCAAATCGTCCACGAGGCATGGGAAACTCTTTGTCCGCCAGTTTTAGTGCAGCAAAATCCACTGCCAGCGCGACGCGAGGCGTCGTTGGCAGTTTCGAAAATAGGCTCGGGACGACGTCCACTCTTACCTACCGCAGCGGCACCACTAAAATTCGGATTATTAAACACGGCCGATTTTTCTGATTCACAGAAAGCGTTTGTTGTCAGTGCCAGTTTGCTGTAATGATATAATTTTGTCAAGCAGATGTTCGCCGAAATACACGGAACTCTTATTTTTAGCGAAACTGGGTCGTCTTTGACAACAAATGCTGAGACTTGAAAAAGGTGTTCTGATATTACCAAGAGTCGATTTCAAAACTTGGCAGCAAATGTGATTTTTAAATGAGACGAGTTGCGTATTCGAGCACAAAATTCGCTGGAGATAGTCCATTTTTTGGTTCACCTTTGTACAGTTTATAGGTATATTATGTATTGTTCTAATAATAATGCGAAGGGTGGAAAACCAAAATCCATGGTGAAATCTATAAGAGGATAACAGTTCACAAAATTCTGAATGAAACAAATAGAAGAACACAGAATTAAGTCCATATAGCACCAGAGCAACGAAATAACACAACCCTCCTCCTCTTTATTTCCACTAATTCTATTAATACGTAGATATAAAAGATCTACGGTTCTACTGACTTCAAATATCCGAATAAGTTTGATAATTCAAAGCACTTTTTATGCTTTTTGCTCGCCGCTATAGACAATCACTCCAACATTTACAATAATATTTTTTGCGTGATTTAAAACTACACTTCAAAAAACGTTCTGATAAAACAGAAGAGCGGCGTTATATTTTACACAATTTTAAATATTAACAAAACTGTCGACGTCGCCAACACGTAGATACTACAAAAATTAATATGAATATTCTAGTATGAGGGTAGCGCCCATAATTTCTGCAGACGAATAGATCACGTGCACCATGAGAATCAAACTTGCCATGAAACAAATGTTTGTTGTATTCTAGTTTGACACTTCGAATTTAGTCTTCATAATTGTAACAGTTATTCTGAAATAAGTGCAGCAAAAATAAATTTAATGAGAAAATTTTAGAACCATGATTTAGTATGACTTTAAAAGCTCCCTATCTCTGAAAGAAAGCTTTGGACGACTTCGTGCTGCATTTGGTGACCAAGCGCCTTCGCAGAGGACTGTTTATAGCTGGTTTAATGAATTTAAATTTGAACGAATTTCACTCAGCGACCATTTTCGCAAAGGAAGGCGAATTCCAGCAGTTGCCGAAAAAAACACAGATGCCGTTCGAAGAATGATTCTGGATGACAATCGAGTCACATATAGAATTATTAGGAGTAACTTGGGCATTGGCATGACTGCAATAAACAAGATTTTACATAATCATTTAGTTGTAAGAAGTCTTTTGTCGGCGGATACCACACAGTTTAAGAGAAGCACAAAAACAACAGCGTGTGGAATGGTGTAAGAAATATGCATTTGAATCCGAATCTAAGCGGCAGTCTGCACAATGGGTGTTTCCAACAGATCCTAATCTAATTAAAGTGAAGCGATCTCGAAGTTTTGGTAAGAAAATGATTGCTTGATTCTTTCCAAAATCAGGACCTATCACAACTGTCGTGCTTGTAAATATACGTGCGGTTGCCGTAGAATGGTACACAACAGTATGCCTGTTATTCAAAAAGCTCATTTACGGCGTCCAAGAAGTGAAATCATGCTACATCATGACAATGCTTCAAGTCATACCGCACTCAAACAAAAGACTTCCGCCCCCATACAACTCGATCTCGCACCTTTCGATTACTTTCTATTTCGTCGGTTAAAGGATAAACTCGGAACTTTTGAAATTGCTGTAAAAACCTTCAAAAACCTTGTTTCTAAAGTGACTCAAGGAGAGTGGAATTTATGTTTTCAAAATTAGTTTTATCGAATGCGTCAATGTATAGAGTTTAAGAATAGTAATTTATGTATTTAGTGTGTAAAGAGAGTCATTTTGATATGAGGATGCGAGTTTCGTGCCGAGCGGTAGCGAGGCGCGAAAAAGCAACCAAATACCAAAATGGCTCTTTACACTCGATATACATAGGTACAAATTTTTTTCTACGGTCCTAAATAAATGACAAAATTGTTAAATAATTGGAATTTCTTTATAACAGGCAACCAGAAACACATCACTGACACTCTATGTACTTGTACTGTATAAATAAGTGTAATTTTAGTAGAACACAAATAGCAAAATAAATAAATATCTTATCTTCAGATTCCATCTTCAACTTCACAAAAACTCACCAACTCACTAAAAATGTCGCGTGATGATGGACGCGCCGTGATGCAATTGTCAATAATTTTAGCCAGTTCCAGAAAAATGACGAATTACAATAATAATCAGGTTAGCCATGGCGATGCGTAAAGTAAAATGAAGTGACGCGATTATTTCATTAAGACATTGTTTACGTGGTTGCGATGTTAAAATGGTTACTAGGGAAAAAATGTGTGAATCACTAACTTTTCGCATTGACAGTGAGCTTTTAATAGTCAGTTTTAGAGGTGATCGTAGAAAAAAAATATTTTGAGAAACAATAATGACAATTTAACTGGTGTCATTGTCAACCAATGGCATTCTTCAATTTAAAAATAAACTACCAATCGAACGATTATTTTAGTGAAAAATAATTCGAGGAGCTTTATTTCAGCGACAATAATTCGAGGAGCTTTATTTCAGCGACAATAATTCGAGAAGCTTTATTTCAGCGACAATTTTTTCTGTAACTATGTTTTAATGAATTTTCAAGACGAATACGACTCTAGGCCGAAATATTGCAGACAATGTTTGCTCTTCAGATTGTCTCGTTTCTGTTGCTTTAGAAAATAACGACTCGTGCAAGCACTCGTCGTTATTTTCGTCAACGCAGAGACTCCTATCTGAATCGCAAAAATTATTGTCGGCAATATTTTGACCTCTCGTCCTATTATTACTGAAAATAATTTTTGGCTACAAAACTTTGTTTTATTATATTGCAGAAATTTACGGTGCTATCCTCGAAGATATACACAGTGGGCAAAAAAAACGGTACAATATTTAAATACTCATATTTTCAATAGAATTTTTTGAACAACTTTGTTTAATCACGCACAACTATGAATTAGCATTGGCACTTTGGAGTCAAAGTGCTTCACTTCCATCTATAAACATTGAGCTTTTCGATGATACAATAGTAATTTGCAAATACTAATGACTTATGAGGCTATAAGATATGTACCGCTTTTTTTTTGGCCCACTGTGTATTTTTGATTTCTTCATTGCACAGGTTCTGTCGTCCTCCCTTGAACATAAGCCTCCCCTAGGACTATACATTCCTGTCTGTTCTGAGCCAGCTGAATCCATCTCGAGTCTGTTATCTTCTTGAAGTATATCATTTACCCATCTTAGATTTGGTATTCCTCACTTCTTTTTTCCCTTACATGCTCGCCACTGTACAATTTTCTTTGACCATTTTCCTCGCTCATTTGCGCTACATGTCCAGTCCATTTCCATATTTGTCTTGTTATGTTTGTAACTACATCTTCTACTCTCGTTCTTTGTCTGATCGATGTATTTTTCTTTTTGTCTTTTAGAAATATTCCTAACATTACTTCTTCCATTCCCATTTGTGCTGTTCTCATTTTGTTTGAAACTGTTTACAACTATTAACGGCTATGTTTCTGTACCATATGTTACCACGGGCGTCACACATTGGTTATATACTCGAAATTTTTGGTAGTTCTGGAAGTTTCCTTTAAATATAAAGCTAAAATTATCTGAAATAAACACCGCAGCATCTGCAAATCGTAATTATTTAGCCTTTCACAGTGGATGTTTAGCCCCTTATTCTCCCATTTTAATCATTTGAACACGTCTTCCAATGCTGCTATGAATAATTTTGGCGATACGTTATCTCCAATTTCTTTTCCGATACTTATCTTCTTTGTTTCTTTCTTTCTTCTCACTTTATTGTGGATGTATCGTTTATAGAAATATCCTGAATTAGAGTTGAATATCGTGAGTCTATTCATTATCGGGAGTCGTCCATGATTGCCCAGTTTTCCACACTGTCGAAAGCTTTTTGATAATCGACAAATACTAAATAAATAGGAATATTGTACTCTGTTGTTTTCTCTGTTAAAGCATGCAATGTCTGCAAGTGATTTATATTACCGTATTTCTTTCGAAAAACCCGCCTGTTCGATTAGCTGGTAAAAGTCCAGTTTATTTGTCAGTCGATTGATGGCTACTTTTGAGAAAATTTTATATATTTGTGATGTAAGGCTGATCAGTTTAATCTGTTTGTTTGATGTTTCTCTCGACTATTTCCTCTTATTTTATAAAGTAATTGTTCGAAGTTTTCAGTAAATTCTACAATTTCGTCAACGTTTGTTGTTATTTTACCTTCGCTATCTCTTAGCTTGGCTATTATTTTTTTTCCACCAGATAGATACTTCGTAACATTTTTAAATTTCCGTTGTTTTCTATAGTTGTTCTGATACTCTCTTCTCTATACCGTTTTATCTATTTCTTTAACTTTTCTTTTATTTGTCTGTTTAAACGCTTGTAGTCTTCCGTATTCCCTTCTCCTCTTGCTACTAGCTCTCTCCTTTCTGCCATTAATTCTTTTGTTTCTAAGCTAACTCTTTCTACTTTCCTTCTGCGTTTCTTTTTAGCTAGCTGTCTTAAGTTTCGCTAGTTTTACTGTTTCGCATATTTCATTTATAGATTGTTCTTGAAGATTAAGTGGAAGATTTTACGTATTTTCTGTTTGATCTTGTTCTTTGTTATTTCTTAATTCATTGATATCTATTTGATCTGAATTATCGTTTTTTCCTTTCAGTTTTTACATTAATTGTCAGCCCACTTTGCACTAGTCTGTGATCGCTGCCAGTTGCCATACTATTTATCGCTATCATGTATTTAATTATAAATTTATGGGATGACATAATGTAGTCAATTTCGTAACAAGTTCATCCGCCAGGACTAACCCATGTCCATTGTTTTAAAAGTTTTTTACAGAAGAAGGTGTTCATTGCATACAACTAGCTATTTTCTAAGAAATTTGCTAATGTGTCTCCGCAGTTACTGCTAGTGCCCAGTACATATGGCTCCACACGTCGTTCTTCATGATCTTCTGTTTTACACCCAACTTTGCGTTGAAGTCGCCTATAAGGATTTTTTATCTACAGGTAGCGATTTTGTCATAAAATTCTTCCACCTCCTCATCACTATCATCGGTTGTTGGTGTACAGGGTGTTTCAAAACTATGGGATCAAACTACTAGGGGGTATTCAGTGCGACGGTAGAAGACATTTGAGTATACGAACTCTTGTCCGGAAATGTCTGTCTGGGGCACTGGGACTCTATGACATGTTAAGACAGTTTAAAAGCAAAATGTGTTTCAATTACTCAAATGTCAACGATAACGTACACCAATTTTGTAACAATTCATCCGTTCTTATGGACTTCACCAATCAAGAATTGGCGGATATGCATCTGGCATATGGAGTAACAAACTGCAATGCAAGAGCTGCGGCCAGATTGTATCAAGAACGCTACCCCGAAAGGCATCATCCTGGATATAAAAAGTTTATGCTGTTCATCGACGACTTCCCGAGACATATTTAGACCTAACATGCATGACACAGGTCGAATTTGAAGAAGAGGTTCTTCAACTAGCTGCAGACGAACCATCGGTTCGCACGCGTCAAATTGCACAGTGCGAGTAATGCTTCCGTTTAGCGGGTGCTACATGAGCAACGACTTTATCCATACCATTTCCAAGAAGTTCAAGGATTAACTGCAGACCATTATCAGCCAAGAGTTCGGTTTTGTCATTGGCTGCTTCATCAAATCGCTGAGCAGTCTAATTTTTTACGTACTGGTCTATGGACGGATGAGGCCTGCTTTACACGAGACGGCAGTTTCAACAATAGGAATAGCCATGTGTGGGCCGAAGAGAATCCGCATGCGATATTTCCTACAGCACATCAGCAACGTTGGTCCGTCAATGTATCGGCTGCTATTGTTGACGATATTTGATTGGGCCATATCTGTTACCAGATCGCTTATCGGGTCCTGCCTACAGGCGTTTCTTGGAGGAAGTCTTAGCGGAGCTTCTTGAAAATGTTCCGTTAAACGTTCGACAACAAATGTGGTTTCAACATGATGGGCCCCCGCCGCACTTTGCTGTACTTGTCCGTGAGTATGTGAATGAACAGTTTGGGAAACATTGAATTAGCAGTGGTGGTCCAATTTCTTGGCCTTCCAGATCGTCCGCTTTAACGCCACTAGATTTTTTTCTGTGGGGACACGTAAAGTCTCTAGTCTACGAAACTCTAGTGGAAACTGAGCAAGACTTGATTGCGCGAATTACAGCTGCATTTGAGGTCGTTCAAAACGACTATCAATTTTTCCGTCGAGTCCGCCGAAATCATGTGCGACGTTCAAACCAATGTATTGTAGTTGGAGGGCGACATTTTGAACAATTTTTGTGGTTATATTTTGTACAAAAGACAGAAATAAAATGCATTCAAATGTTTTAAACTGTCTTACCGTGTCATAGAGTCCCAGTGCCCCAGGGACACACTTCTGGACTTGGGCTCCTATAATCAAATGTCTTCTACCGTCGCACTGAATACCCCCTAGTAGTTTGATCCCATAGTTCTGAAACACCCTGTATATACTTGCATTATCAGTATTTTAAACTTCTTTAAAATCTGGACAAATAACTATTACTCTGTTTGTTATATTTTTATGTATAATAAATCTTATCTCCGGCGTGTTTCTCTTCATTTCCATTGTAATAAAGGTTGTTCCTGACGTTACCTCTCCCATTATTCTTACCTTGCCCATGCCCAAATGTTGCATTTTATCTTCTGTAGCTCATATCCCTATTCTTCCAGTCGTTACTCCGTTGATAAGAATCTTACATTATACGTAGCCAATAGTACACTTGTTTGGTGTGGGTACGTGCTTATTTTATTCGAATTTGTATATGTCTTAACATGTTCCTAATTGATGATCCTAACGAAAAATTGATTGGCTCAACAAATCTCATTACACGACAAAGATTATTTTCATAGTGACCTGATATTAACTTGATAACGGCAATATGTTACATAACAGGAGTATGTGATATCGATTTATAATATGACGGTTTTTCAAGTACCATCAAATACCAAAATGCAAAAAAGCGGTAAAAAGAACTAGAATGAAAACCCCATATATGGACTAAAAGGCAGCAACTTAATCTTAAGTTGAGGAAATACTACTGGTTGTTGGGCTACAGCTCTAAATGTTCCGTTACCGACCAGTTGCGTGCCTATAAAATAGGGCTGAAACCAACATGGTGCTACGATATCCAGTTGTGGAGTGCCGCATCTCTATCAAATATTGAAATCTTGGAACGATTCCCATCTAAGACACTTTGAAGAATAACCAGTGCACCCTACTATTATGTTCCCAAACAGAAAAATCCGCAAAGATCTGAAAGTGATATCAGTGAAGGTTTTAGCCAGCAACACATTTTATGCATTTAACCAAAAGTTATTCATAAACTTCAAGGTGGAGATCATGCGTGTCGCTTTCGACTTATGTTTAATAATGGGTGAGACAATTTTAGTACATAGAGTCTTTTGTCGAAACATTTTACTCACGGACGAGACAACTTTTACGACTAACTTCATAAAATTGTAGGTAGTGAGCTCAGGAAAATCCTAATCTTCGCATTACCACCAACAGTCAAAAATATAAAACGGTACATGCTTGGTACGGAAAGGGGCGAACCGGGCCACCGGGATACCTGGACATTATTTTTGGAAAATTTAGTTGAAATAAGAAATTTAGAAAATTGCACACAACCGACATGTTATTAACGTTGTAATGGATACTGGCAGGAGAAAATCGCTGATGGTGGAAGAAAATTTACTAAAATTATCTCGATGGTTGAAGACTCCATACTGAAGCTAAAAAAATGAAATTGGGACACCTGCAGATAAATCCATAGAATGGGTGAAATTCAATTTTGCAAGAACATTCAAATTTATTATTCAAGAATAATTAGCTGAAACTCGATCGCAGAGGAGAAAGAAATTCTTTGATGGAGATACATCTGATGAACTTCCGGAATGTAAGAAAGACAAATTCAGGATTGGCTTTTATAGCGACGTAATGGATGCTGCCGTAGAGTCAGTGACCAGGAGATTTAAAACAACGCTAAATTATGTAGGGATCTTAACATTCTCGACCCAAATAATTTTGAGGAAATTGCCAAGGGAGAGCTACCTGAAAATCAACTCTGTACAAATATTTTGTTCCTATAAATCTTACCTCGTTCACTACTATTTTCTTATTGGAAGTGTTGGAAGTGAATTCTGATGTTCTTGACTTTACTATTTTATAGTTTCTTCTCTATTTTGAAAATATTTGTTGATTATTTTTTTGCCCGCGGCCTGTTAAATTTTTGGGCCGCCGATCATCAGTTGCCTGGTATGATTTTAGGTACTCCAGCTGCCACTGGTGCGGCATAATGCATCACAGAATAATTGGTCCTTAATTTTTGAAGCGAAATCTGAATCAATTTTGTTTTCACAGAACTGGACAATGATCTGCTATAAGATTTAGAAATGATTCGCACATTAAAAGAATAGGTACATAGAATATCAACAGCATGTACGAACTCGGATAGTCCTTATCATAGAAATGGAGTGGCTATAATTATTTCCAGATACGACAGATAGGGCTGTGAAAAATGTTATTCCGTATTCTGATTAAGTCAAAATAATACAACTTCAAACAACAACAGTTAATATAAATGTAGTACACGTCTGTGCGCCTACAAGTAGTTATGGCGATGGAACACTTGAGACCTTCTATAAAGAACTAGAAAACAAACAAAGAAAAGTGAAGTAATAATAGTCATGGGAGACCTGAATGCCAAAATTGGCCAAGGCAACGAAAATAACATTATTGGTGAGCACGAACTTCGAATGCTAAATGAGAGGGGAGATTGATTCGTACGCTTCTGCCTTGAAAAAGAACTGGTAGTTACAAATACATTCTTCAAACTTCCTAAACATCGTCTATACACGTGGAAATCACTTAATGATTCGCACGAAAAAACTGGTCCTCCAATTGCTAATAATGAAGTCAAAAAAGCAATCAAAATGGCGAAAACGGGAAGAGCACCCGGCCCAGTTGCAATTGCATTTAAAATATTAAAACTTTTGAGTGCTAATTTTAACAGATGTTTTTAATGACTTCTAAAACACTGGGGTCATACCAAGCGACTGGCTTAGATCTATATTTGTAACCATCCCAAAGAAAACAAAGCTGGTGTGATACATGGCCAAAGTTTCAGATTTTCAATTTTATTAGTTCTCTATAATGCATTGTAGAAACCCATTTTAGAGGTATTCAACTGGAAAATCACCTACCTCACATAAATATACACATTAAAAATGTAATAAAAATATAACATTTGAACAAAATCGTTAGAGCCATTTTTGAGAAAATAAAAAAAACTGACAAATCACAAGGGCAAACTCCATACTTTCGGAATTTCTTCAAAAGCTTGATGTCCTATAGTACAGAAAACATATATATGACGTTTCAACGTCATACCTCTTCGTTTTTGAGATATTCTGTTCCCACACAGACTGATAGACAGACCGATGAACATAAACAGGTTTTTTTGGGTTCAGGAGACGTGAAGTTCTGTTGAAAACTCAATTTCGAATTTTTGGGGTGAATCCAATACTTCCTTTATAGTAAAAAGAACTAACAAGACCACAAGATGTAGTGAGTACCGCACTATTCGTCTAATGAACCATGTTTTAGGTATTTCTGGGCATCATTCATGGCAGAATTTACCCAAACCTAGAAAGTAACATCGACGAAACTCAGTTCAGTTTCCGAAGTGGCCTAGGAGCTCTATTTGGAGTTTAGCTACTAGTACAAAGACACAAGACACGTATCAACTGTCAACTGCAATGTCTATGCACACCTAATAGACTTTGAAAGGACGATAAACATGTCCTTATTATAGCGAACCTTTACTGGCATCAGGAAGCTACGGTTAGATCTGAACAATCGTTAACAGACGAAGTGGAAATAAAAAGGGGTGTACGCCAGGGATCTATTCTTTCATCATTGCTTTTCAATTTCTACTTAGAGGAGATATTCAAAGAAGCACTCCGTGATTCACAAGAAAATTGGTTATCAATGAAAGAATAATAAATAATCTTAGATACGAAGATGACAGATATTAGATATCAGAATTCAAACTGAGCGAGCTCGGATAACATTTATACGTGTGAAGAAGATAATCTGCAGTCACGATTTGAACATAGGACTTCGGTGAGACGTTATGTATTCCCGGTTGTTTTATACGACATGGAGGCTTGGACCCTAACTGAAACGATGCTTAAAAATTTTAAGGATAAGAGATATGGGTATATTAAGGCACGAAGAAGTCCTTTCTTGAATGCATAACAGGACAGAAACCGTCAAAATTGTCAAACGACGGAAGTTAAGAGTACTTTGGGCATATTATCATTCACCCAGAAAAGTACAAAATCCTTCATATCATCATAGAAGGGAAAATAGAATGTAAGCGGGGTCCCGGACGAAGGCGAACGTCCGGATTAAAGAATCTGAGGAAATGATTTGGTCACTTTACGGTACTACTCTTTCGCTGCATATAAAATTATAATTGCAAATATGATAGCCCACAAGATCGCCAACTATCGCTAACGATCAAGGCAACACAGGAAGAAGAGATTGGAGAGCTCAAAGTATATCAAAAAGCTCCTCAGAGCATTTGTTCTGGGAAGCTGCCTATTATCGCTATACGAGTTTCCAAAGCTAGCTAGCATTCACATCAGTTTTTTTTTCTTCTAGTCGATGCTCCTCCTTTTAGACGAAATTATTGTTAGCGCACGGCTATCTAAGTAAAGAGGAACATGGGTCAAAGAGCATTATATGCTCTTTGATGGTATCAAGAACAAAGAATAGTATATTATGTTATTAGGAGCAAAAGTTATATTTTATGTGGCGAGGCTGGACGGGTTATCTGCCGAGCTTGCGAGGCAGCTAAGTACAGCCGAGCCACATAAAGATACTTTTGCTCCGAATAACATATAGTATTTTTTCTTCAAACGTTTTTATAACAAATTATTTACAACTTTGTGAACAAAATTCGAAGGAAATTACTTGATCTCGTCAGCGGCAGATAATATTATCTGCCGCTGACGAGCGGCAGATAAAGTTGTCAGCGGCAGATAATATTATCTGCCGCTTGGCAATAAAGTGACAGTTTAGCATCACCAATCCAGCAGTATAATGCCATATTTTACTGCCGTTTGAAGAAAAAATATAATATGTGATTAGAAGAAAAATCCTAAGATAATTTTTACACAATTAAATGAATCAATAAAAACAACGCATGCAAAAATAATCAAATCCAATTTCATACATTTTGGAAAACTAAGCCGAAATATGGACAGTCAGACGAAGTATTGCATTTCTATACTTTGAGAGATTCAACCCATAAGACAATTATCTAGTACTGCATACAGCTGCTTAAACGGAAACACTCAGAATAACAGTTAAAATAAATCTTTAAAAATAGCATTCCTCTTTATTAATGCAGCTTCAGGTAAATCTATTTTTGCTATTCTCGTTACAAGACGTTGAACAATTGTTCTGCTGAAAAGAAAATGAGCGGTTAATGTTTACTGCTTATTTTGCTTACTAAAGCGTTTTACCGAAGGTTACGCTTTTTATTCAGTACTCACATATAAACTTCAAACCATTGTTTTATTTAAATTTGACATCAGCTTTAAATTTCAATTTGAAATTGAAATTTGCAGGCAAAAAAGTAAAAAAACCTGGAGTTTCAAACTTTTGAATCTCGTCTCATCTTATGATGATGATATCTGTAAATAAATTAATTCTACTAACTTTAGGAACCTTGACAATGCTGTTATGATTCCAATTTAGTTTTGAAGCGATACATATATTATCCCAGTAATTTTTTTAGTCCAGTTTTGATTAAACATGTCGAGTTACTCTTGACATCAAACATCTGTTTAATTAAAAATGATTTTCCCATGCTACGTCACCGATTATTCACCAACTTTACTCATTCATTTCGGCGTTTTCATTCACAATTTTTTTTGACCGTGTTAAAAGCATTATGTGCTCATCCAAACCGCAATATATGACGAGCACTTGGGTTGTACGTTCCGTTTGCGAAATTACTCAAGAGCATTAAAAATTGTGGTAAATCGTAAACTGTAATTTGATTAGATCTCCACGACCGTAAAGAGACCCCTCCCCTGCATGACTCAAGTGTGTCAGCGTTTGTAAAAGTGCGGAGAAATACACACTGATGTATGCCAAAAGATAAGGAAATTTCCATATTGGCAGTGAATCACAATCAGAAGCGCGTATTGTTGTCATTATTAAAATTCTGCTGTAGCCGCGCTTTGAGACAAAGTCTGAATTCGAAATTGCTATTTCTGAAAACACGAAAGTGGGCTGATCGTAAATTCGATTGGTGTAAATCACTTCGATATTGAGGTTTTATAGCATGGAGCACCGTAAGATAAGGATTAACGTTTTGGCGGTTTTATATTACTTAAATCGTTTTTACAAGATATGGTAATTTCAAATTTCCTGTGCTTCTTTGACTAGAAAGATTCCAAGCCATACAAGGAACGGTTTGAGTTTACGCAGAATTCTGCATTTTGTAAATGCGGTATACAAGGACTTAAATAAGATCACCATGAATTTCGAACGCATCCAGGTAGTTACATAACTGCAGATTCTCCATTCCTAAACATGGTTCTATAGAATAGTTTGTAATATCAGATTAGATATAGCTCATATATAGCTTAATATCACGAAATATTGTTATATGAACCAATGTGTCAAGTTCTAAAGAATTTTCTTCATATAAAGAGGAAGAGTCGAGAGGAAATAATAATAGCAATAATGGAATACCTATACGTTATTGATATAGCTAACTAGATATAACCGTTTGAAAATATCGTGAAAGTTTAATCATTCTAAACCTCATTTCGAAATTGTCATTACAAGAGAAAACTCTGAAAACTCAAGAAATTTTGAAACAAGCGTGAGTTGCCCTCAGAACAGGGACAACAAAATAGGGACATTTTTAACTAGATGAAGACAAAATGTTTAACAATTATCATTTGGCAATAACTGTGTTGAAAATTATGTGGAAAATCGAATTTATAAAACTGTATAACCATATCACAAGAATACTAAAATACACATAATAAAAAGATAAACACTTTCTAAGCTATTTTGAACAAATCTAAAAATTTCAGACTGTCAATTTTTGGATATCTCTCAGATTAAAAAGATTCCAAGTCATGTAATAAAACAGTTTTCGTTTACCCATATTACTTTCTCTTATAAATACATTATTCGGGTTAACCACAAACTTCAGATGCCTTTAAACAGTTATACAGCTACAGATTCTTGATTCCTAAATATAGTTGCCTCGAGTTGTCTACACTAACTCATTGCATATTTATTATCTGTGGTTTAATATTACTTTCGGAATTTTTCAGAAGTAAAACTATCATAAAGACAAAACCACGCGCGATGGCTTGAAATCCTGAGTGCCCATAAAAGCGAAGAATTCTCAAGATGAGATCTACAGAGTGTATTTGCAACATAGACAACGAAAACGAATTATAACACACAGCGCTACAGAGTAATCTATGTTGACAAATAACTCTAGCAGAACGAGGTAAATTAATTGCGTTTTAAAGTGACAAATGCATGCTGAGCAGCAGAGGCCATATCGATCCTTAGTTAAATTTATTGTTAACAATTTCCTATGTTGCTCATGCTGTCAAGCACACAACATACCCCTAGTGGTGTTAAACATAATATATAAATTAACCCATACGACAACTCTAAATATTGTTCCAAAACGTTCAATGCAATAGACATTTTCTCAAAGAGAGACGAAGTTGTTGCCCAAGATATATAGAGTACGAAGTTTGTGGTCATGGTTAGCAAACATCACTTTGAATTAACGATTTTTCTTCCTCTTAATATAGACTCTCGATCTGTTAGCCCATCTGGCAAAATAATTTAGAGGGTCGAGTTATATCCTAAAATTTAAAAGTTACCAGCCATAAAGAGAAAGAAGAAGAAAAAGAAGAAGAAGACCTGCTCCTTGAGAAGATCGAAATCAGGTTGCCTCCTGGGCAATTTAATCACAGATTATGATGTAATTACGGGCACTTCCCATTACGTTCTCATTATCTCTTTCAATAACTGGTAAACTGTATCTCAGTACTCTTTGTTTATTATTGCTTAATATTTATTACCGTTCATAACCCATATCATTAATTCTTGCATTCTTACAAATAAATTCCCAACAGTTTGGAAAAGTGCTATAGTAACTCCGTTACCCAAAGTTACTAATCCCACTGAATGTGAAATTTTTTGCCTAAGCAATTTGATTGTAGATCTATTGATTGATTAATTTTTGTAATTGTTAATTGTATTGATTCGATTTTTAATTTGTTTTTTAATAAAATAAATTGGATATTCATTTAAGATTAAAATGTTTGAAATGATTTCTAGGTTTTATTTTTGAAATTGTTGTGAAGATAATTGAGGTATCAGAGTTAAAATTTAGATATCTATCAGCCTTTATGTTTTTTCGAAATCAATTCGTTAATATATTTCCATTAGCTTGTCCGATTAATGTTAGGTCAAGAAAGTTTATGGAGACGTTATTGTTTTCGTTTTCAAGTGTAAATTTTAATCTTGGGTGTATAAGGAAAAATTTAATTGTTCGCTAATCCTATTTTTGTTATTTTCAGAATGTATTAAACAACTAATTTGTAATGAACTTTTAATATTACTGATGAAGCCATCAAAAGTGGCGAAACGTCTAATTTTTAAATGTTACTTCAAACTTTAATTAAAGTACATTTCACGACTATATGATTTTTATTTATCATCAAAAATCATACATTTTAAATAATGTTTGACTAATTTTCTCCTAAATTACTTATCAAATTTTACCCAAGTCAAATTATAAATTTTTTTAATAGTTTTTATGTTCTTTCGTTAGTCTGTTGTTAACGTTTTTCACATATTTTTTGCTTTACTATTACTGTATATTCTTCTTTAGTGCGTAATTCGTTTCTACCTAGGATCATGCATTGTATAAATGTCGAATTCGAACAATGTTTGTGGTTGTGATAGTTTCAGGATCTGATTTCTTCAATTCCTTCCGTAGAAGATTCATTGGTCGTTGGTTGATATGGTTGATCGCTGCATCGACACGGTTACTTAGATGTTGTTTATATCAACTTTTGAGGAACCTTCTCGTAATTCTATACCTTCGACTTTCACATATTTCTGGTTTGCATAACATTTTCCTTCAAATGCAAAACCACCTTTCTTTATTCACCGATACCATTTTATGAAAACTGAACTTATAGCCTTAAATACGCAAGAGATTCTTTCCTTTTTCGCTTACTTAAAACATCAACCCTTATCTCGAAAGTAATGTTTCAGTAACTACCAGAAACACAGAACTAAAAATTATGTGAGGCTGAAATTGCAAATAACAGACGTGAAGAAAGACAGAAGAGCGCATTATCTAAATTAGGGGATTGACTAACTGATTGGGAGACAACACGACTGACGCTGGGAGACAACTCGTACCCTGGAAAACTACCTCGGGATTCCGGAAGACAACTCGACTCCGCTGAAGATTTTTCTCCAAAATATAGTATTAGTGACAGATTAAATCTGGAAAGGAGTATCTTGGATGTATGTAGTTACTAGAGAATCAAGGTGATAGTAAAATTCCAATGCATTTGACACACTCCATTTTTAGTTTACAACAGTCGAAACGCTTAAAATATATCGAACGTTCAGTTTCTATTCTTCTGCCACTTTGAGCCTTTCTTCTTCTACCACTATAAGTATTTTTCTAGGATGGATGGTGCACCTACTTTTCGAGTCCTTTTCCAGTCTCCCCTCTGCATCACTTATCCTAGACGAATTCTTCAGTCTGTTATTGATTATGCATTTAAATTTCTGAATTAAAATAAATATCAATCACATAAACACTTGGTAACGTAAATTTGCAACAAAATATTACAGTCGATAAGATTCGAACCTACGCGCCCAGAGGGAGTCTGATTTCTAGTCAGACGCCTTAACCACTCGGGCAGGCACGCAACATACCACACAACTGCATTATGAGTAGAGGGGACGTCGTAGGAAAGTAAGCCCGATTGCGGTCGAAGCAAGTCTGATCGGCTACGATCCGGAATGACGAAAGCACGCAGGGAGCTTCACTCGCTTTGATAGATAGCAAATTTTACCAATATAACAAAATTTACACAACCGCTTTAAAAAAATATATACATTACTGGACTACATACGACTATTAAAACAAACACTATCTATTTAAAAACGAGTGAGTTAATGTTTTTCAAAACGTATTCTATCAGAATTGCATTAACGTTCGATACTTACAATATTTAATAGGATCTAGCGTAGAGTACTACATTTTTGAATAATCAATTGTCTCTATATCTCAAATTTAAGAAAAAGCAACATTTTTGAACCCAACGATATGTGTCGTTTTACTATAAATACACATATGGAAAGCGTAGAATCGCCTTACATAACACGGGGATTTCACTAGTACATTTTTAATATGTCCTCTACGATTATTATAATTATTTTGTCGTAAACATACATCAAGGTTGCTTGTACAAAAACAACTGAAAATAAGAAAATATTTGTTATATATTTAATGCTTTGTAATTACTATAGGAAAATAATATGTTTTGCTGTTCCTATAAATCCAATTAACTATTAATTAAAGCTTCGTAATTATTTTCAGAGCAGATATTTGCTTAAAACAGTGAACTTAATCGAAAAAAAAATAATGAAGTGATGATATTCTAGAAGTAGCACTACTCTACCACAAGGGTTAACTAAAGCTATTAAAATGCATACCTCATAAAATATTTATTTGAAATTAGTTGTTACTAAGAATAATTTACTTAATTAATAATTTTTGCCCGTATCTGCCGAAATTTCCATCAGGAGGTTCGTTAGTTTTTATTAGAAATAAAAATGACACCTTAAGTGAAAATGAATCGTAAATAATGTGTACCTATAGCCAAAATTGCGTAATCTACGTCGATCAGTAGCGTGAGTAGAACGATAAGTGAATGAGTTTTATGTGCGTAGAGAATCAGATTCGACAAGTGCATACTGCGCAGTACAGGCCATGCAAAGGTCACGTTGATCCTTAGCTAAATTTACCACTGGCGTTTCCCTACGTTGCGCATGCTGTCACACACACACTATATACAAAACACAAATAAAGAATGCGATCAAGAATATAATTTCCTTCAAAACTAAAAATTATCGTATTCATGTTACAGAACACAGTTAAATAAACCAATGAAAAAATATAAAATAATATAAACTAGCTTTGAGTCCACCATATAGGTGGCCTCACTCTAATAAAAATAGTTTTTGCATTTTTAAGTTACAGTAAAAAATGTTTTAACGTCTTTAACATAGAAATCGCGCAGCAAGCGTGTTCAAAATTATTTAAAAATATAGGTAAAAATATCTTAATGTTGCTAATATTGAAACATTAAAAATAAATACTTAATATCTCAAATTATATCAATTCGCAAATTAAAAAAACTTCGTAGCCGGTGGGATTTGAACATGCGCTCGCGACGAATCCGATTGCTTGTCAGACCCTTTACCCGCTCGGCTACGAACGCTTGCTTGTCGCTGCCGATGAAAAGGTGACGTAGAAGCGCAGGAAAAACACACGTTTATGGTAGGGATTGCTCCAAACTTTAAGTAAAAATAGAACCGATTCCTTATCTCTGTTAAAAACAGGCCCCTGGCCTATAATAACACGAGGAAGAAGATTTTCATATTATTCTATAGTGTATTTGGTTATGTTTGAAGAAAAGACAATATGTTGTTAAATGATAAAAGTAGTTAACAAATATTACCAGTGTTATATTTGTATCCACATGGAAGGAAGGTATACGGTATTATTACAACTGTAACATAACCATATATAGCTTAATACTTTCGGGTTATGGGAATATACAACTTTTATTACGTTTATCGTTCCAATGACTATTTACTCCTGTGGTTGTATGATGCTGATATCTAGCACAATTTCTATCTATTTGGAGGTTTCTCTGAAGAACTAGATATTTCGAGTTTATTATCCCTCGTGCTTTGTGAAATCTACAGTTTGGCACCCTTGTAATGCTTATTTCATTCCCGACAGTGTCTTCATTGCCATCTAACAGCGCTTTTATATTACCTATTTGTTGGATCCATTAGTCTATCCATACATGATTGCATCGTTATGTCTAGTAGAATTTAACTTTTCTTGGTTTGGGAAATATCTCATCATGCATGTCTTCAGAATTAATACAAAAACATTTGTAAAATTATAAAGACAAACAAATTTCCATATAAAGTACGTTTTTTTCCTATAAAAATGTTTAAGGTCACGATAAAATTGGCAAAACTGCTTTTTTTAAATTATTAGAAAATTTCTGTTCGTCAGGTTTTTTCTGTCAACGACTTGTGTCATTCTGACATTTAAAATTAAATTGTCGGCTTTTCTTTTTTGAAACTGCATACGCGTAAAAACGGAATCTTTTAAAATTAATTGTAAAACCGGACAATTTTCATAACCGAATTGTTTTGCATTCGAATGATATTAATAACCGAATGATTATTTGAATAATCATTCGAATCAATTTTGGCTCTCGATTCGTTTCGATTTCGCCGGTTGGCGGTTCACCGTCATCTGCATCGGCACCGTAACTTGCAGATAGCAGAGGAACTCAGTTAATCGTTAATTATAATAATTGTATAAATGATTTTTATTTGATTTCTAAGGAGTTTAGACCATTGAGAATAGCTATATCAATACTAATCATAAAGAAATTATAAATATGCGAATACAAAGTATCTATTGAATCTATTTTTAGTTCCTAAAATTCTCTAGTAGCCACCCTTGCCTTTTCGCTTGCACATCATACCGGTATATTTTAGAATCCATAATTTATCTACGTTCAGCCTTCCGCGGTTCTAAGGACGCACACTTAAAATTTTAAACATCGAAATCCACTTCCTGTCCCACGTTCATATCATATGACGACGGATGGGCATCGATTGCTCCGTTATTAAAAATTAAATATAAATCTGTTACAATATTGGAAAATCTTATTTCGCTTTCTGTTTATCCCTTATTAGGCATAATCAACAGCGTTTCAAAGCAAAAATTTAGGCCGTTATAAATTAATACCAACACAGCTTCGGCAAATCTCATACTCAGCAGAGCGTTATCTTTAATAGGAACGGCCCCATAAATTTAACAGGTCGACTGGGAGTCTCAAATGTGTTAATAACATCAACAAGCAGCCGCGAGCCACACATGGGTCAATCAGTACAATCTGCCTTGCTTATGGTTCTGAATGACGTATTATTTACAGAATTTCGATCACTCGCAGGTCGCTGAGATACGGCACGTAGTACGTATCAAGATGAGGTTATTTTTTATTCGAATACAGTGAAATCTCCCTTACCGGACACCTCTAATAAGCGGACACCTCTCTTACACGGACATTTTGTTGGGAACCAACTTGCTTGCATTAACTTTACTAATAACATTTTCTCTATTAAACGGACACTCTCTTAAACGGACACGGACACCATTTTTCGACAATTTTTAGACTGTAAATCTCTCTTGTACGGACACTTCAAAATGCAGGCCCAGCTAATGTCGTGAGGCGTCAAAACAATCCATAAATCCAACATTTAATGATCATGTTGTTAAAATATAGAATTCTTTTGCAATACGGGCGATATTAAGTCAACTCAAATCAGCGTTACGACTGCAGGAAATTCGACACTTTCATTACCCTATGCGCGATATTATTACAAAACAATCCATGTCGCTTGATTTTAGGGGCCTGAAATTCAAAACTACTTTGCCTTTTGAGTGGGCAGCCTATTATGATAAAAATAAAAATTTCAAGAATTTTTCCTGCTTGCTTTTATTGAATGAAAGAATAAGAAAACTAGGCTCAGGTGTGCGGGTATCAAGTTACGCCAGTGTAATCAATTCGAACCAGAGGACGATTTACCCTTATCAGTAATGGCTGAACCGTATAGGAGTATCCCAGAAATCGACTTAGAAATTTGTGAGAATGTAATCAAGACCCACACGGAAGCATTAACAGTGAAAACTTTTAAATGCTTTGCTAAAGAAAGTAATGACTTTAAAGTATTCAAACTGTCAAAATATTTAGAAATACATGCGGAAAGTATAATAAATAGTCAGAAAAACCCTTACACAAATGAGTATTTTAGATTACATATTACATAACTTTGTTTCAATTATTTTATATTCTTGTCTGTATTGTTAACGCGTATACCTTTGCATAATACAACTTTTTTAAACATCAAAATGGATTTTTCTCTTAAGCGGACGCCTCTAATAACCGGACAAAAACGTTGGCATCGTGCGTGTCCGCTTATGGGAGATTTCACTGTACTTGGAACGAAAACCGAGTTACAGAGATTATTTCAATAACCGGATAACCGGTTATTTTCATTCGAATAAGCCCATCACTAAAAAAAGCATTTCTGAAGTGTGCAAAGGAAGTGTTGGATCTGCAGCCTAACATACGAGAAGAACGTTTATGAAATATTAGCAAGAGCTTTTGAAGTACATAGAACTTTAATGCCAGATTTTAAATTTTCCACCATTTTTTAGTTCTAAAAAGTTACTAAACCAAATTCTACCAACATATATTTTTTGAAAGGAAGTTATGCCAAGTTATGCCAACATAAACCCTAAATTCTTTGACCTTGGAAATTTTTATAGGAAAAAAACCTACTTTAGATACATTGGTATATATTGAACCAAAGCCCAACCATATTGCAAGACTCCGGTAATTATAAAAACTTTATGCAAATAGGATAACTGAGAAAAAACAAAACAATGAACTTGAACTTTAACAAGGAGAAATGTCGTAGAATGTTTGATTTGACTCGATTATTTAATTAAAAGCGGTGCTTTCGTCTCGTCTAGTCTTGGTTTAAACAAAACACATTCTTGGCAAAGGTAGCACTAAAATACAAGACAGCAAGGATCAGGGAAATAGACGTTTTACTGAGAATACAATTCATTAATCACGTGACCCTTTTTAAACCAATTGGAAGCATAAAAACCCTTGGATACATGTGTACCACAGCGGTGATACAAACTAAAAATTCGTATCACCTTATTGTGGTCTGTTGCTACGCAAAAATGTGGTTACCAGGTTAAGTTTTGAGTCAGTTTTGACACAAACTGACGCAGAACCTAACCTGCTAACCTCGAATTTGACATAGATTTACAGTGGCAGCAACATAATTGCATTCTCTCACTAAATACAACTCGCGGCAGTGGCGTAACTAAGATTTTGCTCTGGGGGGTGTTCTGGCAGAGTGATCAACCTAACAATAAAAATTTAAAAAATTGAGAGTACCATAAAGTATGTAAGCCTTGATTTAACTTCTTGGCAGTATAGATCACCTAGTTACATTTAAGAATGTACTAACTGATGTTGACAGACGTCGATTTAACTAGGTGAAATTTACTATACCTTTTCAATAAAGTAACAAACGACTTCCGGGATTGGACCGTGTCATGATTGAGATCGAAGAACTCAACGTTTCGCCTACTTTCGTAAGGGGCTTCATCAGGGGTAAAAAGCAAAAAAGCACGGTAACTCAACGTGTTAACCACGTCAGAGGCGAAACTCGACTCAGTTACCGTGCTCTTCTATCCCTTCCCTTGCAAAGAGTTTCCCCTCTGGCGTGGTTAACACGTTGAGTTACCGTGCTCTTTTGCTTTTTCCCCCTGATGAAGCCCCTTACGAAAGTGGGCGAAACGTTGAGTTCTTCGATCTCAATCATGACACGGTCCAATCCCGGAAGTCGTTTGTTACTTAATGGCCGTGAAAGCCTCAGAAATCATCTATACTTTTTCAACTTCAAATTGAGACTAAACAATTTCAAAATGGGAATAAACAATTTCAAAATGAAATAAACAATTTCAATTTAAGAATAAACAACTTCAAATGGGACTAAACAATTTCAAATTGAGAAAAGCTTTTTGTTGAAGGTAGTCTTTGGGAAATGACAAGTACATGGTTGTGACAGGTTAGAATTAATTATTGTTAGTTGTTGCTGGTGCTCATTAATCCAATAATATAAAAAATGTCGTACATTAAGAAAGTGGACGCTGACAATGTATAGAAGCTCTTGCAGATACATTGAATGTCAAGAAATCGACCACCTATCAATGAGCGAAACACCAACAAGAGGAAGAAGAGAAAAAACGTGGAGGAGAGAGAAGAAACAAATTACTATATGAACATCGCCGGTTTACGGAAGAGTACATTCAGGAAAATTCTAAAATTACTTTGAAAGAAATGAAGCTAAAAATACAAAACAGGTATCATATTAAGGTATCCATCGAATGTGTCCGGACACTGATAACTGTTTTGTATTTTCAGCTTCATTTCTTTCAATGTAATTTTAGGATTTTCCTGAATGCGCTCTTCCATAAATAGGCGATGTTCATATCTATATAGTAATTTGCTACTCTCTTTCTTCCACGTTTTTTTTCTTCTCCCTCTATATAGTTAGTGTTTCACCCATCGATAGGCGGTCGACTTCTTGATCTTCGCGAGAATCTGCTTCTTTACATTGTCAGCATCCACATTCTTAATATACGTATTTTTTTATTTTATATATAGATTAATGAGCACCAGCAACAACTAACAATAATTAATTCCGTCCTGTGACAACCATGTAATTGTCATTTTCCAAATACTACCGTTAACCAAAAGCTTTTGATTAGTTTGCTTAGGCCCAATTTAAAATTGATTAGTCCCAATTTGAAATTGTTTATTCCCAATTTGAAGTTGATTAATCCCAATTTGAAGTTGTTTATTCTCAAATTGAAATTGTTTATTCCCATTTTGAAATTGATTAGTCCCATTTTGAAATTGATTAGTCCCAATTTGAAGTTGAAACGGTATAGTGTGGCATTTTATTTGCTTATTAACTAAAAGAAGTCAGAAATAATTATTTGCTAAATAAATAACAACTTAGATTGCGTGTAAAACAAAATTGCAAGATATGCCTGTCGCACCTCGGTTTCAATTCGAAAATATCACCGATGATAATCGTACCACTTGTGGTATTATGGCTGAAAATACCAGCCCTTCAGCCAGTATATGTATTTCGTTTAAATTTCTTCAGAATGAAATACAAGATTAATTGTTCGCAAAGATCCTACTCTTCTTCTCTAGATCAAATCCATCTCAAATAGTTTGATATTTTTTCTCTAAAGTGTACAGTTCCAAACTAATTTTTTCCAGCAAAGTTTCCTGCATTCCGACCTTGCATTAAAGGAAGCACAATTAAGTAAATCATATCAGGAACGACCTTCACTGTCAGACATCAGGATGTACGAATTATCAAGCCTAACAATGCCTGTCGGGCTCTTTGGTTTGCTATCTCGAGTTCTTCCCCATAAACACAGCCTTGCGGCATTCTTGAGCTTTGATGTTATCGTAAATAATTACCGAAAACGTTTACAAATGGCAAGCAAAACGAACTGAGTCATTACCTCCCGTTGTTAGATTTATGGAGACGTATCTCTGAATCCGCGTATTCAACATCTAAATTACAAGTTTATCCGGTAGTAAAGGTTGCTGCCCAAAACAATTACTCAAGATCACTTACTCAACGTTTCGGGGGTTTATGGTAAATCCTTCGCTATGGGGAGAGGTTTTGTGGCTTGACGCTTTTCGGATTAATCCCGATGATTCTGTGTAAATATTGGAGCTATCGCCCACAGCAACATCCGTGAAGCGTAACAGTCGAACACAATGCTTTGTTTCGATAAAAGCGATAATAACAAGTGTAAACATTGTTCCACACATCGCAGCCATACAAGGCAAACCCTGCCAGCGATAAGAATGACAAGCATGCCCTGTTAAGGTAAGGAAAATACACTGTCGTCTGCAGTCTCTTTTTATATCAATAATGTGACAACTACAGATGTTGCAATAACTATACAAGGAAGTTCTATGTAAAACTAGTTATGTGGCCGTGACTAGTATAATATGTAAGATTTTTAATTTGTTTGTTTAAATAACAATCAAATCAAAAAGGTTAATATTGCGCGTTTACCAACAAGCCTGTGTTCTCTATACCACAAACAGGGATCAAACGAGACTCACCATTTCAATTTCAGATTTGATGTTTGAGCACAAAAACCACTTTGAAGCAATATACGTAACCGAGCCCACTAATATTATAGCTAAAGACACATACTTTTAGTGTGTGTCCAGGCCCCCGATTTTTGTCCAAATAAATCACACGTATGTAAAAGGCGCTAAACGTCTAAGCCACCTTGGATTTTGCAGAAGCTTAATTTACAGCGACATCGGTCGCTATCGGGGACATACAAATATATCACTGGTGATTAATAATAATTATGACAGCGGCGTCCAATCGTTTAGGTAATATTTAGCTAATTATTTTCGATAAGTTATCTTTAATATCTTAAAATATGTAAACCTGAACACGTTGTTACATTGAAATTCGTTTCAGCGACTTGAACCGGTCGAGTCAATAACACCGTCTACAAAAATAGCGCCTTCGGAATGACCCATAAAAACAGCGATCACGCAATTGCAGGAAAAAGCAAGCAAGGAACTCAATAACTGTAATACAAAAAATTATACAAGGAATTCAAGGGTTTATATGTAAAAGAAATCAATCGTAGCTTAATTTATACAGTTAGACAGAGAACATCATTTTAAAGGAGCGATACAAAAAAATTTAATTAATAAGAGAATTATAATTACTAATGCAAAATATTCAATGTTTATTCTAAAAAATTCACAACAAATAGAATTATTTAAATAATTAACTTTACGCAAATGGTTACACTACAGAAAACTTGTGTCAAAAACCGACACTCTCGCCAATTGAATTCATGAAAATATCAATATTGTATGAGGTTATTGAAATTCAACATCAGTTCAAGTACTGAGAGATCAAATAAATGTATAATTAGAGTCGCATGTGATCTGTGTTATACGTTTGGCAGTACTGAAGTGTATTATTGTCAGTCTATGTCAAATTGGGGATTAGTAGATTAGGTCCTATTTGTTATTTTACACAGACTGAATCTTGAATTTGACAATACACTTCAGTAATGCCAAACGTATAACACGAATCACATGCGACTCTAATTATAAATTTATTCGATCTCTCCGTATAATAAGATACCCCTATTTCTAAGCTCACTAAGAATAGATATTCATACGTAAAAATCTACCTAATACTAATGTTTGCCATTAAAAACATTCTTTTTCGCGACGTTTTGAACAACCCTTGTTAAATGTGCGTCGAGTATCATATTATATTGTTTGGTTAGTAATTAATCACAAAACTCGATTTTGAATACAAATTGAAGTTACCAATATTCTTGATAAACAGGTTACTACTTTGTTACAAAAACTTAAAAATTAGTGCCGCTCATTATCTTATTTTTTCTCAATTTGGCAGGCTGTTACGTGCGTTCCATTGGAGCAATCCCAGATGTTGAAATTCATTGAAGGATTATGATGTCGCTGAGCCGTTGCACGTTCGTTGCTACAGATCCGATAGCTTCAGCCTTATACTGCTAAACGTTTGGATGTTAAGAGGGGTTTCTCAAAATATTTCGTTCTTAATATATGTTATTAATTTTTTGCTCCATTTATATTAATTGTTGACACTTAAATGATTTTCCCCGCTCTATAAAGTAATGCAATTTCTTCAACACTTTTTGGTTTAGTATTAAATATGCATAAATATATTGTACGTTTTTGTATAGGTAGTAAAGAATTGTTCCTCCTTGAACTAAATATTATAATAATATACAGGGTGTTTCGGGAGGAAATGGGAATATTTTACGGACATGTCTAGGAAGCCAAAATAAGCTCGTATGTTCAAGTCCGATTTTTATTTGTTTCAGAGATACTTTGATTAATTATAATTTAAAAACTAAAGAAAAATTCATTACAAAATTAACAAAATAAAACAAAAAATACACAAATTGTATTAATTCACACAAATTTTCGAAAACATCACCGCCTACTTCGAAGCACGTTCAGTAAAACTCGCTACAGCTCCCGCATGTAACCTTAGAAATTTCACGCAGCCAGCTCTAGGGTGCAATCGCATCATATCGTGCACTTCGGCTGCTTCCAAGATCACTATTCGTTGGTGCTGTCACTGCTGTATATTCACCCTAAAAAGCTGACGCCAAATAAGTTTACACTTGACCCTTGCGTCTTTAAACTCTACTATTTTTATATAGGCTTGTTTCCTGCAAATAATGTTGGTCCAATTGTTTTATTTGCAAGAACTATTGCAGATTAAATTATTTATAAAGTATATTAAAAATAAGCGCTTTCGAAGACATGTACTTTTAACTCGGAGTGTACGCTTACTCCTACACTGTATCGTATTGATGCGCGAAGTGAAACTTTTTCTAAGGTTACGACGCGGGAGCTGTACGAGCCCTAACCACTATATATTCGGCCATTTCAATAATTTTGCTCTACTAACGTAAAACAGGATTTTATGAGTGGACGAAGAACAATTAAGGCACCGCATTCGCGGATTAAGGATTAAGGATTTCGAAGATCTCTTATCATGTTTTAACGAAAAGAAAATGTTGTACCTTAATTGTTTTTTCTTCAATCATAAAACTCTGTTTTTACGTGAAGGAAATAAAATTATTGAAATGGCCGAATATATAGTGGTTAGGGCTCGTACTAGTTCAATTTATAAAAGCGCAAATAAGTGTATCGAAGTGGGTGGTGATGTTTTCGAAAATTTTTTGTGAATTAATGCAATTTATTTATTTTGTTTGTTTTGCTATGTTAGTTTTGTAATGAATTTTTCTTTAGTTTTTAAATTACAATTAATCAAAATATCTCTGAAACAAATAAAAATCGGTCTTGAACATATTAGCTTATTTTGCTTATTTTGGCTTCCTAGACATGCCCTTAAAATATTTCCATTTCCTCCCGAAACACCCTGTATAATATATTTAAATATTTGATCCAGGGGATCATTATGCCGTTAACATTTACTATAATTAATCATAAATATTTGTTTATATACAGTGAAGTCCATTTATAATGCAACATATAACTACCAGGGAGGTAGTTAATTATCTTAACGCCACCTTTTCTTTGTGGATTACAAGACTGGGAATTATCAATTGGCCTCCGAGGTCTCCCGATCTCTCTTTAAATTACTTCTTTCTATGGGGATATTTGAAGAATAAAATTTATACAGTAGAGCCAGCTGAAAACATCGATACATTAATTAATGAATGTCGAAACATACCTGTTAATTTCGTTAATAATTCGATCGCAGAATTTATCACTCGTTTATCCTTCTGTTTGGAAATGCAAGGTGGGCACTTCGAGCAGTTATTATTATACTCGTAATTGCTTGCTGCTGTTCCTATTTCTTCGTTCTTATATAATTCATTTTCGTTATTAAATCATTATTTTTAACTATGAACTAGTTTTATTTTGAGGTTAACCTTTCTTGGTAGTTTGGTAATGCTTTGGGACTAAAAGGTTACATAAAGTAACTAGTTGATAATGAATGTATAATGGGTTGCTTATATTCCAATAATAAAGTAGGCGGACCATTTAGCTTGCAATATGGCTAAATTGCATTATAAATGGACTTCAATTTATACGGGGACAACGCCAGCTACTAAAATCCTAAATATCAATATAATTGTCTAGATCGATTATTTCGTTATGCTCAGTCGATGAAATCATATATAATGTAAATGGACTCATAAAATGCTCATTTTCTGGAGAACGCTTCTGTTGTATTTTACATAAATAACAGTTTTTTATATACAGGGTGATCCGTTTGATTAGGTATAATTTAAAACGTATATAGTTTCAGATTTTAGAGGTATTCAGAGATTATTTCATTATCATTGCATACACAAGAGGCAGGAATTGTACATAATGTAGTTACTTGAGCTATTACAGGTCTAAGATGGTAAAAACATTAACAAAATGGTATCTACACTCCCTCCCGCAGAGTGTGTAGTTCGTTTTGTGGAATGAACAATTCCAATTACGTGTGTTCAAAGTGAGTTTACATGTGCGTTTGGTATCAGAAAAACACCTTAGAACGATGACATTATGCGGCGGTATCAGTGGTTTGAGGAAAACGACAGCATTTTCGAAGCGATATGTACATAATTAATATTTGAAAGTTAAAGAAAAATGCTACATACAAAATAATTACATATTTAATATAAAAAGCTGAAAAGGAATCGAACTCCACCTGAGGCATCCAGTGGGTGGACTGAGTAACCTGTGTCGTTGTCGGTCCCAAGCCCGGGTAAATGAGGAGGGTTGACAACAAGGATTAGCAACCTACCTGCCGTAAATCTAATTATAGATCACAGAAACACGTAACAAAGCCTCGGATATAGAAGGAACTATATGACGGCGACTCGGAAAGGTAACAAGGCAAAACGACCCAATAGGAAAAATAAGAAGACAGGAAATAAATAGTAATAAAGGTATCGCCAAAGAACCTAAAGATATGTGCCCTCTCAGAGACCAAATAAAGGAGCAGGAACTATTGCTAACTATGTCTTAATATACAGCGACACAAGAAAAGATCAAGATGCGAGAGAACAGTGTGGAATAGTAGACATAGTAAAATTCGGTCAGCAGCGACGAAAAGAGTGGAACAACCACGTAGAAAAAGCACAAAATAACTATCTGATAAGGATCGCTCGCGGTCAAAGAGCCAGAGGCAAACGACCAGTAGGTCGACCACCAAAACATGGACTAAAAGTTGGGTGTTTTCTTCCATAGACACACCATAAAATGCGTGAAGAAAAGCAGGCATAGCTCCTAATTAAAAAAAAGAAGAGAAATGAATAACAATTTATATTAAAAATGTACGGGAGCACAGGACAAACGTTTGTCAAGTACAACATTGCTACATTTACGCACTTGAATCTCATGATCAAAGACCATGATAAAAATGTAATGTAACAACATATACAGGGTGTTTCAAAAAGGTGTTGCCAAACTTGGGGAGGTTATAGAAGACATTGCGGTAAACAAATATTGCATATCAACCCCTAGTCGAAAATGAGCCATTTTGGCCCTGGAGCAATTTTTGTCCAAAAACGGAATGTTATCTTGTTGACAGAAAAAGACTTCAATATTTAGTTAATTTTTATTACATCAAGTCCTTCGTCTATGAAAACCCTGTAGCCACACAAGAGGAACTGTTAGAGAGAGAGTGATGGCAGCCTGTCTTTTCGTGCAGAAAGATCCGCATATGTTACAACGGGTGCGCGATTCCATGAATCGAAGGGCACATTTATGTAACGCGGTTAACGGTCGCCATTTTGAACCATTGTTATAAATTTATAATTTTTGCGTTATCTTTAATAACAATTGACTAAATATCAAAGTCTTTTTCTATTAACAAGATAACATTACGTTTATGGACAAAAATTGCTCCAGGGCCAAAACGGCTCATTTTCGACTAGGGGTTTATATGCAATATTTGTTTACCGCAATGTCTTCTATAACCTCCCCAAGTTTGGCAACACCTTTTTGAAACACCCTGTATTATTGGTACGAATAGAAGGTGTATTTCGGTTATACTCGTATACGATTACCTACAAAATAGTAGAACCCCTTTATGTAATTTTTGCAGGAAAAGCGATCGCTTCCGGCGTAAATTTTTTAGGGGCAGCAAATTTTGGCTAGAAAACAACAATCGCCATAAAAAAATATGCTTATGGCTTATTGGTACTTTGAAAATCCCAAATGACGGTGAAAGCGAACTACCACTGATGTGGATTACCACCAGTGCTGTCAACTCAAGGGCGAATTCTAAGGAATTTTGATAAAATCCCCAGAAATTATAAAAATCGCTAAATGATCGGTCAGGGTTCGATTCAGAGAATGTACAATAGTTTCAGTTGAACAGGTTGATCATAGTTCGTTGTATACCAAGAGCATTATGGAGATGTTTATGCCCAAGGGCTGTAAACATTCAGTAATGCCCGTGGTGCGTACATGTTTTATTTTCCACTTTGAATTAGCAAATAAATTGAAAAGCAGTCCATAACGTCCTAGGATGTAAAGAGCTTTATACGTATACCTCGTATCACAGATATCACAGTAAAAAACAGATCAGTGGAAAATAAAGTTATAAAAAATTATCAAAAGTAAAATGGTAGCCCCATAATTCTAAGAACGGCAACATTTGATAGGCGTTAATAGCATGGTAGTGATGTAAACATGGGTTAGGGAAAAGTTGGGAAATTTAGATAACAATTTCCATTTGTCTAAGGAAATCGCAATATAAAAAGTGGCAACGCTGATCACCACCCACGGTCTTGCATTACCACCGATAAGCATTTACATATGACTGGAACTCAGTGATGTATTAACTATACTTGCCAACAGAAGCCTCTTAAAATGTTGCCGCTAAAATTTACTTATTCGAAAAATCCAAGAACTATTGGCTGTGATTATTTTAGGTTGCTATTTTCAATAGATACATGTCTGGGAATTAATATTTTATGACAGATATGAAACAATGTTTTGTCCAACATTCCATTTTCTCGCCGCCTGAAATTTTGCGGCGGAAGCCCGGCTTTCTCAGGCTTCTGCTATAATATGCCACTGCTGGAACTACCACCGAATTGGTTTCCTACGGACCTTAAACATTTTGTGAGACTGAACTAAAATATCATCGATATGGATTTATATCCAACTGTAACAACCGCCGACGTAAACTACCACCAGCTGGGTGTACCACCGACTGTAAACAACCTCCGAGTGCATCCAATAGCAGTTGCTGCAACATGTCTTATGTAGAAGACCACGAATTTGATTTTCTTTCGATATTAAAAATTTGGCAGCAACTACAGTATTTTATCCAATACTCAATAGTAACATGGTGTTTTACTAGTTCATTTTAAACAAGAGAACTGGGTTATTACTAGCTGGTTTACATCATAACCCACGTAATAGTTATTTATGACACGCGTGTGTTATAACAAATAATGCACTCGAGAACAGACATCAACGTTTTAGTTATCTATTCAGTACTTAAATTAAATTTATTTCTACTATGATTTCGGTTTTTATGTTTCGATTTCAAAATAATTAGCCTGTTTGTTCTTTTATAATTATACTTATATATTATATCTGCTCTAATGTTTTAGTTTTTCAATAAAAAAGTAAATATTAAAAAGTTAGTTTTATGTTATTCCATAAGAGATACAAAATTTGTGCTCTTCAGGCGGCAACTTCCCTTAATCCGGCGCTGATCGTATTAAGCGATTATAATAAGGTAAATATCAGTTACTTGTAAATATTTCAAATACAATATGAACCAAAGATACAACGCACATTCAATATAACTTCCCTTTTTTTGAAAAAGTCTTAAACGAATCTTCGTATTTATGTGGTTAATATTCTTTCAGATACTAATTTAACAAGTATTTAATTCGTGACTCATTTTCTTCATAGGTCCCGGGTGGTGTAGCTTGAACAAGCGTCCACGTTCGATCAGTAGAGTTAAGCAACGTTCTTTCTGGTCATAACTTGAATGGGAGTTCCACGGCTGCATCTCTCGGCGCCTCGTGGTACGGCTGCCACGGAAATAGTTGGTCCCGAATGTCATAACATCAAGGTAAAAAGGTAAAAGGTCCAGGGTTATTTCAATTTCCCCAACTGGGGGCGGGCTGCTATAGGGACCTTGCGTCGCTCTTCAGCCAAGAACGGAAATCATCATGACAGTCGTTAGTGGAGTTGGAAGTCCCCATAAAATGTACAGCGACGCCTATAAATAGAATTTTAAAAAATAGCCTACTCGGAACGTTAAATTACTATCATTTCATAGAGTTTTATAAACACCAACCAAATATAGCCAAAGAAAAGAAGAAAAAGATAAAAAAGTATTGGGAATTTCAATCACATTTGGTACATTATGTGTTAGCGGTTAACGTACTAATCGAGGTTTTAGCGTTAGGCAGTAGTTCTCAAAAGTTTGGCGCAGATCCCAGTGCAAACTTATTTCATCTCTAGATACTTTAGTTCACTACAATTGCCACGGTGGGTTGACTAGAACTAGTCAACCCACCGTGGCAATTGTAGCGTGTTTGTGCTGTTTATTTGTGATTTAGTTTGTTTGTTAATTAACGTCCCCTGAAGATGGCATAAGCCGAAAACGTTCGGGAATTTTTTAAATATATGTGGATCAAGACAACATCTTTAGTTTTATTAATATTTAAAATGGTCCACGACAACCATTTTCGTATTATTAATTTTTTAACCTTATAAATCTGTGAATATAAAATGTATGTTTTTTAAATATATATCGAGTAATTGAGTTATTGTATAAAATTTGGAATGGCACGTATGTGTTATTACAAACAATTCACTAGAGAAAAAAAACGCATTCGTCCTGGCGGACTTGATGGCTCAATTTTTCTCTCGTGGATTATTTTTAATATAACACACTTGTACCATAAATAGCTATCTGTTTACCTTTTATATATTTTTTTAAATGTTAAACCATAATTTCACCCTATATATTGATAAGGTTAAGGCTCCACGTTATGTTATCTATGAGTATATGTTTATAATTATATCTTAGTCAATTTAAATTGCCCTATTTCTTTAATTTGGATATTCAAAATAATTTTTCCGGCTAGCTCCTGAAAATGCACTTGATTGAAAATCAGAATGGATTTCTTTTATCTAGATAGCTTAATCTGAAATTTGATGTTCCGATTTTAATTATGACAATTCAAAAACTTCTGTCAAACGGTACGTCAAACCAACTTTGAAAATTCAATCACAAATACTTCATCGTTACATTTCGTATATGACAATCTCAAATAGTAAGTACTTCCTTAATAATTAATTAACTTTTAATCTTTATTTTATTTCAGTTCTTATTTAATCTTCTTCTTCATCACGACGTCTTGACAGACGTTTTGTGACCCATAAATTTAGAGTTTGTGAGCTTGTTGGAATCAGTTTGATTCCATGTTTCGAATTACTCGTCTGGCTGTGGTATACCATCTATCGCGGTTGTTTGCGAGATGTGCAGCTTCACCAAAATTGGTTTGTAAGAGGTCTTTGGTAGTGTCGATCCAGCGCTTTGGAGAACGTCCTCTTCGTCTTTTGCCATCGGGTTTGCCTTGTATAATTAATTTGAATGAAAGAATGCGCAAATAGACAGTACTGGACAGTCGTTTAGCAGGTGAAATTTCACGGAGTATTGCAGCATTGGTACGATGCGCCGTCCAAGGGATTCGAAGCATGCGTCTCCAAATCCACATTTCAAATGCATCAATGCGACGTCTATCTGCTTCTCTGATGGTCCATGTCTCTGCCGCATAGATGAATACCGAAAACACCAAGGAATTGACCAGGCGGATTTTGGTAGATTTAGTGACATTTCGGTCACGCCATATTTTGTTAAGCTGGGCCATTGCTGTTCTAGCCAACTGTATGCGACGACGAATGTCAATTTAGCAATTTCCGGTATTTTCAATCGTTGCTCCGAGGTATAGTATTTTTTGGACCACCTCACATTGGCCGATCTTATTTAATACCTAAACTCATTTACCTTTTATTTGAACTCATCACTGTCCTTGGCAGAAACCAATTCGTCCTACTCTGCTACTGATCACAACCGCTCTCCACTCAAAACCACGGTGAAGGCATCCACTGACAACCAAACTGTCAAAATGCCCAGAATCAAGATCTGATAACCCAGGAAAAACTAGTGTGCACCAAGAATCAGCCCACACAGCTCCCTCACAGCATGGATCCAAACAGAGCCCAGTCGTAGTTGTTTCTCTTCAATTTTGAATCCAAATCACTCTCCTGAAGTACGCCACAGCTCAGCACCAAGAATCCAGACACAAGGACAAGCTACCAGACCTCACTTAACAAGCCCCATAAACATGCTCTCTGTCAACTACTTTCCTGCGACTCTCCTCCCTTGTAAATAGCTCGTTATAATCCAACTTAATCGACGAACAATGCCAAATGTAATTCCACAATAAACTGAATTCAGTATTTCTTTCTATTTATTTTCTTCTGTAGATTAGCACTGCTTTAGTTTAGTATTCTCACCATATTATTAACCTTCCTCCATTTATTCTGCTCATCTTTTTACTTTTAATATTTTATTTTATTTCTTGTTCACCATTCGCACATTTTATATTCAACTGCAACCATTTTATATATCAAAAATGTTTAAAAATTTCTAGTTACAAAAATCGATTACATAATATTTTCATTTTCAAATTTGTTATATCAATAATAAAAACAAACTCCTTAACGATATTGCTTATTTTCTCCATCCAATACTCTATAAAAGCTTTATTTTGATTTCTACCCACTATATGCAATAGTCGATCTCGAAAAAGTAGGGATTAGTCATCATTTTCAAATTTCATATTTAGATATTACATTAAGTTAGAATCCTTGTGTTTCTCAATCAGCCTCATATTATTAAATTATAAATTCTATTTTTTTTCTTTACTAAATGCATATTAATAATTTAAATACCCAATTCATATTCAAATTGATCTTTATAATATTTAATTACTGTAGTCTTTTAATCCTATTTTCAACTGATTTTGATACCCCTGTATCCATATCATAACAATATTTAATTTATCATAAAAACGAGTTCACAAATCCAAAAGATAGTCATTATTCTTTCCGTTAGTATTAGTTCATTCGTTATAGCTTGGACCACAACTTGAACCAATTTCGCTATAATCGAAATGCTACAATTTATAGTCTCGATAAAATATTTACAAATAAAACATTTTCTGTGTTTCAGATCCATCTACATTCTAAAATCCGAATCGCCAGTCGCTATTTGCGTCTGGTTCCAAGAAGACAGCGTCTCCCAATCACTCGGCACTGCTCCATAAAAAACGAGGAAAATCTGTCTCTCACTACAAGCTGGTGAATAAAAACAGCGTTACAAAATGTGGCAGATTCATCGGTGTGTCAAATAATAAGCGTGACACCCATTTGGCGATTTCTCCACTTTACCTTTTGGCCGTTTTCCTAAGCAGCATCAGGGATTTAAATTTGTTAAAGTAATAATCTAGGGCAGACATAAGAATTATTTGGCCTTAATTGGCTATTAGTCCAATTTTTTATAGCTAGATATGGAAATTATCAAAAAATAAAGTTCTCGTACTTTTTAAATATGCATTTGTAGTTTTTGTTTTTGAATGTGTAATTATTGAAGCTGATGTGTTTGAAAGTAGCTGCCAATGGGGATAACCGGATAACGCGTCATGAATCACGCCTATCCTTTAATAGATACTAAGTAATGTGTAATAAGAATGGCTGTTGTAGAAAAATTGCAATCGGTAATCTGATTTGAAATCAAAAAATCACGTGAATGTATAAGCTGTAACTATAATATTTTATCTATTCCAGTAGGATAAGGAACACATTACGTCACTCATTTGACACTATTTCCGTTAGGCAATGAATCTCATTACACCACTCAGTTATATAATGGCTTCATTACTTAACTGAGTGGTGTAATGGCTTCATTCTCTAACTGAAATAGTGTCATATGAATGACATAATGACATCTGCTACTAAAATATTTTTGAAAATGACAGATCTGACATTTCTCTTAATGCACTTTTATCAATTTTAGGCAGTTGTAGACAAAATTTTGTACAATATATGTGTGATGATGCGTCATTAACACACTTGTATGCTTACATACACGTATATTAATGATGCTCTTATCCCACTTGTATAGTAAATAACCGTAAAATCCAACTGTAATATGTAACTTTTGCCTTCAATTTTGCTTTTATTTAAAAGTAAAACACCTACCATGTTGTTAAATTACTTTCCATACTAACACATCGAAAATAGGACACCCTGTACATTTACATCAACGATTGATTATGAATGTTTGTAAATTAATAACGCAGTATTTTTACAAAGGAACCCGTGACGTACGTAACATCATGAACAATCGAAACAGAACCATGCAACAACCGATTACTGTCATGACAAGTGCTTACATTAGACTTGTTAAAACAATTGAAAACTTGATTCTAGTTAATAGAAGATATAAGTTGCATATTATAATCGAAATCTGCAATTAAAATACTTTGCGATATGCTTAAGCAAACATTAAAAGGCGTCTTTACCAAATAATGCGTGAACACTTCCCATGACTGTTTGCGGAAAGAAAATCGCAATCCTAATAGTCACAACAAAGTGAAAAAAAAAGAATTATGCTCATTGATTTCTAAAGTATGATCAAAAATAATTTTCATCTAGTGTGGCTATGGAATATTCCTAATTTATAAATGCAACTACATTTTTCAACCAAACTTACAAAGTAAGTGGTTACTATGATCGCTCTTTCTGTGTGGCTGTGTGTCTGTGTGTCTGTGTGTCTGTCGCACGGTTCCCGTTAAGGCAGAATACAACTGATGGTGGATTCCTATGTATTTTTGTCCCCTGAATCCGAATCCACCACTGGCTTTTCGATATCTCAACCCGTTTTCGAAATATTCGACTTTAATGTTCGAATTTTCACATTTTAGACTTTAATATCACTTTTATGTAGTTTTCTCTCCTGATTCCAAATATGTCACTCATTTCACGATATCTTGAATAGTTTTCGAGATATTTGATTTTTTAAAAATCCGAATTTTGTTTTTGTAAGTTTGGTTTTCAGCCGTACATGCGCGGCTAAGCTTTTAAGTTTTTTATACTTAGATGTCAAACTTGAAATTTTATTTTTAAGAGATTTATAGTTGGATTCATAAATTAGGACATATTCTATAGCTATGCTAAATGAAAATAATTTTTAATCATACTATATACAGGGTGAGTTTTTTTTAAATTTTAAGTATTGGTATCTCGGATACCATAAGACATAGAGATTCGGTTAAATGAGGAAAGAGTTGTCGTTTTAAGAGCGTATGCAAGATATGCTTTTCTTTAAAAAAACAGTTTACTAGATATGAGCGAAAAACAGATTTAGTGATTTTTCTTTTAAATGTTGAAGAATCGTTATTATTCTTTCTTTTTTCTTATTCATAACATCTTGACAGATGTGTTGTGACCCATTATGAATTTTGAATATTACTGATGCCTCTTTTTACCGTGTTTCGCCATCTTTGTCTACTGGAAGCCATATGGGCAGCTTCACTCAAACTAGTGTTATTATTAGAGATGCAGAAATACGATAAGAACAAAAATTGTAGATATTTTTCCGCTTAATGAGATACATTTATTAATTTCCATTCTGCTTTTATAATTTTCGAGTTATAACCCAAACTTGTATTTTTTTAAATAGCAACCATAGTTGGCTTTGACATTTTTAAAAAGTACTTTTTTTCTGTTTGCAGTACTTACTTTGACAAATAAACACGATACAGGACTATTTGTATTATTGAGAGTTAGCAAAAACAGCGTTTTTCATGGAAAACATTTTTTTCATTTTAAGGAACATAATTACTCACTTTATTATATTTCACCTGAAAACGTTAGGACGGCAAATAGAACCACAACGCAAAGAAACTACGAATTATTACATTTGAATTTCTACTATGAAGTAATTACATGTAAAAAAATTAATTTATCTTGGCAAATGTTCAAAATGTCCACCATTATTATTTACACACAAGCAGCATCTTTTCGTAATAGAATTTATCTACGACCACCACTAAAAGTAGGCCTTTTAGCGCTAGCTTTTTTCACTAAAAGTGACGTTTTATAGTTTACAGTGTTTAAAGAAATCAGCTAGTTCGAACCGAGCATCGATCGAGTGAACAACGTTTGAGTGATTGCGATTGATCGTCGAATTAAGTACTTCTTTTATACGAAATAAAATTCTGTTAAAACGTGTATTCGTAAATATAATTAACGTGAATAATAATCAGTGACACTACATTAACTGAACCCCTGCGGAGGGGTTCTAATTATTAGATAATGACTAATAAGCGGAATTCTGCAGAACTTTCACCACCAGTAACAATGAACAAAAAATACTTATTTGAGCCTAATCATCTTATAACAACAAACAAGTTTTATATCTCACCGGACCATATAAGCAAAGCACAAAATAATGCAGCGCAAGATAAGGTATCAGAAGCAATATCCCAAATGGATACAACCGGACAACCTTCAAACACACCTGTACCCACAACAATAAAGGTAAAAATTCCTCCTATCTTTTTGCACAATGCATCAATAATAAAATATCAGGAAATTATTAATGACCTGAAAGAGCAAACTACAGAGGAATTTACTGTAACACAAAAAGGAAATCAACTGAGAATTAATCTTACCGCGATAGTAGACTACCGAAAAGTGACTAAGTCTTTAGACGATAATAAAATAGGTTACCACACATTTAGGGATCCAGAGGTAAATACTCTGTCGGCCATAATTCGTAATATACCAGTTTCGTTAACTGATGAAGAAATAAAAAACGAATTAGAAAGATTAAAATACCCAATTAAAAAAGTAGTACGGCTTTACAACAGAGATAAACGTCCGATACCACTGTGTGCGATCGAGTTAGAAAACACAGACGTAAGCAAAGATATCTTTAAGCTAACAAAAATACTGTACTGTATAGTAGAAGTAGAACCACGAAGGAAGGCCAAGGATATCCCTCAATGCAAAAACTGTCAACAATACGGACATACCCGGAACTACTGCCGAACGCAACCGCGGTGCGTCAAGTGCACTGGCAATCATTTGTATACGAACTGCTCAAAAACTTCGCAACAACCTCCTCAATGCGTAAACTGCGGAGGGACACACCCAGCAAACTACAAGGGGTGTAGTTATTTTCTAAAAATTAGCCGTAGCTTACAACAGGACAATCAACCCACAGCTTGGAATCGGATAAGGAATACCAGAACACCCTCTTCGGGAAATAACGAAGAAGATAAACAACAACAGGCACATGATTACAATAAAGCTTTTCCACGATTACCAAGAACTGACAACACTAACTCATCAACCGACACACAAGAAAATACAAATCTACTTACTACAGTAATAAATAAACTTTTTGAGCTACTCTTACCACATATTGACAAAATTATACCAATTATTACACCATTAATTCCAATATTACTCCAACATGTATCCAAATAATCAACGAATCATCAATAATATAACATTACTAAACTGGAACGCCAATGGCTTAAAGGCAAACAGACCAGCTTTTCTAGCTTTCTTAGCTACACACAACATAGACATCGCATTTATCTCGGAGACTCATCTAATCAACTCTGAACCATTTAAAGTAGCAGGTTATCAAGTCTACAGGCAAGATAGAGAAACGAATTTTGCCTCTGGAGGAGTCGCTATAATAGTAAAACGACAACTTACCCATTATCCATTAAATAACCAAAATCTAGTAAATCTGGAAGGGATATCGATCAGATTAATACTGGAAAATAATACGCACCTAAAACTGTGCTCAGCCTACAAACAACCTAATAAAAAAATCATGGAGGAAGACATCTTAAAGATTTTTCAGGACAACGAACCCACATTACTAATTGGCGATTTAAATTGTAAGCATTCAGATTGGGGGTGCAGAGTAAACAACCCGAATGGTGTAAAACTAAACAAAATTATCGTAGATCATGGCATACAAATATCAGCTCCCAATGAACCTACGCATTATCCATATAGACACGAACATCAGCCTGATATATTAGATATAGTGCTACACAAGAATTTCAGAAAACCTATATTTCAAACAGTTCTCACAGAATTGGACTCCGATCATCAACCAATCATTATATCATTCTTTAGTACGGCAAAACTCGCGCCAGTCCTACCTAAACTAATAAATGGAAAAATTGACTGGAAAGTTTTTGAACATGAATTAGATAAAAACATTAATATTCCAACTAAGATTCAAACAACGGAAGACGTGGATAGAGCAGTAATCCAATATACGGAAGCTATAAAAACAAGCGTTATACCAGCAGTAACACCCTGGAAAAGAAAAAAGAACACCAGCAACACACAACCGCCGCTAGAGATATTAAAATTAATAAAACTGAAAAACAGAGCCAGGAGAGAATGGCAAAGACTACGTCAACCTCATCTCAGAACACAAATGAATCAGCTCACACACAAAGTCAAAACAGAACTTGACAAGCACCGATATTTCATGTATAATAAATACATAGAAGAACTACAACCACGAGACGCAACTATGTGGCAGGCAACAAAAAGAATATTAAGACAACCTAACCAAATACATCCTTTAACTAGAAATAACATTAACTATACATCAGATGAGGAAAAAGCCAATGTTATTGCATCCCATCTCGAAGACGTGTTTACTACGGATATAAACAACAACCACGATTTTACGCAAGAGGTGAATGATACTATTGAAAACTATAACTATCGATACCCACTCCACATCTACCCGACCTCGCCAAGAGAAGTACAATCCTATATAGCAAAGCTGTCAATAAAAAAGTCACCTGGGCCGGACTTGATTACAAACAACATTCTGAAACACCTTACAAAAAAGGGTGTAGTCTATCTTGTAAATGTATTTAATGCATGTCTTAGATTGGGGTACTTTCCGAATATATGGAAGCATGCCTACGTACTACCATTTCTAAAGCCAGGAAGAAACAAACACAAACCTGAAAGTTATCGACCAATCAGCCTTCTATCGGTAGTCTCAAAACTGCTGGAAAAAGTAATTTACTCGAGATTAGAAACAACGCTAACGGAACACAATATTATACCTAACCATCAGTTTGGATTTAGGAAAAATCATTCCACGACACAACAGCTACTGCGATTGACAGAACTTATAGAGAAAGGATTTGAAGACAAACAATACACGATAGTGTCATTCATAGACCTCCAGAACGCCTTTGACAAAGTTTGGTTAGCCGGCCTACAATATAAATTGATCAAGCTTGAAATACCAGACTATCTTACCAAGATCATTGTATCATTTATTAGTAAAAGAACGTTCGCAGTTAGAGTTAACTCAGCTGTCTCCCAAATAAAACCAATTAATTGTGGCGTTCCACAGGGAAGCATTATAGGTCCCATATTATTCAACATATACGTCTATGATATACCTGTTATGATGAACTTTACACTAGCGATGTTTGCAGATGACACTGCAATTGCAACACAGAATGAAAATCTCGCAATTGCCGTAAATGAACAACAAAACGCGCTAAATAACATCAATAGTTGGCTTAGCAAATGGAAAATATTTATTAATGTAACAAAATGCCAAGTAAAAGTGTTCACACTCAGAAAAATAGGAAATTTACCCAAGATATATGTAAATCAGAAAGAATTCCAATGGGATCCTAGAGACTCCGCTGTCAAATATCTTGGTGTATACTTAGATACCAGATTGGGATGGGGATACCACATTAATAAAAAACTTAACGAGTGTCACGCAAGATTAATGCTTCTATATCCTCTGCTAAATCGAAAATCTCACCTGCACCTAGACTGTGCCCTTTTAATGTATAAATCAATCTTGAGGCCAATTCTAACTTACGCGTGCTCAGTGTGGTGTAACACAACAAAAACAAACTTAAACAAGCTACAGGTTATGCAGAATAAAATTTTACGCATAGCAGCAAATTCCCCATGGTTTGTGCGTAATAGTCAACTCCACCACGAACTGGGCATACCAACCATCCTTGAACACATAAACAAAGTGAGAACTAAATTTTTTGTGAACATTAACCTGTGTCCAAGTGCAGTGCATTATAACCTTGGAAAAAAAAACATACATGTAAGACTGAAAAGAAAATTGCCCCAAGACTTAACAGACTAATAGTACTACCGTTGATTGACGTATTATATAAAACAAGTTAGATATTTTAGCGCTGTAATTCATATTAGTTACGGAGGTTTAGTCCTCCAAAGCTATTTATATACAGTCATATTGTAAATTATTGTAAAACAACTGTGTATAGCATAAGAAAGTGCTGATCCGGTTCAAATAAATTAAAAAAATAAAAAAAAAAAAAAAAAAAAAATCAGCTGTTTACTTTTAGCGCGAGTGTGAGATAAAGTGAAGTGAGGTTACAAAACTACAATTTCGAACTGGAAGTGAAGTTGTAAAATTATTCTAGTTACTTCTTGCGTTAGAGGTAAAGTGTTTTTGAAATAATTAAAGCGTTATGTAATGAATACAGTCAAATGTGTAGTATTAATAATTACCTTTGATAACTGACTTTGACAGTATTGGTTTCCCAAACATTCGCCTGCGCGCAAAGGCCCTCTCTTTATTGCGACATAAATTCTAACTGTCACAGATGCAAACCTTTGTTAAATCGATATTTATGGATTAATAACAGTAAAATTAAGGTCGTAGATAAAATATTGTATGCAACGCGTGCTAAAAGTCGTTTATGCACGAGACATGTTATGAAACTCAGCCTTCGGCTTCGTTTCATAATTTTCATGTCTCGTGCATAAACGGCGACTTTTAGCACTTGTTGCATAAATAGCTATTATAGCTTTTCGTATTCACCTACCATCTAAAGTGCGAAAGGTATTTACCACAGCATTACGTAGTTCTTCTTTTGTCGCATACGTTCGCTGATAAACTACATCTTTAGAACACCGAAGAGAAAAAATCCAAAATTAAAAGATCTGGCGATCTTGGTGACCAAAGGACCGACCCGTTCCTACCTATCCAATAATTTGGAAATAGTCGGTTTAGGTGCTCTCTTACTTGCAGTTGGTTGTGCGGCGGAGCACCATCGTGTTGAAATCAGCGTAAATTACGTCGTGTTTCCAAATATAAGCCATTTAACATATCTTGAAATGCATTTTGTAGAAAATGAAGATAACGCTGGCCTGTCTAACATCGGTAGAGATGGTTGACGTCGATTTTCATAAAATGTTGGTAACGTTCGGCAGCAATAACACTATTTTTATTACAAACAATAAAACATTCGACCATATTAAGTTTTTCGCGATTAGAAAACATCTTTAATTTAAATTGTAGAAGTTACAGAACTGTCAAATTTCAACTAAAACAATGAGCAGCAGTATTTTGTTTGTTTATTGTTTTCTATGGCATGATAGATCTACTTTTAAGTGTATTGAATATGATTATTAATTTAATTTTCATAGTTAATTTTAGATGGCCTTCAAATATGTTAAATGTGCCAAAGTGGCAGTGTTACCTATCTCACTAGATATTGTTTTCCGTGGCAAACTCTGTTTTTACCTCTCAATAATACGAAAATTCCTGCATCGCGCTTATTTATCAAAGTAAGTATAGCAAACCCTATATCGTTATACAGAGCAAAATTTGTCCTTTCTAAAAATGCAAAGCCAACTGTGACTGCCATTTCAAAAAAATTAAAGTTTGTATTATAACTCAAAAACCGTAAAATCAAGAAGGAAATTAGTATGTTCATCATGTTAAGCATTAAAATGTCTAAAACTTTTATTCGTGTCATTTTGTTGTATTCTTAATAATAACGATTCTACAACATTTAATAGAAAAATCAATAAATCTGTTTTTCGCTCATATCTAGTAAACTGTAGTTTTTTTTTAACAAACGCATATCCTGCATAAGCTCTTAAAACGACAACTCGTTCCTCATTTAACCGAATCTCTATGTCTTACGGTTTCCGAAATCCCAATGCTTAAATTGAAAAAATAAACTCACCCTGTATGTGACACCACTAAAACTACTTTGTCAATATGCTTAATTAGATAACTACAATCGATAACTAAGAACAGGTGGAAATAAGGTGGGTGGTAAATGTAGCTTTACAAATCGCCAAAATACATCGTCCATGGAAAATATTCGACAGTTGTTTTAAAAAAGTATAATTATTATGTATTAGTAGTTGAATTTTCAAAAAATAAAAAATGTGGTTCCGCCCGGGATCGAACCGGGGACCTTCTGCGTGTAAAGCAGACGTGATAACCGCTACACTACGGAACCAACTTGTAAGCAATCTGCAGTCGCTCTTATTTTAACCGGTGAAATCTTGGCTAACGTGTTTATTATTATACTAGCATTTTGCACCCAAATTGGGCACGAAATAATTCATTTAATGCAATTTGTACAAGAGTGCTCCATTTTGTGTGTCGAGTTAATTTTGAGGTTAGCTATTCCACATAAAAAAGTCGCTTATAAAAATTTGAAAACCCTACTACTGGCTTACTTGCGTCGCCCTGAGTCGATTGACACCAAAATCAGCCAATTCGGCCCACGGGTTCGCTCTCAAAGTGGCGTCAAGCAAGCAAGCAATGAAAATTATTATGTCGGATTATATTAATTGTTAATACCTATGTGTATAATTACTCTTAATTTAATCATTTAATCAATAGGAGCGCTATCCACATTTTACAGCTTTTGAACAGTGTATAATATTAATTAGAAATTTGTTATTGTCGTAATGCGTAATCATTAATTTTAATAAATCACAATGTTACAAGTTGCACTTCCTCGTCACTTTGACGACAAGTAAAGCTAGGGACTTTACCTGACAACCAAGCTCATGTGAAAGGGTAATAAAGAACTGAATATGGCAAATTAAGCACTCCAGTGTAACCATATAGTCTATCGCTCTAAAATCTAAATCATAGAATCGAACATAAACGTCTACGTCTAATAAAATCTAGAGCATAGGACTTTTATGTGCCAATAAAATATTCTCATGGACTCATGGTTGATTATGATTATGAGCTACAAAAAGAAAAGATAACAGTAACTTTTCCCTATCTGATTCTCTGCAATGGCGAAGTTTGAAATTTCTAAACGTTCCAAAAATTATAAGCAAGCATAAGATCTTTAAATCGCTATTGTTAGACTCCGCTTTGAATTAATATCGGAATATTTATTGCATAAAGTAAACGGATTTGTGTGCAGTATTTTGACAACGATATTAAATACAAAAAAATTAACTCTCAAAAAATCCATCAAATTTGCATAATAATATCACACGTTTACCATGAGTTAAAAATCGGATAGAAAAGATAAACCGAGTTTGAACTGTTTCCTTGCAAAAGCACAAAACGTAAACGTAAAGGAGCGTCGTTTTTTAATAGGTTTTGAACTAGTATACAGTGATAGGGATGAAACGCCTTAGCTTGTAAAATGTACTACATACCACACGGAGCCTTTGGACGAGATTTCTTTGGCTTACGTGAGAATCATTTGTAATTGTTTCTATTAGAGAAACTTCTGTATTTCTATCAGTTAGCATGTCAGAATTAGAAAAAATCTAAAGTGTTTAGTGCTAACCATTAAATAATGTACTAACTTCAAAAATTCGAAGCGAACTAACGCATACAGTGTACTCAATCATAATTTTAAGAACATAATCAAACTTTAGAAGTAGAATGGGTTGCCTACTTTTGAAGTTTAAGGCGTCACGATTTAAAAGGGCCACGCTGTATACTTTTCAATTTAACGGCTGTTCATGATATTCTTTTTACCTTGAGGTTACCAATTTAGAGTCTCCGTCGTTCAACCTTCTTCTTCTATCATTTCGACATGTCCACTGTTCATATCATCTTAATGATGTATTTTCTAATCTTTCTGTGACAGACATTTTTACTTCTACTTCTTCCCATGTCGTTTCCATGCTTATTTTATACCCCTGACGCAGTACCGGATCCGGAGAGGGGCAAAACGGGGTCTACGCCCCGGGCACCAAAAACCAGAGGCGCCAACACCAAGTTTCGACTGATGATAATACCAAAGAGCATATGATCTTTAATAATACTATGTTTTGGATAAGTTGACAAAACATGTGAAAAAAAAGGAAAAATTACTTAACATTTTATTTGTAAATTAGAATTATCTCATGGATTGCTATGCCACAATTGTCATTAACAACATTTGCAGACATGTTCATTTACTCTTTACAAAATCACTAAATCGAAGAGCCAAATTATTGGCTTGAGGATTACACACTTGTAAAATTTATGCATCTGTAATTTATACAGGGCATTATGAAAGTCCACCCAATAAATTTAACCACAGAGAGATCTCATCAAACTGAAGTGCTTTTTCATTAATCAGTTTTTCTTTCGAAGACACCCCCAAAACGAAGTTGCCTTTGGAATAATAATTAAATGTAATGGTACAAACCACAAGAAACATTTCAAACAAACCAAGAATTGCATAGGAACAGATAATACTTTTAGTTAACGTCTGGCCACTAACCTTATTAATTGAGGTAGGTAAATTATTGACCGCCAGTTCTTGTGTTAACTATTTAACTATTTAACGTTTGCATAATCTTTTTTATCATTTCCACCTTTAACTTACATTTGCTTACTGAGCAGCTCGTCAAATGTGTGGGTATAAATGATTGGAAAAAGAAGATAAAAAGATGCCCCTTATCGATACTTCGCCACTGTGTTGGGATGACGTGGTTTTAGACATACGCTCTTAGGGAGCACATAGGCTACAATAATTTAGTCTTCCTGAAATATTAAAACGATGCTTTCAGTGTGGCGACAGAGAACGTATACGATGTGGCATGTTATAATCGGTTGAAATTTGTATCCGAATCTTTCGATATTTAAAAAACGTTCAGGCTTTTCATTTTTGTATATTGTTATGTAACATAAACTGCATTTGTGAAATTAAAATTTAAAAATATATTTTGCAGAGCAGTAAGGGAAAAAATAAGTTTTTTCTTTTTGTATTTTTAGAATAAATTACAGAACACTATGCCAAATGTATGTGATTGCTTTCTAAACATCAGGAACTGATTTGTGTGTGTCACGCTTGTAGCAAAAAATGACAAATTGTTACCGACATTTTGGTCTAACTGTCAAGTCTATCATAAACACTTTCCAACGAGCTACATTATCTAAAAAACTACTCCATATCGGCACAGCATCGAAGCACCCAACTTATAGGGTTAAAAAGAAATAATCACGTCTCCTGCAAAGTCGAAAGGGTTCAGTTATGCAGCCGAACGGCTAGGAGTGAAAATGAAAAGATACCAAGTCGACACGGCGAAAGTGCGTTCAACCCTTTTTCGACAATAGAGACCGAATTCCAGCCTCCTTTTTGTCCCAAGGCAAGGGCTAGTCACGCAATCAAAGCAATAAACCCGAGCTCCAGGCCTGGTCAGTCTACTCGACGGACAATGGGCCATTGTAAGCCTAGAATGGTACGAGGTAGTCCCTTCTTCTTGCATAAGAAAGACAGCTAAACGTCAAGGAACTGCGTCTCGATACTCCCATTTGTTTACTTTAAGCAAAGTCGAGGGCTCTGGTCAGTTCCCAAGACTTTATAACGCTAAGTAAACAAACATTACGTATTACGGTTCCAGTCTGCTCACTTTGAGTTTTCTGGTCAGTTCCCAGATCTACTTAACGTTAGATACTTTGACAATCGCGTAAACTTCGAATCGCAGTTAAAACTTAAGCTAAATATATAATTCGCTATATTGATGTTCTACATATTAACCTATGTGTGGCATGTGTATATACGTACGTGCAAGTACTCATCACCAAGAAATATGTAATAAGCATCGGATATAATTCTACCATTTTCAAATGTATTCCTGTATATTTTATTTTGTGTTCTCGAATAACTAAAGGAGATGTCATTGTTGTCTACGTCGCGTCGGTTACACCTTATTGTTCTACAACACAACATATCATTTCCAAAGTATTTTCTTCTACTGGTAAGTTATTTGTATGTTCTCCTATGCACATTTATCATATTTTCAGAATTCATATTCACCCCTACTTGTTATATTTCTCTTCCAGCTTACGTTCCATAGATCATAGATCCTATATATAATCGTCTGCATTTCCTTCAGTAAAACTCTCCAATCTTTCAATTTTTTTACCATATCTCTAACGCTTGATTTCGGAGGCTTCCATGCCGGTTGTCATTATGTAACGAATAATTTCGTAGATGGAACCGTCTCATTGTTGAGAGGCTCTTTCATAAGGGGCAAAACACCTCTGGTGTTGTTGATACACTGAGTTGCCCTGTTTCAATCACTTTGATATTTCAATAATATTCTTATTAGCTTATTACTCATATTTATTTGTGGTTTAGTCGTTTGGTATTGTAATATAAAGCTTTTATTATCTAAATCAATTGTCCTTTAATTCTAACATTTTTCTTGGTTTCCATAACAGACATATGGGAACACAGTCATAAATCTTTTCCAGATCGACAAACGTCATATGTCTTTCAATAGTCTTATCCTTTTATTTTAATTACTTGTCTCATAGAGCAAATATGTTTTGTCAAGGCGTAACCTTCTTGATCTGTTGTTCTTCACTAAAATCTTGTATGTGTTTTGGCAGCTGTGATTACTCTTTCAAACCAGCTATCCAACTTTGATAGGACACTAACCCCACGATAATTTTGGCATTTTTTATTGTGCAACTGTATTACCCCCTTGCACATGTGTAAACATACCAACTATTGTGTAGAATATACTATTGTGTTACCAATTGTTACTAAAATCTGTTTCATCAGTTCTACTTACAGGCTTATTTCCTTTACATATTTACAGTTTATGACATAAACAATCACATACTCTTATTAATACTTTCATAAATTTTCATACACTTCGTACCAGCAACAACTTCTAACAGTTGCCAAAAGAAAAAATAATATTTGACAGGTGGGCGGTGAGACACGTTGACCAATCAGCGATAAGCTTATTTGAGAACGGTTCACGATTCGAATAGTCAGTTTGTAACGATAGATGACTATTTTGTCTTTGTTTGACCTAACCTAAAACAAGTTTTTACCACTTGTCCATATTTCTATATTTCAGTTTAATTGTCACCGTTTTAGTGCGGCGCCGAAGTATGAAGTATCGTTTAATATTTCCTTTTTTGTGTCAAATAAAATTTATTATTCAGAAATAAACACGCCTCTAATTGCAGGTGCCCCATTTTGTTATAATTACCACCTATCAATATGCCCGTAAAACTCCAATATTAGCTCAGAGCTGTCACCATTGTGGCTTCTCGTATGCAAATGTGTATTTACTTACATTACATTTTCAAGGTTAGTTAAGGAAACACAATTAAGTGAGTCCATCCAGAACACCTACGCCGTGCTATTTTTAAATCCTTAACTTAATGCAACTGAGGCTGGTTTTACCGTTTCGCCCCGAAATGGAAGTCGCTTTGAAGATTTGCGCACTGGAAACGTCCTGCCTTATTTCTCAGTTGGCTTTGGAGCATTTATATTATCGAAACGACAACCCGTATTGCCATTTTGCCATGGTAATTTTATGGTGGCCATTATATGCTTTGAAAGTCGCTGTTTAAATCATATTCTTAAAAAAATGCGCTTATTTAATTAACAGCCTCCTACATATGTGAAATAGCTAATTATTACTGTTGGAAATTTTTATGTTTCAAAGCTTGACTATTTCCCTCATACCAAATAGATTTGATATCCAATTTTTCAATTTCAACCAATCACGTTAAGAACTAAAGCGGCAAAAACAACGAGGTCCATTGGGATTATTTAACTGATAGGTAAAAGCCTTTCGTCGGACAAATTAAATGCGTCTAAGTTGTAATCTAGTGTCAAAGGACATTAAATCTTACGTAGAAATTATAAATAAAAAATGTAAGTTAGTAATTCCAAGTAAATATTTTTAAAAAAGTGCCCCGGGTGAGGATCGAACTCACGACCTTAAGATTATGAGACTTACGCGCTACCTACTGCGCTACCGAGGCTGTGCTACTAATACACGTTTACACGGTATAAACGGCACACTTTCACAGTTCCAAGTACCTTTTAAATTGATATTTATATAATTTAAAACTTAAAAGTGAGCGCGAATGAAGTATTCGAGCATTCTTACCTTCTGCGGTCTGTTCGAGCCAGACGGCTTCTGCTTGAAATGCTTTTGACGTGGAGGCACGGTCTGCATTTTATTGTTGCAGGACATCGAAAATTCGAAATTTGCGGTGGCCCGTGCCCGAAAACGGCGATCATTTACGTAACGGCGGCGAAAAAACACACTTTAACAAAGTTTCACTTCCATTTGGACTGTTTTTGAGCAAATGTAAAAATAACCCAAGGAGAAAACTACAGGTACAAGTCGTTTTTAATGTTGCTGTTAAGTAGCTGCCAAAGCAAACTCTGCCGTTGCCTTGGAGTATTAATATCTACATCTCGGGTCGAGTTGTCATACTTTCGCAAATTTTGATTTTGAGTTCTTTGAGGTCATTTTGTTTACAAGCGCGCACGTAGCACGATTGTTGTGGAGATGCGGGTGCTTCCGCGCCTGCGCACGAGTTTGGGTACCTGTTTGCTGTCACCATTGTTGGAGGCAGCACGTACTGGATGCTGGATTGCATAACAGACCTCTCTTGTAGAACCACTTTCATTAAATATACACGCTCCATAGCGCAAAGTATGGATTTTTAAAATTATAGTATACCATGTTTGATAATTTTATACTACCCTTCTTTTGTATAACTTCCGTAAAAACAATAAGTTGGTTGTAGTTTAAGGGAGGGTGCAGAAATATATTTGAGGGAGGGGGAGGATTGAGAGTAGTACAAGGGTAAAAGACGAAAACCTAGTAAGTTACAAATAAACATGTGTTTTTACTTATTTGTATATATTTGTATTTAAACGGCCGTAGTAATTACTGCTACATATCTGTATTTACCTTTATAGAAGTAAGTAGGTATACCTAACACTGGCGAATCCAAGGTGGTGTCAATGGGCTCAATTGACACCCCATTGGACCTGTTAAAAAATGTAATCAGATAAAAAGTTGACTACTTTGTTTTAATTATAAACAAAACGCACCCTTACAGCATCCGCTCGTAATTTGAATTTGCCGAATGCTTTTTCCACATTCTTCACTTTCTTTTAATTCTATTAGGCGCAAAATTGCCCTCCCTCCCCCAGCGTAGGTGGAGGTTTTCGTCGTTCGCCGATGTTAGTTCTGTGACCTGTCTAGTGTCTACTAATCTCCACTAGACAAAAGAATGAACTGCACCTGGTGTGTAGTTACGGGCGTATTTTTAAATTTTGCTAATAATATAATGTTTTCATTATTTTAAATTGTACAACTAGTTAGTCAAAGTTTAAGAAGAAGGCATATGTTGCTACGTAACACTTTTAATTCCTATGTTTAAAAGTACTCTACGTTCGAGGAACTAAAAGTAAGTTCTACTTGATCGACTATAGATGTAGACACGTAATTGACTGTAGACTCAACTTTCACAACACAACAGAGGTGCGAAGCTCCGTCGCTGCAGTACTGTAGATCTTTCACATGGTTGCACAGCGGAGGAGCGGGGCACCCTGCAGTATCTTATTCGTTACTAAATATTTAACGTGAAATTCGCGTGAAACGCCTTGGAAATGTTCACTCACGTTCAAGGCCCGATTTTCAAATATTCCTCACGTTCACAACGGGACCCGCCGTGATCCGACTGTTTTTATGTCATGCGCCCATCCCTAGCACTTGTATGTAAAACAATACTTATTTTAACATTTTCTCTAATTTTGACATAGGTTATAAAGTATCACTTTTCAGAATTGAGTGAAGTTTCGAAACGTCTCACTTTTTGCAATCAGTTGTAAAGAGTAATATATTTCACAAGCAGAGATGAAGTAGCTATTTATAAAACCAGTTGAACATCAAATTGACATGCGGGAAAGCGAAAACGTACATACCTGATTTTCAATTAATTGACATACAAAGATTCCAAGCGTTGGCGTTGCACAGACGAAGGCATTTTATAACTAGATTTATAAATTATTTCAAATATATTTATTCACTTTGTTTTATTAAATTTTTTGGAATGTCGCCACCTTCCAAAGAACAGCAAAAACATTAGACGCCTTTATATAAAAACCAAAAACGACTGCCCTTTATATGAATCAGGATGAGACAGTAGACATTTAAAATCCAGAGAAAGCAGATGATTTGTCGACAAATTCCACAGAAACTGAAACCGCATCCACCTCTATTCCCGTTAATAATGTGGAGAATGGAAATTTGTCAAACGACATCGGAGTTTATTTCGACAGCACCGATATACTTCTTGAGAGTCTTTCTAATTTAAAGAAAACAGAATTAGGGGAAACCCCTTATTTTTCCCGAAAAACGTGCGTATTTTATTTCTCGGAAAAAAAATGCATGAGAAAGTATCTAAAAACATTTTAATGTTAGTAATTGATTCGATAAATAATATGCTTGGCTTGCCTATTAGCATATAAAACAAAGCCTTTTTGTCGGTTTTTCTTGTACTGAAGTATCTTAAGTTGCTTAAATTGCTTTTTATTATCAATTACTCATATAGGAAAAACAGTTGAATTGCGAGGTATGAAGTAACATATCAAAAAAACTCATTACAAGGGCTTTTCAAAAATTCAAAATTCCATGTGAGAAAAATCCGAATTTATTAAATTTGCTAATGTTCAGCACCCTGTATATCAGTAGATAATACCCAAAACCACCATTTTCCACTTGAAAGTTAGTTCATGAAAAACATTTTTTTTCTTCATTCAATTGTTTTCTCTTACAGCAGCTGTCTGAATTTTTTTACATAAAATTGTAAATATCTCCGAAATAGCTGATGTTAGACCCATACAACTTGATATTAAAATGATTATTATTTCAATGCAAAACGTTCAAGTTACCTAAATATTAGACATTCCATTTAAATAAAAGTAACTTTAATTCACCACACTTTTTTGAGCCACCCTGTACAATCAAAACTATTTTAGTAATATGCACCACCTTCGTAGCTACAACTTTTATATAAACAATATTTACTTATGTAACTCTCATAGTTTTTAAAATATCTTTCACCTCCCCCCCCACTTGTCGTTGCGGGACCCTGTATATATTTTACTTTTAATTTTAGCATAGCTAGAGCGGTTTATTGTTCTTTCTTTTAAATAGTGTAAAGTTTACTTTTTTGTTATTTTATACAGCCTTTTTTTAAATATAAGTGTTAATTTAACTTGTGTTTTTTATTTGCTGAAATCGAAACAATCAAATATATATTATATGTATATTGTTCTGAAAAATCAATTTTTATTCTTTACCTCTTTTATTCTAAATATATACCTATAGAACTATTAGTTTAGTCTTACTGTTCAATGTACAAAAATTAGTTGAGCCCCCCTTAGGAAGTCTCTCTGCTATAGTGCAAGGCTGACAACCTTGCGCTAACTATATCACTGAAACGTCAAACGGACGCCCTATGATATTTTTAGGACCGAATAGGAACGAAGAAGAGAGAAGAAGAAGAAGTCTCTAGTTTTTTTTTTGAATGAATATCATAGCTAGTCTATTCAATGGACCTGTTTTGATCGTGTTCCTCAAATAACTTTTTAAATACAATAACGTCTAAAACGTGTAGGTTGGCAGAGGGTGAAAGCAGGTAGGGAATGCAGGTGAGAGAAAAAAGATAATAATTTAGTAATAACAGGAATAAATGTAAATAATCCAACAAAAATAAATTTAAAAAGAACTAAAAATGTTTTAAATATGAAACGAAGTAGAACCCAAATTCAAAGATGTATTAGGTATAAAATTGGTGAAAAACTGTGCACAGTGAAACTAGAGAACAGAGCAAATCAGCTGGACATGGTAAAGAACCGATTTTACTTACCAGGTATACAAACTAGCTTAAATGAAGATTTCACGCCCATGGAAAGAAAAATCCAGATGGAAATCCAAAACAAAGCAAAAGGGGAAAGGAATAATGGGCGAGTTGCGAAAGTTGGTTATCAGAAGCTGAAGGTCGATGGAGAAGTGTTTATGTGGAACAATAAAGAAACTGCAGAAGAGAGCAGGCTGCTTTTAGAACCTAAAAACTAAAGCTAAATATATAAAAAAAACTGATGACGAACATTCGCGGAATTAAAAATGCTAAAAGGAGCGTAAAAACTAACTTAGCAACCAATCTAGAAAAGAACAAAATGAAAACATGGGTGAAAATAGGACAATTGCACTATACCAAACAGGGAAATCAATACAGTTACCACAGGAAATGAGAAGATATTGAAACCATGTTTTCTCCATATACCTATTACTTCAGGACTAACCTGTATATTGTTTTCGAATAATAATCAAATTGTATTTCGAATTTTTTTAATTTATTAGTTCGCTGATTTCGTACCGATTCTGGAAAGCCTCACAAACATTCGCTGGCTTATCTCTAAGGACCAGTTTGGAGCGGTCCTCGCTTCGATTGTCCGCACGCGGAGGCATTATATTTTCGTACCTCAAACAAGCCACTTGCATGCGAGGATTTTTCTTCGCGCTAATTACGCCAGGACGATTGTGTTTGAAAGCTGATAATTTGATTCAGCTTTCACCTGGGATTCACAAATAGCACTTGGGATTAACAATTTTCACCGGATGATTCTAAACTTGGAGTCCAGTTTCCTGTTCTAATTCGAAACCAACACCTGCTATTTTCTGCATCGCTCCTGCTTCTGCACCGAGGGCCAACACACCCATGTTGCGTAAGGCTGATTCCTTGCTGTATGCGGGTTACCAGTTATAGCAGCTCCCGGCTAGCGTTTATACCCCAAACTTGTGGGCCTAGAAGGTCAGTTGGTTCGCTTTTTATTACAACTCCGATCGAGGACGGGTTATGTACCTACCAAGTCAATCTTGTGCTGGTGATACCTGATACTAAATTTATTACTAACATGATAGTTCATTCACTCAGCAAATTTAATTAAAGATAGCATTTAAAACTATTGAATTTTTATGTGTACTCTATACCTTTTTTTGTAAGAAGAGCACCCACGTTTTTTTCTCATCAACATAGAAAGAAAGGTTTCTATGAATGACAGCGATATGCATATCTCTAGATTTACTTTGCAATTTCAAGTAATTTAACGACCCAAAAAGGGGTTATTTGTGGTAATGCATGTGGCCACCTTCAATTAGTTTTGGCTGCATAATGTAGCAAAAATTTTCAAATATTTTATGAATTACATAAATTACATTTGGTGATTACCAGATTATTATGCCTTTAATAAATTCTGATTACTTGTAGTTATTTATATTCGAAATCATCTGATTTCTGGCGCCCAGATCATTTTTTGAAGACTTTGCAGGGTACACAGCTGGTGGTTTGAACCCACGACCTTATCGCAGAATTTGAGCTAGTTCAGCCTGCGTGATAAGTGAAAATATTTAGAGCTCCCATGCAGTACGTACTTTAAGGAAGTTAATCTGCGATTTTATTACCATTTTATCTAATTAATCACAGGTCAGCGTCTTTATCGTAACAATATAACATCGGAATTTTAGACGTAAGTAAAACACGATGGATTTGCAGTGGCGGATCTATTGTGGATGAGTTCAGTTTTATATACTTACGAGGATGTCAAATGTGTATAATGTTCATTACTGTAGAGTGGGTCTAATTATGAGCAAGAGATTTGTCAGAGCGATTTTCACTCTGGTGATGCAAGCTGCAATGTCTTGCGAAACGTTAGTCGATATGGGTGCACAAACAGCAACAAGGCCAAATATGCCTAAGTATCCTTGTTTTCTAGATACTCAAATAATACGAGCCACCAAAGAGCATAGCTATCGCGCCGATCCATGCTCGTGTTCTCAAGTTGCAAGGCACATTAAGTTAGAGAATGTTGGGTGTTTATCTACATAGACTACGAGGTCTAAACCGAAATTTAATTTTAACAAGAATAACAAGACAAGTAATTCGAGAAAAGTATAATGTACAAAACCAATTTATAGGTTAGCGGTAACGCGTCTGCTTAGCATTCGGGCGGTCATGGGTTCGATTTCCACGGCTGGCTGCTCTGATTCGGGGCTTTCGGTAGTTTTCCTGAGACAAGAAGGTACCTTCTCTGAGACAAATGCCGGAGCAGTAGTTCTCCACCTTTCCTATTCCTGGATGAAGGGAGGCCCAAGTCCCTATAGCAGCGCTCAAGTTCTTTTCTTTTAATGTACAAAAAAGAGTAAAAAGTACAAATAGCAATTAAACGAAATAAAAACGCTATATAGAAGATTTAGCACAAAACGCTCAAACGGTGCCAAATGTAAATAAGGTGACCTTCTGTGCAGTATTGGACAGCAGTTAAATTGGTTGAGGGAATATTTTAAGGTAAGTATAAACTTACAAAATGGAGAAATTCAACAAATAGAAGATATCGACAAACCAGTTTTCCACAGGATTGGAAAATGTATCATAATTAAAATCAATAAAGAAAGGTGACCTGATAAAGTGCGAAAATTGGACAGGAATATGTCTACTAAGTGTGTCGGTAAGATTATTTTATAGAGTAATCTTGAATTGTGAATAAAGTGAAACAATTGAATAGTAATTTATTGTATAAGTGTTTTAGAAGGTGTTTTATCCACGAAAGAATGTTTAAATGCGAGAACACAGTTCGAGCATTTAATTTTCTTGAGTGAATAATGCGCAACTAAAACACGAATATAATATAACGTTTTATCCAACAACTCAATAAATATCTAAAAAGACATAAAGTTTATATTAACAGCCGTGAAAAGTAATAGCGACAATTTAGAAAGTACCGAGAGGTCAAATAAATTTATAATTAGAGTCGCCTGTGATTCGTGTTGTACGTTTGACAGTACTGAAGCGTATTGTCAGTCTATGTCAAAATCGATGTTATTAGGCTAGGTTTTATTTGTTATTTGACACAGACTGACGCATAACTTAACCTTCAAATCTCGAATTTGACATAGCTTGAAAGTGCTACCAACAATGCAGTAGTGAATGATATGGTTTTTTATCTCACTAGTGGATAAAAGAGCACTTTAGAGTTCTAAAATCGATCAAGTAATAGCCATATAACTAGGACGTGTTGGATAATAGTAGATGTGCGAGTGCCCCAGCACGAGCGATACAATTTCTCACGAGCTTAAAATGGCATTTCGCTCACGTGTAATATACGACGTTTTATCTTACAGTAGCAATTATTGTGCCTAAATGGTTTGCGCCGTCAGAATATGTCGCAAAACAGATACTAGATAGTTACAGTAGCACCTACTACCACTCACCATTACTCACTAGTGAGTAGAACGTCATTTTAGTCACTGAAAGCGGGTATATAATGTATGGTAATAGATGCTACTGTAAGATAAAAATAATTGCGCAAAGAGCAATACGGCTTTTGAACGGAAAAATCATGTGTAGACCAGATTAACACAACAAGGATGATGATTGTACAGTCACTCGAGTGCCAGTCACCACAATATGTACTCTTCGTAGACTTTGAACGAGCATTTGACTCAGTCTCATACAGAGTCTAATGATTTCACCTAAAAACAGTGGCATTCCAAAATGATGATAGTTTTAAGAAACCCCTTCTACTGGCACATGGAGCAGGTTAAGTTAATTGATCATCAAACTGAAGCAACTAAAGTACATTGAAAATAAATAAAAATATGTCCAAGTTAGTACGTGTGAGCGTAAAGAGCCCTAGAAAAATCGTATTAGAATACCAAGTAATATAAAAAATCGGTAACTTTATGTATTTACTAGTGTGGTGATAGAATAAGGCGTAAGACATTGCATCACGTATAAACAAAGCTAGAGGTGCGTTTTCTAGATCCAATAATGCTTGACGCCATGGCAAAATTCCCTTAAAAATTAAAATTGGTGTTTTTAACACAGTGGTAAAGCCAGTGCTACTATACGAGTGCGTGTGTCGGTAGGTACATGGTTTGTGACAAGTGCTATTAAAAAAATTACAGTCGTTTATGAATAGATGTTTAAGATTTATGGAGAGAGTGTGTTGGCCGGAGAAGTTTTCTGTGTAACCAGATTGATATAAATACCGAGATAAAGAAGAGTAAATTTGGCCGGTTGGGGCACACACTCAAAAAGAATCACTCTGAAGAATGCAGAGCTCAGAGCAGCAATATAATGGAAACTACATGGTAGGACGGCCAAGAATAACATAGCGCAGGAAAGCAAAATACAAAACAAATAAATCCTTGCGCGGTACATTCATCCTATATCCCCTCGGGTATTAACGTTCGGAGGTTGCTCTCGTTACGGGTATTGCGCAAAACATGTTCAGGACCCGGCGAGTGCAAGAGATGACAATATCAATATAAACGTTAACTGATGAAATAACTTTACTTGGAAGTAGTTGATGATCTTTCTGGTTAAGAGAATTTCTTCTGCATATCTTCATATCATCAACATCTGAAGCCACTAATTCACTACTATGTTTTTAGGCAGCAAGGTTATAATTGTGTTTAGGATATACTTATGATTCAGAAATCTGTCCTTGGCCTGGCTGATGAAATAGTCAATGAAAAAATAGTCTTGGGGTTTATCAGTTCCAATCTTTGAAACATTACTTTAATCAGGAACAGTACCTTCCATGTCCCTAAATTTCTCTAAAGCAAATTATCAGTATGATGAATGTTCTTCACATTTGCGATAAAATCTTCTTTAAAAAAAAATGTATGTTTGTATCACATCAATCCTATGATGTTGTGCTCACTGCATATTTCTGCGTTATTTGTTTTGGATATTGCAATAAATGTAAATGTTAACCATTTTCTCGGTATAAAATCGTGCTGTCAATAGTTTCACACCATTGTCATACAGCACTTTTAAAAATTCTGTTGGCAACCATATTGCTTCTTTACCTCTGCTAAATACCTCGACCGCTCTCTATATTGTTTAGAACGAATTGGAGTGGTTTTTTCATCATTAAATAGGCATTGTATGCAGTTCCTCAAGGTTCTTAATTTATAGCACAGATTTATAGAAATATTGTTATCATCCTTTATCTAATAGACGTGTCTGTCCGGGACGCTGTTTTGTCTGTCTGGGACGCCGTTTTGTCTGTCTGGGACGCTGTTTCAGCAGCCAAACCGTAAGAGATAGAGAAAAAAGTTATGAAAGTTATATGTTTGGAATGGTCATGTCAGCTCAGGAACCGAATTTCAGTCACGTGACACTTCCGGTTTTCGAGAAATCACAAAAAAGACCGTTTTTCAAATAGAACGCGTATTAAATACAAATGTTTCAGCAGCCAAACGGAGCTGCGACCCTCTGCGCCTTAAAACGTCGATCGGTTAGGCAACCACTTTGACACCTTCCAGGTCTGGGTACAGTTTTTATTTAATACGCGTTCTATTTGCAAAACGGTCTTTTTTGTTTTATTAAATGAGACATTTGTCTCACTGGACTGCTAGTCATCCACTAATATGCTGTTACCCTTTTCGTTCTTGCCTAGAGTTGCATTTATCTTGTGATATCATTATTATGACCAAACGATTCTAAAAACGTTAGCTTTTGTTTAAATGTTACCAAGTAGTAGAGTCTATTGTAACATTGTTTTTGTATCGTTATTTTCATATAAAACATCTCAAGGGCTTTACACGGAACTTCTCTTGCAAGTACGGCGCTCCTCGATCGCTATAGATTGATTGCTGTCTGCAATACTGCAGTACGCAGCGATCGTTACACCTTTCCGTCCGCTCTAACTGCGCTCTGCGACCTCGTAGCATATCTGTTCCTTGCGATAGAATCAGTGCACGTCGATCGCTACATCTTTCCGTTGCGCCGACTGTAATCCGCAGTCATTCCTTTTTTCCCTTTGACTCTGTTCATCGTTTATATGTTCTGATCTATGTGCAAATTATTAGTTTCATCAATTCTTGTGTTAAAGCAAAACTAAACATTTTTTTTTAATTGTTCACCCTGTATATATTTGACCGGAAGTTCGAGCCAGGTCAACATCTAATCCGTATGTAAAATATCGTATTCTTCCCACAATAGTTTTTGAGGTATACCGCCAACAGACGGACAGACAGACGGAATTGAGAAAAAATGTATTTCGTTATCTGAAACGAAAGATCTGAAGAAATCTCAGAAGGTGAGTTTTTCAAGATTACAATACTTCGTTCGTCTTTCAGACGAGACGAGGAAAATAAAAACGTTGAAATAGTCTACCTTGTTTTAGACAACTGACAAATTGTCGCATTTTAGAGACAAAATTCATAGTTATTTGTATACCAAGGCACTGAAGTTTAGTTTTTTATCACGAATGTGGATTTAATTGCCGAGGCCCGTAGGAGCAAGGCAAATAAGTCACATTAGGGATAAAAAGGAACTTCAGTGCCGAGGATTACATTATGTTTTTTTTTATCGAAAAATCGTGAAATTACAACATTTTAACTAACTTTTGTAGGTTATGTTGACATCGGTTGACGTTTCTCTGCCGCTCCGCCACCTACAAAAAGTCATAAAGCAATGGATTACTTTACTGCCGGTTTTTCGTATTTTAATGACGATTTCGACGTTCTTCACTACCAATTTAAAAAAAGTTTTTTGTTGTTTTATGCAACGTAGACAGTATATTATACTTGTTTAATAAGAGGTATGGAAGCACTCGTTGGTTGCATTGGGGCACTGGTTGAGCTCGTCATGTACCAAAGCCACTCGTGCTACAATAGGCCCTCTTATTAAACTAGTATAATAATATACTATTATTTACTAGCAACATGATACTGTACATTTTCGTCATAGAAATACAATATGAAAAGCTACTCGTAACTCCCAAGGGACTTGTCAAATTATTTCTCCCACAAACTCATGGTAACCATGCAATGAGGCAATCCTTGATGTTACTACATATTCTAATTTTAAATGTCATTATGACATTTTGAAAGTTCATACTATTCTTACTAATATGCTAGTAAATAAATAGTATATTACTTTAAAAGGGATGATGCCTGAGTGAGCGCAGCGAACAAGGGCAGCAAGGTGCGAAGTAGTGTAAATATTCCGACATCCTGTGTAAAGTACATAATTTTTTTCACTACCAGTATTTACTTATGTAAAATAAATGGTAATAGCGTAAAATTATTATATATTCTAAATTATAGTAGCCTGTTTCGGGAGTTTGGGGAGTTGTTTCAGTGCTGTGACGTTTTGTTTGACAGTTATAAACGCAAAAATGCGTGAATACGATTACTAGTTCTGTTTTGTGTGCTTTGTGCTTGTATTCTGATTAAAAATGGATAATAGTACGAGCAATAATGGTTTTCTTCATGTTAATCAAACGGCAAACATGGCATCTCGTCAGTTATAGTAAATGCGGGATGTAAGTAATTCACTTCTCTAGGGAAGTAAGTACATTGTCATGGAAACTGTAATAATTTTTACTTCCTTTTACAATAAAGGAAGTATTGGATTCACCCCAAAAATTCGAAATTGAGTTTTCAACAGATCTTCACGTTTTAGCGTCCCCTAAACCCAAAAAACATATTTTTTTTCATTGGTCTGTCTGTGTGTGTGTCTATCTGTCTGTGTGTCTGTCTGTCTGTGTGTGTGTGTGTGTGTGTGTGTGTCTGTGAACAGAATATCTCAAAAACGAAAAGAGGTATGATGTTGAAATTTCATATATAAGTTTTGTGCACTATGTAGATGCGACATCAAGCTTTTGAAGAAAATCGCATAACCGGAAGTAGGTGTTTACTCGTGATTTTTCAGTTTTTTCTATTTTTCGGCTCTAACGATTTTTATCTACGACAGTGTGTAAAATTGCCTTTTAGTTGGCAGTTTTAAGTTTGTAAAACGACTGCTTAAAAACATGTTTTCATTAGTTTATGTCGTCAGTAGTAACGTATTTAAAAGATTTTATTATGCACGTTGAGAGTAGCAACGTGTTTTAAAATTTTTAAAACACGCAAAATTACGACCGGTTGCTGGTAATCCTAATTTACATTTAATTTTTTTTCATATTTACCGTGTTTTCTAGATTCTATCTTAGATAAAATATTGTACGATACACATGCGTCACTCGCGGGGCTTAAAACGTTCGCTCACTCGCGTTTCAACTCTACCCCACTCGTGCCTAAAGAGTAGCTTTACGCACTTGTATCGTAAATTACTATTTTCCAACTTCACCTTTTTATTACATTTTGAATGTGTATTAATGTGAGATAGGTGATTTTCCAGTTGAATACTTCTAAAATAGGTTCCTTTCGTCTTTTTTTCAATTTTTTCCTATTTTAAATAGAACACCCGGTATATTATTACATTTTTGAATTCAGCTTAAAATTCTGGAGAAAATTTCTCTCTTCAACTAATGCTGTATTTTGTACCCTTTTTGCAGAATTTGTAATTTTTGAAATTTTTTGACAAATGCTTAAAAATTTAAAAACAAATTTTTGGCTAATTATAAGATCACTGTAAAAGGAAGTTGTATGCGTGTATCACACCAAATTTTTGTAAATGTTTCCTACATCCCTCAAATCAGACAGTGTAAGGATCACTTACAAAGATGGTAGTGAAAAAATATTGTATGCACCACGGGAAATATTCATGTTCTTTAGCTTCGGTTGACTTAAAGACCTCGGGCCAAAGCCCTCGGTCTGTAACACATGTCAACCTCAGGGAAAAAACATATTCATATCTCCCTATTATGCATAAATATCTATTATTTTTATAATGTTATTATTACAATTTCCATTTTTAAAATTTAATTTTTATCGTTTGCAACCATAGACGAACATTTTAGCATTTCCAATCTATTTAATAGGATTTCTTGAACTAGACTCGTAATAGCGTAATAGCAATGGTTATTTTTTTCTAAAAATATGTTTAATTAGCTGGGAGAATTATTTCAATGGCTGTAGAAATTAACATAGATTAGCGCGTAAAAACATTCAAGATAATTAAATGAAGCTCCCATAGGGAGAGTTGGGGATAGTGTTTCAAGTGATCTACCGTTAGTTATACATTTTAAAATTATAGCACTGTGTATAATACAGGAAAACCGTTTTTCTTTTTATAGACAACTTTTGAACCAAATTAAAACAGATTGCTATCAGCTCTCGACTTGGAATACAAACGATATTATCCTAGAAGGTAGGTAAATAAACAATTTTCTATGCATCTGTATATATAATTAGAGTTATACATTAAAAATCATAACCAAAAATATATTGAATGGATTATTTTTAATAATATGCATCTACATAGTAATAGTACATTATACACCAAGGGAGAAAAAAGCATGATTTTTCTAAAGGCGTCATTTTTAGGCCCAAAGGCGAAGTTCGACGGCTACAAATACGCCAAGTAATAAGTGGCTTTTCTGTTGCCGTGTATATAGTATTTTTTCCACGACCGAAAGTAGAAAGTATTTACATAAAGCATTACCGTCAATCGGAATTATACTGTAATATTTAGTAGTCTTTGAATCCAATGGCAACACACATTTATTATATTGTTTTAACATTGTTCTTATATTGTTACTAATGAAAACTCCCTAGAGAGATAATATGAATGTATGGTATCTAGTAAAAATGTGTTTACTTCTGTCATAAGTCTTGTAACCTGGAAACTGATTTCTACTCCCGGTTGTGGAAAAAATATATGAAATCGACACTGTCAATTTTATGAAACTATGAAAATATTTAGACCACTCAGAGAGATAGAATTTAAAGGTTTCAGCCAATCACATGCGAATGGCATCGATAATTTTGCACTAGTCAAATTGTTGATAATTTTCCATCTTCTTCACTAGAGCAAATTGCCAATACATGCTGAAATTTAAAAAGTATTTGTATTTTGTTTGTAGGTTAATATTCAATTAATTTTGCTAGTATCGAAATAGATATTAACTTTAAAATTACTTTTCAAGAAATAGTCCGACGAATATCCATTATGCAAATCAAATTTCCGATTTTTTAAAGTGAGAAATTTTCGTTTTTTTATTTGAGAAATTTTTGGCAATTTGACATGCACTCCGGGTATTACTATTAAAAATATGCCTGTAATTAGAGCGTGTACACTTCTGTGATTTTCAAGTTCAAATAATACTGTATAGTAAGCGTTCGGGTCTTGAACCATTTTCTAAAATAGGAAAATTTTAGCAAATTTACAATATTGTCCACAATATGGTAATATATGATACTGGAAAATCTTCTTAGAACTTTGTAACTAATTACTAGTAAAATGCATACAAAATCTTCATACTTTTATTCAAGCTGTATCAACGTTACCAATATTTAGTAGCTGAACCCTTACTTTCGTTATTACTAATTTACATTTCTTAGGCATAGAATGAACCAGTCTTTTCAAAGCTTCCTTTTTTATTAGCCCAGACTTCGTTGTTAGTTTCTTCTTGTATGTGATGTAATATATCTTCTGACACAAGTTCACGATGAGATTACAATCTGGAGAATGGGAAAGCCAGCCCATTCTCGTGACGTTATTGGTATGATATAAAGACTTTCTTCTTTTACACATAGTGTTATTTATTCCACTTGGTAGCATTTCATTTTCTAAAACCTCTAAATATTTAGCGTCATTCAGTCCCAGATACAATCTTTTCTTTTCCAAGGCCAGTGAATGTTTTATTATGAGAAGCAAATATTTAGGAAAAAACTCCTCAGATGAAAATCGTCTTACATGCGAATTTCCTGTACGGTTCTTAATAATAAAAGTCGATTCGTCGCTATAAAGTATTAGTTTCCATTCTTTTGAACCCCAGGTGCTGTGTTGTTTTGATCAAAGTAATCAGGTTCTTTTTTCGAAAATCAATTAAATCTTCCTTGTTCCCCTGAGTCTACTTACACACGCGTTCAGAAATTGATTAATTTGTTGAAATTCAGGTTCCACTCGCCCAAAGTTGTTATTCATAGAACACCATAACATCTAATTGAAGTCTTTCGTAGATTATTTTCTGTTCCACAGTATTTCTTGACTATTCTGGTTACTGAGGACTGATTTTCCATGGTTATGGTAAAAAATATAAAATTCCGAAATTACTTTATCCAATTTTTTCACATTTTGGGTTACCATACAGTTCTTCAATAAAATACCCTTTTTTGTTTTTTTTAATTTACTTGTCTTGGAAATCTTATGTCCATTATGACACTCACAGATAATAATGGGGTACAACATTATCAGTAGCTTAAATATCAAATCAAGAAGTATCATAACGTGTGAAAGTGAATGTTATTTGAAATCCTCTATGGAGTTTATATAATTCGCTAATGAGCTTTATTAAGGATTATATGCCTGTTAATTCAATTTTAATTGCAAACCGGGTTTTAACAGCAATGTAGGTTGTCTTATGTTTTTTGTGAAACATCAAAGTGGTATTGCCTAAATTCCTTTACAATAAAAGAAAATATGCTGATAATAAATAATTAAAATTTAGCAATACACTGTGCACTGTTTCTGAAATCTTAGCTCATTAATAAAGTTTGTTAATAAATTAAGAAAATGGCGTTCTCGTACACATATCTTTTTTATTATTTATAATTCCCGGATTAAAATATGGAAGAAATTTAAAAATAAAATAATGGTAATGCAAATACGAAATTCGCCATGATAGAAATAGAAGCAAAATTAAAAAAAGCTTTCTACTGGTATATTGTCATTTTAGTTTACTAAATAACATCCGATAATGATGAAATGAGCAATAACCTTTAATAATAATTTTAAGGGCTGCTAGAATCTTCGAGCATCCTCGAGCCGCGTCTATGATCTATGATGACGATATAAAAACACATCGGCAACAGATGAAGGGAAGTCGGCGAGTTTATTACGCTCATAAAGTACACTGAATTAGAGATTATGTTTTATGCGTTTCACAGCTGCTAAACAAGTGGTCTGCATATAAGCCACACGGAAAACTTTTTCTCGCCAATCTGTTTCGCGGTTTGTGGATATTGCTCAAATACTTGTTAGAAGCTATGGTTATAATAAATATTTAAAACGGTCATTTATTGTCTATTGTTATCCATAATAAGTGGTATTTATTTAACCTTGTAAGTCTTATTCCTACTAACGACGAAAGAGAAAAGTAGTAGGCTTTAAAGTTCTATAATGATTTTGCAGAATAAAAAGTGTAACTAAAAGGTTACTCCAAAGTTTTTAAAGTAGTTACCATAGCAACCCAACCAGAAACACTGAACGCCCCTTATAAACATAGGGGGCGTTCAAATGCAAAATTAATAAAAATCTGTAATGGATAATAACGTCACAATCATGGTGTTTAAATGATTGATTGCTTTCTAAATTAATGATTGAATGAAAAACTACAATTTAATTATACTTTATCATCCATGACCAATCGTTATATATTTTTTATTTGAGCGCCACATATTATATACCAAGCATTGTAGTCATAATGTAACCTACATTTAAATAAGAAATGCATAACGTGAACTTGTGAAATAGTATTTAACGGTATTAGGCCGATATTTAATTTAAATTTTGTGGCCGAGGCCGATTAGGCTGAGGCAAATAAATTATCAGATTCAGTTATACAGATGGGGCCATAATTATACAGGCAGATCAATAAAAAAACCAATTAGGGCAGGCTGTGATATGTGTTATACGTTTGGCAGTACTGAAGTGTATTCTCAGTCTATGTCAATTTCGAGATTAGTAGGTTAGGCCATATATATATTACTTACTATATTGCCAGCGGCTATGAGTTGGGGGGGGGGGGGGCACCAAGGAAGTGAGACAGACAACCAACCCTTCAATTTATATGGTGAGCTGTGCGCAAGCGCGTCGGCGTCGTCCGCGCGGTGGGGAAGTGGCCATTCTCACGCCTGCGCACGAGACGGGTAATACTCAGAGTGAGACTATGTCGGCGCCGTAATGTTTTCGGCCGTTCCCAGGCCCTGCTAGCAATATATGTATAATACATATATGGGTTAGGCTTTGTTTGTTGTTTGACACAGACTGACGCAAAACTTAACCTGAAAATTACGAATTTGACATAGGCTGACAATACACTTCAGTACTGCCAAACGTGTAACACATATCACAGCCTACCCTAATTGGTGTTTTTATTGATCTGTCTGTATATAACAGCAATGAGATAACATGAATAACAAAATAGAATACTTGAGTAAGAAAGAGATGGCCATACGAAAAAAATATTTTAGTAGGCATGTTTAGTTGACAAATGTCATAATTAAATTAAGCGTCAAGCCTTCTCGAATATTTGCTACTATGTTTATCTCTTTCTTACTCAAGCAATACGAGTTATTTTCTTGTTCATGTTATCTCATTGCTGTTATATATAGAGAGTGTCTAAAAAAGAATTACATCTAGTTACCTGTGAAATTTGTTTACATGTAAATTTTTATATGCCACTAAATTGTTATTGGTATTGCATTATCCAGAGCTGTCATTAATTAATTGTAAAAAAAAAGTAAATATTCACTTCAAATAGTTTTAATTATAAAATATTTGTTAATATCAAGAGATCAATAAAAAACCAATTAGGGTAGGCTGTGATATGTGTTATACGTTTGGCAGTACTGAAGTGTATTGTCAGTCTATGTCAAATTCGAGATTTGCAGGTTAAGTTTTACTTCAGTCTTTGTCATACAACAAACAAAACCTAACCTACTAATCACGAATTTGACATAGACTGACAATACACTTCAGTACTGCCAAACGTATAACACATATCACAGCCTACCCTAATTGGTTTTTTTTATTGATCTCTTGTTACAATACAAAATGTACACAGTGCAAGAAAAATTTTTTATTATTAAGGCATATTTTCGATCAGGACAGTTAATAAATGGGAAATGGCAATATTCCTATGCGACTTGTAAGCAGCAGTTTCGACTGCAGTTTCCTAACAGAATTGTCGAAGAAACTGTTTTGCTGCACCACATTCGTTGCGTTGTTGAAAAATTTCGGGCGACAGAAAGTGTAGAAAAAGGTAAGTCTACCGGAAGGCCAGCCACTGAACCAAACATTATTGAAAATGTCGAAACTCTTGTCGTAGAAAACCCAAAAATGTCAGTGCGTCGTATTTCAGCTCAGATAGAAGTACTGTTCACAACAGTTTGAAGAAGCGACTGCAGATGCATCCATATAAAGTGTTGTTGTACATGAAATTCGACAAAGGGACCATGCTAACTCGAATACATTACTGCAACTTCTTCCAAGAAAATTTAAACAACAACGATGTTCTTGATTTAAGTTTTTTTAGTGACGAGGCGTGGTTCCATTTAAGTGGATTTGTAAATAAACAGAACTACAGAATGTGGTCAGTCGATAATCCACATAACTATGTTGAAGCTCCTTTACATCCTGTTAAAGTTGGAATATGGTTAGCTGTGTCACGTCGTAGGATCATAAGACCAATATTTTTTTCATAACACCATAAATGGTCAACGTTATCGAGAACAGCTATTAGTGCCCTTTTTGGATCAACTGCACCCCGATGAATTTAATGGTGGTTACTTTCAGCAGGACGGGGCCACTGCGGATACGACAACGGAAAATTTAGAATTTCTCAAGCAGTTTTTTACCAATCGAGTAGTTAGTCGAGGGGTTTGGGCAGCAAATTAACCTGACCTTACTCCATTAGATTACTGCATCTTTGGACATCTACAAAGAGACGTCTACAAAGAAAGGATTAATAACTTGGAAGAGCTGATGGAGTGCATTAGAATTAAATGCAACGATATAACACCTGCAATGTTGCACCACATTTTTGACAACATGAAACCCCGAGTAGCATTGTGTATTCAGCAAAATGGTGGACACTTCGAGAACTTGTTGTAGTCAATAATTAACTCTTTTCTAAGGACTACTTTTAGTTTATTAAGTCATATTCCTTCCATTACTTTTAAGTTCTGTATTTGAGAAATATTTTTTATTTTCTGGAAAACAATGAGGATTAATCATTTTTAATAAGGGTTGTCTTACTTCTTACGATATTTATGCTGTTGAATAATGCTTTAAAATGCGCACATATCTTAATTTAAAAGTAAACGAAAACCACAAGTAAATTTTGTCAACAAAGACTGTTGTTGAGGTTATGTTATTCTTCCGTCTACTAGGTCTACTACTAGCTAACAGTAGCGCGCGAGAGCGGCACATTTTACGTTTGTATGGGAAATTCAAAGCACACTAGATGTAGTTCTTTTTTAGACACTGTATAATTGTGGCCCCATCGGTATGTAATATCGGCCGTATGTTGTTTAACAGTTTTCGTAATATCTACTAAAAATGGTCAGTTTTAAGATGTGATTTTGATATAAATAAAACTTACAAGTAACCTGACTCCCACACGCAATTTGGTAGTGCAGCAACGGTTATAACGGCCGTCGCTGTTAAATTTTAACGGTCACGGCTGTTATGGGTGACGTTTCAAACAAGCAAATGTATGATGGTGTACGGTATAATAACATGTGGGTTTTATGGAAATGGTTTAAATTAAAAATTCTAGAGTAGATTGGAACACAAAAATTCCAAATTTTTAAATATTTTTCAAAATTTCACATACCAGGACTTAATTTTAAAATTCACATTTTTTAGGTGAAGACTTTAAAGATTTATAATTGGAAAAAATAATATAAAATGTTAATTACTGCTTTAGATTTTCATTATTTACGGAAGAGTAATATGTTCGCATATTTTTTACGTTTTTGATACAAGGCGCTTTTTAGGAGAAATATTTTTCAATGAAAATCGTACGACACTCATTAATGACCAATAGAAAAACTAGTTCACTAGCCATAACCAAGACAACAACAAAATTTCTTGGAAATTTTTTCTAGGTAGACATTACTTCTTTTTAGGGTTTGTGTCGTTACGATTTTCTTACCGAATCTGCATTCGAGCATTAATTCATATCTGGAAATTATTCTTCGTGCATTCCAACAACGTCCTAATTTACCCTCGCGTCCCGCTCGGGCAAATTAATACGACGTTGTTGGGACGCACTCAAAAAATTTCCGGAAATAATTAATGCTCTTATGAGATTATATGTGATAATTAATATCTATTTAAATTGCTTCTAAAAACTCTAATCTAAACTTGTTAATGAATTACTGTTACAAAAATCCTGTAAATCTTCTTTTACAGTTAGTTGTCTGAATGAGGAGATTTTTTAGAACATGTAAATTGGATAAAGAAAAATTGCCCCATTTAGACAACTGTAAAAGAACACTTACAGGATTTATGTAACAGCAATTCATTAACAGGATTAGATTGGAGTTTTCGAAGCCATATTCGGTTTAGAACATCTTCCGACGTTGTCCGATGCCTATTTTTCATTATTGCCGATCGTAACATTGCTCATCTGTCAGGTTTTTCGCGCCCGTTGACTTCCGTATTCCTTCCATCCAGGTTTTTTGTGGGCCTTCCTGTTTTCCGTCTTCCTTGAGGTGTCCATTCTAATATTTGCTTGGGTAGTCTGTGAATTCCCATTCGTACGTGACCATACCATATCAGTTGCTTCCGTTGGATGTCGTCTGTAATCGTACGTTCTATTCCCATGCGTTGTCTAACTTCTTCATTTTTATTATTCTGGCTCTACGTGAAATTCTTATTGTTCGCCTTATCGCATCCATTTCAGTAGCTTCTACTTTTAGTTTGTTCCTCTCTGTTAATCTCCATGTTTCACAGCCGAAGAGTAATATGCTTTTTACCATTGCTTCATATATATTGAATTTTCTTTTTTTTTTGTTATGTCCTTACTCCACAATATTCCATTTAGGAATCTAATAGCTCTTCTTGCGTTTACCAATCTAGGATTAATTTCTTGATCGTCCGATCTTTCCCAGTTAACTATTGACCCCTTTTAAATTATACCAATATTAATATATTTTTCTTCAATCGTCAGTAAAATGTGACATTATATTGTTAGATTGATAATGCAAAAGTGTCACTTCATTGCCATGGCATCTAAACACTTTATCTCCGCTGGTCAGCGACAGATAAAGTTATTATCTCAGCTAACGAGCGGGGATAATAGCTATTTAAGTAACAAGGAATGTAAGGACCTATTAACATTTGAGTTAGCCAAGTACAAGCCAAGACGAAGTCGCGGCTCGATGCCTGCCGAAAATGTTAATAGGCGATACATTCCCAGTTATCTTATTATATTTTTCCCGCTGCTTACTCTTGTGATTTTTCAGTTTTTTTCGATTTTTTCAAAAACGGCTCTAACGATTTTTATTAAACTTTACATTTTTATTACATTTGTAATGTATATTGATGTGAGATAGGTGTTTTTCCAGTTGAATACTTCTAAAATGGGTTTCTTTTGTTTTTCTATTTTTTTTATTAACTCCTATTTTCAATAGAACACCCATTATTACATTTTTGAATTCAGCTTAAAATTCTAGAGAAAATTTGTCTCTTGAACTAACACTCTATTTTGTACCGTTTTTGTAAAATTTGTAATTTTTGAAAATTTTTGACAAATGCTTAAAAATTTAAAATCACATTCTTGGCTAATTATAAGATCACTGTAAAAGGAAGTTGTGTGCGTGTATCACCCCAGATTTTTTTAATTCATTAAATCTTTAGTTGGAATCACATTGTGAGGCACGCCAAAGTTTTACAACAACTTGTAAAACTAAAGTTCTAAATAGCTGGAGCCCCTTTCAGAAAAATGGTACAATGTATTATAATAGTTCCAGAAATCCAATATAATTCCTTAAAATTAACTTTAGGGCAAAACTTCACTTTAGCGTCCCGGTCAGTTCACATATACGTGAATCTTTTGGTCTGGGAGTTATAATTTTAGGTTAGCTGCAGTTTAAGATTTGTGTGTGCGTAGTACACAGTGTTCTATCATTTGTGTGGTAACCACTGCTTTTCGGGGGTTTTCTGCTCTTGCGCGGCAAACGTCAAACCCAGTGGGGACGCTATACTGAAGTTTTCCCAACTTTAGATATGACATGTAAACAGCTAGGAATAGCTTTGCATATCTATCTAAAAATTCCATAATCAAACTAAATGACTAATTTATATCCCTTTAAACAAAAAATTACAAAAAGAGTTAGATGCAGCAGCGACCTTGTAAATGTTATAGTCCAGCCTAAGCATATTATGCACCAATAAATAATTACATCAAACATTTACAGTAACAAAGTCTGTACTATATTTATGAACAAAATTTCAATATCTTCATTTTACAGCAATGGTGTTATTTTAATTAATTTATAAATTTAATATTCTGTGTTGTTATTTCGAAATACATTTCTCATTTAAAAATATTTTTATGAAGATTTATCATCTACTTTGAATTAACATTAGTTGTTTGTTCTGTTTAATTAACACTTTTATTAAGACTTTTTAGTTAACACAGATGCCTAAAAAGTCGAGTACCTTGAGAGGTTTACCAAAAATTTACAACCATTTACCGTACAATTTCCATTTGTGTTTTCTCTAATACAAAAAAAATTTAATGAAATGATGCGTCTATAGTAAATTGTGTCTTTTCCATTCTACCAAGACTTATTTTTCGATTTCTAGCTCTACCACTATTTGTTATAGTGATAATTCAAATAACATTTCTCAATTTTGTATATAATCAAATCAACAATAAACTGCTATATCAACAAAAATGCTACTTTTAAAAATGTTACGGTAACATTTGACAAAAATGTTGATTGCGCATTGCTAATAAAACTAAAATAAATAGCAAGGTAATAAAGAATACCCTATAAACTACTGACCAAGTAAGAGAGTCAGTTATTTATCCGTGCAACAATTAAAATCAATTATAATTTCTAGGCAACCGAAATAAGTAAATTTTCCAAAAAGTTTTTTAATGAATCGTGAAGTTATTTTTAATCATTCCAGGACATAATTCTAATTCAGAGATTAACACCTTACTATGGCACAACAGCCCTTAAATTGCTGTTATTTATAGCAACGGTTTAAAAAGTAGGAGATCGCTTGTTTAGATACAAAAATTTACTTCTTAATTTTTTTTTTATAAATAAAATATCTACTTTTCATCTAAATATTTAAATTTTTAAATTATTTTTCGTTTGAAATATAGACACAGGAATCCTTTTTTCATTGTTGTATAAAAAGTCCACTCTCTACTAGATTTAGCAAAAATCTAATTTTCTTCATTTTCCGTATTTTAGATAAATTTTCCGATCAATAAGAGCATTTTATCTAAGTTCTTATTTAACTTGTCATTTTCTGGTTGTAATATAAAATTATATATATTGCTATGGTCCTATGACTTTATTTTAATTTAACTGAAATGAATTATTGTGAATTATTTAATCTCGGGGTTTTATCACGTTATATTCTAATCTTACTTTTCTTTGCCCACAGCTAAAGCATGTACTAACAAAATGTTAATGATGCTATAATTAATGTTTCCTGTTATATCGTTATTAAACGTTTCTCTTGAACACTATTAACTTTATTAAATTTGCTTGTCTTTAAATTTATTGAGATTTGTTTTTAATCAATTTTATCGTTGTTTAAATTAGCAGTTTAGTTCTTTTAACTTTCTTATTTTTACTCAGATCTGGTATTTGTTTATATAATCTTTAATTTTCACTTACGTTCTGGACAGTTCTTTCTTCGAGATCAATTTCTTTTTTTTTTTATTTGGCAAAATGGACCTGCTACCTAGGGACGTGAAAATAGTTGGGTCACGGCTGGTTCCGTCGTGAACGTGAGTAATATTTGAAAATCGGGCCGTGAACGTAAGCGAATGTGAGTGAAAATTTCCAAGGCGTGATTCACGTTAATTTCACGTTAAATATTTAGTAACGAATAAAATACTGCAGGGTGCGCCGCTCCTCCGCTGCCCGACATGTGGAAGATCTAGAGATGAAGGTTATTGTATTTCTGTGTGGCATCCTGCAGCGACGGAGCTTCGCACTTGTGTTGTGTTGTGAATGTTGTGTCTAGAGTGAGTCGCGTGTCTGCGTCTATAGGCGACTAAGTAGAACTTACTTTTAGTTCCTCGGACGTAAAAGTACTTTTAAACCTAGGAATTAAAAGTGTTGCGTACGTAGCAACATATACCTTCTTTAACTCGTATTAGTAAGGAAGCGGCAATTCCAATGACAGCCTTTGGTATTAAAAGTAATGTCTTTGCAGGCGGTTGTAAGAAAGGTTTTTGCGAGAAATCAGTATTTAGCCCTTGTTGTAAGCTATTGTGTCAATTTTTATTTATTTCTTTTTGTGTCTACTATTCTGATTGCAACATATCACGTAAATGATTTCAGGTACAATCCATTTTATTTTAGAGTTTCAGTTCTGTTGCAGGTCCTTTATTGGTTTTAAATTTTAACATTCTGTTCTATTTGAATTTGAATTTTCAAATAAAAGCGGCGGGTCACGTCGCGTCCCGAGTGGCGGGCCTCGCCGTGAACGTGAGTAAACGTGAGCGTGAGCGTGCGTGAACGTGAGTATTTAAAGCAAACGTGAAACGTGCGCGACGTGAGTGAATACTCACTCGCACTCACTTGTTCGTACCGTCGTCAGCTGGTTATGCGTCACGCACACACTATCAAAATTTTAATTTTCTTACGCCAAATTCTTCTTATGACCACATTTATTGTTACACTTCTTCTGGGAACATACCAGTATTTATTATTATTTAAATTTGTACTAATTAGCTTTATTTAAACTGGTGCCCTCCTCCTTAAAAATGTTACACGACTCTTTTGTTATTGTTATTTTTTATAATACTCGCCAAAACCTTGAATATGAATACAATTAAAATACAAAATTACAGATTCCTACTTATCAACCATTATGACGTTTTAACTAACATGTCATATTTTTAGGTTATCTAGTTCTCAAATGTGACCGTTCTGGATCATTAATCCTTTTATACAATAAATATTGAAGAAATAAACGTATGCTTCACCTTTTCTCATAATATTTCTTTTATAGATAAAACCTGACTAATAGAATATCCTTAATACAAACTATTATCATCTTTAACCCAATTGAATTTCTCTTGTAACCAGCAAATTACAACTAAATGGTATCGGTTATAACTTCACAAACATGTAAAATAAATTAATAACTATGATTCTTTCTAACTTATATTTGTTTTATCTAGTTGACAGTCAAATTTACTGAAGAATTGTTATTTAAAATGCTTTGCCGTCTTTAGACCATATCAATATTTTAAATACAAACCACATCTGTGCATAACACCAATCATCTCTTTGTTTCTGTTTACCAGGGCCGCGCCGCATATTTTGGTTGCCTGTGTGCGGATATTTTTTGTTGCCCCTAACTCTAGTAGTACTTTCAAAAGTAAAAAAAAAACTTCAAACTCACAAAGAAATTTCCTATATTAAAATACAGAATAAAAATATAAAATAAAATAGAAAAAAAAATTATAACAAACCTTAAGAAGTTTAATACATAAATAAAATGGCTGAACTTTTAACAAAATAACAGTAAATATAAGCACAAACATATGATTAGAATAAATCTAAGTATTTACAAGAACTCAACGCGTCTGGTTTTTATTTCCGAAAACTTTTTTATAAATTCATGAAGTTGTAGTTGCTCGGCATGTTCATGTTCTATTGAAATTGTAGCCATATTGACCAGTCTAGTTTGGGTCATGGTGGTTCTCAAATAATTTTTTATAATTTTGAGTTTTGAAAATGATCGTTCGCCTGATGCTACTGATACAGGCAAAGTTAGTAAAATTCTTAGCGCAATCACAGTGTTAGGAAACGTAATGAATAAACTGTTTTCTAAAATATATTCCAGTACGTTAAAAGCAGTCATACTAGGTCTTAGCATATACTTCAAAACATTTATTTCTTGGTAAAGTTCTAGGGCATCAATGTCCGTTTCATTTCTACTACTGTCAGACAGTTTTAGTTGTAGGTCTTTGCAGTTATTTAAAATGGCTTCATCTTCAACTTCTTTTAAACCGTGCACATTATAAAGAAAATTAAACAAGCTACTGTGTTCTTTTATTAGGTCAAATCTATTATTTAAGGAACTTAAACCCGTGTCTATTACAATCAAATAAAAATTTGTAATTGGGCAAAAACCTAAGAAATGTTCATGGACTTCTACCTTTCTAGATGTGGTGTTTAGTTTTACGAAATGAATGATTATCGTTAATTGTTCCGTGTGACTAGCATGGGGTGTGCAGTCTAATATTAAAGAGAAATATTTTGACTCTTGTACCATTCTCAAAATAGATTCTTTTATTTCATTTGACAATAAATTTAGGATTTCGTTCTGAATTTTGTCGCCCAGATAAGTAGGCATATATTTCAAACTTTTTGAAGTTTGAATTCGTCTTACATGGGCTGACATAGTAGCATCGAATTTAGACACCATTTCAACAAGTTTAAAAAAAATCCCGTTATTGGCATCAAAAAATTAATTTGATTTTCCACGAAACGCGAGATTTTGACGAGCCAAAAATTGTATGAAGTATATAATTCGTTCTATCACGTCATACCAATGTTTTTTTTCAATGTTATAAACTTCTTGTTGAATTTTGTCTATAGTTGTTTGGGTCTTAAATGCTTTTGCTAGTTGTATCCATTTGTTGCAATTTTTAATGTGTATTGAACTTTTTTCCTGCCTGTATAATATCAACGATAAATGTTGCCAGTCAGCTGAACCTTCAGTGACTAAAGTATGGCTTATGCTGTCTGTAAATAATTTACAACAAAACAAAAAACTGAATTTTTCAATACCGAGTACAATAACCAATTTCTTTCGCATTTCTCGCCATTTGGCAATGTCCTATAATAATATACGTCAGAAAATTTGCGTCCCTTCTCATCGGCAGGATAGTTACGTTTTTTACTTGCTTAGGTTGATTTTGTACCAAGATTTGAATAGAGTTATTTGATAAATTATCTGGCCACATACCAGGATCATCACTTATTATATCTTCGGCAAGTTCGGGTGGGAAAGGGGCTGTTACATGCTGATGAATTTCCTCCTGGCCATCTCCTAATTCTTGCTCAGTTTTTTCTTCGATGTCTTCAGAGGACTCTTGCTCGGCTTTACTAGTAGATGTAGATGGTTGCGGGTGTTGTAATTTCAAATATTTTTCTAATGCCCCAGCTTGTTTTTCTACATTTTTCCGTTTTTCTAGTTGCTTTTTTCTATGTTGATAACCAGATTCTTGTTTTATCGCATTGTTCAGCTGCAGTAATTAAATGTCTTAAAGCATAACAAAGTAAAGAAATGAGAAAAAATTCAAAACGAATTTCAGCCCCGAATAAAAAGAATTTAAAAATTGAAAATTATTTGATTACTTACATTTTTCGCTTTTATCTCCGTACTACTTCTATTGCAACACTCAACACAACTTGCACACTTTATCACTTGAATGCGGAAATGACAATGAACCCGAAAATGTTATTTTCTCCCTAAGAGAAATAGAACTAAACATAAATCGAATTGCTGCAGCCAAAACAGTAATAAATAATCGTTTTAAAGATTCGTACGTGCTTAATATTTATTTACAAAGTTTTCGGGTGTGTGATCGCGTTTATCAAGATAAGACGGATCGGTTTACATAATCAACTCGGTAGGCATGACATTTTATTTTTCACTCTTTGATAATTTTTATTAGATAGGGAGACTCAGTAATAGAAGAATAAAACATATCGAATTCCTTCGTGTTGCCCTAAACGGACTGTTGCCCGTGTGCGGTGCACACACCGCACACTGGGGCGGCGCGCCCCTGCTGTTTACAACGATGCTTTTGATGTATAGGAATGGAGTAATAACTGCCAATAAACTTTATCGGAAATTGTCAAAAACCTCTGGTTTTTTTCTGTTAATTTAGGTTTATTGTTAAACATTTATAGATAAGATAGTTTTTTTGCCTTCAATGTAGGTAATAATAATCCTGCTTCAACATACTGCAGATCAATATTTTCAGTAGGTCTACAAATATGGAAAGCGCAATCAATTATTTCTTTTGAAAATTAAGTTGCACTTGACAAACAATAAGTATTGGAAAATTTACTCACTAAAGTTATTGGCAATAAAACAAATTAAAAGTATTAAATACCTCGTAATAAAACATGCGACTGCATATATCGTTTTAAAATGATCCGCTGTGGCATAGGTTGTTACGTAGATCAGTTTTAGGTTCATACCAAAATAAATCTAATCGAGGAATATGTAAAAAACAGTGTCATACTATTAACACATTTCTTCTAATACATAAATTTAAAATGCGTCATTTAAATAAGGTGATATACGAAGGATTTGGGTGCCATCATGCTAAAATGACTTCAAGAACGTGTATGTTTGAAGTTTTCACGAATTGAATGCATTGGTGCATAATATTCTTATAATAATAATTGGTTCTACAAAGATCAATTGAATATTAACGAATGTCAAGTACATTATGATATAGTACTAGTAGATTATTTAAGGAAGAAAATAAAAAACTGTGTTTTGAGTCTTCTTTGGAGCTATTGCAGATCTACAGACAGTTTTATGTATAAAATTGGAAAAGAAACTTTCGATGCATTCATAAAACCCGAGGGTAATTTACCAATGGTACGGTTTTTATTTATAATTACACACTTAAAATCACTTATATCTAAGTACATCCCTATGGCTCCATTAATGTGTTTGTTTTCACTTTCTCGCGCTAGTTTAAAAACAATTTATCAATATATCCTTCACCTTTAATATACTACAAAATCTGCCAACCTGCCAATAATTAAATGAATTCAGTACTGATTTAGCTTGGACATAAAATTCGATAACATTAGCTCGTGCGGAAATTTAACAAGAGCTGATTGAAGAATTGAGGCCTTACACCTACCTCCGAAATTAAATTGTTTTTCGGCTTAACTATTTTTACTGAGGTCAATTTTAGGCAGACACGCCTCCGCAGCCGCACATACGTCATTAAGGGTAATGAACACCATCAGTACGATTGAATTATTCCGATTTTTACATTTGACCTGTGCCAAAGAATGCGGGCCAAGGATGAATCTCGTAGCTTCAGTCACGATTTGCCATAACTTTAAATTTTTACTATTTACTGCAAATTGCCCTTGGTGGCGCTTTTTCATTTAAAGAAAATTACAGAGGTGCAAATGAAATGTGATTTGATTACGCTTTGTGACGTAATTCGTGTTGTTTATTATAATTACGGCTCCGTGTGCTGGTACAGACAGAAAACGGAGGAGTTGATTATTTAAGTTACTTTGAACTCTAAGTATTTTTATGTTGGATTTCTAGTTATCTTCCAGTATGTTTATACCACGTTATTTACTTAGAAAATATTTTCATATACTTTACAAAGATTAAATGCTTTAGGATACACAAATATCCGCATCTGGTAAACCAATAAGCACACATGAATTCCACCCTTCATAAATGATTTTTATTACAATAAAAAGTTAGACTAAATGGAAGACAATTTGAAATAATACAGATTAAAGCAGAATTTTATAAAATCTGATACCTTTGCTTGCTGAGAATTTATGTACAATTATAGTATTCACTTTTGTACACTGTTATTTGTTTCATTCTATTATTTATTAGTATTTTTATGATTACAAGTCTTTAAATAATAAACAGCTAAAATATTGTTATGATATTGGTACAGGGGTTTAAAATCAGATTAATACGGTTAAAAAGAATACAGTATTAAAAATTACAAAGATGATATTAAGTTTGAAATAGATATCAAAATTATTAAAATGTATTTGGCAAAGAAAGGAAATAGAACTTAAAATTGAATTGAATGAAGCTACATAAGAAACAGTAAGATTTTAACATAATTTAATTTATCTGAAATGAAAAAGGGAATTAATGGCAAATACTTTTTCGAGATATACTATTTAACATAGTGGGTATTAGACAAATATAATAAAGCTTTTATAGTGTGTTGGACTGTGAAATAGATGCTAAACTAGATCACTAAGGAGATATTTATCGATTAGTATAATAAAATTTGATACAGCGGTTGAAATTATAAAAATAAACCCTTTATAAAATCATTAAATAGCTATTTGGTGTATAAAAGGGTTAAAATTGAAATAAAATTGGCGTGGTGTAAAATAAAAGTAAAATGTTAAAATGATAAAAGATGTGCAGACTATATGGATGAAGATAAAGGGTGTGGTGAGAATAGCAAAGTAATACAGTTATAATCTACAAAAGCAAACTTTTGGAAGGGGATGCTGAACTGAGTTTATTGTCAAATTACATTGCATCATCTGAATTGGATAACAAGGAATGGTTTTTACTGAAGTGGTTTACATCGAGATCATTAGCAGAGTGAGCGTTTATGGGAGGATAGGAGATTTTCAACTGAAGGAGTTCCAATTCGACAAGCTTATCATTGAAGTGACATCTTATAACTTGCATCTAATCGAGGTTCGTGATACCAGGTCGTCGGTGGCTTGAGGATTTTGGTGTGACGACGTGGATGGTGATTGCTGCTGGCATTGCTGCTAAAGAGGGTTAGTAGGTGCCTTGTCGTGTTTTTGGCAAGGAAGTTTTTGAGGATTCAAGTGTGTTTTTGGCGGAGTTCGTGCAGGCATTATTTTTGAACTTGGGAGATCTTGGTGAGGTTGCTGGATGCATTGGGTTTGGTAGAGGAGAGTGTCGAGTCTAATAACAGGTGACAGAATACAGGTATTTAAATAAAAACTGAATGAAAATATATAAAGAGTGAAGTGAGGTAATTTTAATTAAGGGAGTACTTACCATTTGATATTGTTGAATGAAAAAAATGTAACGAGAAAGTATTTGTAATTAATTTTGAACGAAAATAATTTGAAGTGTCAGGTGACAGTCGTAAGAGTTGTCATAAAAATAAGAAAATCAAATTTCAGGAAAGAAGCAGTCTAGATTTTAAAGAATCCGACCTGTGTTTCAGTCAAGTGTTTTTTACCGAAGCTAGCAGTTTAATAATCTTGATCATCCATAATTAAAAAAGGGCAAATGAGTTAATTAAAATTCAATTTAAAAAAATGATTGAGAATAAACTAAAGTAAAGTTTAAGTCAATTATAATATAATATAGGCGTTACAACGTGGTAGTCATCATTACAATATATTACCTTCTAAATATTTCTAAGAATCGAACCGAACCAGAAGTCAGTTTGCTAGCGCCGAGATTGCTTTAAAAACCTCTTACTGAGCAGTTGGTTAGTGGCTGAACATGTGTGCCTATGTGAAATTTGGTACCACAGGTGACATTTCAATGAGACGGCTTTCGTATTATTTTTAAAGTGTTACTTTTGGTCATTTATGTGGATTGCTAGAAAGAATTGAAAAATAAGGTCTATAATAAAAAGTATTGCTGGGTTAGTTTTGTAATGGAGGTTGTGTGTGTGATTCTATTATGCAGCTAAATTGGACACTGTTTGTTAATATTGCTGCATTAATTTGTAGAGAACTTTATTGTTGGGTATTTGCTCATTGTTATTGTTGGGTTGGTGCCTAATTGGTACTGCGATATAGTATACTATGCGCCTGCAAATCCTTGACCTGATAAGCAATTATTAATTATCCAGGAAGCTCACCTGCGATGCGCAGTCTCTGCTGGGGCAACCACCGCAGTTATAATTAGCACTGACGTGAGTTGGTGCTCAATGGTATGATTAACATTTGAATAATAAACGCCCGATGCAGTATGCGTTTGTGTTACCTGTATTACAGATAGAGCATCGACGGTGCACCTAAAGATCATCCCTTATCGAGAGTAGGGGTAGTCGCAAGACTCATTGTGAGTACTCTCATCCCGAATACCTACTGCTAGATGTAGTAATGCTTTTGTTTACATGCTCGGCTTAAAAATTTGGCTATTTTGTGCTTATCTAGCGAGGGCGTGAACACATTCCACATGAAACTAGTGGCCCACCGAATTGTTTTGCCAGGGTCGTATACGTGGTCCAGAAGTGGCGGTCCTGAATTGCAGTAGGTCGCCAGACAGTAATTTATGCATGGGATCCGATTTAAATCCAGGAACAAAGTAAATTAGCCCCAAACCAAAATAACTGTCTTAACATGAAAAATAAAAGCATCTCTCGTTTAGATGTATGCATAAATTTCACACAAAGAAAAAGTGGAGCTACTAATATTATGATACATGCTTGTTGAAAGAAAGGAAAGGAGATGGAGGAAACATCCATAAGTACAAATACCCATAGAATTACTGATATAGAATTCTAACATAAAGATCTAAAAAAATCCTATAGGATAGACACAGTATTTGTGATACATCCTAGCTTCCTCTAAATGTCTAAATAATATGCATTGACAACAATAATGTTTCTATACTTTGATGCCAATGATTGATTCGTCAGCTCCTACTCTCAAAATTCAAATGACTACATGGATACAATTTCCTGATGGACTAACTCAATGGAGACGGTATGCAGTTCTTTAAGTACTCAGAATAATTAAAAGACCAAAAATCTTTTAACTAACGACAAAAGTATCCAGACATCACAGAGAATTTGTAAAATTAAAGTAGGACAGTAATCTAAAAGAAAGCACACGAATCCAGGTAGCAGTGACAAAGAACAAGACAAACTACCCATATCACAGTATATAATCACATGATAAAATAGTATACAAGCCAGTTCAAAGTACATAGGTCAAAATAAAGTGATCAATAAATTCAAAAATAACGTCATACGCAAGGTGCACCTCGAAACACATAAACTCGTTATTAAATACAACAGCTTAAAATATCCACAGATATAAATTACATCAAATACAGCAACATCAATTTCAAACTGCAACGGAGACTAAATTAGGCTCCGAGGATGAAAACCATTAAGGGCAGTAATTTACTCGGTTCGTGAAGCGAACACTAAATGAAGGCAAAAGTTCAAAATAAGACCTAAGGAATTCTGAAGGAATTCCAAGCAGGAATCTGCAGCAACGCAGATATTGCTATACACAACATGCGAAAGTATGTAAAACCGAAAGGGAAAACCAATACATAATACGTAACTTTCTTTTGTTAAGCTCCCAGACCCTCATCGAATGCTTACATAGGTCGACACGGAACATCGGAGGATTACACCCAAATAGGACACATAAGACTGCGTTTGGAAGGTACCTTAAGGACCACCACAGGTTCAATGTCATTGGCCTCAATACGGGACTGTAAAACCTTCCGTAACGACGCAGGGGATTAAATGGGGCGCAGACCTGAGACTATAGAAAATGTCTAAGATGGAATCAAAAACGTAAGAAACACGGTAAGAAGAAACCAGTGTGTTCATAGAAATCCGCCTAGTATTGGCGTGAGAAGAATTTTTCCGATGAACTGCCAAACTGCAATATTCAGCTGTCATCAGCGAGGCGAATTCCATCAAACCACATACCTGCAGAAACTTGGACAGTTCTAGGGACGCGAACTGCTCGCCACTCTCTCAGGGTGTGACTGTCTTTTACCCTGTTTCGTGGGTGTTTTTTTGCCTTGGCTGCCTTTTCTGTGTTTTCCCTTTGAGGTTGCAAGGCCAGCGATCCATATTTAAATTAGTTTTAATTATTAGTTCACGAGTGGACTGCAAATGTTTAAACCCCGCGGATGTTACCCCATAAACAACTTTCAACTTCCTTGACCTCCCAGCTTGAAGCCGCAATAACAATATGCAGATCCGGCTTTAAATAGGGCAGGCCACATTATTTGGTTTTAAAATCAATTAAAATTCATATAACTCTTACACACAGTAATAATTTTACATAGAAAGTAGCTTTGTTACAGTTACCGTTATTCGTGTTGATCTATGTTCATGTCTTTCTGTATGATTTTCATAGCAAATGGACGGCAGTTTTATTAAATTTATGATTTTCCATTTACATTGGCCCTAACTTTATCGCCAAAATTTTGGGACAGCATACTGTGGTAGAAATAAGACTCCCTCTATTTCTTCGTCCATTGGTGTGATCAAAAGAATGCTGAATATAATGCGATACTATAAAAGGTAAGACGTTTCCCCGAAAAACGACGTCGACGTTTAGCAAACGCACTTATGCAGATGACATTTTCAGATTCGAAAGCCTAGCGTAGATTGTCTCTCAATTTGTTGCTACAACACGTTGGGTAACATGTGTAGATTTTAGCTTTTAGTTTGCGCTCGCTGTAAAAGCAAATCTGCTGGTGCTCCCAGATTTCATATTTTCCGAAGTGCAACCGTCCCGAAAGCCCGTTCGGCGCAGAAGCTTTGGCTTTGTGCCCTCACGAAGCCGTCGCTGCTAGTTTGGTGTAGAGGTCCGAGTTGTGTGCGCTTACATAACTCGTACTAAAGCACTAAGGCTTTTTCACAGTTAACACGGTTGTTCGCCCAGGTTTTGTGCGCCCACGAAAGTTGGTCTGCAACAGCATTCATTTTTATCCGGGTACGGATCTTGTGCTCTCACGGTGTTCGCACTTGGGTTGTAATCCTTTTCCATCTCCTCTCACACCGAACCGCTCCGTGCACTGAGTGTTGTGTTAAAATCGCATCTATCACCCGACGCCTGTGTCCGCTCTATTCATAAGAAGCACTTCATTATATATATTTTATAGTTATTTCGCACTTAACCATTTCCGTATACTACACTTTTGCATGGCTTGCAAAACCGCGTCATTTAATTAATACTAATAATAATTCGTGTAGTGCTTTAACACTATTTTAATTAAACAGCTTAAACCTGAATTGGATCTTCTTCTACTTGTATTGCGCATGGTATAATTTTCCTTTGTTTATTAAAGAACATCCTAGCTTTGAATGTAGCATTAAGCCCTCGTCAAGGCCTATGTACGCTATTTAACCTGCATTGTAGCTACTTAGGCTTCCGTCAGCAACGAGGAAGTATGGACTGTAAGAGTTACTCTATACAATCTGGCGCATGTGATACAAACACTTAAGTTGTCACGAAAGAAGCAGCTGTGCTACCATAGCCCCCTTACCGATCTGCGTCACATGCTAATATGACAAGTTTATGTAGATAACATTTTCGGATTTGGAAACCTAATGCGAACATCTTGTGCATGCCTAAACCACCCTAAAAAGTTTTACTAGCTACTACATGTTCAGGAGGGCATTTATTTTCAACGCAACAGAATTTGCTGGTTTAGAGTTTGCGGAAGCCGCTCTACAAAATTAACAATATTAAAATGCGTATGTTTGGGTAAACAAATCTGTTGCCGTTTTTAACGAAAACAAATAATGAATTAAGAGTTAGAAAATAAAACGTAGTTTTTCCTATTGGAGCTCAAGAATAACCAACCTCCAGCAAATTACTTGAAACTTACCATATAAATCAAAGAAGGCCAGAATAAGCTTTCGGGGATTAACCCATATGCTAAGTTAATAAATTTAGTGAATGTGTGATTGTGTTCGTTAATTACAGAATAGACATTTAATGTAATTTGTCGTGTGTAATCATATAATAAATTTACTATTTATTGCATAAGCAAATTAATATGAAATACTGGAATCAAATGTGATCTGTAAAGTAAATTAAAAATGAAATACAAACAAATAAATGTTGCATTAATAGATGCTAATGACACAACCGCAATGAAAGTTAAAAATAAGCTTAAAGGGCTATTGGAAATAAGAAAACTAACAAAATATGATCACATCCAAATAAACTAAGCCATCCAGAGTAATAAATAGAGAAATAAACTATGAGAAAAAATTATCACCATTAAACATGAGGTTGGAGACGTATTAGGTGTACGAAAATACGTTGACAATACCCTAAAGACACTATTGGAGCCCCAACGGGTTTCCAACTCCTGAGTTGATATGGCATACTGAATTCAAACCTGGAGATGTAGAAAAAGCACTGAGTCGGGACCCTAGCAATTCAACGCAATTCCGGATTATGTAACGGTTAGTCATGTTTGAGAAAATAGACTGTTATAGAATGTCTGTTCTGAAGGATGAAAAATTGAACCAACAGCACTTAAAACAAAGTTCTATAAAAGGTGCAAAAGAAAATGAGGTACCTGTGCCACGGACTGGCAACTGAATACTATAAAATTCAGCCGGTAAAAACTTGCCATTATCAAAGGATAAGTATGAGCTGCAAAATTCTCTAAACTTGCGAGGATTTTTATTTGCGGGTCGTTCTAAAATTTGCCCTCATCGTCTACCTATTAACGTGGTTGCAGAAAAATGAACTAAGTTTTGAGTGGGATACCAAGGCGGTCTATATTGTTCCAGCCCATGACACTGGGCTTATAAAGAGCCCTTTCGAATGGCCTACCACAATCTGGCAACATGGGTGCGCCGTCACTTCACCGTAATATTCGATTTAAAAACATATCCGTTGCAAGCAAATCGTTACTAATTTTGACTTCAGCTAAAACAGTAATTTCTTCAAAATAACTTACCTAGTGATACTGCAGTCAGAACAAGTCCCTTCATCTTATTACTTTTTATATCTGCTCTTTTAAAGTGCTTTTCACACTCAACACTAGTCTTTCCAATCCGCCAGTTCTCTAAATGCAAAATGTCTTTCCATTTTTGTGCTATCGTTCCATTAGATGAAAACTTGAACATGCTAACACATGGAGCAACTGATGAAGCGTAAGTTAACTTGCAGCTTGGTACGTATAAGACTTTAAAGGCAGTTTTGGAACTTATATGAAGTGCCTTGTCAAAATAGTGTTTAATGTCAAATATATTTCAAACAAACAAAACTTGTGTGTCTTGGAATGACCTAGCATACAATCTGGCAATAGAGCCAGTGTCATGGCCTGGAACAATATAGACCAGACCGCCTTGCGGATACTGCCTACGAATGTATGAAGCTGCCATAATAAGTTGACCAGTGCCTACTTATCCTCTCCATGAAAAGGGTTTTGGGCTGAATACCGACGTTAATAATGGAGAAGCGTATGCCTAAGGACATATCGTCCGATTGTTAAAAAACTGGTTCAGTTCAAGAAACCTCAAGAATGTAGCTTTGTGACGTTGGCACATGTACAAATTGAATTTAAATTAATTAATATGTTAAAATTTGAATGCCGCCATCGTAACACACAATCGACGCTAAACCTCCGACGTATTAAAAACAACGGCCCAGCGGGTGTAGCAGGTAACCACGGCGTATGCCCAATTAAATTTTCCCATGTACTTTTCTAGCTGATAAGGGGTCCAATGGGTATAAGAAACCGATACCTGGCCAGACCTAGTCGCTTGTGAGTCCAGCAACATCCGGAGGAGTCAGCAGCCTGCAGCCAAAGCATATTTTAGTCGAAATTCAGGGATCAACGCTAAGCCTGAAAGACCTATGAACACAGCAATCTGCAGCCAAAGAAGAGTATCTTATCCGAAGCTGTCGCTAGCTTCGCTTACTCCCACCCTTCCACCACTCGTACGAATAACCAGAGCTAAGCCTGAATAGGCTTAGGCCCAGCCGCCTACAGCCATAGCAGACTTTCCGCCAGAGCCGAAACCGTTTCATCCAGCGAAGCGTGTCATCCGAAGCTATCCCGAGTAAGCTATTCCAAATCCTGGACCTCTTAATCGCCGATTTCAAAACCAGATACTACCCCTAAAATTTCGAGTTCGCTCGGATTATTTGGCAGGTGCATTTTGTCCTGTACGTACCGCGCCGACTATGTCCAAATTGGCGTGAGACGCCGGACCACCTCCGCATACTTATACACACGAAGGTCGACTTTAAAGTCGTAAATCCCCAACAAACGCCTACATGTGGTTTCGGCCTACAACAACAGAGGGCAGCCATTAACCTTTTTAGTTCCAAAATTGGTCGCCAGGCAGAGTAGGGACCGCCGACCGCCGCAGTTCCTCTCCGCTAGCGTGCCAAAAAGGTTAAGGTTGCGAATCACTTGTTGAATTCTAAAGATTTGTTTTATTTCGATGTTAAACTGTACATACATTTTTGTATATTAAGTTCAGTTCTAACAACGAAATGCACTAATAGAGATAATATACAGCGTTTATGAGATATGTTCTTAATCCAATTAATCAAAGCAAAATAACAAGCCATTGGCTAATTGAGCTACCGCAAAGGCACATATAGGTACAGGGTGTTTAAAAAAATACGTTCGGATATTTTACCCACTTATACATCTCATCAATACAAGCAAAAAAGTCTTCATAAACAGGGGTCTGGAAATCCCTCGTTTCCGAGATACAGAGTGTTAAAGTTTTCAAAAAAATCTCGGCCGCTCCTGGAATAAATAATTTAAATCTAAGTACGTCAAAACATGATCCTTAATAGCATCAATAAACTCTCAAAGTTTCACTAAAATCGGTTGGTGCGTTTTTGAAATATTGAAGCATTTTAGTTTTTGGCTTAATAGGTTCAGAGGCGTGCAAAAATATGGGCTTTATTTTTTCTTGAAAACGAAGCGAGAAAAAAAAATTCAAGAGACAAAAAAGTTGTATTTTTAGTTGCTTTATTAAAAAATTATATGAAAATTACAAACAAATCTATTGGATGTTATTTTTTTGTGAAAAAACCTAATCGACATGCCCCCATGGGCACACCTCTGGAAGTACTGGATCAACTGTAATATGTCCAAAAGATACCTCATAAAGTTATAAACATACTATAAAAATTTCATAAAATCGCTCAAAGCGTTTTTTAGATAACAATAAAAAACAGGGGTTTTTTAACTTTAACACCCTGTATCTCAGAAATTAAGCGTTTCCGGGCCCATATTTATTAGGATTTTTGTGTTTGGATTGATAAGATCTATAAGTGAGTAAAATATCCGAACGTATTTGTTAAACACCCTGTATACGAAAAGTCAATTCATAGACCCCGTTTCGTGACATTACAGCTTGATGTATCAAACATCTAAATATAAGAATTTAACGTTGAAGTGCCCACTGACCAGGAACATTTATGGCAATATCACTGCGCTAAAGAATCGTGAACACCAAGCGAGTTATAGAAAAATCAGAAGAATTATTCTAATTTACATGTGGTTATGACTTGAAAGCGTCGGCCTACTTGGGAAAAGGTGTAGGAGAATAACCAAACAGTAAAAACATACTAGATCCAGAGAGAGTTGCTGTAGCAATACTAAAGAATACGTGATCTTGACACTACGTGCGACTTGTACGATGCGTGCTACGGCAGCGTTTTGGAAGAACGACAATTAAAAGAAGACCGTAATTCATGAAGAAATGGTACTTGATGTGGAAAAATGTTGCGGTTAAACATGAACAGTTAAAAAACATCGGCAGCTCACTAAAAACTGGTGAACATAGCTGGAATATATTGAAATGGTATTTGATCCTTAAATCAGCTCTGGTAGTCATGCCAAACAATTAAATATTAAAGTCATAAAAAACACAGAGTTGAAATGATTTGCATATCTGAATAAAATCACATAATTTGTCAATTGAAAGTTGCACTGTAAAATGTAGCCAGTAACATTCGAATTTACTTGAATAGGCTTGAACGGAATGAAACTCAAATTTCATAGGTTGTGGGTAGCAATGTAAATTTGTAAAATATAAAAAGGTTGAAGTATTATACCAGCAAAAGCCAATTTAATAGAGCTGGCACAGTAAAATTTAAAACATGCAAAGTCACAAAGGTGCGTAGCAATCTAAAGTAAATTACAAAAGGTCGTATAATGAGCAGTTTAAAATAATAAGTGGTAAGAGGAAGATTAACGATTGTAACGTGCAAAAGAGCACAAAGCCAGCCAAATTTACATACAGAAGGAAAACCGAGGAATTTGAAGGATAGCAGGCAAAAGTACAGAAATTAAGATCCAAGCAGGCCAGTGATAAAATTTTGGTGAAGACATAAATAATCAGTGCAGTGACCAAGTTAAACTTAAAAGTGCTTTTTAAATAAACATTGTGGCGCATTCCTAGATGGACAATTTTATGAAAATCAAAGAACAATTATTTTAGGCTAAGGTTATTGTACATAATTATCACATTTGTTAGTTTTAGAATTTTAAATTAATGTAATTGAGTTACTTACTTCCTGTTAAAATCAATGTTTGATGGTAGTTGCATAGCAACCAGACACTCTCTTTGTTTTTAACAATAAAATGATGCTGACACGTTGAAAATTGCTCGAGCTTTAATTAATCTTTTTGGGTGTTGAACATAAATTAAGGTAAAAATAAAGTACACCATCGTGTTCACAAGGCTGCAGAGCATCGACACCAATAAAGGCAAGAGTTTCCACGTCATAAAAATAAATTTCTTTTGGCTGCTCTTCGACGTTGGCATCGGGGACCTTCCGGGCACCACAACGAGCACCGTACGAGGTCTTGAGAAGCAAGCAGGGATTACCAGTGGGCAGTTCGAGCAGCCAGCAGCCTTCAGATCATCGCCGGGGAGCTGCAGGAAGCGGTAAATTACCAGAGGGGACCTGGCCGTGACTTCGCCTGCAAGAGAGGTTAGGTTAGTGAACATTTTTTATATACGCCCGATCTGGCTGAAATTTTGGCCAAACCTGAAGGCAGTCTTGGAGAGCCGGTTTCCGGAGGATTTGTGTGCCCAAATATAATAGCAAGTCCAGAAGAATTAGTTAAAATTGGCAAATGAGTCCCATAAACAATGGAACGCAGACCCACGCCGTTTAAAACAACCAAGGCTTAGCGTCACTAGAAAACAAAAGTGGTTTAGACGCCGTTTGATGGCGGTAAATTAAAATTGACTTACTGATAAAATCTGCTCATTTTAGTTGATTTAATTTCACAAAAACGCACGACTTCTGTATGTTTACAATTCTTAGTGTGTCACCATTTGACGTTGTGAGCGCAGGCGCTCTGTAAAGTAATTTTCACGATAATACAGCGGCGTCCCGCACTAATTTTAACTAAGGAACCCAACGCCCGTTTGAGATTTTTAAGTTTCATGCTGTGATTGTATGAGCTAGCCAACTTATTAATTCAGATAAGTAAATCAGATAGGGGCAAAACACCATTTTTAACGATATTGCCAGTAAATAAAGAACCCGGAGTTGTTTTTCACCAAAAATTCAATGTCCGTTTAAAGTCATATAAAAAGTATTGAGTGGTGATTTATGTTTAAAGCGAATTCATTACAATATAAAATAATATATCACATAAGTCATTGCAATATATCCTCGTAACAATCAACTACCTCACAAAATAACTAGAAGCTTCTCCCCTCTCAAGTTAGAAAGTTAATTTTGTTGCTGATTTGTTTGTTGGTGACGAGATCGTTTAGCCATTATGAATTAGCATTGAAACTGCACTTGAACCAAGAGCTAAACTTTGAGTACCTGCTATTCAAAAATGAATATAAGCTTTAGGCTTGAGCATAAAACTAACGCCACACCACTTTACTTCCCCCACCCAAGTAGGAGAGAGCCTGGAATCAATATATCCATGAGTACTATCAGTACTATATAGAAAAAGCAACATGGACCATAGCCCAGCAAAAACTTTACAGGGTGTAATAAACTTTAAGGGGCGATAGTATTGATCAAAACCAGTTTTTTCGCATTTCTTAGAGCCCTAACTCCATTAAAACACATTTGCGGATCTACGAGGATTATTCAATAGAAACGCGTTTGGAATGGCCAGCCGCGATTTGATCGCCATGATTTGTTTATATTGATTGCATGTGATGTGCCTGTCAAAAATATTTGCAGTTTGCTTCTTTCTAAGCGTTCTACTTAAGTTGATAAATGGCATTTAAAATCCACTAAAGATTTTGCCGTCCAGGACATGCTCGTGTTGCAGCATCATATGAAAATGTGAGACAATTGGAAATTGCTTTACACGCAAATAGACTTAGAACTTTCCCGCATGTTAAGCATCAGTGTGGGAACTGTTCATTCCATTATTCATAGTCTTGGCTACACAAACTTACTGCTCAGTGGACTGCTTACTGGTGAACAGAAGAGTTTGCGTTCCGCCTTATCACTACAGCATTTAATAAGCTATCAGCAATAAGGCATGTTATCACTACGAACCAGAATTCAAACGCCAGAGTATGCATTCGAAGCTTGCAGAATCTACGAAGGTGAAAACAGTTGGATATTAACCGTATTTTTTTATTACTAAGGTGTGTAGCTCTTATATTTTAAAGAACCTGGTGTCAACATCAATTCTGAACGGTACGCAGACACCTTACAACGTTTACGTGCCAGCATCAAGAATAAACGTCTTGGGAAACTCACAAACGATGTTCTCCTTCTGCACGATAATGCTCGCTCCCATGTAGCCTGAACGGTTTAGGAACTGCTTGCTCGCATGCATTAGGAAGAGTTACAACATCCATCTTCTAGTCCCTATTTGTCCGCGTGCGATTTTCATGTGTTTAGTCCATTAAAATAATGGGTAAAAGGGCGGCGCGGCGCTTCAATTCGGACGCTGAGTTAGAGAATGGTACCACAAACAACCGCAGGAATTTTACCAGCAGAAAATCTATAGATTAGTGCACCAGTGAGATTCATGCAGAGATGTGGTAAATATAGATGCAAACACACCGTTTACTTAAGAACATACGTATGTTCCAACATGTACAACATAGGATTTTCATTTTGTCTCTTTTCGTATTATTGTAAATGTTTGTACAAACATCGTCTCTTTCCCTCTAAGTGGTACCTGGGCGTTACCAGGGCAGTGCATGCGCATCACAATATTAAACGTACTTCTGAACTCGCGTAACTTGTGTGTTTACAATCACCATATTTACAGTTGTCAGTTGTCATATTTGCGTTTATTTACACTGAAATTAGGCGTCAGAAGCTTTCTCTTTGACAAATTCGATACCAAGGGCAACTTGCACCTCAAACAATTTTAAATATCAAGCGGGCCAACGGCCGAAGTCCGAGAATAGCGAAAGATGCGAGCGCAATCATGAAACACGAAACCAGTAAGCGCGCGGGGCCGGCTGCAGAGCGATAAGACCGGAAAAGGGTAACAGCCGTTCGGGCGACAAAGGGATATTTAAACGTTTATTTATAAAGTTCAATTTTACTGGGCTTCGATCGTCGTTCGGTTTTGAGTTTTTAAATTTAACGACTAGCAAGATGATATTCTTCTCGCGAGGTGGATCGTGGTTCTGAAAGACGGTTTAAAATTACCACTCTGCTTTAGCAGCCAATCACACATTAGGTACCTCTTAGAAAGAGAGAGACTGTGGACCACCACGAATTTTAGGTGCATTTGAAAGAGACAGCTTGTTAAAAGTGTGTTTGTGCTTATATCATACATGTAGTAACACAGTTGCAGTGGCATGTTTGCATCTATATTTACCACATCTCTGGATTCATGCCTTAATGTTACTGGAGATTTCTTTTAAATTTCTTGAATTAAAATTGCTTTACAGCATCTAAACGTGTCTCTATTGAACAATCCTCGTATGTTCATAGAAACTTTTTCTTTCTTTGATGGGTACTATTACCCCTAAAACTTTGTTATACCATCTTTTACACACTATATAATATAAAACTTGGGAAAAGGACCGGCGAGGAAACTATAAGAGAAGATGTATGGAGGACCTTAACAGGAAAATGGACGAAAGACCTAATTTAGAGATGAAGAAGCATTATGAAATCAAAGTATAATTGGTAGTTTCCAACAAGGATATATAATTGGGCTATGCAGCCCCCAGAAAGCGAAGTCAAAAATAGCGACTTAAAAATAAACAATTGAATATGTAGTCATGATATTTTTAAATGAATATGATTGTAAAAGATTTTTTTCTATAACAAATCAGGACAGTTAACTCACAGAAATGAGAACAATAATACGTAATACGTCTGTTATTACAGAGCTGAAATACTGTGTGGGAACTAAGCACAAGGGTTTCATTAAGACAGTTTTTGGAAGTTTCCATCACTTTAAAAAAATGCTACCCTTAATATGATTCAAAAGAAACCTGTACAATAAAGTCAAATTGTTCTGGCAATGTGATAGCAACCATATTTTGAATTCTAATTGTTTGTATAAAAACCGGAATATATTGAATTTAAATTGTGTTTTCGCTCTTCGTTTCTGAGTTATGTTAATAGTTTTACTTTTGGTTTAGAATAAAACCAACATTTCAAAACAATTTTTGTGAGATTTTATTAAAAGTTGGCATATCTTAGAAACCTCTACCCCAGTAAACACAAACCACAGATAAAAAGGAAATTTCAATACGGTGGTTGAGTACAAAGTACACATGCTCTCTATATGTTGTCAAATTATAAAACTTTGAACATCTGTAATTCGAAAATGACAACTCATATACGTTCAAAAACTGAGAAAAAAAATATTTTTTTTCATTCTTTGCTACTTATACAATGAACTCTTACTTTAATTATTGAGTAGAAAATATGTTCCCTGCACAGTTTATTTCTTAATATTGCAATACATTTACTGATTTGTTTCTGAGTTACATAATTTAATTTGTTGAGATAATGAGGCGTGCATGTTTCTAAGCACGTAAAGTTATTTTATTGTTAGTGCGTAATCGCCTTAGAGTATGCATTTTCCTTAGGCAGTGGAGCTACTTCCATTTAAAAAATTAGTGTAGTCAAGGTTTCTGTGGTTCCCACCAAATAATTGGCTACTTTTCACATCACATTGGTGCATACCTAATTCAGAAGTTTTTAATAATTTAGCTTTTTCAAAGCACCATTAAAAAATTTATTCTTTTGCTTAGACATTAGCTGTTCTTCCCAATCGTTTCTAATAAGAGATTTAAATAATTAGAGAAAACTTTTCCAACATTTGTTATACTTACACAATGCTTTAAAATTATTACTGCCAGTATTTCTTCTTTTTTTATTAATTAACATCTTTTAAGGCTCATATACAGAGTACCCATTTTATCATTCCCCCTGAAGGTTTTCAAATAAGCAAAACATCTGACAATCCAGAGGTAACTTAGTACAACACTGGTTCGTGTTTTATAAAAAACGGATAAGTGAAGCTACTTAACGCGACAATAGAATATCAACTTAAGATTGGACCCTCGTTGTATACGTAAATTATTTAATCACCTGCACTTAAAATTGTAAATTGCATTATTACACAGTAATAGTCTACAACGTATTTAGAAAATAACAAATGTTACAGACTATTTTTGCAACTCAAAACAATAACAAATGTCTACACTTATAGACATGAGTCAGTAGAAGTTTCGTTTCCAAGGTACAACTCATTTTTACAATATTTGCAAACTCTAACTTTCTTCCGAACGAATCAAGTGGGCACTGGGCAATGTAGATGATTTATCTCAAATAACTGTACCTACTGCATTTTAGTGTAAAATTAGTGTACATGTAAATCAACAAAGAGTTGGCGGATAGTCACTGCTTTGACGGTCATACACATAGCAAAAAAAGAGAAGCTCATCGCCTCTATGAAGAAACTTTGACGCATTGTCAAATTCCAAACAAGATAATATTCATTAACGCCTCAAAGAATCTGGTTCTTTCATGAATCGAACTTCTCACCTTTATTGACGGAGAACTGTTAGTACTGTAGAAGTTGGGAAAAGGATTTTGGATGTGGTTGTTGAAAATTCTAGAGCTAGTATTAGAAGAACTGGTTTAGCACAGGGAGTATTTAGCACTACTGTTTGGAATGTACTGCATGAACGTCTGTAACCTTACCATATCCAACATGTACAAGCTCTGTATGTAGAAAATATTCAATACAGCTGGAATTTTCAATGGTATTTACAACAATGCAACGTTGACCCGCATCGCGTGTATTTTACATTGATGATTCAGCTTTTACTCGAAACACGACTGTCATCAACGACTGCTGCAAATTCCCATGTGAACTGTCAACGCGCTAACAACGCTTTATTACTAATGTGCGGAAACATATTATTGAAGACAGGTAACTGTGCTGAAGAAGATGTTAGTGTGACAAAATCCTTTTCCTGGATTGATCGAAAGTGTTTTCTTGGATAGAATGGTGAATCTCCTAATTTTAATATATAGTAGTGAGACGCTGGTCTACGCGATTCTTGTGATCGCCATCGTCACTCTTGTGGGAAACATTCCCACTGCTGAGACACAGGCCTCTCCGCTTCGAGTACCTACGTTTGAGGCATTAAGAACCCCATGATTGCTGAAGCCGGGTTGGGGAGTCACAGTGAAGCTGGCACAACATTTTTGTGATCCTTGCCATTACTGTGGGTTGAACTCAGACTTCTGGCTTAGTACCGGAGGCCCTAATACAGAGCAACCTCCACTGTTTGTTCATTCAAAACAATCCATATGCCACGGCTCGTCCAACCTTGTGTACAAGTAAATGGACAACATTTTGAGAAATTACTCTAGTACTAATCGTGTTTAAAACAGACTTTTATTAAGACACCATAAAGGTTATTTCACGGCCATTGTCATTAAGTAACAAACGACTTCCGAGATTGGACCGTGTCATGATTGAGGGCTTCATCAGGAGGAAAAGGCAAAAGAGCACGGTAACTCAACGTGTTAACCACGCCAGAGGCAAAACTCTTTGCAAGGGAAGAGATAGAAGAGCACGGTAACTCAACGTGTTAACACGTCATAGGCGAAACTCGACTAACGTTCGGAAGGAGAAAGGCGAGGAAAGCGCCGTCGCGGTTCAGCAAATGCCGTCGCGGTTCAGCAAATGCCGTCGCGGTTCAGTGGCGGTGGGCGGGGCTTAGGAAGTAGCACTTTCCACATAGAAGGAAGGGATAAGCCTTCGCCCCGATTGTGATTGTTAGGGTGTTTGTAAATCTCAATGGCTTCGCAAATCTTTCTGCTAAAGAAGAATGGGGATTTGCAGATGATGGAAGTTTAATCAAAAAGGATCTTATGGTCAGTATCGCTTTGGTGTTCGGCGATGGCTGATGATGAAACGAAACTCGACTTGAGACAGCGCTGGTGCTCAGAAATACGAGTTTTAACTGAACGACCTGTTTCACCAATGTATACAGCATTACAAGAGCAAGGGACTCTATACATACCTTTAGATGACATCGTGTTTAATTTATCTTTAGATGAAGGAAGAGCTTGTAAAATTTTGCTCGGGGGTTTGAATACTGTTTTAATGTTTTGTTTTCGAAGAAACTTTCCTACGCGGTCGGTGACTTGGTGGATATAGGGAAGAAAGACTATTGCTGCAGGAGGATCGGGTTTTGGAGGTTTGAGTGGTCGTGAATAAAGATGGCGATTGATGGCAGACTATATATCCCTAGCACGGTAACCGTTATTCCTAAGAGCTTTCCGAATGTGGTTTAATTCAGCGTGTATATTATCGGGTTGGGATATAGAAACAGCCCGATGTAGAAGCAAATTGATAACGGAAAGTTTTTGTGTAGGATGATGGTGGGAATCTGCATGTAGATAGCGGTCAGTGTGAGTGGGTTTGCGATATAAAGAATGACCAAGTTTGCCACTGGGTTGGCGAGAGACCTGTACATCTAAGAAAGGAAGGGAACCGTTACTTTCTATCACCATGGTAGAGTTAATGTCTGGATGTCTGGATGTTGACTATTGAGATGATTTAAGAAGACTTTACCATGTGGCCAAATAATAAAGGTATCGTAAACGTATCGGAACCAAACCTTAGGTTTCAATTCTGAAGATTCCAGAGCTACGGTTTCAAAAGCTTCCATGAAGATATTGGCAACGAAGGGTGAAAGAGGAGAACCCATGGCCGCACCAGAGATTTGTTTAAAGAACTGGCCTTGAAATAGGAAATAAGTGGAAGAGAGGCATTTTTCTATCAGGGCAGATAGACTTGAAGACGTCTCGTTATATTTATCATTCCACAATCTCAAATGGCAAGTAGTCCTTTAATTGAAATGAACTCACTTCACTCTTTATTTTCTTTCAGTTCTTATTTTAAATACTTGTATCCTGTTACCTGTTATTGGACTGAACACTCTTCTCTACCAAACCCAATGCATCCAGCTCTACGACTTACCACGTTACAAGAACTGCTCCACTCAAAGCCACGGTGAAGTCGTCAACTGACAACCAACTGCCAAGATGTGCAGAATCCGGATTCAAATCCACAAAGAAACCCAGGAAAGACAGTTCGCCACATAAACACACAAAAACAACTCGCCTTTTTAAATCAACATTTACACCTCCTCCCCAGTATGCATCCAAATCGACCTCAGCTGTATTTGTGTTGACTCTGATGCTCAACCAAATCACAAGTATGAACCCTGCTGCAACCCGGCACTACGAACCTTGATCAGATGCAAGCCACAAGATGTCACTTGACAAGCTCCACAAATACGTTCACTCTGCTAATGATGTTGATATAAACCACTTCCTTTATAAACCATTCCTTGTTATCCAATTCAGTCGATGCAATTAGATTGACCTTCTTACCACCTAGTCTGCTAATCTTCTTCTTTTAACATTTTACTTTTTATTCTTTTTCACCACGCCAATTTATTTTCAATTTGAACCTTTTTATTTATCAAAATATCTTTTTAAAAACTTTTATAAAGGGGTTTTTTACAGTCCAATACACTATTGAAGCTTTATTATATGTCTAATACCTACTATGTTAAATAGTATATTTCGAAAAAGTATTTGTCATTAACTTCCATTTTCATTTCAGATATTAAATTAAGTTAAAATCCTACTGTTTCTCAATTAGCTTCATTTAATTAAATTATAAATTCTATTTGCTTTCATTTCTAAATACATCTTAATAATTTTGATATCCATTTCACATCTAAATTCATCTTTGTAAATTTTAATACTGTATTCTTTTAATTTTATTAATCTGATTTTTATACCCCTGTACCAATACCATAACAAGATGTTTTGTCGACCTTAGAAAAGCATTTGACATACATCCAATTAAAGGACTTTCTAACAATTCTGCACGAGAACGATATACCAGACGCAATAATTAACATTATACGTGACATTAACACATACAATTTAATTATCTGTGAGTAAAAATAACAAGCGACAGACATTTAATCCATTTCAAAGCAATAAAGGCGACAAGAATATCTAGATGCATTAGAGGTACAATATGGACCAACAAGTTTATGTACACCAACAGCAAAATTAGCATTTACAAGGCAACTGTTCGGCCAGTATTAACGTAAGCAACAGAAACGGTCACTAAAACAAAAAAAAACTAAACAAATGTAGGTAGAAATGAAGACGGTCCGAGCAATACTTGGTATAATACTATGATACAAACAAATTAATACCTCGGTCATCAGTTCGACTAATATACTAGAAACTAGATGCACAACGTGGTTAAGTGATCCATGACAGGATAAATAGGAGAAGAATGTATCAAAGAATGAACCAACCAGAAATACTAAAGAAATTTATTATGATGACAAGAATAACCTTGGAGAAAACAAGAAATAAAATAGTATCAAATTGTGATGTATCACAAGATTTCGAGGTAAGAAAAGGTCTTAAATTGGGAGACCCCCTGACGACGCACTATTTAATCTGGTAGTGGAAGTAATAATAAGCAATAGCAAGCTGAAAACCGATGGTACAATAATAACAACGAACACCAATGCATGGCCTTTGCAGATGACCTGACTATATTAGCCAGAAATCTAAAAGAGCTAAAGAGAACCATAACATCAATAGAAAAAGAAGCAAATAAATTCGGCTTGGAGATAAATCAAGATAAATCAAAATATATGGTGATGAGAGCAACGAGAAACTATCGACAACAGAAAGTAACATTACCCTGGTAGCAATGATGGGAGAGAACATGTTTTTGAGAGAATCTAAAAATTCTGCTATCTAGGAGTCACAATTGAAGAAAAGGGGCACGAAGAACAGAAAATACAGGCCAGGATAGCAAAAAATAACAGAAAATATAAAACTCTAAAAGCATTGATGAAGTCTAAATATGTGTCCAGCAAGACAAAACAAAGAATCTATACAACGGTTATAGGACCTACAACTACCTTTCTTGTGAAACTTAGACGGTAAATCGAGTGGAGGAAGAAAAATTGAACAGGTGGGAAAGAAAACTGTTACGAATCATATATGAACGAAAAATAATTGAGGAAGGACGGAGGAGAAAAACTAATCATGAGCTGACAGAATTTTACAGAAGCCCAAATGTAATAATAGTCATGAAAGCACAGAGAGTAAGATGGCTGAGACATGTGGAGAGATTGGGTAGAAGAAAAATGATTAACCTTGTACTACGCAGAAAACCAACAGGAAAGAACAAGAAGGACAGGCCAAGAAAAATATGGAGGAACGAAGTGCAAGAATACTTAGGCACCGTAAAGTTAAAGGAATGGAAAGAAAAAGCAGCCAATAAAAAAGAGCGGAGAAGGATAGTCCAGACCGTATTACGGAGAGATTGGTGAAGATAGTTTCGAAGGGGGAAACCACCTAGGAGATATACAATGTAGTTCTTTTATCTCCTTACAACACATATTACGTTCAGCGTATTTCATGAGTGTGTAATATTTTGATAAGATTTTAAATAAACGAATTTCATGAAAAACGCTAGACGTAATATGTGTTGTAACAAGATAAAAAACACAGTGTACACAGGGTGTTTCAAAATTGCACGGCACTATTCTAGACACGCGTTCTCTATGTTAAAATAAAGAAAAAATCATATAAACATTGGGCAGAAATTGCGCATTAAGGGAGCTACAGTTCTGGGAGGGGTACAGCAGTGGCGTGTTCGTCAGAAGACAGCTGTGCAATTGCCATTTCCAGTTCACATCATGGCTTGATCGGAAGTGCACCGCGATAACGACGCAGTGTGATATCGGGTGGGCCCCTGGTTCTCAGCTCGATTTTATTTTTCTGGGGCTACCTCAAAGCCCATATATACCAACATCGTCCCTAAACTGTGGAAGCTCTTAGGGAGTCGATAACCCAAGAAGTTCCTGCTATTCCGCCCGAAATGACCCGCATGGCCCTGAAGAGCTACCGGGAAAGACTCAATCAGTATATCGACAATGGAGATCGCCACTTGAGTTATGTAATTTTTAAAACACGTTAATCTAAAACAGCATTGTGTGTACTTTTCGGAAATATATATTTTTTTTATCTTGCTTGGTTTTGTTTTTATTAACTTCCTAAATCAGGGAGGTCATTCTGCCGCACCCTGTATATGCTTTGTATTCTTCTTCTTTCTCATATTTGAGACCAGTGACCTAACCACTAGGTTGTGGTCGATGTGCCCTCTTTGCTCGTATTCCGGTTAGATGACTAGCCTTGTCAATCGAAACTGAAGAAGAGTTGCTTTATTAAAAGTTAACGACTACCACAGGTGTTAGCGTGGTAGTCGGAGACTATATATGCTTTTGTCGACCTTAGAAAAACATTTGACAAGATCCAATTAAAGGACTTTCTAACAATTCTGCACGAAAAGATATACCAGACGCGATAACTAACATTATACGTGACATTAACACATAAAATTTAATTATCTGGGAGTAGAAATAACAAGCGACATAAATTTAATCCATTTCAAAGTAATAAAGGCGGTAAGATTATCTAGATGCTTCAGAGATACAATATGGACCAACAAGTTGATGTTCGCCGACGGTAAAGTTAGGATTTACAAAGCCGCTGTTCGGCCAGTATAACGTAAGCAACAGAAACGGTCACTGAAACAAAAAAAAACTAAAGAAATGAATAGAAAGATAGAAATTAAGACGCTCCGAGCAATACTTGGTATATGTAATACTATGATACAAATAAAGTAATACCTCAGTGCTCAGTTCGAGAAATATACCAGATGCACGACGTGGCTAAGTGGTCCGTAACTAGAAAAAGACAATCGTACGACCACGTAAACAGGATGCATAAAAACAGGCTAGTTAAAATGTGCTACTCAGAGAAACCATCACATGCAAAAAGACCACCAAAGCGATGGATCCAGAGTTGGATTTAATCGTCAACGGTATAAAGCAAAGTCGAAACAAATAAAGAAATCCTAAAAAAATAAAAAGTAGCTTCACTTACGCGTAAATAAATAAAATACGAAGTATATTAACAAAACTAGTTTTAATATTTCACACGCATACAAGTACAAATTGGTAGAAACAACCATAGTAACGCTAACGCGACTGTCGATGTAGTGAGGCGAGAGACCAACTTCGCAAACCATTTTATACAGTGCTGCCCAGTTCCTATCCATCAAAAACTGGTAAGATTTTAACTGATTGGTTTCCGAGTCTTCCCAGATTATAAGCAGTCACGGATTTCGACATGTTTCGAGACATTGCAAATTTTCTGAGTTGTTTTCAGAGCTACAAACGTTTCTTATTGTTTTGAGTTGCAGAAGCTAACTGTAAAGTTTTGCTCATCATTTTGGAAACACCCTGAGGAATTGGTTGAAGCAGTTAAATTAAATAGACAAAAAATTAAAAGATCCGCGTATTACATTTACTTAATATACAATATACACAAATTTAAAATAAAAATTCCTAAACTATTGTACTACTTAATATTTTTCACTACGAACTAAAATTAAGCAAGACGTAAACCGGATCTGCTTAAATCGAAAGGTTTCAAAGCAAAGTGATAGCTCGCGATGAGTGGCTTCATTTAAATAATTACGAAAACATGAGGTTTGAACTCCCAGTGAGAATAGTAATTTAAACTGACTCAACACTTAAACTAAACATTTTTTGCTCCTCATCGGTTTATGTGGTTGCTTAATTAAATTCGATCTTTTAAACATCTACATATCTTCGAAATTACATAACCATGTTAAATGTGTCAATCTGTACGAGATATAATATTTTGGGCCGCCCTTGACACAGAAGAAGAAGGTCGGAAAGATATCCCGTAGATAGATAAAATATCGGTTAGTAGTTGTTTTAGTAGATTTTTTAGAAGGTGGTGATTAAGAAATTGAGGTATTAATAGCGCCCTTATTCCTGGATTTTGGAAGCTATACATAAGAGCAGATCACAATATACATTAAAAGTAGGACAACTGATAAGTCTGCAACCTCTCTAAATTTAGCAGATATTTTTAACTAATTTTAAAATGTGGAAATTAATAGACAATATTCAACAACTTTGACTTACAATTTTAAAAAATATTCATGAGTGCTGCCTCAGTAAGTTGATTTAGTCCAGAATTGACATCTTGCATAAATAGGCTACTGTTTAGCATCAATTAATTCAATTTTCGTTTTGGGGAACGCGTAGTAGTCAAAAGAACAGCTGGTGAGGTAATATTGACGTTAAACAGCTGTTAATCATCTTTAAAAATTAGCTCAGCTTGGACAAACCAGTCTTTTACGTAGGCGCATCTGCCTATTCTTATGTTTAGAAGATTTGAAAAAGTTAGGCGGTATTCACTTGCATCTTACGCATGCGTTCGACACTAAGAGAAATATGTTGAAGGGAAAGAACGCGTTATAAAACAAGTACGATATGCTAATTATCAAAGTAGCTTGAGCTCCAAATATAAATACTATAACGAAGTATGCTAACTGAACTACACCTAACGATGATGCATCACCCAAAATAAACATTTAAACTTGCATCGACGATGTGGACTCTGATGGTCGAATATTTTGTAAATTTTAAAATAGAAGGCGATAAACACAATGCACCGGTTGATTTGATTTTTTCCCGTATTAAACACACGAAATTTTCCACCTTTTAAATGAACTTTCTTCAGAACGGCATTCGACACTTACCTTAATGGTGGGTTTCTTGTGCTTGGGGTTAACGAAACATTGCTGCATGTTGCCCATACCTATCGCTTAATCCAGTATCGGATTCCAAGTTCATCACAAAACAGGCCACCTAATCTTTATCACAACAATAATTAAACTGCCCAAAATAAATCAATCGCTGTCCAGAAAATTGCTCGAAGAGGTCGCCGCGCAACGGTTTAGCCGAAATTTTCCGAAAAGCACTAGTAATTGCTAAAAACGAAATCGCCGGATTCGAAAAATATTCGTAGAAAAGATTCGCGCTTTCCTCGATCGTTCGAATAATTGTTGTGGCGCGTGTGTATTTTTTGCGGCGATGATTTCATGCGCCAGAAGGTTGCGCATAGTAAATGAACTTTGCTGTAATATTTTGTTGCTCCAGGCTAGAAATGTAAATAATCTTCAGTATTAAATCGTTTAACCCGAGCGGCCCAGCTGTTAATTAACTTGTGGCAGTGACATGACTTTTTATTGAGTGAAGTATCCACCGTTATCAATTAAGCCATTAATTTAAAATTTCCTAACGAGCTTTCTCCATTCAGTCTTTCGAGTGCTTATCTGTCTAAGGATGGTGATTATTATTCTAGTAATGCACCGACATATATGGCAATTTTATGGGTTACTTTTCCGTTGTATAGGTAATAAAAATTTAAAAATAAAGATTAGCCGCAAGTTTGTAATTTCCTTCCGTTACTGCGGCACATTTCAAACGTTAGGTATGACAGAGACAAGTTAATTATGCAATTGCAAACAATCGATGTTTATAATGGTAGCGTGACCAGTTATTATTTTAAAATTGAATAATAGATGAAGATGAACTGAAATTTCGTATTGTTCATAGTATTGCCACGGTCGAGGATGTTTCGGTGCGAACCACCAATACATTTGTTTTATTCAAGTAGGCATTTCAAAAAAAAATCGCAGAATAGAAAAAAATTAAAAGAAATATTTTGATATTATTTTTCCTGTGTCAATTTTTGCAATAAAAAAAATATTTAACTAAGTTTTGAAGTATTGTAGTAATATACCCCACTTGTTGTTGGCGATAAGTTTGTAATAATAATATTGAAATAAATAAAAATAAATACTACCACAATTACTACAATTTTTAATAAGAATTTAACTGATAATCTCAGGGCTTATTAAAAATTATGATTATTTTAATTGAGATTTAATAGCAATAATAAATAGTATGCTGCCCTTTTATATATTATTTATTGGCAAGTAATTCAAATTAATTCTCCGGCTAGCATTTGAGAACTCAAATCAAAGGGTTAGGTTGTGACACCGTATAACTTTTAATCTAGTATAGTAAATGCCCACTTTTAAACAAGTGACAGATAACACACAAAATTCAGCGTAATTTGATCGCAAATCGACCAAAAATTAATAAATCTACCTCAGGTAATCAATAGCAATGCAATTTAACGATTCAAGTTGTTTAGCTAACCTGTAATTGTTTCCTTTGACGTCACAGGGGACGCTAAGCTCTGCCAACCGTTTTGTTTAATGGCCCAATTATTTCCCGGATTCTGCACAATTTAGTAACGATACGGCTGTGAATTCCCTATAAAACGTTCCCGGCGGCTCCTGGTTGTCTCTGTACCACGAACGATGTCTGCTCTAGCTGGATCACGTTGCTGTAAACCTTTCGGAGCTCCCTGCCTTCTCCAAACAAACTTCAAAAGTGGACCTCGTACCTAGATTACGCTTCTAAGGGACGCCACCCTCGTAATTTCGTTCTGAAGTGATTTCCGCTGCTGCTATTTTCTTATATGCCACAAGCAAGGGCCTTTCTACCCGCTGCACACTGTTATCTGCTTGCCGCTGCCTCAAAACTCGCCGAAATATAGCTTCGAAGTTGAACACAAATGGTTGAAGTTTTCGGATCAAATTCCTCCGGTTTTTTACTTTATAACTTTATGGAATCAAGCACACATGGACTCTGCACACTAGCGATTAAATAAAACCAACAGTTGCCACAAACTACTGTGGGAGCCATAGATTGGCTGCTTTAATAAACAATAATAATTGAGCATCTAGTATCATAGCAACAAGTTAACAATTGTTTCAAGTAAGTTTTTACCATGTTCTTCCTTAAATAGTACATTGTTTTTGCATAAATGTAAATTCTGGAACACACTAACCTCACTTTGGTTGATTTTATCACATTTAGGTTTATAAACACTAGTTCATAAGTTATTCAGCACTATATTGTAGTCTTCTATCACTTTCAGGTTGCTTTTCACATGCTCTTTGCATTCCTTTGCTTCCTTACACTACTTTGTAACCCTTCAGCTGCATTATTGATTGCTGGTATCATGATATGACTACAGAACCGCTGCATAAAACTTTTGTAATGCTTCGAAACACCTCTGTTCTTAAGTAAAATCACTATTATGTTTTGACGGTACAAAATTAACCTGTCAGTCATCATAAATTAAATGCATTTGTCTCACCGAGCACAAATCATTAAAAATAAGCTGCTGATACTGTCCTACTCAAATACGAATATCTTGTAATTAAATTACAGTTATTGCTAATCATGTCTTAAGTAATTATCAATGTTTAATTGTGACTTATTGTTGCAATAAACAAAATACTAATTTTGGACCTATTTGAATCATTCTTTATTATCCGTACGTTTGCAATGCAACCAGAATTGCTGTAAGCAATATACCATTACAGTATAGGTATTAAAAGACGTTCTAGTAATTTTCCAAAATATTTAAAAATAATTCTGACAGGGCCGTCCAAAAAAGACATCAGTTAATTAGCTCTGGGAGCTCAATATTTACTTGACAAATTTAGTTGTTATTTTGACATGTTGATGGTGCGGAATGTCGAGAGTCAATCTCTCGTTCTCTCTCAGTTCACTCCCGCTAATGCATAGTTTAGTGTATTTAGTCGAATCTGTGCGTGATATCCTTTGCAGTCTTAGTTGATTCGACGTGTTCTGTTGAGTTTTGGCGTATTGCCTGCTCTACTTAGCGAATTTATCGTATTGCCACCGTGAATGAATTGTTAAAAAACCAAATCACCGATATCTTTAAAATTTCGCGTGTGGCCCTTAGGGTGTATTTGTGATTCTGTGATCGGTCTTTGTTATTGTTTCCTAATTCTTTTTCTATTTTCCATAAGTCAGGCCCTCTGGAGACCTGGAGATTGGATCACTGAGCCGTTTTACTCCTGAAGTATTTTCTATGTTTTTTTTAGTTTTTCTATAGTTTTCTATATTTTCGGATTATTGTATGGAAAGCTTTTCTTTTCTTTTAGGATAAATTTTAGATTACTGCTCACCATTAACGTAGTCCGCACGATTTATCTTCATTGGTGCCGTTCTATCTACCAACTAGGCGAGATTGAAGCCGTTCTTGATCAACACCGGATTCAACAGATAAGCTATGACCGTATACTTTAACTAAATATTTTTGTCCCAGTTCAAAAATTTATGGGAGCGAATAAGTGTATGAATTGATAATATTGAAATTTTCCGGCGTATGCCGGTTTTACCATTTATGTACTGTATGATCTAAAACTTTTATGTGGAATTATTTCGTTAAAAATTTATGTTGGCAGGCGTGGTAGTAAAAGTCAGATTGGCGTTTTAACAAATACTAACATTTTTGTTGAATACATAAACAGCTACGACTGTTCAAAATGATTTTCTCCATTGTCCATATACAACACCGCTTTGCGTTCAGTATTAAACATTATGTTAAGCGATTCTGTCAAAATTGAATAAGTTATATTATTTACCTTTACTCGTCACTGCCAACATAAATTCAATTTTTAAAAATCCACAGCCTTCTAATGGATAAAAGTTCGATTATATGGTATTAATATAACAGTAATTTATATGCGTACTTCTGCGTACCTTGAGCTTTGGTTATTTGTGCGGTAAACGTACATTTCGAATTATAAATTACATAGGATATGCTATAAACGCAGCGCGCACACGCCCGGGGGGTTAGTAATGGGTTTGACTCAATTACGTGCATTACTGGTCTTTAAATGCCCTAGATACAATATTTTATATGAGTAGAAGAAACTGCCCTTTTACATTACTTCTCTGAATGCAGGAATTGTAAGTAAAAATCACTTTAATTCAATGGCGGCTCGTGGAGAACTTTGAGGGTAGAGTCAAACGAACGTAAGATGCATTTCCCAACCCCTCACAGACAAAGACAAAATCCGACGTCTCAAGATCCAAATATGCATTTCACAGATATACTTTCAAAAGTAAGCATCAGTGAAAAAATGTTAAAATTTACAGGCTAATAAAATATAATGAACTGAATGTTTTATTTTTTAATTAAATGTATAATTTGGCCAAAAAATCTCCAATCTCCAATGTTTGAGATACATAGATGTATGAGTGATTGATATATATTATTTCAAGATCTGCGACAATTTACTAGTAAATTATGAGTATAATAAAATGGTAACACTAATCATTTTGCAAAACGTGCAACGTCTCCTTCGGGAGTGCACGCACGGTCTTCCAAATATACTCTCCGAACGCGGTGCGGCCTTTCTTCATCTGAATTCGATGAAGTCAACTACTGCGCCAAAATTGTGTAAGCATTGAGATTAATAACTCGACATCCACGCTATCAGCTTGCCAGGCCATTTTACAGAAGCGTAATCTATGGGAGCGAGTGAGATACCTTTCTCGAATTTTATAAAATCATCTGTCGATCTTTATCGCACCGAGACGGCTTGTTCGTCATCGGGCGTTCCTATTCGTTACATCTGAAGACAGAGCGTCTAGGCGTCAAGCTCCGTTTTAGCGTTGATTTTTTTACGATTAGTCAGTCTCGAGCCGGTGGTCAGAAGGCCGTTTCTGCGAGCGGCTTGGCTCCGCCCGCGCCGTCGCTTCCGGGCACGGTGCCCGGTTCCAGTGCTATTGCAGCTTCTTTGTGGTCTTCTCGCCGAGTCATTTTTTGACAAAAGTTGCGTGTGAGCTGTTGTGTTTTTCGAGGTGCTGGTGATGTCCATTGTGTCGGCTTAAGCCACTCATTAATTTCAGAGGCCTGTGGCCTGAATTAATACGTCTCTCTGAGCGGGATTCTTCCGAGTGCGCTATTTACCAAGGGGGCAGAATACATCTTGTCCCGCGATTCGGCTGGGGATATCTCTTGGACGCATTTGCCTTCATCTACACCATCTCAACCGTAGCAAAGCGACAGTTGACGCCCGCCAACTTACGACGCTACGTCTTGAGGCTGACCCACAATTAAGGTAGCGTTCGCTTTGTTGTAATTAACGTTTGTGTACTAAGCCTGATTGCCGCAAGCTGGCTTTGTATCGCATTAAAACTTGCTTAATTGCCGTCCTATGCTTCATTCAAGCCTAGTATATTCAAGTACAGAAGTAACCTTTGTGTAATAAACTTGTTTGTCGCTAACTGACATTTAAATATAACCGAATTTGACTTATTGTCCGCCCGCCGTTTAGTCGAGGTGAGGTACACTCACTGCTAAAAGGTAACCTTTGTTGTACGAGAGGTACTTTGTTATTTTTGAGTTAAGGCGTTTTCCAGCTGTTTATTCCTTTTAGTATTTACTCTATTTACTATGCCAAATCGGTCATGTGATATGGCCTAATTGATGTATTAACTGTTAATGACTTATAATTTTTTCGTTGTCTTGTGAATGTTTGTTTACAGGGTGACTTGGTCACTGCGTCAAGATCAATGTAAGGTGAGGCCTAAACGTGGTGAATAAGCGATGCAGATAGTTCGGCGCGTCTGTCGCTACGCTGCTGTTTCCAGAGTTAGTATTTCAGTATTTTTGCCCCGTTTGACCTTCAAGTTTCGGTTAAGCGTGGGTCTCCTTGATTGGACCTTGTGGCGCCCTTTTTCTTTTGTAATACCCTATGCATATCGACGCACTTGCCTTCTGGCGTTTCGGTTTTAGGACCGCGCCCTCTCCCTGAGCGTATTTGAGCCGCGGTCTTTAGCCTGTTTCTTACGATTTCCAGGTAAGTGTGCACGTTTCCCGGACTTGTTTAGGTATATGACACACACTCTCTCGTGAGTGGCGTTAAATCAGTTTGATGCTGTAACAAGCTGTAACCAGACTGCTCGGGTGCCTATGCGGATGTGGCTCCCATTGAATGTTAAAATCTTTGAACCTACTTTTTCGCCACTCTATTCCTACAGTGGTTTACAAATTGTCGAAATATTTGTGCTTCTTCGATCTGGCTTCCATGCGTTCGTAAAAGCATGTCGCCCTTATCGTACACTAAATATTCAAGAAATAACAATTCATTAATAAATAACACTGTAAAATATCAGATATGATCATTTTCATTTCATTTTCGATTGAAGAATATCTGTCGTCCTTTCTTCTTCATTTTTCACCGAGAGAAGCCAGGGTTTTTGAAACGACTGCGCGAAAATGTATTTCCTAAATGTACGTATGTTCCACACATAGCAGTGACAGTTACGAATAGATTTGCATGAAAATTTACAAAGATATAAAGCCTTACAACAATGGCAACAGACTTTGGTTTCACTGCGTTACAGCGTTCGTTGTCAGGAGGTTCATATACCCCAAAAATTGTCGAAAAAACAACAAAAAATTGTTTTCCTAAAATGGTTCATATGTTCAGAGATTGGCGTGTCGTCTGAGTATTACTGCTGTACGCTCCAACGCAACTGTATTTTTGGAGGCTGTTCTAGGTCTCTTCCACTAAATCTTTATGTAGACGAGGTGGCACTAAGGGTGGCTCTAAGGCTGTGGGTAATGGTAATGGAACGCTAAAGGATTTGAAGCAGAAAAAAGATCCTAAATGAGGCTGTGCACAGGATGCCTCTATTGGAGAAGCAATGACAGATTGTCTCTTGCCTAAACTTTTCAGAAGCATTTACCCTCACACAGGCTCAAACTTCTTCTGACATATTCATTTTTACAGAGGAGTCTAAAACAGCTGAGAGTACAGGGGATACAGGGGAGTGCAGATATTTTTTCAGACGACCTCGACCTTCAGGAAAGCATAGCACTAGGCAGATATACCACCGTTTTACAAGCAAAGGTAATAGCCGTTGTTAGATATTTTTGCTAAAAGGGGCATCATCTTTTGGCAGTGCGAGGGGTTGTTACGTGGTCCGGTTGAAAGTCCGGTTGACGCGAATTCTTGGGGATGACTGTATGGGTGTTCAAGAACTTTCTAAAATGTTCGAAGAGGCAGGAAAGACCTCCACTCTGGGACGCGGAGGAGTTTTCCCGCGAACGCCGTGAACAAAGCATTCAGCGCCCAGACACCAGTGACTCCAGTTCGTGTTGCCGATTTGGCCTCCGGAGTTTTTCAAAAAAAATCTTGTTTTGGCCTACTGTACTGTCTCGAAGTTACACAAGCAGTAAATCAAGAAAGCCGAATTTTAAGCCGTTTTTGAAAAAGATTCTTAGTGCCAAAAGTTACGCGCGTGAAATGTGTACTTCATTGTTACGAATACACAGCAAGCAGTTTAATAATACAAAATCCCTGGTTTCTAATAAATGAGGAACTTAAAAATTATTTCTTACTTTACAATATTGCTCAACTGCCGATGCTGTACCAGGTGCGTTGAGTCAACTCCTTTATTCTCACATGAGCCAAAAGGAATCCGCCGATGTTAGTCACGACAACAAGGGCGTACTCTTGTGTTTTTTCCCTGAGCCGTCTTGAAGCCAGCCCGTTAATGAGGCAAGTAATTGCACGCTTTTGTTAAATGTTTACTAGTGAACAACTGCTCAAAGACCCAGTGGCGTACTTGCAGCCTAGACTTTGGTGTATGCGCATAGAATTGGTGTGTTTTGTTCCTGTTGTGTGAAATTTATGAATTATATTGTATTTTAGTATGATTTCTTTCCTATTTCTGTGCCACTTTCATCCCTGAGTGCTAAAATTTGGTGTCTTTCTTCTTTTCTTTTTAAACATTTAAGGTTTTTGTTCTTCTCTATAACTTTAATTGTCATTTTTGTGTAGTGTTCTTCTAAAGAAAAAAAAAAGAAATCATACTAACAACACAAAAATACTACGAAAACTTATATACCTCACAAACAATACGACCCACACCGGAAACAGAAAAGAAAATAATGAACGTGGGATCGGAAGACTTTCCGGAGGCAAGTGAGGAAGAAATTCTACATGCCTTAAAATCCTTAAAAAACAACAAGGCACCAGGAGAAGACGAAATTATGGTAGAAACGATCAATGTATCACAAGAAATAATAGTACCGAAGCTGAAACGTCTGTTTAACCAATGCTTAGAATAACAGGCCATACCTGTTCAAAAAAGGAGACCGAATGCTTCTAAAGAACTACCAACCCATAAGTCTATTATCCCAAGTCTATAAACTGTTTACGCGTATAATAACAAACCGAATAAAGAATAAATTAGACTGCTACCAACCCATCGAGTAGGCGGCATTCCGAAAAAGACTATAGTGCAAGTGATCACTTACTAACGATGAAAATACTGATGGAGAAATCAACTGAATACAATTTCCCAATACATATAGCCTTCGTAGACTACGAGAAAGCTTTTGACTCCGTGGAACATTGGCAAATAATGGACGAATTGGATAAAGCACGCATAGACTTCCGCTACAAAAACATTCTAAAATACATATATTCACAAGCGACGCACAGTGGGCCATTCGGAGGTAACTTTTCCAACAATCAAAGAACTCTTGACAAAATCAAGATATCGTAGTAATTCTTCCGGGAAGCTACAGTTTAGTTGTTGCCGCATAATGTAAAAATAGTCCGCTACTGATTGTGGTATTATTTGACCTTGAAATTTTAGGGTTAAACATGGCTTTTTTGAAACATACCTAAAAGTATGATCCAACTATGTTTTTGTCAACAAGCATGTTAAATTTTTCAAAGTCCCTGGCAAAAACATAGTTGGATCATACTTTTAGGCATGTTTTACTCGTCAAAATCTCTTTTTCTTCAAAAAAGCCATGTTTAACCCTAAAATTTCAAGGTCAAATAATACCACAATCAGTAGCGGACTATTTTTACATTATGCGGCAACAACTAAACTGTAGCTTCCCGGAAGAATTACTACGATATCTTGATTTTGTCAAGAGTTCTTTGATTGTTGGAAAAGTCACCTCCGAATCGCCCACTGTGCGACGGCCACAATTAGACTCCATGAAGATTCAAACAAAGTATCTATTAACAGAGGAATAAGGCAGGGAGACACAATATCTCCAAAATTTTTCACCCTGGCCTTAGAGGGTGTCTTTAAAAAAACTAGATGGTCAAATGTAGGAGTTAACATTAACGATGAAAGGCTCTCCCATTTAAGATACGCCAACGATGTGGTCCAAATCGCCGAAAAAGAAGAAGACCTCACATAAATGCTTCTGGAACTAGAAAGTGAATAGAGAAAGATAGGACTGAACATGAATCTAGAAATAACGAAAATAGTGAGCTCTCAACAGATACAGGTTACATAAAAGGAAAACAGATTGAAAATATTGAAAAGAATGTATACTTAGAACAAAAGATAGTAATTGGTAAACAAAACAAGGATATAGAGATTGAGCAAAGAAGGCGACTAGGGCGGGCTGCGTTCGAAACCTTCCACACATTCTGAAAAACAAAAAAATACCACAACACCTGAGAACTAAAATATTCAACCAATGTGTGTTTCCTGTCATTACGTATGGAGCACAAACGTGGACCCTCATACAACAAGTAACAAATAAACTTAAAACAACGTAGAGAGCAATGGAAAGGTCAATGTTGGGTATCTCACTAAGGGTCAGACACCGAAATTAATGGATTAGGCATAAAATTAAAGTCACTGACATTATTAAAAGTCACCAGTCCGAAATAGGACTACGCTAGACATGTTGCCAGAATCCAGGACAACCGGTGGAACAGTAAAATAATCAGATGGAGACCGTGGGAAGGAAGAAGAGCAAGCGGCCGGTTACGCGATGGTATGATGATGTTAAAAAGGTGGCAGGACTAAAGTGAATAGAAGAATAACAAAATAGAGAGCGATGGAGGACAAGAAGGAAATCCTATGCTCAATAGTAGGCGCAACAAGGCTATTAAAAATATGTATTTTAAATATTTTATGTTCGGAGGAATTTCTTCTAGCCTTGCTTCCAGAGTCTAATGCCACAAGCACTTTTCGTTTTGTTTAGATTATAAAGGAAGGGGGCTATTTTATAAGTCATGTTCGATTATTATTTTGCTGGTTGGGCCACTTTCAAGTGGAAACATTAAGTAAATGAATTTAATTCTATTTACATTTGTTTATTTTGAGCTCGAGTTAAGGTGAGCAAAAGTAAAGTACCGTAATGAAGTTAAACGAGTTATTTTAAGCAACTTTTGTATTCTGGGCTGGACTAAAGAATTAAGCTTGTAACCTGAGCCTGGCCCGGAAAGGGAAACATATTATAAGGAAAGTGTAAAGCGAATTAGCTTTAAGGAGTTTGTTTGCTAAAGCTAATTAACCACGACAAGTAGTATCCTCACATTACAACCCTCTGTCAATGAGTGTGGGTGAGGAAGATTTCAGCATTTGGGTTTCACAATTTTTCCACAGTGGCGCCCTAATTAAAAATAAAGCAACACATTTTGACAAACGTTTAGCAGAGCCGTACTGTCTCGACCAGGTGAATCCAACCCAACGCTGAGCTAGCTGTGAGCTAACCGGAGGTTTAGTACCGCGTTGTGTCTCTTGCAAGTGCGATTTTAACTCGTAATACCTTCATATAAACTGCAAACAAGATTCTGAAGAACTGGTTTGGGATTTAGTACAAAAAAATGTGCCTCCATTAACTACACTCTACAGTCTACACCATAATTAACCATCCGCAATCGCCATTGCTCGAGATGGGTCAGTATAAACTAATCACACCACTCAAAGATAGTTATTGCAACCCTCTCGCGGAGGATTACAAAATTATCTGCAAGGTTGCAAGGTAAACTGTAACTTGTAGGAATACTTTCTGCGTTGCAAACTAAACAAACACATGCATAGAGTGAGCCTAGCTGGCAATTCCAACTGTCGAGGCAGAAATCTTAAGGACGAGATGGCAGAGCACATTCTATGTAAATATCCTGCAAGCGCTTCGATAAGAGGATCTATGTTGAAGGATGTCTGACCCGAAAGATTCGGATGGCTTGAGTAAGACAATCAAAGGATGCTGCTATGGATGTAGCACAATGGCCCCACCTTGAAGCTTAAGTGCGTGTAAACGTGGTTTACCCTTCACCCATCTATAATCCAAAATTCAGAATTCAGAACATGTGAGATGGACATTTATATCGGTTTATTTGTTTTATCTGTCTTATCATCTATTGATATTTCAAAATTTGCTTCTGAATCGATTGCCAAAAACTATGTCTTGTTTATGTTGATTTGTAAACCCTAAACCTGATCGCCAAAAGATACAACATCTTCCTCATATTTTCTCTTCATCGAATAGTTCTAATGTTTCCAAAGTAAAGCGCCCAAAGCTGTTACTAAATATATGAATGCCAAACAAGTTTTCTCATCTATAATTATTTTGTTCTCTGCAAGTTGTTAAATGGCAAATATATTCTCTACGGTCCGTAATACGTATGATTTGGTCGCCACGAAACTAGTTTGCTCTTCACTAATGGATGTTGCTACCATGAGCTTCAGTTTATTTTATTTTTATTTTTTTGCAAATATCTGAGCTATTTATACGTAAAACCTTGTAGTTGATTTTATAGAGATGATATCTTATCAATTATATGTTATCCGCCATAGTTAGACACATATTCCACTTGGAACCGATGTTCTATCGTTTTTTATTCGTGGTACTTCTTCTACATCCTTGTGCGATGCATATATGTGTTTGGTTGCTGCTGATTCACTTGTGTTGATTATAACCCCTTGGGTATTTCGAAATAATATCACTTTGTGGAAAACAAGAACCATCGATTACCCACATACAGGATGACTTTAATAGTTATGCAAATATTTTAGACAGCGATAGTACAGTGCACATTAAGTTTTCTCGAAAGTGCACTTAAGCATTGTGTTCCGTTTATGATGCCGGGGGATTTGAATTGCTTTATTACCTCTCTACTACAACCGGACATCTACGCAACAAAAGTGTCATGTCACTTTTGTCCGAACGCTTTGCGTCACTCGAGGGTTTCATTATTCTCCCTCTCATCTGTCGGCGATCAATGGGATTGCTTCAACTCCTGCGCAGCCGGTCATCTGTGGTGATATGTAAAGGAATACAGGATAGAGAAGCACTTTCTGACCACACCACGTACCTGGTGTTTTCATTTCAAATCTTCCGGTAGTACCACTCTTTGATATTGGATATGTTTGTTGTTTCCTATGTGGAGAATAATACACTTACTTGAATTTAGTATCAGTAGCCATTTATAGGGCCATATCTCTATCTTTTTCAGGTCTTCTTTAATTTAATGCTACTTTTCAATCGTTATATTATATATTTTTCAATCGTCTGCTAAGAAACTGTGGAAGAAGTTTAATTCTTTAGACATGTCACTAATGTAGACTGAAAATATGATGGGTCCCAATACGGAACCTTGGGAAACTTCACTAACCACTGGATGTCTTAACAAAAATTAACGAAAGTCGCCGTATACCGTCAGACATACTGTACATGTCTCTACTTCATGGATATCAATGTACCCAACTAGTAATGTCCGCCTAAATCAATCCACGGTTACTGTTGTTAATGATATAGAAACCATAGAGTGTTTACTTAGCTTTTAGCGTACGGGTCAACATATTTCTGCAAGCATGAACATATAAAGATACCCCTATGTCCTTATCAAATGAATACATATGCCAAACAACACTACCAACACAGTACATTACAGAAGTGCCAACTTTTCTCCATGAGCACATATATGGGCAAAGTGTAAACAACAAGGGCTTAGATTACAAAAAATTTATTGGCTAATCGGGCGCAAGTCGCAACTTTCCCTGGAGAACAAAATACTCTTCTACAAAACCATGCTTAAACCTATATGGTGCTATGGAATAGAACTCTGGGACACCGCTAAAACATCAAATATCGAAATACTGCGAAGGTTTCAATCCACAGTACTTAGACCCTTAGTTAATGCACCGTGGTACATCCCCAACGAAACCATAAAGCGCGATCTTGCAGTTCCAACAGTAAACCAAGAGATCCAAATTTCAGTGCGCATTATCACGATCGTATTAGTGATCACCCAAACATGCTAGTGGAGTGCTTGCTAGACAATGACGACGAAGTGCAAACGCGTTTAAAAAGATTCAAACCGCAGACCTAATTGACAGATTAGTGCAACAATAATGTGTCGGCGAACCAATAGTACCAACAGTGAATATGTTAAACTAGTTTAAGATTATTAGAGAAGTGTCATCAGTGGATGCACATCCTTCATGATTCTCATGTTATTAACTACCATATATGTCAAAATAACTACTGAATGTCTTACGATAGATTGTGGTGTGATAATAAATTTAAAAAAAAATCTCCATGACAATGAAGATAGTGTGGCAAAAGACATCGTAAGTTCAAAAATTAGCTAGCGATTTTTTGTATGGTAAACTGAGAATATTCCATTATGTAATATAATGTTTCGATTCAGAATTACACTGATTCGCCCATGATTAATCACAAATGATAACACACATTGGGACAGTTATCTTGTTTTTCCAAAATATCTTAACTAATTTTTAGTTTTTTGTTCCTCTGCGGTGGTAAGCTGTTATGACATTACTTTCGCACACTTTTTGCATATTCAAATTTTCTATTGCAGTGTTTCTAATAATTACCCTGCCACTATTTTGATTAACCTACATCAGCTATGTTTTAACAATCTACGATTTCTCTTCCTCTTCATGATCCATGTACAATCCCCTTACATCGACAATCATTGAGGAGAAAAATTTATTATCTTCTCCATACGAAATAGTTCACTACCATTTTTGTCGTTTTCAATATTAATGTTTTAGTAACTAATGAGCCCACAGTAAGCACAAATACTTTGTCGAATGTTCTTTAATGTTTTCTTCAGAACGCAAATATCACCATACCATACAACATATTAGTGATAGTATTTGTTATTCAATAGTAATTTTAATACTAGACTATTTGGAAGTTAACAAAACTATAGCGAATTATTAGAAAAATTCAGACAAAACAAGTGTGTAAAATAGTATGGGATAAAATGAAGAAACAGATTTTTTTGCAACATAATGAACTTGGTTACAAATTTGAAAAATTAAATTTGCTAATTTCGTACACTCGGAAGATTATTTATTTCTAAAATAAAAAAGGGCAATTAGTGTATTCTCTCTATTCCTTCACAAACATTTTGTAGCATTTTTAATTTTCTGTCATTTTTTATTTACTGGTACGTAAGAGCTGATAGTCACTTCTCGTTTTGAAAGAAATCCTACGTCACTTCTTTGTAGGGGTAGGCGATATTAAAATGTATATATCGATATTCAATATCAAGATTATATAGATATTAGTCAATAAATCGATAAATATGCCGAAAATATCGAGAAATCGATAAATATCGAATCGATGAATATGGAATCGATGAATATCGATATTCGATATTTATCAATATATCGATAAATACTCTAAAATATATATATATATATTGATACGGCTCCACGTTGCGCGCCATAAATATGCACTGATTCGGGTTCTTAATTTTTGTTACCTATTAGTAGGTATATGTTTATAAATTATATTTTAATCAATTTCAATTGCGCTGTTTATATTATTTGAATAGTAATAGTTATTCTTTATCTAGATTTCTTATTCTGAAATTTGATGTTCTGATTTTAATTTTATTACAAGTCAAAAATACCTTCTGTTAAATGATATGTCAAACAAATTTGAAAATTCAATGACAAATACCAAATCGTTACAATCGCCACACAACAATATCAAACTGTAAGTAATTCCTTAAAAATGAATTTACCTTTTTAGTCTTTATTTTCTTTCAGTGTTTACCTAATACCTAAAATCACCCACCTTTCACTCGAACTCAACGACCACACTGCTCCAGTCAACAAACACATCGAAAGCCTCCAATGACACCCAATATGTCAAAACTACTTAGAACCAGCAACAGAAGCTCCCTCAGAGTATGGACCCAAAACAGACCCCAGTTGTAGTCACTCAATTCCAACACCTCATCCAAAAACACTCCTCCAAATTACTCCACTGACCAGCACCAAGAACCAAATATTTCTCCCTCAGAACTCTTCTTTCGTACTAACAGCTCGATGCAATCCAAATCAATGGATATACAATGTCAAATGTAATTCTTCAATAAACTTAACTTAGTATTTTTCTGTATTTATTTTCCTTTTTATATTAGTCCTCCTTTTAGTTTAGTTTTTCACCATATACTTGCTATCTTCCTCCATTTTATATCTCATCTTCTTAAAATTAAATTCCATTTCTATTTCACCACGCAAATTTAGTCTTAATATCAACCCTTCTTAATTTCCAAACATTTTTCATTTAAAATAGGGTTTATTTCATACTTTTAAATTACACCAAATTAATTACAGCTTTTTATTTTTAAATATTTGTTATCTTAATAATGAAAACAAATTCCTTAACGATATCATATTTTCTTAATTCATATTCTTATTTGGGTATTTCGCCACTCTGCAAATTAAAAATATTAAATAACGAAATATTAATAACGAACGTTTCGAGGGACAATCTGCCCTCGTTATCAACGAATAACAATTAAAACGAACAAGAACTTAGCTTTTTTCACTGGAAGGAAAAACGACCAACCTCCAATGAATTGTTTGACATTGATGTCAATATTTTCGTTATTTAATATTTTTAATTTGCAGAGTGACGAAATACCCAAATAAGAATATGAATTATGAATTCACGCCACAAAGAAGTTTCAGAGATTATATCATATTATCTTCTTCCAACACACTATATCTTTATTTTTGATTTCTACATACTATGTGCAATAATCTATTTCGATTAAGTATTTGTCATTACCCTCAAACTTCATAATTAGATATTACATTCGAATCCATCTGTTTCTAAATTAGCCATATTTTATTCAATTATAAATTCTATTTTCTTTTCTAATTACATACTAATTATTCATATTCTCAAGTCATATTCAAATTGATCCCAATAATTTTTAACTATTGTAATCCCTTAATCCTATTTTAAAATTGATTTTTATAACCCTGTATTCATATCATTACAATATCTAAGAATATCGAATCGATAAATCTCGATATTCGATATTGAAATAATATCGATATATCAATCTATTGCTTAGCTCTACTTCTTTGTGGAATCATTTAAACTACAAAATGCGACGCCAACGTTGATTTCATAATTAGGACCAGTTGCCAGTTGACAATATTACATTTAGCATTGCCGGGCGAACTTCAAGAATTAATAAGTCGTGAGTCCCCATACATATTTAAAATTCGTCCGCCATTTTGTCAATGTTCTTTACGAGATAGGAGGTTGGTTCTTCAAACATTCCTATTCTAGTTTTTTATCTTCTCTCCGAACCTGAGTAAAAAAATTAAAATTTCGAAGAACACATGGACGAACAAACGAATTCACATATGACTCCGAGAGTTGATGACAAAAACGACATGCATATTGTATTTTATATTTTACCAGATATTTTATGCCCACCTAATCGGCTGTCGCAATTGCATAAGAAATATAGCTATAAGCTACTTTGAATTTATTTTGTGGTTGTTGTGGTTCATCATTTCAGTTGTTATTAATTATATCAAAGTGCTTAATTTGTAAACAACGCCGTCTGACTCGAAAACTCTTTCAGAAAATACATGAGCTTTGAATAAACTGACTTTTTACTTCAGATAAATTTATGACGCAAACTTATACTTACTTTAATTTACTCTCTCATTCATTTATTTTTGAAACATATTTACATCACAGAAAGTTCTATTTTAAAATAATTGCTGTAACATGTCACTGTCATCGTATATCTATGGAAATAGAGAAACACATGTTTGGCATTAAAAGTAGAGCGTAAGAGCTTCATTTTTAAAATTAAACAAATCCTTTGTATACAAACCAGTGGAACATCTCTTTACTAAAAAAATATTTGTATAATCCATTCTTAACGTGTGCACAAGAAAATAGATAATATATTTAATTTCTAACGTGCGCAAATCTTACAAAGCCAAACAAAGCAATTTATTATAGTGTAAATGTAAACGTGTAAACGCTTTGTTTAGACAGGCTGTTTCAATTTTTTCTCTCATAACAGCTAGTTTATTTTAATTTCGTTTTAGTAGTGTTCAAAGTTGCAATTGGCGATTTAGAGAAAATATATTGTTTAAAATAGCACAGTAAAATTTTTATGAAAGAAAGAGAACGAGTGGATTCACCTTTCTCTCCTTATAAAACTGTTGCTATATAATTTTGCAAATATCTTACGATTTTCAGTGATTGTTTAGATGTTTGAATTTTTGGATGGAGGATGAAACAAGTTCACCCGTACTTAGGCATCAACATGAACCGTTTGTGCTACCTCCAAAACACGTGTGTGTACGTACATGTGTGGTGAATAGTCTTATTACTCTACAGTCTACACCATAGGTCAATCTTCCGACTTTGCGTCCCAACGCCGAATGGTCACCCAGCTCAGTAATGATCGAGTGACTGTGCAAAAAGTACCGCCTATAGTCCATTTACTTGACATCTGCACTGTCAGTGTCAAATTTAAAAAAAATATCTTGACTATACCTCAAAAATAATGTGTTTTTTATTAGACTGTACAGTAATTTAATTGTTAAAATGTGAAAAATAGCAGTGGTGCCAACATAATGTCAGTTTGACAGTGCAGATGTCAAGTAAATGGACTATAGCTACGAATTCGTTACGAGGACTCGTTTATTGCAGACCTGACACTATCCAGTGCGCCACCGAAGTGGTGATTTTCAGTGATAATTTAACATCTATGTACTCGTATCAAGCGATTTAATAAATTTCCATTCTGGACATAAGATGAGAATTTACGAGATGTTAAACGTGCCTGAGAACTTTGTTCACATGCACATCATTCTCTTTGTCAAATTTAAATATCAACTGTAAAATGTAAGCAACCGCTGTTCAGAATAAACGCTATTCTGAAATTGGATATCAACTTCATAATAACAATCTTGAAAATGGTCGCTGTCATATCTGGGCCCATGGCGTAAAAAATACAAGGTGAAACGTTCCCGGGAAAGACAGTCGTTCTGAAAGTAGAGGGGAGAAGTCAACCAATCCCCAATGGGCCCACTCAGGAAATCCATCATGGCCGAGATCGTATATTGTTGCTGACCCTGTCGGTCGATGTCAAATTCGAGGTTAGCAGGTTAGGTTTTTCGTCAGCCTGGCACAAACTGACACAAAACCTAACATCGAATTTAACATAGACAGCGTCACCAACAATGCACTTCAGAAGTGCCAAACATATAACAAGAGTCACAACACTTGGTGCATTTCTTATTGGTTGAATTTGAGGCTCCGCCCACAATGCGGAACGTTACAGCTTGCATTCTTTACACCATGTCTGGGCCCTTCTTTCAAGCCCATCAATTACCCTATCTCATAAATGACGATTGATTTAAAAAATAGTAGAGTAGGTATTTATGAAAACATGACCTTCGTTTCTACAGTACCTTTGTAATAGACATTTATTGTATCACATGCTAGATGTTTTCATTAATTTCATTCTGTAAAGACAGAATAATAGTTATTTATCGTACAAACAATCCACGAGAGAAAAGTTGAGCCTTCGAAGCCGCCAGGCCAAGAGGAGTCATTTCTCAAGGGAATTATTTGTAATAACACACGCGTGCCATACAAAATTTTATCCAACAACTCAATAAATATCGAAAAAACATAAATTTTGTATTGACAGCCGTGAAAAGTCAAAATTAATTGACAGTCAGCAAAAGTACCAAATCAAATAAATGTATAATTAGAGTCGCCTGTGATTCATGTTATACATTTGGCAGTACTGAAGTGTATTGCTGGTATCACTATCAGTCTATGTCAAATTCGAGTTTAATAGGTTGTGTTTTGCTTGTTATTTAACAGAGACTACAGCAAAACTTAACCTGAAAATTTCGAATTTGACATAGCCTGCCAGTGCTACCACCAATACACTAGTGAGTGACATGGTTTTTATCTCACTTATGGGTTATGATTTACTTCACTAGTGGGTTATGGGCCACTGTAGAAGACTAAAATTGATCTAGTAATAGCCTTATAACTAGGAGGTCTTGAATAAATAGTTATTAATTGACAACCACATACCATGAGTTTACTTTATTGCATACGTCGCCATAACTGTTTAGCTGTAATAACAATATATTAGTTGCTGTTATAGTAATTGCATGACAGCAATGTAGTGAAGCGTTTACTTTAAACCTTCAAAAGTTAATGGTACAAGCAATTGGAATGAATTATTAGAAATGAACAAAAAACAACGTTTCATTTCCGGTTTCAAAAAATCTTGCAGCAACGATTTTTAGCCCTGGCCCTTCACAGTAATAGCAAACAGCATATGCTCTTTGGTAATAGTTCTACGTCTTGCAATGGTTTAATGCCCACAGCAATTCTCGTTGCCTAACTATTAACAAGAAAATGAAAGAATTCAAAATGAGTCAGAATTAATATTTTGTTTATTGCAAGTTAAAGTCAGTATTTTACACTAATAAATGCATGTGATACGATTAACAGTAACTATAATTTGATTGAGAAAAGTTAGCATTAGATAAGGCAGAATCAAAAGGACGACGTTTAACGTTTGATTCATAATTGATGTTCGGAATAACCAGCGCACTCTAATTTATGTAGCTGGCAGATTTGATTTGGTAACGTCAATATGATAATGTGAATTAAAAATTATACAGAGATAGTTTGTGGAGTTACAAAAATTATATGAGCTTTATGTGTAAAAAAATATATATCACCAACAGACGGCAAGACAGCTGACGGGTAAAGAAAAGGTGCAAAGTAGTGCAAGGAAGCAAAGATTGCAAAGAGCAGGATAAGGCAACCTATTATAAGTAGTGATGCAACCTAAAAAAAACCGTTCGTTTTTTTTAAAAAAACCTTTTTTTTTTTTTTGTAAAAAAAACCAAGCGGTCTGGTTTTTTATTTAAATGCGTTTTTTCAGAATTGAAGTGCAGTGAATAACAACAAGTAATTTGTTTGGAAAAACAAAAAACAGATATTTTTAAATAAAAATAATACATTTCGTAGGTAAAGTGAATTATAGAATTTATAATAACCAAAAAAAAAGGCAAATATTTCTAAAGAAAAATAGAAACATAGCCAAAGTGGATATACAGAGTGTTAGGGAAGTCGACTGAAAAATTTCTAGGGGTGAATCCTTGGCCCAAAATATGATGATTTAACTCAACTTACCTATATACAAAGTTGCTTAGTTTAGCCGCTAGAGGGCTTTAAAGATGATTAACTTTTTTAAATTTTTTCAAAGAAGTCGAAACATCGTTGATGAATTTTATTCATTTTTTGGCCATGCGTTTTTACCAGTAAACTTAAGCATTTTGTGGCATAAACCCTAATTTCAAAAATTACAGGGTGTTTAAAAACTTTGTCACAATTAATTATCCATCTAATGTTTTTTTATGGATAGCTACCTTGATTTATAAGCCATTTCCTCTCTTAAAAAAAATTAGTTGGGTAAACGGTTTAGCCACAAAAAATATTTTCTAAATCCCTACAAGCCTGAATCAGTAATTTTAACTTAGCACTAGGCTTTTGTAGAGATTTAGAAAATATTTTTTTGTGGCTAAACCGTTTACCCAACTAAAATTTTTTTAAGAGAGTGAATAGCTTCTAAATTAAGGTAATGTCCAGAAAAAAAATTGGTAGTGATTATACAGGGGGTTAAAACATTTAAAAAGGCTAGTCGCTTTAAATAATTGGGGACCTGCGTTTGAAGGAATAATGGGTAATAATGCGGTTGTCTAATGCGTGATGCTCACCACATCACCACGTGTCATGAATTTGACACGCGACAGCCGGGTGTGAGAGCGAAAACATGGAAGGTCTGACCTTCCGCCTTGCAGGCCAAGCTCCTTCATGGGGTGTTAGTGCCTCACCATTATTATTATTAATAATTTTTAAAGCCCTCTAGCGGCTAAACTAAGCAACTTTGTATATAGGTAAGTTGAGTTAAATCATTATATTTTGGGACAAGAATTCACCCCTAGAAATTTTTCCGTCGACTTCCCTAACGCCCTGTAGAAATTATAATAATGCAGAAATTACTCTCTAACAGACATGGCTGACTCCTCAACTGACTCGGAGTCAGTATCCATGCAGTTTACGTCGCCCATGTCACTGTCTGATGAATCGCTAACGTAACTTGATTCGTCGATCAGGTCGACAGTTTCAGAGCTGGGTCCAGCTTAAAGCAACTTCCAATAGGGGTGGGTACCTACCAAAACATGCCGCCAATTACAAAAATGAATAAAAAACAAAAAAAAACGGTTTTTTTTCTGTTTTTTTTCTAGGTTTTTTATTCGATTAAAAAAACGCGTTCTTTTACTTCACTAATTATAGGACACAGACAATTGTGCAGTACTAATTATAAACATGTGAAACCGTGCATTTAAAACTAATTGTGAAAAAGCAGAGATTTAAAGTTAAAGTGCTACCATTGACAATTTCCAAGAAAAAGACAGTTTAGTTCTTAAGTAAAAACATATCAAAACTTTTCATAAAACAATTGTAAAACTTAGTTGCTAGAAAACGAGATATTCAATTGTTTATTAATTGACTAAACAAGCCTTGAAAAATTTGTGCTGTGTGCAAAAGGTGCTCACAGTTTTATGTAAATTTTGATATTAAAAAGTTTTCTGTGTGAGCCAAAAAGTGGTTTTTGATATTCACTAGTCTGCAGAGCATCTGGGTGTGTGTTTTTCGTCGTGGTAACAGACCCCAGTGAAGAGGAAGAAGCTCTGCAAGAATTGTCCAAGTGCGGTCAACACCTAAGTGCCTACGTCCAGAGTTTTGGAGCAGGGGGCCATCACCAGATTTGTTGGAGCCGTGGCGTCCCTTCATTTTGCGAGCCAGCATCAAATCTCCACTTGCAAGGTAAATTTCACAGGATAGCAATTGGAGAAAGCCCACTAGCTGTGTGTTTCATCAAGAATAAACATTGCACGAGGGATTGAACGTGATTCCAGCTACGTAGATTCGTCCAGGGTCTAATAATCGAGGTAGCGTCCTTTGACTTTGCGATTTGGACTAGAAATTTGGAGCGGTTTGCAGGAAGTTAAACAAATGCAGATCTCGGCGTCCCTACGTGCATTGTATTTACCTGATGTAATTTTTGCCATTTTTGGTGTTTGAATTCAAATTACGCAATTTTTATACGAGCAGATCATCTTTGTGATTACAGTCAATTTGAAGGTTAAAGCTGTCAGGTACGAATTCGAGCAATTGCCATACGAGTAAATCTGTTCTACTCAAAAGTAATTGTAATACAAGTTGTGCAACCTACCCTTTTGACCGCTAGACCTGTTTGATTCACACAGATGCGTGCATCAAAACCTTTTTGCTTATAATTATTCATGTAATTCAAGTCATAACTGTTCTATCTCATTCAAAGGTCGTGGTAAAGTCAAATTTGCATCTTGCCGTATTTGTTTGCCTCCGTTAATATTGGAAAGGAATTTGTAAGCTTCCCTTAATGACTTTTAAGCGGATGGATACACTTTCTAATAGGACTTAAGCCGACTTAGCGTATTTGGGACTCATGTGTTTATGGATTTCGTTCAATACAATGCCTCATTGAGAGAGCTTAGCATTAAGATTTCTTAAAATAAGCATTTATTCCTAAACAACGTGCGACGCTCCGATTGGCTACGCAGGATCGCCTCAGCCAATAGTGTTTGAGCCTTCCCCTCCTTGTTGAATTTGCGAGTTCAACTGATTGTCAATTCAGCTTCAGTTAGATTCAGAATTTCGAGTAAGCAAGTTCAGCTATGCTTTGTGCTGGGTTGCGGTCGGTCTAGCTCCCTGGTAAAGACGTTTCCAGGTTGTTTTGTGTGACGGTTACGCGCGATTCGCTATTTTCGCGTGGCCAATCCAAGCGTGTCACAACAGTTGAAGCTATTGTAAAAAACCATCGGTCCATCAGTGACGTTTGTAATCGTTGTTACTCAATATACTCGTGTTTGTTAAGTCTTGTTTCACTCCAACAAATAACTGAACCCAAGTCAAGGGTTATTAAGTGGCAGTTCCCGGCAATCCCATTGTTTTTTGTACGATTAACTTGATAAGAGGCTTCCACGAATGGGGCCCCCAATTAATCCACTGCGAGTTCCGGTTCAATGGGATTGCCGGGAACTGCCACTTAATAACCCTAACTTGGGTTCAGTTAGTTGTTGGAGTGAAACAAGACTTAACAAACACGAGTATATTGAGTAACAACGATTACAAACGTCACTGATGGACCGATGGTTTTTTACAAAAGCTTCAACTGTTGTGACACGCTTGGATTGGCCACGCGAAAATAGCGAATTGCGCGTAACCGTAACACAAAACAACCTGGAAACGACTTTACCAGGGAGTTAGACCGAAACGCAAACTAGCACAAAGCATAGCTGAACTTGCTTCCTCGAGGCTCTGAATCTAACTAACTCTGAATTTACAGCGAGACGAACTCGCCAATTCAAGGAGGGGCAAGCTCAAACACTATTGGCTGAGGCGATCCTGCGTAGCCAATTGGAGCATCGCACGTTATTTAGGAAAAATGCTTATTCTAAGAAACCTTAATGCTAAGCTCTCTCAATGAGGCAATTGAACGAAATCCATAAACCCATGATTCCCAAATATGCTAAGTCGGCTTAAGTTCTAGTAGAAAATGTATCCATCCGCTTTAAAGCCATTAAGGGAAGCTTACAAATTCCTTTCCAACATTAACAGAGGCAAACAAATACGGCAAGATGCAAATTTGGCTTTACCACGACCTTTGAATGAGATAAAACAGTTATGACTTGAATTACGTGATTAATTATAATCAAAAAGGTTTTGATGCACGCATCTGTGTGAATCAAACATGCCGCCCCCGAAGTGCCGACTATGGCACGACGTGATTAAATCCCAAAATTAAACTGAAATCTAACACTACAAAATAATCAAATGCATAACAAGAACTAATGACAGATGATAATCCAAGAGTCTTACAGATAACTTACAACTAGCATGAATACAAGCAAAGAAACAACTAAACCTAGCAAAATGTTCAATTAGCGAAAACTACCAACTAAGAGCAAAGTCAATGTTTATTGCCCTTGATCGCAATGATCGTCTTTGGGTAGGATGTACACTTTACGCACCGAGCGTTTCAGGAGATTCCCTCGGGAATCGCGCACTTGCACCACACGCACAACACCATCCGCTCCTGGATATGTGGCCGAAATGATTGCCAGTGGCCAACGGTAGCTTGGAGATGCCTCGTCGTGGACGAGTACCACGTCGCCCACCTGGGGGGCTAGAGACGTGCTGGAGGACTTCCACTTAGGCCGGCGCTGCAGGAGGTGGAGGTAGTCCCGGGACCAGCGATCCCAAAACTGCTGGGACAGCCGCTGGACCAGCCCATAGCGGCTGAGACGATTTTCCGGTATGCCCTGGAGTTGGGCTTCCGGAAACGAAGTCAGCTTCCGACCGATCAAGAAGTGGGCAGGAGTAAGGACTTCGGGGAATGAGGCGTCGGTAGGGAGAACACAGAGTGGACGGGAATTTAGTATCGCCTCCACTTGAGTCAGCATGGTGTAATACTCAACGAAAGTTAACTTTGCATTGCAAGATATTCGCCTTAAATAATATTTCAATGACTTTACCCCCGCTTCCCAAATGCCGCCAAAGTGCGGAGAGCGTGCCGGAATAAAATTCCACTTAATGTTATGTTTCGACAATTCTTCCCTTATGCATTGCTCACTAGAGCCTGACAGGATATTTTTTAATTCCGATAGCTGATTTCTGGCACCGGTGAAACAGGTAGCATTGTCAGAAAATATGTTGGAGGGTAAACCGCGTCTGGAGATGAATCTCCTCAATGATGCGATGAAAGCCTCCGTCGTGAGGTCTTCCACGAGTTCAAGCTGAATGGCCTTCGTGGCTAAACACACAAATAGGGCTACGTAAGCCTTTACTTCTTTCGCGCCTCGCCCGGATTTGTTTTTTATAAACACGGGACCCGCGTAATCTATCCGCAATTACTGAAAGGGGGAGAGGGTGTGACACGAGCTTCGGGTAGTGATCCCATCAAGTGTTCATTCATCTTAGGCTTGGCCCGGAAGCATATCACGCAATTGTGTATTACTTTACGTATTAGGTCTTTGGCTCTCACGATCCAAAACTTATCCCGCAATGAGGCCAGTAACACCGAGTGTCCACAATGCAAGAGCCGCAAATGCTCTTGCTTCACGATTAGCAACGACAAAGGGTGACTAGCTGGTAACAAAAGGGGATGTTTCTGATCAAAGCTTAGATTGGAGTTTTCTAGACGGCCGCCCACGCGCAGTAGGCCCTGATCGTCCAGAAATGGGTTTAGAGAAAGCAGCGCACTATTTTTCGGCAATGGTGCTTTTTTAGACAAAACTGCTATTTCTCCGGAAAAGACTTCCGCCTGGGCAATTTTGATCAGGCGGCGAGTCGCGTCCTCCAATTCGTCAATGGCTGGAGGTCCCGACCAGCGCGTTTCGGTGTTTCTGTTTCTCGCGAGACGCAGGCAGTACGCGACTACGCGCTGTAATTTTGTAAAACTGGAATAGCGCCTGAAAAGTTCAAATTCTGGGACGCGATGGTGAAGAGTGGCCACTACTGGGCGCGACTCTTGGGCTGCTAGCTCACCCGAATCAATTTTAACGGGCTGGGGTTTTAAGTCCGCCTGTGACAAAAATTCTGGCCCGTGCCACCACAAGCGTGAGTTGAGTAACTCCTGGGGTAACATTCCCCTGCTAATTATATCGGACGGGTTGCAATTTGTACGCACGTGAAACCATTCTTCCCTATTGCTTAGTTCGTGAATCTCGGACACCCGGTTCGCGACGAACGTCTTCCAATTACTCGCATCCTTATTTATCCAGTGCAGAGTTATGGTGGAGTCCGACCAATAGTACACGCGGTCAAATTTAAATGCGGAGGAATCGAGTATAGTTTTAATCAAACGAGCCAACAGTAAGGCTGCGCAAAGCTCCAAACGAGGCAAGGATATTGTTTTTAATGGAGCGACCCTTGACTTAGCACAAAGCAAATTGGTGGTGACATTACCGCGCGCGTCAACGCAACGTATATACACGGCGCACCCGTAGGCTACAGAACTCGCGTCCGCAAATCCGTGGAGATCTATCGAATTTATGTCATCGCAAATTACCCGTCTCGGAATTGCCAACGAGCCCAAAGAGCGTAATGAAGAATGGAGTTCGTCGTATCTGGAGCGCATCTCCATGGGCACCGTTTCGTCCCATGACAACTTCAACTGCCAAAGCCGTTGCACGAGAAGTTTCAAAGTTAGAACGCTTGGACCAAGTAGTCCCAAGGGATCGAATATTTGAGCCATACTAGAGAGTATAGCCCGCTTGGTAACTGATTTGCAACAGCTAGGGTTTACTCTGTAACTTAGCACGTCCCGCCGAGTATCCCAAAAAATGCCGAGAGTTTTCTCCGTGGCGTCTTCCGTCAAAGAAATGGGCTCCATGCTGCCGCGATCTACACCAATGGCGCTAGCTACTTCACTGTCGTTGGATGCCCACTTTCGCAATTCAAACCCGTACCCCGACAAAGCGCTACTAATTTCGAATTGCGTTTTTATGGCTTCCGCCCTATTTTCAAAACCAGTCAGTAGGTCATCTACATAAAAATCCCGGCTAATTCTTAATGAGGCCTCTGGAAGCGATGCTTCGATTTCCTGGGCGATTTGTATCAAGCACCTAGTTGCTAGGTACGAGGCTGATTTAGTACCGTAGGTGACCGTTAATAATTTGAAGCATTTTACCGCTGAGGTTTTGTCGTCACGCCATAAAATTAATTGGTATTGCGTCTGCGAGGGGTCCACGAGAATTTGCCTATACATTTTGGCGCAATCTGCTTTCAGCACGTACTTGAATTGCCTAAAGCGACAAAGAATTGCAAACAACGACTGCTGGACCACTGGGCCCTTATGTTGAAGGTCGTTAAGCGATACTCCGGAGGAGGACGCACAACTGCCGTCAAAAACAACGCGATGTTTGGTCGTTGAACTGTCCTCCTTTATGACTGGCAAATGTGGTAAATAAAACCTAGGATGAGGGCTCGCTTCGTCGTCCACCTTGCTCAAGTGACCAAGCGACTCGTATTCTTTGAGAAATGCGGAATACGCGGTTTTCAACTCGGGATTTTTTGACAATTTGTTTTCTAATGAATAGAAACGCTTTAACGCTATACCGCGCGAGTCTCCCAGCGATGGAGCATCTTTCCTGAAAGGTATGCTCACGATGAACCTACGCGGCTCCGACGACGCCCGTTTCGTAGTCGATTGAAAATGGTCTTCGCAAAATTTGTCATCAGCAGAGAGTCGGCCTGATGAACCGTAAGCCCCCTCGATTTCCCAAAATCTCTGAATGCCGTGCTCGATGCCGGCTACACTTAAATGAACTCTATTTGAAAGCATGAGCGCTCGATTTTCGATGTTCATGTTTCCGCCTAAAACCCAACCAAAAAGAGTTTTTGTTAAGAATGGCTTCTCTGGGCCCAATTTCACCTGTCCCTGACAGAGCACTTGCCAAAAGACATTCGCGCCTAATAAAAGATCAATCTTTCCCGGTGTATTACAATCTGAATCGGCTAGCACAATGTTTGGTGGGATCTTCAAATCCCTCAACGAGAAAGAAAGGGCCGGCAGAGGGTCCGTAATTTTGTCTAACACAATACAGCTCAAAATGTCCTCGTATTTCCCGTTACGGGAGCGGATTCGAACGTTTGCTCTGAATTCAGCGTTCAGAGCCCTGGCACCAACACCCGACAGTGAGGTGATATTACCTCGTTTCTCAATTTTCAAATTTTGACACAAGTCGGCGCTAACTAAGTTAAGTTGGGATCCGGGGTCCAAAAGAGCTTTTGCCCGGGAAAATGACCCGGAGGATCCTTCTACGAATACGCTAACCGTGGACAATAAAACTTGCGCTGGCGCCGCGATTGCAGGACGGCTACAAGCTGCTGAAACGGATGCGACGGGTGCCTCGCTCGGGGAGACGGCCCCGACCTCCCGTGCGTCACTGCTGGATTCTGGCGGTCCAGGACGCGGCGACGAAGTATTTTCGTGCGCGTCGCGCTTTGGACGCAAACACAGTAAAGTATGGTGCTTTTTTCTGCATAGGCGGCATCTCGACGATGTGCATTTTACCACGAAATGTCCGGGCTTGAGACAATTGTTGCATAATTTCAAACGACGCGCCTCTTCGATACGAGCGTTTACCGACAATTTTGAGAATGATTCGCAAGCGCTAATCGAATGATTACTATTTTTGCAAAAATCACAAGAGTGATTACCTTGCTCTCTGGCTACATGAGCGCGTGCATGACTTTTTTGCTCGGATCCCTGATTTCCCAAACTCGAACCTATTTTCGCAGCTTCCAGCGAACCTAATAAGTGACTTTTGCTCTCTAAAAAATCTAACAACTCTCGCAAAGTAGGAAATTGTCCGGCATGTTTGCATAATTCCCAGTCAGTCTGCATTGCTGAGCTGAGCTTCGAAACTATGATATGTATTAGTATGGTGTCGACTGTGGGTTCCCCGTACGCCTTTAAAATTTCCAAAATTCTAACTACACTATCGAGCAGCCTTTGAACAGACGAATGTGAATCCTTTTTTACGTTCTCTAAACTGAATAACGCATTTATGTTTGATTTTACGATCAGTTTCTTATTTTCAAATCGGTTGACTAGAATGTCCCAAGCAATGGTATAGTTATCGTTGGTAACTTTTAACGACGAGATTGAACTAGCAGCTTCTGCCTTAAGGGAAGAAATCAAATAGTAAAATTTCTGAACGTTGGTCAAATTAACGTTGTTATGAATAAGCGACGTAAAGGAGTCATGAAATTGAACCCAATTCTCGAATTTCCCCGAAAAGGAAGGCAAATCTAAGGGTGGTAATCTTAATCCAGCGAGCTCTCCTGAAGGGCCACTTTGCGAAGAATTTTGACCTACATTCGGTTTTATACCCGAACTGATCTTATTTTTTGATAAGAATTCCTTTACTGCGCTACTAATCTCGCTAAAATGAGTCATAAAAGAGTCAAATTCATTGAAAAGTTCATCAAAGTTTTCAGCGTCGGCCTCCATTAGGCCCTCCATTGACTTCTTATAAACATCCAACAAATTTTGGAAACAACTAAACTCTTCTGACAAGTTGCCGACCTCGTGAGCCTTCACGGGGCTGGACGAAGAAATTCTATGAAATAGAGTTTTGAAACGATCTACTTGGGCTTTTATGAATTTGCAACGAGTGGTTAAAGTGCGAGTTTCCGACATGACCGCTGATGTCGAACGAGTTTCCACCATGACTGACACAAGCAAAAAACAGCACTAAACGAAGGTGTAATGGAAAAGGACTTACTTTTGATTTGAGAACGTAGTAACTTCTTGACGAACAGAAAACCAACCCGCTGCCGATCGCTGCCGCTTGACGTGGGACCTGGACTCGGTGTAAGCTCTCGATGGTTGAATTTCCTGGTGTTGGCGAAGCTTCTTGACGCTCTCCGACGAAACGATGTTGGAGCAATTGCATCCACCAGCTACTGGAAACTTGTACACTCGCGTTTTTTAGCTTCTTCCACATCCGGCTCGAAGGACCAATGTTTTTTGTACGATTAACTTGATAAGAGGCTTCCACGAATGGGGCCCCCAATTAATCCACTGCGAGTTCCGGTTCAATGGGATTGCCGGGAACTGCCACTTAATAACCCTAACTTGGGTTCAGTTAGTTGTTGGAGTGAAACAAGACTTAACAAACACGAGTATATTGAGTAACAACGATTACAAACGTCACTGATGGACCGATGGTTTTTTACAAAAGCTTCAACTGTTGTGACACGCTTGGATTGGCCACGCGAAAATAGCGAATTGCGCGTAACCGTAACACAAAACAACCTGGAAACGACTTTACCAGGGAGTTAGACCGAAACGCAAACTAGCACAAAGCATAGCTGAACTTGCTTCCTCGAGGCTCTGAATCTAACTAACTCTGAATTTACAGCGAGACGAACTCGCCAATTCAAGGAGGGGCAAGCTCAAACACTATTGGCTGAGGCGATCCTGCGTAGCCAATCGGAGCATCGCACGTTATTTAGGAAAAATGCTTATTCTAAGAAACCTTAATGCTAAGCTCTCTCAATGAGGCAATTGAACGAAATCCATAAACCCATGATTCCCAAATATGCTAAGTCGGCTTAAGTTCTAGTAGAAAATGTATCCATCCGCTTTAAAGCCATTAAGGGAAGCTTACAAATTCCTTTCCAACATTAACAGAGGCAAACAAATACGGCAAGATGCAAATTTGGCTTTACCACGACCTTTGAATGAGATAAAACAGTTATGACTTGAATTACGTGATTAATTATAATCAAAAAGGTTTTGATGCACGCATCTGTGTGAATCAAACACCCATTGAACCGGAATTCGCAGCGGATTAACTGGGGGCCCCATTCGTGGAAGCCTCTTTTCAAGTTAATCATACAAAAAACAAGACCGAAGCTTTATTTTAATTGATTGCAAATGAATAAAATAGAAAAAGCAATAAACCATTTATTTTGCAAATATTAATTATCACATCATTTTGATTAGCCTTGAGATTACACAGAAATGCTTTATTATAACTATTCTATTTAATTTGTAAATTGTGGTGATTTTCCCTATTCATTATTTTTATTTAAAAAGCCCTTTTAAGCAGAGGGCTATCATCCCCAAAAAAATAAAGCTCACTCACCTTTCCTACAATAATGCCGTGCTATATAGTCACTTTTGGTTCATGTAATCGCATCTGGTGAATCATTTGTGGGTTCTTACTACTCCAGAAGCGTAGTTTTGTTTGTTCACAGATTCAGGCAGAAAGGAGTAACGAAACTCATCATTTTTTTACAAAGAATCAACACTTTCATGGTATTACTGTATTGCAGCTACTTTTTTTGTAGGCAGATTTGTTTGTGTTGGTTCTATCTTATACGGAAATAGGCGCAATCCTTCACCAAAATGTGCTGTAATGAGCAACAAAAAATACCTACCCAATTGCATGATTTGCCTTCTTGTCGGCGTGGTGAGCTTTTCCATCACATTCGCACGTATGAGACCTGGTAGCATGTGATGCATCAGCAGTAGTCCCAGTTTGATTAAATTGAGCAGCCAGCCGCTGAAATGTCTTTGCTGATCTAACATCTACCATATCCTTTGCAAAATTCTAACTGGGCCAAAATAACCGACACATTTTTCTAATAAAGATCTTTTTTTCTCAAAGAGCAATACAGATCAATGACCAATTTTCTATGTCTGCATTTTAATTGTCAATTTGACATATCAACTAAAATAGCATATTTCAATAGACGTGTAATGAACGATATTTTTAGAAACCTTTATTTTTAAACATGAACGAACAAAAACCTATAACTTTAATTTTTACTAAATGGAATATTTATGTTACAATTTGTGTTATTGTAAATATGCAATCCTTTAGCAGGCATTTCATTTTGTAGAATTGTAGTTGATGAAGTCGAAGGTAGGTACTACATTAGTATTTATCTACAAAAGTGTGTAAAATTGACAGTTTTAAGTTTGTAAAATGACTGTTTAATAACATGATGTTATTAGTGACAAGTGAGGTCGTCAGTAGCAACGTGGTTAAAATTTTTTAACCATGCAAAATTACGACTGGTTACTTGGGTGACGTTTTCTTATCAAAGCAAACTTGTTATTTAATGTAGTAGGGGAGTTCCGGGCAAGATCACATAGTAAGGTAAGATGACACAGTGCCCATTGCGAATTAAATGTTTGTGCCAGTTGAGCAACAACGAGTTTACTCATGGTCTCATGCATGGCGCTCTAGCAAAAATTGTTTACGGCTGCCAGTTCAACTAAGTTTTCAGAAAAAATGATCGCAAACACTTATGACCGTTGAAAAATTATTTTTCTTCAATATTGTAGTAGTAATATCTACAGACAGGTACGTATTCAAATGTTTTTAAGTATGGTGATGCTAATAGCAGTTATTGTTTGTTTTATATTTAAAGAAAAGTACAAGTAACTTCAAAACATGTTTACAAATAATTCATTGGTTAAAGTTTTGTCGATTTCGGTTAAAACAACATACCTACCGTCAGTCTAAGATGACATACTATATCATCTTAGCCTAATGTGAGTGCATAATGATGAATGTTTAAATAATATGTTTTCTTTTTATTTCAGTATGTAGAGTTTATTACTATGACAACAAAGAAGACTAGAGTCAACTCTATGGGCAAGATGACCACTCGGAGAATGATGATGAGGCCGCCTGCATTTATTGTAATGACTTGTACAAACATTCCAGGCCAAAATAGCATTGGGTAAGGTGCCAGTCTTGCTTGAATTGGTGCCACACATTGTGTGCAGGTGTTCCATATAAAATAAAGCAATTAATGTGTGAATTGTGCATAAATAAGAAGTCTTGTGTCATCTTACCCAACTTCTGCTTGCTTGTTTAATGTTTTAATTTTTTTTATGCTTACTTTCACATGTTTTAAATACATTTTTGTATGATTGTAATCAACAAGAGTTTATGTACATACTTTGTTTTATTTCTTAGTACCTTTAGTTTTTTTTTAATATCGCTCCAATTAAAAAGTATGTCATCTTGCCTGGAACTCCCCTAATCCTAATTTACATAAAAATATTTTTTATGTTTGTGTTTTCTAGATTCTATCATAGAAAAAATATTGTACGATACACATGCGTAAAGCATCTTTAGTCCCTAACGGAGTTTGAAACGCTCGCTACACTGGCGTTTTAACCCTGTCCATCTTGTGACTAAAAACTAGCTTTATGCACTTGAATCCTAAATAACTATTATTTCTTGGTCTTCCCAAATGACAATCTTTTCTGGTGTTGACGTTATGTTTTCTATTCTTGAATGACTTGAACAATTTACGAGAAACTTCAATCTTCCTACTTACCGATTCTTCAATGTAGCCTTCAGCCACTGTCGACGAACGCCAACCTCCATGTCTTTTTAAAGTAAGCAAATCCACTCCACCTTCGACTAACATAGATGCTCTTAAGCCGTGTCCAGTATATTCTTCAGGATTTTTTAGGTTCAAATATTCAGCAATCTATTTTGCTATACCACTTATAGTATAGCAACCTACATGTTGAGCATGATATCTACCATTGTGATACGCAATAAGTAATTTTCTACTATTTATATTTGGTTTTAGATTAATATATTGTTATTGAAGCCGCGTGGTGCAGTTGGGTAAGCGCCAGGCTTGCATTAAGTAAGTCCTCGGTTTGAATTCCGCGGAAGTCGGAATTTTTCCGTAGCCTTGGCGATTGGAATCGGGTCGGTGAGACCATTCACAGTTGGGCACCAAATTAACTGTGCTCTACTCAGAACCACAGACCTAAGAGATAGAGTAACAAGGTCAACACATCACCAAGACGCACACCTCACACAATAGTTGTTGTGCAAGCACCAAAGGTGTGCTCCAACTCTGTACCCCAAATCCGGGGCAAGTTGAGCATTGTACCGCTAGATGCCAGCTCATAAAGCACCAGCCTCTACAACCCAAGGTAAATAAGGTTACAGATAATACAATACATATTGTTATAGCCTCACGTTGCGGCGCCTAATTTATATGCACTGATTGACTACACTGCAATATGAATTGTAATTATTTTATATTACGACAATTATTTGATATTCTTTAGATGTTACGTTTGACTGTACGAATTCAATTTAGTTTTAGACAAATTCTCATTAAGATGAATTAAAGTAGGTAGTTCATATGCCCTGAATATGAATTGTTAATATTAGTTATTAAATATTTCTAGCTCAGCAGAACATGATTACTCTCAAAACAGGTTGGTTTATGCAATATCAAGTCGTCACTTCAATAAGTACAAGTCACAAGATGTCACTCCAATAAGAAGCTCAGCAAAGCATAATACTATTAGATGAAAAATCCTTTCCGATTCTCAACATTTCCACTCCAGAAACCTGATGCGTCCTACTTCCAGTGTAGGCAGCTCACGCTATCCAATTCACATGATGTAATTAATTAAGAATAAACTAAGTTCAACATCCAATTCCAGAAATTACTTCAATAGGTACCTGTAATACTTCAAAGTATAGCCCTGCTACCATACACATCTTTTCCATATCTTCATTGTACAAACTTCTTGTTTTAAAATTTGCTTTATTCCTTTCTCAACAATTTTGTATTAATTATACCCTTTCATACACCAAATAGATTAACAAAATCATATTATGAAAGAGTTTATTTTGAAATTTCAGCCTTTTACAAATTATTATTACATGTTTTTCAATCAAATTTTTTGTGTGTATATCAGTTAATTAATATCTCCCTTATGATACTGTTTTTGCATATTTTTACAGTTCAACACTATATAATCTATTATCACATTTAGCCAACAGCCTCTATATTGAATAACCTTTTTCAAATAAGTATTTAATATTAATCTTCCACTCTATTCAGGTACATTTAAATCATGTTAGAACCCTTCTGTTTCTTATTTTTCATTGTTCAACTGAATTCAAATTCTATTCCCATTATTTTACAAAAACATGCTAATAATTCTGATATCTTTTTTTTTTATTATATCCAAATTCATCTTTGTAATTTAATAATGAAATATTTTAATCACTTTTTTTAATATACCTTGTACTGTTTTAATAAAATAACTTAACCTTCTTATATGCAATCCATTACCATATTTACGATAAAAACTGCATGGATCAAAAGGACATATTTCCTTTGTAATTGTGAGTCTTATCGATTTAATG